>CM060920.1:589539089-590739089 GCA_030737875.1 Allium sativum
ATGCAATACATTGTATGAATATATGTACATGTCTGTATAACAAAAAATGTCAGTGAAGAGTCTTCTTGCACTTTTAATAGACACTTTTCTTGTTCACTTATTTTAGGCTCTCTATACATGTTGACGTCAAAATTTGGTTCATTGACGATCAACCCCCATCATGTGCTAAACACACACGAAAACAATCATAGAGATTCAAGAAAAAGTAAATAAATAAGGGTGATACAATTTTTTATAGTGGCTCGACTAATGTCGAGCCTACGTCCACTTATAATCTTTGTTTATACTGTCAATTATTGGTTACAGTGATTTTTCAGTGGAAGAAAAAAGAGAAATAAGTGATCTAAACACGAAATCCTTATGTCAAGTATAGATTACACGACATGCTAAATAAGGAGTGCTGAATATACGTTGTTCTTCAAAGATTTCAGAATTACTTTCCATCTCTGGGAGTAGTTGTATTTATAGACGAGCTAGTGGGCCGAACTTGCATGCGACGTGGCATACATGTTTTCTGGGCTTTAATACGTAGAGCTCAATCCTATTGAATAGTTATAGGCAGTGGGAACCAGTATAGCTCATGAATAGTTCTTCCTCGAAATAAGTGGCATACGTGGAAAGGATTATTTGGTGTGTTAAAATGAGTGCTGATCAAAGCTTATCCGCTACTCAGCCTTAGGAATAGAACTTTGTTTGATATATAAAACTAGCATTGATAGTTATGCTAATCCGATATTGTAGGAAATAATTTTACTTAGATACTTCTGCTCCTGTATTCCATCCCGATTCGATATTTTAGGAACAGGTCGATTGATCTGTGGACGACTCGACCAAATGGTTTGTTCTTTCCTTTAAGAGGTTGCTGTCTTTATTTGTCGAGAAGTCATCCTGAGCCAACCAATGTTCGATCGACCCAAAACAAAAGTAAATTCTATGAGCATTAGCTCGATATCTGGTAGATAAAGAGCTTTGTTCTTATGTCGTGACGGCTTTTGCCAAAAAGTTGGTTAACACTTTGCCCCCCAAAACATATCTTTTTGGAAAAAGGAGATATGTTTTGGGTTTTTGAGTAATAGAGATCCAGTAAGCCATGGTTGCGCCGAACCATATTAAGGGAATAAAATCAACAATCAATGATTGTATTACGGCAGGATGACCGACGATCGCTGAAGATCGTATTAAGGCCAGGAAACCGACAATCATCCAAGCGACCATATTAATGCCAAAAGCTTATGAATGCCAGAAAACAAGTCGACTATTTTGAGCCGATCTTGGAAGAAGCAAAAGAACTGGGATGCCACCAATTAAATGGTACTACAAAGAATTAGGGTATAAGCCATATCTGGCGGACGAGTATAAACCATAATCGGTTTTTCCTCATAAGACAGTGTAGTCTTTCATCCCAGGGTTTTTAAAGTTCAACATTAACCATGTCCGGGGAGTGATTAGAAGATCTGAGCATAAACCATACTCTTTAGTTAATAGTTTTACTTGTTAAACCTGGCAAGGTTTTGTTCAAGCATTATCTATGCTCATACTGAATGATGGGCATAGGGCATGCCCGGTTTTATAAAGTTGGCAAGTATCAATCATACTCAGCATAAAAGGGGTGGTGAGTGTTAATCAAACTCGGCTTAATGGATTGGTGACCATTATCCATACTCGGCTTAAGAAAATTGTTTAGGTATGGTGGTAGGCGTAGACCATGCTCGGTTTAGAGATGGTGGCTAGTACTGACCATACTTGGGTTGGCGAGCATTAACCATGCTCGGCTTGAATCCTTCAAACATAATCCATGTTCGAAAAAGAAAGTTTATTGCTGCTAGAGAGCTATTACAGAAAAATGAAAATGAATCCAAATAGATAGATGGTTTAATCTAGAGCACGCCTAGGGAATAAATCCAAACCTCATACGTGTGTACTTCAACATATTCATATTATTGAAAAAAAAAACAAAAGTATATTTCTTATATCTTAAGAAATTGGAAATATCCACGATGATCTAAACTAGATCAATTAATGATGGTGGCGCGATTACTAGGCTCAGGGTCCTTTCCATTTTGAGGAGCTCGGGGAACGACCTAAGGAGCTCGGGCAGAAGTATGTGGCGGTGTAGCCAGTGCAGGTTTTTCGATGTACTCGGGTAGTTCTCCATGCCTAACCCTATCCTCCATGAGATCGCATAAATATCTGCATTCATTGGTGCTATGACACGCCATGTTATGATACATGAAGTGTTTTCCGCATTCGAGTTCATTTTGGATCATCTCCCTTCGAGGAGGATTAAGGAAAGATAGAGATCCTTGTACGTTGAGGTAGATGTCTAGTAGGGATCATTTGAGCTTGGTGTATTGATCATACTTGTTCTGTCTCCGGAGTCATACGTTCCGATCGTTCTTTTCCGAGGCTTTCCTTTTCCATTGTTCTGACCATTGGTATTGGATGGGCCTCCATCCTTGGTATTAAGTACCTCAAAGCTTTCGATCTCGACGTTTGCATCCTCTTGCCGAAGGAATCTATCAGGTTTGACATAGAAATCTTCAATGTCCTTGGGCGGGTCTCTGGTTAAAGTGATTCTGAATTCTGATCGGCTTTGTACTCCAGCTATGGCGACCGTAAGCACCCTCGATGGCTCGGGTCAATCGATTGATGCTGCTACCAGATTGAATCTTTCTAGGAAGGAACGTAGGCTCTCACTGTTCCATTGCTTGATGGACGTAGGGAACACGATGCTCTTTGGTCAGGAGATGTGAACTCTGAACTGCTCGATGAAGTGGGTGACCAACATATTCTAGTTGTTGATCGACTCGGTTGTTAACTAACGAAACCACATGCCAGCTATGTCGGTGAGAAAGAGCAGGAAGAACTTATAGCCATAACATTCGTTAATGCTAATAGTACCTCCATGTGACGCATGTGTCGCACGAGATGTATGGTCGGGTCCTGCTATTGTACGGCTCTAGGACTAGAAGCTTGAAGTCTGGAGGATTTTATGAATTTCTAATCTCCCATGTGAATGGGTTGGGATGTATGTTATCCACATCCTATTGAGAAAAGGTGCCTAGGTGAAGCGCTTGATGATTCTTGCAATTTGACCCTCACCCCCAAGGAGTTGTTGCCACGAACTCCATTCATATTCGGGACATCAATGAGAATCCAAGTACTAGGACCGGGTGGAAACTTGCTCGGAGTTCTCGAGGTTGGCTGGGTTTGACCTCTGATAGTTGAGTGAAGGTAACCTCCAACATCAGGTCTTGGTTCAGATGTAGCTAAATTCTCTTGGTTATTGTTGGACTGAACAATGTCCGCTCCGATTAGAAGGGATCTGTCCAGATGAGTGGTATCCGTCTGGAGCTCGGAATTCTCCCCGCTCGGGGCGATGTTAGAGTGGTTTGCGGTAGCGTTTCCCTCCGTCACATTGGGAACAGAATGGTAGAGTGGTGTTAGTGACATGGAGGGTTGCTGCCCCATCCCTTTTTGGATCGGCAAGCTGGGAAGGTTGTGCGTGAGGCTGCAAAAGATGGGTTTGTAGTCGGACATCAGGTCGAACTAGATGTGAAAAAGTTCTTGGTTCTAGCTAACCCAAAGATTGCACTAGATCAGAAGCTGCTTAAGGAGTTGAGTCGATCCTTCAATCGGAGGCAAACTAGCCGGCGGGTCCGAAACTTGGCCATGGTCGACCTGCAAATCTGCAGCTATCTGAGCTCTAGTAGTTGTCGGGAGCGAAGACAATAAGTCTGGTAAACCGGATTATGAGCTAGAACTAGGAGGAAGCAAAGGGGCAGACCTATCCAAGGCTTGGGTCTCCGCAGACCGAAGACCAGTTGTTGCCCCAGCTCCACCCGATGCAGGAAATGATACTGGAATGTGAGGTCCCTTTTCCATCCGAGAGATGAGGTTGTTCATGTAACAGCCCGCATTTTTCATATCGAAGGGTCGTAAAATATTTATATTTTATTCCCTGAGGGTTGGATCATTCTCATATTATGATATGTTGGTAATGGAGGTGAGAGACATGTCCATAAATTTTACCAATTTTATTTGTAAAGATTTTGCTCATATCAATCTTGTACATAGCATAACTTTTGATTGGGATCGAATCAGGTGCTGAGATCAGTCTCATTGGAAAGAATATGGTGTGGCCGATTTCATAGAGTGGTCACATTAAAGATTTGGTTCGTTGGTTTGGGAGAAATCATGGTTTTAGTTTTTTACAGCTTCAGTTCAGGTATGGCAAGCCATAATGGGCTGATTTGGAGTGGCCTATAAGTAGGCTTGTGGGAGACTATAAATAGGAGGTAAAAAGCATGGAGAACAGTTTACTTTCTTCATTCTCTCATTTGGTTGAGCTCGTGATCCTCCTTGCTCAATCAAATACACTTTCCATCATTAAAATTCTAGATCTACATAAGAGAATCGAAGATCTACATCGTTTGAAGCAAGATATACGTCAAGTGAAGGGAGATCGCATCAAATCAAGGGGTTTGAGGCATACTCTTCATTGTTTGGATTTAGGATTTAACGATTTCGAGTTAATTCGAAGAGCTGTGAGGGATAAGCATTTTTCATGTGGATTCGATCAAGTATATGGGTTGTTTGATCTTATTTTCATCAATTTAAGTTGTCTTCACTTAGATCTAATCATGGTAAGTACATTTTTATATGAATCACCAAAGGATCTAATCTAGCAACTTAAAACTGGTAATTTCCATATTAATTAATATGTTTATGCAAGTTAGATCCATCGTTTTAGTTTATTAATTTATTTATCATGATTTATTAAATTTTATATGAATGTTGATGATAATTGTTATTTTATTGTTGTTGTTGATTTTATGAAGTTTCTATGGTTGAATGGGATGATTTAGATGAGTCGATTTGTTGTTTGGCGAAGATTTGGTCTAGTTTGGGGCAATTTGGTCAGATCTGGAGTCGGGTTGTTTTTCTTAGGTCGGGTCATTTTCTTGTCCTCCAAGAAATAGAGTCAGGTCCTCCTTGAAGCTCAGGTCGTTGGTTGGATTTGGTTCATGGGTCGTTGTTGCATAGGTCGAGTCATCGAACAACATGGGTCGTCTGAAACATGTTGAAGCTTCGGGTCGTTCGGAGATAGGTCAAGTCTTAGAAGCTTCCCTGGAATCGGGTCATTGGTCCATTACATAAAGTCAAGTCATTGGGTGACCCGAAGGTTAGGTCGTTGGGTGACTTGAACGTTAGGTCGTTGGGTGACCCGAAGCTTAGGCTGTTGGGTGACCTGAAAGTTAGGTCGTTAGGCGACCGTATGAGTCATGCTGAAACACCATGAATCGAATAGTGACCAAATGATGTATGTTTTTGGCTCATTGGTGGTTGTGGCTCCGAAGTGGATTCACGAAGGAATGTTCGAAGTGCAGTGACGTGTTCGTTGATCGTCGTAATGCAACGAATGTGAAGATGACTTAAGGGTGTTTTGAGTTCAAGGATAATGGTTGGATAGTCGCCGGTGATGCTGACCAGAGATACCGAAGGCCAAGGAATTTTCGTTGTCATAGGTTCTAGCGGAATTAAAGAAGGGGTACATTAGGGATACCTAAAAGATCAATTGTATGGTCGAATACCCTAGGTAGCTCGACGGGCCTATATAAGTTTTATTATACAACGTATGGAGTTTTGCTAGAACTTGGGTTTACCATTTGCCCTTGACAGTTGATGGAAAAGTGTTTAGTCGGTCATACGACTAACGATGGTTTAAAGCAAGATTGGCGGCGATTTCCAGAGTCAGTCGTGGATGTTGATTATTTTGGTTGTACCATCTCTCGTAGATTATCCGACACGAAAGAGATGTTTCTTGGGTGCTTGGCTGATGTTGGTTCAGGACTTCGGGGCTTGTACTTGAGTGATCCAGATCTCGATTAGGATGGTTTATGTGAGAAATAACAAGTTGCTCTAATTTCTGTTGTCTGTCTACTTCTGGTTGTCATGAATGAATGGTTGTCTAATTGCCATGAATGTATAGTTTTTTCCAAATGCTTGTTTGTAAAGGCTATCACCATCCGATGTGGGAAGAAGGGGTTGAGTTCTTCTTTGGTATTTTGGTAGATTGGTTGGTTAATCTACCTATTCTTGTATACTTTATTGATGATGTTAGATAGTTGTTTTATCGCTCACTAAGATTGTTGTCTGACTCAAGGTTTTATGTTTCTCCCTTAATACCTTGGGTTGTTCATCCATTTTTGGATGGACAGACTGAGTAGCACGTAACATGTAATACCTTGGTGAGGACGATGCTGCTGTGTGGTGTTGAGAAGGAGGCTAGCGTATTTTTTTCTACTATCTAGTACCTGTTATTTATGCTTCTTGATGTTTGACTCTGAGTGTTGTAGTGAGGCAAATTTGTGTAGACATTTGTGTGATAATCCAGGGGTGTACAGATATTCATTCTAGTTGTTATTAAAGTTAAAGTTTCTTCTCAAACATGCTTCACTATTGCAGCCTGTTGTATATATTTTATTATATTTTATCTTTGCGCTGTGAGTTATACGACAGTTCTACTTATGTTGTCTTACTCTGATGATCATTCATAGTTTCCCACGTCTTTTAGTGCAGTATTTCCCTTGTTAAGTGCAGGAATTATGGGTGGTCGTCACATTTGGTATTAGAGCTCTTGTTATCGATTTTTAGCCAAAGTTCAAAGACGTAATTACGTATGAGTGACATATTTGTAGATTTTAGATGGATGTATACTATATAGTAGTATATATTATAGTAGCTTTTGAACTCCATTAGTGGTTTTCTTGTAAGTGGATAATCATTCTATATTACAGATTTAGAATGAGTCAACGAACTTCAAGAGATACGGCTAAGGAGAAGGTTGTTCCTGGAGGGGGAATTGACGGTACACCAGATTACCCTGCCAGGTTTAAAGCCATGATGGAGGCATTCATGAAAAGGGTACCCGCTCCAGTGGTAGCCACGGTAGACGTAGGGGTGCAGGTGCCTAGGGTTGTGGATTTCGTGAAGATGTGTAAAGACTTCACATCTCTAGGAGGAAAGAAATTTAAAGGGAAAGAGCCGAATAAAGAGGTTCAAAGGTGGTTAAAATCTTGTATTCGTATTTTTGGAGAATTGGTCGTTAACGATGCAATAAAGAAAAAGCTTGCACCGAGACAATTGCAAGGCAGGGCCATGGATTGGTGGAATTCTTTTATGCTTGAGACTCTGGTAGATGAGATAACTTGGGAACAGTTCCAGGTCAAGTTTGAAATGAATTTTATCTCTACTCCTCAGAAATCAGTTATATTCAGGAAGTTTGTGGAGTTGAAACAGAATGGTATACCAATGCTTGATTATGTTTCTGATTTTGAGGCCTTATCTAAATATGCTCGTTCGTATATTTTGATTCTCCTTACCAAAAGAACAAGAAGTTTGTTATGGGTTAGGATACCTATATTAGGAAGCTATTGGTGGACCATTTTAACGATCCATATGAGAAGATAATGGAGAAGGCAGTTCGACATGAAATCTTGTTTCCTAAAGAAGCAAATATTGTCGCTGCAACTAAGGAAGCTTTGAAACCACAACAGGGTGGTAATAACAATTAGAAGAGGAAGTAGCCACTTGTAAAAAATATACTTATTGCTTCGCCCCATTTACTTCGGTTGTCTTTACAACCGATGCAAATAATGTTATTTGCATCGATTTTTGTGAAATAGATGCAAAATACAGTAGTAAATAATAGCATTTGCATCAGATTTCCACATAACAGATGCAGATTGTGTTATTTGCATTGGATACTCAGGAAGCGATGCAAATGTACCAAAGAAATTATTATTATTTGCATCGTCTTATAAGGAACAACTGCAAATGCACTGAAGCGAATAATGTAATTTGCATCAGGTTTTTAGAAACCGAAGCAACTGCTTATTATTTTAATTGAAGCAAATGCACATGTCAATAATCATAAATACTTGCTCATATATATATATATATATATATATATATCATTATTTATAACTTATTATAATTAACGATTATAATAAATAATTATTGTAGATAATAAATAATTTTTTATTTGATAAATTATTATAGTTATTTATTATAATTAGCAATTACAGAATATTTATTAATTACATTTAATATTAAACTAATTAATAATGAATGATTTATAATTAGTATTTAACATTTAATAATTTATAAGTACAATTTAATAGTTAATATGTACCGTTTAATAATAAATGATTATTTTTTAATAATACAATTTGATAATGTAATATATTATTAATTATTTTAACATTATAATAAAGAGTAATTAGCTATTTGCAATTAATAACAAATAATTAACATTTATGTAATATTTTACAAATGTTAATTTATAATTAATAACTATAAATGACAACATATATAGGTTATAATACAAAAATAATTAATTAATGATTACTAATAGATTACATATATATATGATACAAGTTGTTAATTATAATCAATTGAATGTTTTTGGAGTAGTTTAGTATATATATAATGATATCCTTTTTTCCACATAACTTGTGTTATTACCCTACAACAATTTTTTTTAAAGTTGAAAATACGAATCAATTATAATCAATATAGTTGATTTATAAAAATTATGTTTAATAATTCGTAAGTAATTTTTACTATTTTTATTTATTATTCATAAAATTTTAAAAATTAAGGTGATGTTTGGTTTATATTGGTTTCGAGTTTTCAACTTTACAAAAAAAGAAATGGGGAATGGTGATGGGAATGGAAAACGATGGAGCGAAGGACGGAGGAAATGGAAGAACGACTAACAAAATAATTTGTTTTACCAATTCAAAACAGCTTTCTATTAGTATTGCTAAATCTTGGTATCATTTAAAATACAACATAGTGAATAAAGTTTCTTTATGAATTCAAAATGTTCATTTATAAATACTATTGAATTTTACTGTCATTTAAAAATAGAATATAAAAAATAAGTCTTATTTACAAATTCATTTACTATTAATTAAAAACAGACATTGAAATCAAAACGAACAAAACAATAGTTATTGCAGCTAGTAAATAAAAATTTAAACCATATCATTTCAGTGCCGTACATGAACATATAAACTTTAGAGAACAACAAAATATGTATCACGACGTGCAAAATGCATTCTGTAATGATGGTAATGACCGCTAGCTCAGTCATTTTGGTCAAACTTAAAATTGAGAATGTTAGGTACTTTTCATTTACCACCGTCTAATTTTCATTTCCCGCTTCCCCTCTTTGCTTAACCCAAAACTCATCACTCTGGTTTTTCTCTCCCTAATTTTAACAGCTTCACCAAATTGGAAATAGTTTCTGCATTTGAAGAAGCTACTCCGCTAAAAAATTACATCCTATGAAATTCAATAATCCCTTGTACCGTCCCTATAAATATGGGATTGCGGCCTCGAAAGGCTTGTGATGCCTATATCTGAAGATGCCGCTTGCATCTGGGATGAACCCGTGCTTTCGGGATATAAAGCTACTTGCCAGTTTGATCATTGAAGATTGTTAACCGGCCTTTTGGTCCGGCACCCAAAAGTATGCTAGACATGCTCTACTCAACATATCGCGTGATATTACAGCCCAGATGCATTGCCAGTGCCATCCGGGGTCCAGTACCAGAAGACCTGAGTCTCGCCACTAGCAGAATGTCGCATCCCTCACACGCGACCTCCATCAGTTTTCCGTCCACAGCCGAGCCGAAGGCGAGTCGTGCTCTGAGAAGAAGACGAGCCGAGCTCCGAGCCGAAGGCGAGCCGTTCAGCGGATCCGGGCGTAGCGCTGGTGGCGGTCTGGGGCCCCACAATCCGATTCATCCGATTTCCTCCGACAAGTGTGATGCCCAGAATTACCAGATCGACTCAAAGTCAGGATTTAACCAACAACTTCCACGAACCTCGTCGCTCCTCTAAACACCTATTCATGCAGCCTTCGCGTGCCTCATGAGGCGGACTTCACACCCCAGAGGGCACGAATTTCACACCTCCGTGGGGCGCGAATTTCGTACCCAGGAGGTGCAGAATCTCGAACCCACAAGGTGCGAAATCTCACACTCTCTAAGTGTGAAATCTCGCACCCTCGAGATGCACAATCTAGCACCCTCGAGGTGCGCAATCTCGCACCCTCAAGGTACACAACTCACACCCACGAGGTGCGAAATCTCGCACCCTCGAGGTATGAAATCTCGCACCCTCGAGGTGCGAAATATTGCACCGTAGGCCCAGGTGCGAATTTTCCGTGCAGGCTCCTTGGGCGAATTTCTGCATATGGTCCCCTATTTCTACCGACTCCTGCCTAAACCCTACCTACTCCTTCCCTATAAATACCCCATGACTTCACACTTCGAAGGGATTAGAATTTGAGACCTTGGGACCTCTAGAGAGCTCCTTTAATGGCATCTCCTCTTTGAGGAATAAGAAGGGCAAAAGTGTCCTTTTCTTAATATATTAAATATATGGTAGTTATGACATCATATATGATGATGATGATGACATCTTGCCTTAAAGATGACATCATATAGCCTTAAGGATGACATCATATTGATCAATTATGACATCACCTAGCATAAAGATGAATGTAATGAGATGTAATGGGATGGTCTCACACTTTTAACTTTGACTGATTAATAATATTCCAACAACGCTTCAAAGTGGACGTAGGCCCCCCACGAGGCCGAACCACTATAAATCTTTTGTGTTATTTACTGCTTTCCGCTCTTGTCGACGAAATTAATTATACCTAGTAATTGGAATCTTTGTTGTTTACGACATTTTTTGCCGTTAACATTTGGTGCTTTCACTAAGAAAACTCGGATTTTGCACCGTTGTCGCACGTTGTTACCTCGACCCCGACGAGCTTGAGGTTCCTTGCTAAACATGAAGTCGAGTCGGCTCACGATGGCAAAGCGACCAAAGAACGCAATGGTCGGCTCTCCAGCCGCTGCCAAGGCCGGTATGTCCCAATAACCTCAACCGGCGGACATCTCGATCACTAATGAAACCATCCCTCCTAGCGTGGACCTCGAAGCGCCCGTAACACAAATTCGAATCCGTGCGCTTGATGAAAAATATGAGAACACAGTGGTCGAGCTTAATCAAGAATTAAGGAATAACATCGACCTATGCGACAACTTCAAGAAAGTCAACGGATCGTCGCTCGACTTTAACTAACTCGGAACAGTGCTCGACCCCGAACAACCATATCGAAAACTTCATCTTCCAAGTCGAGGGGCCCGCATTAAAGGAGGAGGATTAGCCTCATCGACAACATCGCCGACCGCACCAATGCCCTTCACAACGGTAATGGTAATGGCCAAGCCACTGGCAATTGAAACAGCAAAGGCGACCGAACTACAGTCACAAATAGCGAGGGCGCACAGTGCTCTCGCTTGATCATCAATGATGGACCAGGTCCTACTAACCCACCTCTTCCTCGACACAAATCTACAGTCGCTAGTTAGGATGATGGGCCCGCTATTCCTACAGCCTGCCTTCCTCCAGAACAGGATCCACGTCACCCTTCTCCACCTCGCCGTCCACACCAGGATCCAACCATAGATGTCGAGGACATGGAGGAAGGCAATTCAGACGTCCGTCATAGAAGATGTCCTTGCACCAGAACTCCAGAACCTCGCCAAAACCCATGGGTCCCAATGGCGGATCACCATCCAACTTACCTTCCCGAAATGATCCGAAGAATTACGAGGGAAATGCGAGGAAATGCGCATGATTCATGGGAAGCGCACATTTGGAATAACCCCGTCACGAGAAGGGTAAATGAAGCTGAATGGCTGCGACGCTTTAGCATGTTGCAAATACCGCTCTACGACGGCACTACTGACCCCTGTGCCTTCCTAAATCGATATGAATGGCAGTTGGACTCGAGTTGGGGCAACGATCCGATCGAATGCAAATGCTTTCCGGTTTTCTTATCAGGAACCGCCCTGTTATGGTTCTCTCGCCTCATGCTCGATTCCATTAACTACTTCGGCCAGTTGGCGACAGAGTTTTCAAGAAATTCTGGATGCATATCCTGACTCCAAAGAATTCCATCACTCTATCCAGTCTATACCAAATGCCCGCTGAGTCGCTCAAAAGCTACCTCTCCCGGTTCAACATCGCTCTCGCCAAGGTTGAGGATCCAGACCCTTGCACCATACTCTTTCAGTTAGCAAAGGGCGTCCTCCCTACTTCCGAATTTGGGGCATAGATCAATTGAAAGCAGCGCAATAGCCTAGATGCTTTCCATATAAAGACTAGACAATACTTATGACAAGAAGAAGCGAGACGAAACCGACTCTCCACGGTCATCCCAACAATCCACATGTGGATACCATAAATGACAGCGTCAAAGGGGAACGGATAGCGAAGCTCTTCAATAAGTACAAGGGGGCAGGTCCCTACAAATAAAGGTCGAATAACGTTGTGCAAGGCGGCCGCAACAACGACCAGGTTCTTATGGAACCCAAGAATCCCGGCCTTCACAGGGCATACAAGATATACGCACCGTTGAATAAAGACTTGGAAACAATCTACTGGGAAACATGCAATGCGCTTCAATACAAGAAACCATACAACAGGGAATCCACCAATCAGGAGACGAATACCGGCAAGTACTGTCAATACTACGACATGTACGAGCATAATACCAATAATTACCATCAATTCAAAGATGTAATCGAAAAGCTAGTCCGCGAGAAGCGCCTTGAGCAGTACGTCGAAAAAGCATCATGACTTCCACCAGCATTAACTAGAATTCCGGCGAAACCTAACACTCACCCCATTAGCCGCAGTTAACACTAGTACCTCTCACCAGCCCCGAGCGGTAGAGGACCCGCTGGAAACGGATCTCCTTCCACTTGTGGACCGCAAAGCTCCTGCGACTCAAGCACATATTCACACGCTTAATAAGAATTATGAGAATGCAACTCTCGCGCTAGGCATTGAAGATTAACATCAACATTATGCGCCAACTTCACGAAAGTCAACACATCATCGTTCTACTTCAGGTCGCTTAAAACTGCGCCTGCTCGCGGCACACCGCATCAGAAGTTTCTTCTTTCGGAGCTGGGGGCCCACATCGAGGAAGAAGGTTAAGCCTCATTAAAAACATCACTTCCACTACAATACTCGTGCGACGACAGTAACAACAACACAAATGAGATGATGATCGAACCATCATCGCTTATGGACAAGGAACACAGTAACAAACTAGGTCCGAGTAACCAACTTTATACTCGGTAGAGCCCAACTTTCGCCACTCATAATCAGAGTCCCACTTTTCCAGCATCTCGTCGAGCCAGAGTACTTCCGGACCAGGGTGCACATCAGCTCGCCCAACCTCGACAGCCATTCCAAAACCAGATCATCCATAACATGAAAGAGAGTGAGCCGGATGTAAACAACAGAAGGCGTCGATGGAATGGAACTCCCGAAATTCGTCAAAACTAATGGGTTCCATTAGATAATTCCCCTCCGGCATATCTTCTCGACGTGGTCCGAATAATCATGAAAGATATGTGAAGGAACGCCGATAGCTCAAGAGAAACCCACTTGAGGTGTAATCCCTTCACAAGGATCATACACAGAGCTGAGTGGCCCCGACACTTAAACACCACATGTGGCATTCCATGAAGGCACGACTGACCTCTAATGTTGGCAATGTCAGAATCACCATCAGAAATGGAACGCGTCATCCCAACCGTCCCTAGCTTTGATGCTCGATACTCCACTAGGCGGACTCAAACTGCTATGAGTCCAAACTTGTCACCTATGCTTCTAGCATCCAACTGGGCCTAAGCTCACATCAACCAAATTCCACATGATCATGCAATCGAAGTTGGAGACTCATAGATTGCTGAAAACCTTCCGTCTAGAAGGTGTTCTAGGCTCCAAAGTCCTGGGTTAGATCGCGACCTCTATAATGCGACAGGATCCCAACCTCTGATTATCGCCGACACGATCTATGGAATTGTGAGGGGACCACTGGGGCATGCCCACGACGTATGCAAAACTAGTACAAGGTATAACCCGTTCACGTCGGCCACCATTAATACCGAATGGCGCAAGCGCTTCGACATATCGACACTCGCCCCATACTTAAAGAAGCCATGATTCCCGAATCTTCATTAGCCATGACAAATGGCACGTGGGTTCATTACACGTCGCCCATGCCATAAAGTGCAAGTGCTTCCCAATCCTTATCCAAGACGGCTCTTTCCGAGTTCTCTCGACTTCCACCTTGAACTATCCCAACTCTCGACTAACTCGCCAAAAGATTGGTCGTGCAATCTAGGTTGCACATCGTGACGCCCACAGACATCCTCTCAGTCTCGAACATTTACCACGACACCCATGAAAACTCTCAAAGGCTATCTCGAAAGATCACACGCCGCCTTGGCTGAAGTCAAGAAACATACTCCTCGAATCGCACTCATCCAGCTCACAATTGGCATACTACATGATTTCGAACTTAGAGCATGGACCGATCAGAAGCAATTAAAAATTCAGGAGATCTTCTACATGAATGCCAGCTACTTCCTACGCCAAAATCTAGCCTAAAGGAATCACGCTCCAACCCTCAACATCCTGCCTTGTGACGACATTCAGAGCTCCAACAACTCTAATTCTATCGCTTTGTGCAATCTTGCTCGTGCCGACAACATCTAAGGTAGTCGCAACAACGGATGGATTCGTCTTCGACCCCCATCTTTCCATAGCTATACTGCTCTTAGCAGCACCCCCAAGAAAATCCATCACACAATCTGCAACTTCCAACCATGAAAAATTCCAAGACCTGAAAGTACGATGAGCACACCAATGGAATCTACAGGATATTATCGATTCTACTACATCCGCGGACACAACACAAACATGTCTGGTCTCTTGCAAAACAACCATGAGGAATTCATCCGCATGAGAACTTCGAGCCACTCAACACTCATCAAAGACTCCCACTGCAAGGGATCTTCGAGCCACTCGATGCTCATCGAAGATTCTCACTACGTGGGACCTTCGAGCCACTCGATGCTCATCGGGGATCCCTACTTCATGGGATCTCTGAGCTACTCAGTACTCATCAAAGATTCCCACTACACAGAACCTCGATCGACAATTAATCCCTCAAGATTGTCCCCCCACCTCGTCAGGACTATAGCTTCTGTGGCGTAGTTGACTCAAGGTTGTCATCAGAGATACCAATTTGCAACTCCTCCTTGCCTCTGCCTCCCTCATTGGAAGCAAAACATAAACTAAAAGCGAACTTTATCCCATAAAAGACACCTCCTTTTCGTTGTGCCACGGTCATTTTTTGTCCTCAATGCGGCGCTCCCGACCTCCTCCAATCAGCAAGAGGCACGTCGAGAAGCATTACCAGGGGA
This sequence comes from Allium sativum, assembly GCA_030737875.1. NCBI lineage: Eukaryota > Viridiplantae > Streptophyta > Magnoliopsida > Asparagales > Amaryllidaceae > Allium > Allium sativum. The sequence continues at coordinate 589,554,470 of CM060920.1, forward strand.
ACGTTCAGAAGCTACTCCGATAATTCCTTTTCTCTATCATCCCCAAGACTATAGTCTATGATACATCGATCCCCGAGGTTATCATTGGAGATATCGGCCGTCGACTCTTTAACATCATCAGCTTACCCATAAAAAAAGGAGGCAATAGAAAAGTTCAATAGCATAATGAGGGCATACACATTAATTTTTAAAGGTCAAAAAATAGGACCTCTATCGCAATTGCCGACAGAAATGTCTGTTGGTAAAGGGTCGCAACCTTTCCAATAGTCGTTACCGTTGCAATTCAAACGGAATCATCCATTCACGGATAGATGCCTCATTCTGACCTACGTATATATAGGCCTGCAAAAAAAAAGATAAAATGAAAATGAAAAGCATGGCCACTTCTCCAAGACACACCTCCTCTTTGCTGTATCGTAACCATCCTCCTCCAACTAGTGCTCCAGCCACTTGGGGCGCAACTGGAAGCTCAGCCAAGGGCCCGCGCGAACGCACATCAGCGGCCTCGTCTTCAAACGGGCCTTTCCTCCACCGGTAGGCCTCACTCCTCGTTAGGAAGGCCCATACTCATACAACGGAAGCTCAGGCATGGACTTTTCAAACTCTCAACCATGGATGGAGCCAAACTACCAAGGGCACAGAACAACTAACATCTTCACCTCTTGTCCACACAACTCAGTGTACAATTGATTCACGCCTTCCAAGGATGTCTTTCTTTCCTGCAATTCAGGGCATTATAAAGGCTACTATTACCAGAGTTGTCCTTATAAATGATGTTCAGTTTCCTATCATCCTTCCATGTTTACTTCGTGCGTGACATTCATGACGTGTTTGATTAATCCTGACAAACAGCTTACGTACAAACATTCGATCGCCGCATTGGCGCCTCGAGCACGGGAGCCGGTGCCGCCATCCGAACCTCGATCGAACATCGAGGCCAAACAACACTGGCTATGATCGGCACCCTGAGCATGGGTGTCGGCAAATCTACTCGAGTCGCTGCCCCATGGTGCGACCGAGTATAAATAACCATGAACTCGAACCTAGGCCATGTGCCAAGGCCCAAGATAAATCGTTTCGCGCCCAAGTCCCAAGCGACTTGGGGCTGCGCCACAGACAGCCGGGAGTGATGTAAATTTCTCCCCTGGCTACTGGTGTCTGTCGAATCTTGGTGCAGCACCGAGACCGACATTAAATCATTTTCTCCCTGAAGCTCTAAAGACTTAGTGCAGCCCATGGCCACGATCGGACCGTACAGGCTGATGATCCGAGATTTTCTCCGGCGAATAAATGACGTCGTCGCTCGCCACATCCCGATGAACGACGGGAGTGCCACACACTGGATGAACCGCACAACGTGACGTCATATGCCTTCTCTACACTTGGGATTAACCACGGGCAACCCAAACACAGAAGGTGCGCAACCATGCTTCGCAAACTACGGGTTTCCTAAGTTGAGGGAAACTTACTAGAAGTCTGCGCTCTATCACACTCCTCCCGAATAATTGTCCCGGAGCACAGTACAAAATCACACCCCTCTGGAATAATTGACACAGAGCGCAGTACACAATTGCTTTTTTGTTAGGTGTAACAATAAATATACTTATGCAAGTACGGGATGCTCGAAAACATAAGAAGAACATCCAAACACTTAACACAAATTGCAATTTTTACTAATTCATATTTCATTTCTACACACACCCCGAATAGAATACATGTCTAACATTTCTTCTTTATGATGACAGGGTGTACATGAAAGCCACACCATACCTTTAGGGACCAAAAGTGAGTGCCACACTCACATATACTAGCGGTCTACCTAAACAAAAGTATCTATAATTCCTTTAACAATTAATAATTCACCTCATCCTTCTCTTTTCTTTTATTTTTTCTGTACAGGTTCGGCACTTCGCAGGTCACCACCAGTGATGGGACCCTTCCGTCCAGAATCGCTTCCTCTTCATCTACTCTTCACAGGAGTAACGGATTCATGAGACTTCGATGCGCGCCTCCCTCCATTATACTCACCCCCTTTCGATGGACATCATCGACGCCTTTCCATTTTCCAAGCCTACTTAGAGGCCCTCTCCTTCTCCGCCTCAATATCGGCCTACTTCTTCGCCACCATAGCGGCAAATTTCTTCTTAAATTCTGCCACCAGGCAGGCTTCCTGATCTTCCGCTATAGCTTGCATTTTATGCACACTTACATCAGTTATGCCCCACACATGAGCACTTCGGCCAACCACAACTTCTCCTCCTCCAAAGAGGCTCATATAAATATGGGATCCTAAAGCCATGGCTTCTCCTACTTCTCCAGATTGTTCCCGCTGTAACTCTGACCGGGACACGGATGCTTGAGGAAACACGGATGCTGGAGGATGCACGGGGGAAAATCCTGGTGTCGCTTCCGCTCCAAGGGGGAAGCTCAAGAAAAAAGAAACTATTTGACTGCTGAGGGTTCACCACGCGCATCCTATTTAGTTAGTAAGTTCTCGAGCTTACAGAACCTGAGGAGGATCCCCACCAGCTTCTGCACTGGCATTTCCATCGCCACAACCTTCAGGGAAATCATTATAAAGAGGAACATGCACCTTTCCACGAGGGTGATCCAGACCCAAAACCTCGGGTCTTGGAAACTTCTAATCACCCGCCTATACTAGGCAGAGCGGGCATAGAAGCCCGAACCAAAGGGCAGAGGGAGCAATACAACCACCGGTTCCTCGAGGAACTGGAGAATTTAGACAATTTCTCAGTACGCAAAATAAAAAATTCATGTCTCAATGCAAGTTATCGAGTTTCCAGGGCCGGTTCATTGCGTTCCCAAAGTCTCAATGCCCAGCCAGCAAACTCATACTTAAACGCAATGTTAAGCTGACTCACACCCCTCGATGCAATAGCTTCCTACCCACAAGCGTACCGGAATATGGTGACAACTCCTAGTTTTAATAACTATGGCAGTGATTACCAGTAACCATCAATATCATTCTTGGATCGAAAAATGGTTACAACATAATTGGGTTGGAACTAACGAATCAATCGTATGTTTAAATATTATGTGCATATCCGAGTAGGGTTGTCCGAATAAGTCCATTTCCAAAATCATTCGCCAATCAATTGTTTTATATTCAGATTCAATTACAGACCAAACATGGAACATTTAGCAATGATCTGAACCTGCTAGCTCGTCCCTGACGTCGAGCAAGTTCTAGCAGATACCCGAGCTTGGGGGAAGCCCTCTACTGATTATCGTACCGATCTGGTAATCTCAAGACCCAATCAGATCCCCTTCAGTCCCTACATTGGCGTAATCTTCATAGCATCACTTGGAGCCACCGTCTTGAGAGCGCCTTCACCTCACAACGAAGGATATCCAGAGCTAGAGTCCAGGCCGTGGAGGCTTTTTAGCTTTCCATCAGTGCCCGGACTTCACAAAAAGAAGACACTCCAGAACATGATGGCAACCTTTAGCCTCAACAAATAATGCCATGGCCACCACCAACCGCCAGCGCAATGCCTGAGTCAAGATGTGACTGCATCGTGATTGGGTTATTGATCAGATCCCGAGCCTAACAACCTAATCGTGGGTTGACATTTTACATAAGCATTTGAGCCGACAGTCCATGCAAGTCCATCCCTCGAGGACCGCGTCGCGAGACCAAAATTCAATGATCACTGTCCTCTCATCGAGTGCCATGCAAATTTTTAGGTTTACTAGCCCAATCTTGGGGCCAAGACTAAGTCATCAGAGTGCGAAGTTATGCGTCATGCTCACACGCACTTGCTAGATCACCACGTCCCTCAAATCGACTTCAACCTCTTGAAAAACAAGGAGGGTTTATTAATTGTCTGGGATATGAAGCCCACTCCCGTATTCACACATACTTGGCAACCTTTATCCGGATTCCTAATTATGTTTCCCAAGATCCGCCGCTACATGTTCTGGAGTGCCAAATCCGAAAGCCCACTTACTTTCCATATCTCTCTTCCCTCCTCCCGAAACCTAACAACGCCTCAAACATCCAAAGTAAAAAAGAAGTATTTTGGTATCCTCCATACATAAAGCTGATTTTCTTCTCGGAGAAGGGAAGAAGGAAGAAACAACCATCAGGGGATCGGCATACCCCAAACGAACGTTCCGGGATTGGAATTCAGGATCGTACACCAAGCTACGATCGTATTTCAAAGCTCCAACTACCACGTCAATCACGACATAGCGACCACTCGTGTACTCACCAAGTGCTCAATCATCAAAGTGCATGCACCGAGAATTTGGTTCCGACCTCGCCTTAAAGGAAAATCCATATGAATACATGCCACGACATATGATAAGTACTATCCTAACAATGGCATTCGCATATATGAGTTGTCGAAACATTGATCGACGGGACTAGCTTGGAACATTGAGCGGCCTTGGGTTCACAAACCCAAGTGATTTAGCGGATACCGCAAATTATCAAGCTCCGCACAAAAACGTTTCAACAACCACTTAGGGCGATCGCATGCATAAGCCATGGCAAAAACCGTGCATACACACTCTGGAAACCTCAATCGAGCAGACTGACTTGATTCAAATGCATGCCCATAAGACTTAAGGGTTCAAATGTACACACTAAACGGTTGGCTCTCGATATGAGAACTCCTCGAAAAGCTAAAATATATGATTACAAGCCCATGGGATGCAATTCACTTTCATGTTATCTATCCCAGCTCAGATCGTATCACACAAAAACACGTGCAAACTCATGATTGCGTACACAATTATGACCTGATAGTGAACCATTTGAACTTCAATGCAATCAGGAGTCAGTAACTAACATTTTTTGTCTCTAATTTATAGGGACTAAACCCCTTGGACAGGTTCTGACCCAAGCCACAAGACTCAAGCAAGTCAAAGTTCTTAGAAATGTTGGAATCCTAAGCTCATACCAACATATTCCGACAAGGCGTCCCAACCGCTCCAAAGCAGTGCGCTCTCAACATACAACGCGAGAGGAAGGTCATATCGCTAAGAACCGCATGGAGATGTTTGCACCCATATCAGACTCGTCTCACTTCAAAGCGTGTCCCGTTAACACAAGACAAACTTTAAGGGGCAAATGTTAACCGGCCTTTTGGTCCGGTACCTAAAAGTACACAAGACATGCTCTACTCAACATATCACGTGATATTATAGCCCAGAGGCATTGCCAGTGTCATCCGGGGTCCAATACCAAAAGACTAGAGTCTCAACACTAGAAGAATGTCTCATCCCTCATACGCGACCTCCATCGGTATCTGTTCGCAGCCGAGCCGAAGGCAAGCCGTGCTCTGAGCTGAAGGCGAGCCGAGCTCCAAGCCGAAGGCGAGCCGTCCAGCGGATTCAGATGCAGTGTCGGTGGGGGTCCGAGGCCCCATAGTGCGATTCATCTGATTTCCTCCGACAAGTGTGTTACCCAGAATTACCAAATCAACTCAAAGTCAGGATTCAGCCAACAACTTCCGCGAACCTTCCCGCTCCTCCAAACACCTATTCATCCAGCCTTCGTGTGCCTCATGTAGCGGACTTTGCACCTAGGAGGTGCGGAATCTCGCACCCATGAGGTGCGGAATGTCGCACCCACAAGGTGCAGAATCTCGCACCCTTGAGGTACGAAATCTCGCACCCCGGGCCCTGGTGCGAATTTTCCGTATGTGTAGGCTCCATGTACGAATTTTTGCATGTGGTCCCCTATTTCTACTAACTACTACCTAACCCCTACCTACTCCTTTCCTATAAATACCCCATGACTTCACACTTCAAAGGGGTTGGAATTTGATACCTTGGGACCCCTAGAGAGCTCCTTTAATGGCATCTCCTCTTTGAGGAAGACGAAGGTTAAAAGTTTCCATTTCTTAATATATTAAACATTTGATAATTATGACATCATATATGATGATGATGACATCATGCCTTAAAGGTGACATCATATAGCCTTAAGGATGACATCATATAGATTAATTATGACATTATCTAGCATAAAGATGAATGTAATGAGATGTAATAAGAAGGCCTCACACTTGTAACTTTGACTGATTAATAATATTCCATCAACGCTTCAAAGTGGACGTAGGCCCCTCACAAGGCCGAACCACTATAAATATCTTGTGTTATTTACCACTTTTCTATGCGACCAAATTAATTATTCCAAGTAATTGGAATCTTTGGTGTTTACGGCATTTTTTGCCATAAACAAATATGATCGATGCTGGAGAGAAACTCAAGTCGCGCCTAGTGTTAGAGATGCTCACAGTTCCTGAAATCTGGTGTTGGAGTGTGGCATACGGTGCCTAAAACTGGATGTTGTCACCTATATTTATTGATGTGAGTTGCTTAATATATTTTCGTCTTGCCCATTGTCCTAGCTGTGCTGGTATTAAAATCATTTCCTAGATGTTTGTTTTATATATATTGTCTAATGTGACGAGTTGAGAACGATTATGATTAATATATTGAAATGTAATTAACGTATGTACTTTGCAAATAATACAATTGGTATCCACTTTTTAATTATACAGGATGGAATTGTTATAAGAAGCAACTTTCCATGTTCAAAAATTGTCATGTTGTTATAAACAAGGGCTTTGTTGGATCAATGACTACATAGGATACATATTGTAATGGATAGTGATAGAGTTCTACTCATTGATGCAGGTACTAGTATTCAATTTGCTTATTTTATCTAAGTTACATCGCCTTGAAATTTGGCTGGAATCCATAGTGAAATTCAAATCATGACCTGTCATAATATATTATATTCTTTGGCATATTTTTCATTGTTTGGTTTTCCACATATGACATTTTTTGTTATGATTTATAATCAGGTGTTACAAACGAATTCAGCAGGCCTTCCAGTTTGATAGAACAGCCATCTCTGTGAATATAACATATTTGTCTTTTAAACTCAACTGTTTTTACTTTATTCAAAGACCAAAACTTAAAGCATTTCATCCATGTGGAAAGTGAGAAATTCACGATTTTATTAAGTATTTTAATGTACTAATAAACGTTGTGTATTTTGTTTGTAATTTGATTTTGATACAAAAATATATTTCTTGTAATTGCTTAAAATAATCTTATGTTTAGTGTTATGCTTGCTGAAAGTTGAACATACACGGGAGGGATATAAGATACAAGTCATTATCATATCTTCTTCTTCTTATTCCCATTCTTTGAGAAATGAATTAAACATCCACCTTTTTTTACTCAAAATCAGTATCACTTACACAGTTTAAATTTAGCCTTTGAGATACAATAAATCGGTTAGTTTTCATCTCTAGTTATATATATATGGGTGTATATATATATAATAGTTGTGTTTGTTTCATTGAGTAATGTGTGAGATATTAGACAATTACTGTAAGAGCTCAAGTGATGGAAATTTTTAGCAAGCTTGGATGGGTAAATGGGTTATATGGTTGTTTTTGTCTTGTTGCATAGTGATTTTTAATCGCACTCGTGCTGTTTTTAATGCCAAGGATGGTTAAGTTGTCATGATTTATGCTTCTAGTTTATTTGTGAAATTCTGATGCAGTCAGCTAATGTTTATTGAAGTGTATATATTCTTTACATTTAATAAATTCTGATAAATCTTGTTGAATTCATCAGGTGTTGCATTAGAAGAAATAGAAAGAAGTTTACAAGTGAACTGAGTCAAAGGAGTTGGAATGATCCTGATAGACGAGCATGAGAGCAATCTTGTTGTTCCATTAGTTTTACAAGCATCAATCATTGGAATACTGGTTGGAAAAATACTTGAATCTTGTGTTAAATTCACAAATTCGATTTCAATTAAGTTACTTCTGTTTACTTAATAGATTTCCATTCTTTCTTTGTTTTTTCATCTTTTTTCTTTTATATAGTCCGAATAACAGTACCATTCACATAATTTCATGTGCTTCTGTTAGTTTTTAGGTTTAGTACAAAAGAAGTGGCAGTCGCTTAAAATAAAAATGGGAAATAAACATGAATGTACTTGAATTTGGTCAACACGAGAAGTTTCTAGACATTGTTATGATTTCTGTGTAAATATATGATGTGGATTCTTTTGTTCAATATTAAATAGATTGTACCCAAGTTAAAACCATTATACATAAAGTATTTACATATATGTTATTCTGATTGCTTTGGCGCTATGCCAAAATCAATAGCTGAACCATTCTGACAAGCATACATTATGAAAGCACGTCCTGTAACCTCATGCCTATAGTTATTTTTGTTCTTATATTACACATTGTAGTATTTTAGTGATTTTTGTTAGATTAGTTTTGCAGTGTTAATGCAGTAGTTTGATAAAATTATTTTTATTTATATTGAAGCTACTTGAAGAGCCAGTAAAAGTAGCCACTTTTGCTGATATAAAGTATGCTAGAGTGTCAATATTGAATTTTTATTTCATAGTTTCAATCTGCATTTTATTTTCAAGTTTCAAATACATTTTTATTTATTATTATTACGTTTATTATCTTAACACAGGTTCTTATGTTGTATCGAAGTGAAGAATGACACCGAAAGTGTTGTTATATTAGAGTACTTCATAGTCTAGGCTATATTGTTTCTTAATGATTATAACTATCAAATGTTTGAATTATTTTACTAAAATGAATTTGTGAATCACTTTTTTGTATGGATTATGGACACTATAAATGAAATATATGTATATATGTTGTATGTATGTATATATTGGTATTGTCTTATTCTATCCGCATTTTTTATCAATACGATTTTAGTTTAAACGATAATAGTATTGCATGCAATAATTGTTTGTTATGATAAGAGTTCTTTTGCATCGGTTACTGGAATTTGTTGCAACAAAGTGGTTTAGTGCCTTCTATGTTTTATAGGTTGGTAGTAAGCAATGCAAAAATGTATTTTTTGCATCGGTTATTAATAGGAATTGATGCAACATAAAATTATTTTTGAGTTGAAAACCTTTCTTTTGCACTGGTGATTGCTAACAACCGATGTAAAATTATAGTTGTTGCATTGGCTTTCAAACCGATGCAATTTTTTTGTTATCTTTTTGTATCAGTTGTATATGCATCGGTTGCTGAACTGATGCAACAAAAGGTAAACAACCGATGCAACTAACCTATTTTGTAGTAGTGAGTAACTACAGAAAGGGAAGGATGGCTAGTGTAACAACCTGGGGAATTTACGTCCTTGGTCATCGACATAAATTCAATGTCAACTATTCAAGCATCGGAAATACCGGAACGTCAATAGAAAGATGTTGGAGGGTGAGAATAGATAAGATAGACAATTAGAATAGAAGAAGAAGAACATAGATACAACATCAGAGTAACAAGAATCTTACAGCGGAACGAATAAAATATATTACATAACATAACTTTGAAATAAGATCTGTATATGTATATAATACCATTACCGAAGTACAACACTTACAACACAGCGGAAATAAACAATAGCTATATAATCTGGAAGCCTCCTACTCCATCTCTTCAAGTATCTGTAAAATCCCGACTACTGGATTGCCCGTACGAAATTGGACACCCAAGAGTTTAGGGAAAACAAGACAAAATAAACTCTGGGTCAGTCATGTGACTGGTATGATTAAACTCCAATCATTTGTGTAACTTTTAAAATCCTTTTAAAGGAAAGAAAAATCATAAGACCGATCCACACGTAAACACAGATGGTTTTTACCTTACGATAATCCAAATCATTCTTTTAAAATCAATAGTCTTCTGATATTGTAATAATATCTAATATAAGTAAATATCAATCTAGTAGAACGCTTTCATCTCAAGCTCCGCATATATAATATACAATCAAAAACTGCGGACCCTTATTGGGTAATGGATTTCCAACTATGACAAGGTATGAAACCACTTTCCGATCAGTGTACTCTAGAAGCGATACACTGGAGTTCAACAAAAACATCTTGTAACTCGACGACACATGACCGACCATTCATTTCGCTTGAATGTTCTAAATATATTGTCACATTACAGTTGGTATACCAACATAACCGTTCCCAGGAGATGCAGAGTTGAAAGGAGTAACAAATATGAATATTCTCTATATGGTGACAATATACCCTACTTGGGTGCGACCCACTTAGCCATGTTGCCTGCCCGATTTCTATCATTTCCTAGTTGATAAAACTTGAGGTCGTAATGTATCTTTTAACATATCACCCCTTTAATTTACTTTGAATTCCTCATCGTCATACCCGTCAAATCACAAATTGATTTTCCCAAAAAACACCATGGGTATAAGCTAAGAGAAACGAATTCCTCTACCGCCAATGTAAATATATATGAAACGATCAACTTACGTGATCTACCAGATATACTCTGTCATACATTCATCTATTCAAGTTGTCCTGGGACAACCCGAAGGCACTATTCTGTAAATCCATCTTAGGCAGTTTCTACCTAGAATTTACTAAAAAACCCTTGCATTACTCCGTCTTCAATTATCTTTATCATATTTGATTCGCAACGCTAGTGCCATGGTTTTCAGATAATATATCTGATCCCAGTCTCTCCGTATTAACAACGGAAATGGTCAAAATCTTTGATAGTCGGTGATTTAACTATCAAAGGAAAACATGTGTACAAACAACGGTCGTATTCCCAAATGGAAATCTTACCAATCAATCATCATTTCAATTCCCAATTTCACATTTATCGTTCCCATATATTCATAAATTGCTTTTTCTAAAATTAGAAAATATACGTTATTAACTTTGGAAAACGTTTCCATTTTTGATTCACACATCAGTATCTTCCCACCTCCATCAGTCTCTAACTTTAAACTAGTAAGAAAACAACTTCCCAAGTACAAAACCCTGACATCGGATCGATACCCAGAAAGCCATTCAACTCAACTAATTTCCAGTCAGTTTCTAATTTCAGTAATTCCATTTAAATTCCTAAATCAAACCCCAAATTCCTTTATAATATTTTGTTTGCAAAATATTTACTTTAATCTAATTTTTCACATAGAATGTGAATAATATTTCTTTATATAATCAAAACAGTTTGATTTCGTATTTAAACAATATCTCAAACCCAAATTCTATTTATATTTTTATTTGCAGAATAATTCATACAAATCTTATTTCATTTACGACATATATAATCTCATTGCAAATTTCCTTTATAACTACTACGTTCACATTCCATTTCAATTATTGGTGTTAAAACCGATTTTACTTCTCTATATAAATTCAGATTTATATATTCAATTTATCAAATGATAAATATTTCCTTAATTTATAAACGTTGTTTATAAATTATTCTCCTCAATTTATCTGTTAAAACAGATTTCTATTAAATATTTACTTTATATCAATATCATGTTATGTAACAAACCGGATCTTGACAGACTAATTTTTTTCAAAAACCCAATCCATTGAAACCCGTGTTGGTTTGCTCTGGCATCTTGAAGAAAAAGACAGGGACATAAAACATGTCAGAGTTTGGAAAACGTCTCACCGCGGAAGGAACAAAATATAATATAATCAAAACATATCTTTACCTTAATAATAATACTTCCTAGCCAGTATCAAAAGCTATAACATCTCTGTCTCAAGCCTAACCTGCAACTGTGTTATGAGGAAGGGGTCAGAACATAAGTTCTATGTGAATGAATTTAAAGTACACAGTTTGGATAAGCCTACATATACCATTCAGTAACATTTTCTTATTTATTAGGTTATTGGTGTCAACAGCACTCCACGCTTACACACACACTCGTTGTACCCATCTACTCTCCATTAGATTAACTAAATATGATATATATGTAGCTACCCTAAAATTAAGGTACACCCCATGGTACCCCACTTGCATGGTCCCCACAATATCATCGCAGGAATATACGCAATTTCTCATCCTACGTTCGAGTGACGTACGGATCTCTGTATATAACGACGCTACGTCTGCATGGAACCATTATAACTATATTACGTGGGCGTAATGACTGCCATCATCGAATAATGCCCTCTAGTCTACGATACACCACCCAGAGCAGACATGTGTGTACCTAGACTTTCCCACGTACGTATCGCCTAACGTATTCGATGCCTAACCCGGACACCTATCATGCGTGCGTGCCCGAGTTCTGTGGCAGGGCTACACGCGGAACTCGGTCGGGAGCTTTCCTTATATTTGTGCAGGCCCGCCTTTAAGAGCCTCTCACACAAATATCCCTAGGGTCTGTTTTTCAATGGTGGCTATGGCCCCACCTCGGCCCCTCCCTTAACTAGTAAAGACTACAAGAGCAAAACAACAAGTCCCTAAGCAAACATGTGTCGTCTACCCTCAACCACCGCCTCGATAATGAAAGGTCGATGGCCTCTTGGGTTTAGCTCTAGTCTTTCCGCATCTTGCTGGCTACCGATGACAAGTTCTCAATGACCTATACTATCTTTGTTCGTCCTGACACTCCGCCTCCGAAGTATGGCAGCCACCGAGCTACCGTTACTGTCATCACGTCATAGCATTCTAACTTCCCTTACTTGTGCAGTCAAGTCCCACCCATATGATAGTTACCCGCAGACCCAACCTCTGTGAGCACAGTCTGAAACTACACCACCACAGAGGACTACCAGGAGCACCTTTAACGTCTCAGAAAGCCACGTGCTTCCCTTTCCAGTCCACCGGAGCCTCCAGAATAATCATATTAATGTGTGCTCCCCTCGTGCCTTACGACACCAGATAATCTACCCCGTTTGATTATTCATCCTCTAACATACAGACTATCCCAAGCACCTCAGTTTACTATGTCATTAGATCCTATGTCTAATCATCAACTACGCGCTTCCTCCTCCTCGATAGATTTCCCATTCACTTGGTTGTTTCCATTTTCCCTTGATTTCTTCTTCAAGTTACCAAGTTTCTCTTGCTTATTAACCTCATTCATAACTTATTTCATTTAAGTTCATTAATAAGCCTACAACATGTTATTCTCTATATTGTAATTCAGTATTCATAATTCATTCTCTTTACACTACTCTTTGTCCCATCTCATGGTTTCCATAACATGTTCTACTTAATTTATAATTAAGTACATCTTAATTTGCACGTTTTCTATCATTCAACATTTATGATTAAATACAACTTACTTATCTCCATAAGTTTTCCTTCTTCTTTCTCATTTAATCGTAATTTCGTGTACATCGTCATTACAATTTATAATAATTTACTCATTAACATAGTTCTCTTAACTAAGGTTTACTAATAAGTTTCTCTTTTCCCTCATATAGCTTATCTTATCCTCATTTATGAATTTTATTCTTATTCTCGCTAATTACTTAATCTTTGATTAAGTACAACTTTATTACACAAGTTATTTCATCTTCCCCTACCGTTCATATTAACTTACGCTATTTCTTAAGTTATAATTCCCACTTGTCCCTAGGACAAGCCTACCTATTATTTTTCCTCTTCGTATTCAAGTTCATTTATAATAGGTTGTTGTCATTCCCCATATTGGCATTAATTAAGATTTACTTTATCCTTCCCACTTCTTTAACAAGTTTACTTAACCCCTACTCAATTGAATTGGTTCGTAATACTGCTACAGGTTTAATTAGGTTAAGTATTCCAATTTAATGAATTATCCATGCTACCAACATTACCCACTTAAACCTTTATTATTCCCATGTCTTACCATATGTCTTATCTTGGTTAAGTGCTTATTATTAATTCATTATACCTGTCATTGTGCAAGGCCTCCCACATTAGATTTCCATTTGAGGTTGCCGGATATGCTGAGCATTTCCGGACAGACTTCTACCGTAATCCAAATCTAACCTCGTGTCTTAGCACTATTACGCATCTAATTTCTGCCTTCAAGGTCTCACATTAGATTACCGTTTGCGGTTGCTAGATATTCCGGGCGGTTCCAAGCAGAATTATACCGCAATCTGAATCTAACCTCATGTCTTAGGCATATAAGTTCTTATTATAACTTATACCCATAATTCAAATCTTGGATTATAATATATGTCAATTACCCATAAACCCCAATTCACATTTATGCCTATAATCCTATCAATAGATTATGCCTATAATCCCAATTCAACTTAAAACCCCAATTTCATATTCAAAATTCCAATTTGATTTGTATTCATAAATCCCACCATAGTTGTATTCATAGTTCCCAGCATAGTTATTGCCATGGCCCCATTATAAGTTATGCCCCAAACCTCCTAATCCCATGTTATACCCAAATCAACCTTTTCCCTTTTATTCCCAATATCGTTTCAATCACATAAATCCACTAAAGATGTAGGCTCGAAGATAGCTTAGCTATAAAAATAAAAATAAAAAGGGAAGAAAGAAAGGAGGAAAACAAGCATAGGCATACAACTGTTCATAATAACAAGTTAAATATACGATGATAAAATTAGGCATAGGTGAATTCTAGATATGATCTACAAACTATGGTGAACTGATATGATTTTAGTCCAAGCCTTTGATCCAACTACTTATTAGGTATTTTAATCTATAAGTACCACAAACTCACTTTATCCGATTAGCTCTTCAATATGATTATTATGTGTGTAAATGGGGAGTGGCGAACGATAGATCTACAATTTTACAAAAAGTGTATTTTAAATCCATTCACTTGTATGTTTTCCCAATTCTAGATCTGATCCATGGTTTTTTCCCTTATTGTGCAGCATAGATCTAGGCATCTGAATTCTTTATTTTTATCTTGGAGTAAAGGAATCATAGATCTATCATTTTATTTTAAGAAGAGATTTGGAGAGGAAGAGAAGAGATTAGATCTAAGAATTGCCTAGGAAAGAAGAAGAATCTGAATTATTTTAAGTTGGAGCAGCATCATGGCGTCACCATTAGTTTAGGTGAAGAAAACAATAGGGTTAGGGTCCTTTATATAGCTGTTAGGTCAACGAATGGAGCCACAGATCCGTCAAGAAGCACAAAAATGCACTGTGACACCCCACGTCCCTTAATGTCACTCACAAAAGGAATGCATTAAGCTTCGTGGAGCATTATGAGTAAACAGAACAGAATATTACAAGACAGATACATAAAGTAGTACTTGAAAAATTTATAACTTTATTGCAGCGGAAACAAAAATAAAGTTGGGTTACATCATCAAAAATCAAAACCAAGTACATAATATCAGTCTTGTACAAAAGCCTTCAAAGTGCATAATTTTAAAGCCATAATCCTCAACAAAACGCCTTAAATAGGTAGAATCAAAGCCAAGTAGTTCTTCAAGAACTTCTAGTACCTCAAGCAGAGAGAAATCCGAATCAAACTTGAATATTTCCTCCCTGAAAACCTGAGGGGGGAACGGAGGAAAAGAGGTGAAAACAAACGAGGTCAGACTCATGTCTGGCGAGTCCAATAACTTTAACAATATAATTAATAAAGTAATATGACAAGACATAAACTGGAAAATAAGGAATGACTGTGAAACAAGCAAGCATGACCAGGTAAGCAAGATGAATAAGACAACGTTAATTTCGCTTCTAATCACTATAGGATAAATACTACACTGCACTAATACTAGTCATTCTAAGAGTTGATCCCGCCTACTGAACATAATAATCATAATAATGATAATGGTAGTCTCATGTACCCCTAGTTGTCTTCATAGTTGTCGTCTGCTCCTATCTCCACTAGTTGTACCCACTACCCTCCCCATTCTAATTACAACATTTATTCATAATATGGTACTCGTACTCCTAGCTGTCTTCATAGGTGCCGCCTGCTACTATCTCCGCTAGTCGTACCCACTACCTTCCCCATTCGATTGGCTCCCTAACTCGTAGATACCCGTGCTGGTACCACAGTAGGGTGTATCACTCCCTAAAGTGGCAACCCGATATGACTGAAATGCACGGCTTATACCTACACGATGCAACAACGTCTTACCTACCAGCCCAGGCCCACGCACGCACATAACCCCGTTGGACTTGCGTTGCCACCGCTAACCCGTTTTGACCTATTACAATCAAATCCAGTAAGCGTGTCCCGTCCTCGACATAGATCGATCTCACTTGGGTACTAAATGTGTTATTGGTTGAAAAGGGTCCCCACACTTGACACAAGCTTTCCACCTATGCTTGGTCCCCTTTAGGATTTCCCACTTAACCCCCTCTTATTCATGTCTTCTTACACGTTTCAACTTGGTTAAATGTTTATAATTATATCCCACATGTCACCCATGTTTCCCACTTATCAAATCAACATGTATTATTGGTTAAGTTTGTCTTAACCCTATCCACTTATCAGATCAATATATATTATTGGTTAAGCAGGTCTTAACCCTAGCCACTTATCAAATTAATATATATTATTGGTTAAGCTGGTCTTAACCCTACCACTTATCAAATTAATATATATTATTGGTTAAGATGATCTTAACGCTAACCACTTATCAGATTAATATATATTATTGGTTAAGCTGGTCTTAACCCTAACCACTTATCATATTAATATATATATTATTGGTTAAGCTGGTCTTAACCCTACCCACTTATCAGATTTATATATATTATTGGTTAAGCTGGTCTTAACCCTACGCACTTAACATGTTTTATGTATAATATATATATATATATATATATATATATCATATAACATGTCTTACTTAATTTATGATTAAGTACATCTTAGTTCACAGATACATTGGTTAAGAGAATAACTCCTTAAGTATCAACCCCGAAGACCGAAATCAACATCAGATCGATACTCAGAGAATTACTCAACTCAACCAATCTTCTGTTTGTCATTCATACTCGTCTTTGATCAGCATTAATTAATTATTAATGCACAGACCTCTCACATTAAGTCAATTCCTTGTGGCCGCTGGATATGCCGGGCGCTTCCGGGCAGACTTCCACCACAAGCCAGACTTAACCTCGTGTCTAAGCATCTTTTAATTATGCCTACGACCTCTCACATTAGACTGCCGTTTGCGGTTGCTGGATGTGTCGGGCGGGTCCGGGAAGTCTTATACCACAAACGAGTCTAACCTCGTGTCTTAGGCATTTGTTACGCATTTAATTTATGCCTTTGACGTCTCACATTAGACTACAGTTTGTGGTTGCTGGATTTGATGGGCAGGTCCGGGCAGTCTGACACCACAAACGAGTCTAACCTCGTGTCTTAGGCATTTATTATTACACATTATTATTCAACCCCAATTTAAATTAGTATCCCTATTTCAAATTGCCAATAACTTCCAATTTTAATCCATGTCCATAATTGTCGCCTAAATTATGTCCATAATTTCAATGCATATAAATCAGGCCAATTAATGTCTCAAATTAGTTATATGCTTGTAACAACCCAGAATTTGGGGCCAATTTAAAATTTTCATTTTAGAGATTATAAGGGTGTTTAAATATTTGAAATAAATTATTTTAAATAATAATGACCAGAAATTTGTTTTAATTGAATTTAATACGAATATATTTAATTTAATTATAAAAGGAATTAGAAATAGCACGGTAGTTTGAAAAGTCAAATCTGAACTTTGACTGACTGTACATGATGCAGAATAAATCGGATTTTGGTGAAACCAAAAATATTAGAATAAATACCTTTCGAACGAATCCGTAAAAATGAAATTTCATAGCGGAAATTAAAAGTTATGGCCGGTTGAAATTTCGGAATAGTCGCTGTAGAATTTCTGTATATATTTTAACATTAAAAATAGCCATTTTTCAAACGACCTCTGTTTTCGACGAAACCACTTTTGTTGGATTCAGAATGTCAAATTATTGATAAGTTTAATTTTTCATAATTTTTAGAATTAATTTGTGACTATGGCAAAAAGATTTCAGTTTGGACAATTTCGGTCAATTTTAATCGACTTGAAAAAGGCCATTTTGCAAACAGTCAAAGAATTCGATGAAATTAATTTTGTTAGGACCGTATCGTCATCACAAAGCCAAAAATATTTTTTTTTTGGATTTTTCTGAGATCATTTGTATCCTCGGTAAATTAGAAGGTATGTTTGAATTTAAAATAAATGATTTATAAATTAAAACTAGAAAACGAAGGCCAAGACGATCATTTGGGCCAGCGAGACATAGTCATATGAGTCCGGAATAGGGGTAAATAGGTAGGAATGATAGTCGTTGGGCTGAAAAAGAAGGAAGTCGCTAAACGGGCTTTATTGGATTAATTAATTATTTAATAATAACCTAACCCTATTATTTTATTATATAAATCGCTGTTCATTCATCCTCGTATATAGCAGCCACCAAAACCCATAACTCCTCAAATTTTCAAACTTCGATTTCTCCTTCGTTTCTCAACGAAATTCTTCGCCGAAATACACGTTTCGAAGAGATTCTCGTGCTCTTCGATTCCATACCGAAATCACCACCCCTCGTCGCCTGTAGCCGCCGCCCCGACCCCGCAAAGTCTGCCGCCGCCGTACCAAATCGGGCCCACCACAGGCGAACGCACCCCACCCCCTTCCCGGCGCCAACTCACCTCTCCAAGCTCTTCGATCTCCAAAAAACCGTTCTGAAAACCATCAACTACATCTTCTGATTTCTAAAATTAAAGTTTTGAACAAAATACAAAGGTATGAACATTTCAAATTTGTCACGCTTAATTCTGTCATAGCAGCAGTTGTAAAAAGTCATTGTTATTCAAAAATTGATAATCAATTCATACAAACTCCAAACTGGAAAATTTCAGATCCGACGAAACCGTGAAGTCGTATAGAGGTTGCTGAAATTGATTGGAATGATTTCCGAAATTATTTGGATTTTTAATTCTGCTTAATGCAAGGTGAGATTCTGATTTATATAATTAAATCAATTTAATCATTATTTTTCTAGTTATTTAATATTTGAATTGTTACCAAATTAGATCTGCTAATTAGAACGAATCATTTTATTATAGATCTGTTAGTTTGTGATGTATAAGTGTAGATCTATTAGTTAAAATTATGGATTTGTATGTGATGGATAATTAGAAAGAATCATTTTGTTATAAATTTAGTTGGGACATTCTTATCGATGCTTTGGTGAATCATGAATAACAAAAGTTCGCCTTGTTCATGTTATTGAATCGAATTAGAACCTTCCATTCAATATAAGTATATCACTTTGTATGATGGCTTGTGTAAATATAGAAATTGTTAGTGTTTTAATCAAAGACATGAAAACATTAAATTATACAATCTTAATGTTAATAATGTAAATAAGGATAAAAGAAGGAAAATACGACGATTTGAATAGATTCAATATTTTATTGAAAATTAAAGGTGAGAATTCGACGATGTGAATAGATTCAAATTTACGTTTTTATATGTAAATTAAGAAAAGAACTTACATGTAAAATATAAAGTACATTTTTACATTGTAAAGTAAAAGATGATATTTTTACATTGTAAAGTAAAAGATGATATTTTTACATTGTAAAGTAAAAGATGATATTTTTACATTGTAAAGTAAAAGATGATATTTTTACATTGTAAAGTAAAAGATGAGATTTTTTTGCAATTTAAACTAAAAGTAGAATTTGAATAGTATTTAAATTTACATTTTTACATGTAAATAAAAAGTAGGAATTTGCATTATAATTAAATTTACATTTTTATATGTAAATTTAGAATAGGATTCACACTGCAAATATAAGTTACATTTTTATTATGTAATTAAGATGAGAATTTACATTGAAATTAAAAACAAATTTTATATGTTGATTAAGAAAGAGGATTTACATTGCAAATGTAAATTACATTTTTTATTATGAAATTAAAGAGAAGAATTTACATGGTAGATTAAATGTACACTTTTATTTGTAAACAAAGAATGAGAATTTGTATGGAAAATAAAATTTCATTTTTACTGTAATTAAAGGTAGGATTTTACCGTGGAACTTAAAGACGAAATTTGACATGTAAAATAAAATTACATTTGTAATGTAATTAAAAGGGTAGGACTTTATAGTGAAAATAAAAGGAAAAGTTAAAAGATAGAAGTTACACTGTTAGGAAAATTACATTTTTAATGTAATTTAAAAAGAAAGGCTTACATTATATTGGAAATTACATTTTAATGTAATTAAGAAAAAGAATTGTACAATAGAATCGAAATTACATTTTTAATGTAATAAGTTAGAATTTTTCACTGTAATGTTAATTACATTTATAATGTAATTAAAAAGGGAAATTTTACAATGAAATTGGAAGATAGGAATTTTACATTATAATGTTAATTATATTTTTAATGTAATTAAAGGGGAGATTTTTGCAGTGTAATTTAAGGATTAGGAAGGAAAAATAAAATTTTACATTGGAATAGAATTTACCTTTTTAATAAAAGAATAAAAGGTAGGAAGAAATGTTGAATTATAATTTACAATTTTCATGTAAATAGAGGAATGGAAGAATGAAAAAAATGATGATGAAAGTAGACATTGTAATAGAATTTGCATTCTTATGTAAAATAAAAGTTAAAGGATTTATATATATATATAATTATAATTAATATTTAATGAATCGAACGCGGTAGTTTGCGTTTTGAAATCTTACATTTAAACGATTATACCAAAAAATCCGACCGTCGGAATTTCCCAAAACTGAAACCGTTAGGACCATCTTGCGAAGATCTTTCCAACGATGTAAACTACGTTAAGATCCAACAGTTAGATTTTGAGAAATGTGAAAATCAAAATTTGTTGAAAGCAGCACCAGGGTTGCCGTTGACCCAAAGCGTCGTTAAATAAAAATTTAATTATTTTAAATAATTAAAATAGGAATTAATCGTTAAAAAATAATATTAAAGAATAGGAAGGATTTTCAATATGTATATATATACGAGAATTATTTGGAAAGTCCGAGTTTCTCTCATTCCAAATAATCAAACAACGTTAAGAATCGAAGTATGAAGACGGCGTATGAAGACCGTCAATCTTCCATCGAGATGACAACGATCGAGGCCCTGATTTGACTTGCTCCCAATTCAAGGGTCATGGTCATTGTCCAAACGAACATGTTGATTGTACGGATTTGGCTTTTGCTCAGACCCAGAGCATAAGCTTATAAATGGAATGTGTTTTTGACATTGTACTCCTTCATATTGTATTTATTGATTTTCTGTCGAATGTATGAATGTTTGGTGGTGGAGAATTTATTCTCTTGCTTAACACCCTTTCATATATTTCGGCAAAGGATTGGTAGTGTGATATGGAGTGACAGTGTGGCATACTAAGATGCATTGATCAAGGTTCCTTGTTGAAAAGCAGAACCTTGTGGTGACGATCAAAGCACAGCTTGGATAAGCATAGCTTTGTGTATTACGTAGCTTCACGAATCTCATAATCCGGTGGAGTCTAAAACGGGAGAAGGGAACACTGGGAGAGCAGCACGTTTCTTTCTAGTTAGAAGTAGTGTCGGTGTTTAAACTGGCTGATATTTTACTTATGTGGATGACGGAATGAGGCGCCTCGAATGATAGGTCCTATAGGATCGGGAAACGTGTGTTCAGGAATAACTAATCCACGAAGCTGTATGTGTGGACTGGCCCTGCAGCTATCCGAGGGTTCTCTGCGTGGAAGAATGAGACATTAGCTAGAGTGTCTCGAATCGGTAAGGAGCTCTTCCCTAGCCTTGACTCATGTTGGAAACCAAATTCTAAATACGACCCTACGAATTTGATTGTGCTACTAGTATGGAGGCATAGTAGTATGGGGTACTATGTTTCCTAGGATTGATATATTTATTTTGAAATGTTTTTATATACACTAATAATAATATTAGATTCGTATTTATCATATTTAGCATGTTTGATCACCATAAGGTAAAACTCTATCCTCTGGTTTGCGTTGCATTGTGTGATGGGACTTGAGTCTTATGGTGATTCCATTTTTCCAAAAGCATTGCGTTGTTTTACGTTTTACTTATTTACATGTTCAAATTATGCACGGCAGTCCATTGAAATAAAACTCCTTCCGCGTTAGCGGCGTGGTCTTTGGATTTGCCTTATTACTAGTAGTTAAATTAGTTAAGAATTCTCACACCAGTCCCATGACTGACTTGTAGTTTGTTTTCACCTTTGCAAACTCGGGTGCCCTCATTTCCACACGGGCAGCCAAGTAACAGGTTTGGCTTTCTTTGGAGTTGCTGTCCTTGGAGCTTCCTTGGTGTTGCTTATTTGGAGGTGCTTATGTTGGACCACGAAGACTAACTATCATTTATCTTTTGTTTACATTTTATCTTTAGACTCTGAGACATCCAGACTTATTTTGTTTCCAGTTGTTCTAATTTAGAAGTTGAAGCTTATTTCTTTTTTCTGAAAACTTGATGTAATAAGTTAGTACTCTTTGACTGTGGGATTATGTGTTTGATGACATTCATATTCCGCTGCTATGATGTTGTTGTTCTATGGTTTTCCTTTTCTATGTTGTATCTGTGATCTGTATTGTTATATTTATGTTGTATTCCAAATGATTATTCCTTACTTTCATTCCGTGGAAGTTTGGGGTTATCACAGTTGATATCAGAGCTTTGGTTAAACTTAGCTTTGGAATATAACATATTTATAAAGATTCGTTTACATAGAATCACAATATTATATGGCGAAGATTTCATAAGAATACATAATAGTCAGTCATTTTATCACCATCCTTTTTTCCATCCTTTTATCTTTATCATTTCTTCAAATCACCATTACAGTTGTTCTGACTCTTTCCTGGATCGTACAAAACTAACTAAAAATGAGTACCGCTGCCGCTAGAGCTAGAGCAAGGAGGCAAAATATTGCTGAAACTGAGGAGGCCACTGTTCAACAGCCGCCACCGCATCCCTTTGACTTGGATAAGGTAGAGAAGAAGTTCAAGAATTTAGGTGGAGTTCCATTCACTGGTACGGGGAACGTGACGCAGGCTCAGGCATGGCTTAAAAATTGTGAAAAGATATTTGGAGGGATAGGGCTAGATGATCAAAGAAAGAGATTTACGGCTTCATGGCTGCTCCAAGGCGAAGCACAGAATTGGTGGGAATTGGTCAATATAGGAGGTGATGAAGAAAATGTGACTTGGACCAGGTTTAAAGAGCTATTCAATGAAAAGTACGTTCCCAGGCAAGAAGTGGAAAGGCTGCATGACGAGTTCGCCAACTTGAAGCAAGGCGACAAAACTGTCTCTGAGTATGTGAGAAGATTTGAAGACCTCTCTCTCTATGCCCCAGAATTGATTCATGATGATTTTCAAAAGAACAAGAGGTTCATTAATGGATTTGCTAGCAAGTACACTGACAGGGTTACTGCTCACATTGACCTTCCTTTCAATAAGCTGATTGAGTTTGCTTGTCGCTAGGAGGAGAAAGACAAAAGAGTTTCGTAATAAGATAGAGAAAGAAGCATGGCCAACAATAATAAAAGGAAGCAAGCCGAAAAGAAGAATGAAGGAAGCGGTTCTGGAGCTGCTAAAACCCATGATAAGGCAAAGGTGCAATGCTACAACTGCCAGAAGTTTGGACACTACAGCAAGGACTGCAGGAATCCAAAAAAGGCAAGAAGTGATGACACTAAAGAATGCTATAACTGCCACAAAAAGGGTCATATCAAGAAAAATTGTCCACTGTTGAAAGGAGCTCAGATTGCACATGTGTACGAGGGGGCAAGTGCACCACCTTCCTCCACACCTACTTCTTCTGAAGGAGCAGGTAAGCCTGATGTTTTAAATGGTACCATTTCTGTTTAAAACATTCCTTTTACTGCTTTGTTTGATACGGGTGCATCAAGAAGCTTTATTTCTAGCAACACGGTCAAGAAATTGAAATTAAAACAAAGAAATCTTAAGGAGCCAATTAATGTTCATAACCCCGTAGGAGATTCTATCATCCTTGATTTATACTGTAGGGTGCCTATTTCTTATTCTTACTTTCAGTTCCCTCTTAACTTGATCATTATGAATTTTTCCGAGTTTGATATAATCCTTGGTCTTGATTGGCTTACAAAGTTTGACGCTGAAGTGCTGTGCTCAGAAAGAATAGTGAAGGCGAAACCAGGATTCGGGAACACTTTTACTATACCATGCCATGGGCCAAAATCTGATAGAAAGGCATTTTGGTCTTCCCTCGAGATCACTCATGTTTCTTTAGAAAATATTCCCGTGGTCAAAAATTACGCGGATGTATTTGAGGAAGTAGACAACTTACCCTCGAAAAGGGAAATCGATTTCAGAATTGATCTTGTTCCAAATGCAAGACCGGTAGTTCATCTTATCCGAAGGATGACCACTAAAGAAAAAGAGGAGTTGCAAACCCAAACTAAGCAGCTCTTATGGAAGGGATTAATTCAACCTAGTTTTTCCAATTGGGGTGCAATAGTGGTATTTGTCCCCTAGTCTGACGGTACTCTACGGCTCAGTGAGGATTACCGCGACCTTAACAAACAAACATTGAAGAACAAATACCCCTTGCCTCGCATAAATGATTTAATGGACCAATTAAATGGGGCCAAGGTGTTTTCTAAGATGGACCTAGCCACTGGTTTCCATCAACTACGCATAGCTGAAGAATGCATACCTTTGACCGCCTTTAGAGGTCCTGACATATTCTATGATTGGTTAGTAATGTCGTTCGGTTTATGCAATGCTCCTGCCTACTTTGTTGACTTGATGAATAGGGTCTTCCGAAATGTCTTAAATAAATTCGTCCTAGTCTTCATTGATGATATTCCAATCTATTCTAAAACTAAGGAGGAGCATGAAGGGCATCTGAGGGAAGTGTCGGAGATTCTGTGAAGAAATGTTTTAAAAACAAAATTTTCCAAATGCACATTTTGGCAAGAGGTGGTAAAATTCTTGGGCCATGTTGTGTCAAAAGAAGGAATTGCTGTTGACCCAAGTAAAATTGCCGCCATTCGAGATTGGAAGCAACCCAATACACCCATTGAAGTAAGAAGCTTCCTAGGATTGGCTGGATATTACAGGAAATTTGTCAAAGACTTCGCCAAGCCGTCTGGCCCGTTAACAAAGCTCACCAAGAAGCATACCAAGTTCAATTGGACATCGGATTGTGAGGAGGCCTTCCAAAAGCTAAAAGCGAGTTTGACAACTGCTCCCGTACTAACCATCATTGATGGCAACCAAGATTTAAAAGAACCAAGATTTAAAAGTCTACACCGATGCTTCTCAAAGTGGTGGTCTTGGTGCAGTACTGATGCAAAGGGACAGGGTTATTGCATATGCAAGTCGTCAATTAAAGCCGCATGAGAAAAATTATCGTGTCCATGTCTTGGAGTTGTTGGTCGTAGTCATTGCTTTAAAATTTTGGAGACATTATCTTTTGGGCAAAAAATTTGAATTATTCACAGACCATCAATCTTTGAAATATCTCTTCGATCAAATGGATTTGAATTTAAGGCAGCAACGGTGGCTAGAATTTCTGGCGGCATACGATCTTGACATCTTATATACGCCGGGAAAAGCCAATGTTGTGGCGGACGCACTTAGTAGAAAGAACGTCATTGTCGCAAGCCTCATCATTACCCCTTCTCTGATTGATAAAATTTCTTCTCTTTAGAAAAATGATGCTTTTATTCGAAAAGTGATTGAAAGAATCCAAGAAGGTGAAAACACGAACTTTCAAATAGATGGCAAGGGAGTTCTTAGATTGCAAGGGCGGATTTGTGTCCCAAGTATCCCAAAGCTCATAAGGGAAGTTTTAGATGAAGGTCACAAATCAAAGCTTAGCATCCATCCAGGCGTAAGCAAGATGTATCAATATTTTAAGCACACGTTTCGGTGGAAAGCTATGAAGAGAAATATATCCATTTATGTGAGTAGATGTCCTACATGCCAACCGGTTAAAAGCGATCAACAAAAGCTTGCAGGATTGTTACAACCATTGGAGGTTCTAGGTTGGAAGTGGGACCAAATCTCCATGGATTTTGTAGATGGTTTGCCCCGTACTAGGAAAGGAAATGACAGCATATGGGTGATCGTGGACCGCTTCGCAAAGTCCGCTCATTTCATACCTGTCAAGTCCACTAGAACAGCTCAAAGTCTGGCGCAAGTTTATTGCAAAGAAATAGTTAGGCTACATGGGTAATAAAACTAAATCTTTCCTTTTTATCATTATCTGAATGAAAATTTTCATTTTCTAATTAAATAATAAAAGGATAATCTTTTGTTTTAAACAGAGTTCCTAGTAGCATTGTTAGCGACTGTGATCTTATCTTTGCTAGCAAATTTTGGGAAGCATTCCAAAATGAGTTGGGAACAAAGTTAAATCTTAGTACCGCATATCACCCTCAGACTGACGGGCAAACTGAGAGGGTGAATCACATTCTTGAGGGTCTATTACGAGCTTGCATACACGATTTTGGAGGTTCTTGGGAGGATCACTTGCATTTAGTTGAATTCTCTTATAATAATAGCTATCAAGCAAGTTTGAAAATGTCTCCATTTGAAGCCCTATATAGTAGGCCATGTAGATCACCAGCATGTTGGGTTGAAAAAGGAAATCGTCTAATATTGGGTCCAGACATGGTCCGAGAAGCTTCAGACAAAGTTGATTATATTAAGAAGCGATTGTTGGCTGCCCAAAGTAGAAAAAAGAGCTATGCAGATTTAAGAAGAAGAGAATTGGCTTTTGAAGTGGGTGACTATGTCTATTTGAAATTTGCTCCAATGCGAGGTGTAATCCGTTTTGGGAAGAAAGGAAAATTAGCACCTAAATTCAACGACCCCTTCCCTATTCTTGAAAAGATTGGCACCCTAGCCTACAAAATTCAGATGCCCGACTGGTTGCCTGGAGTGCACGATGTATTCCATGTACCTCAACTTCGAAGGCATGTCCATGATTCGGATCTAGTTGTGGAGGGAGCTGCACAGCAAGATTTGGAGATTACCCCAAGCCTTGCATTGAGAAGGGAACCACTGAAAATTATTGGCAAAGAGACTAGAGTGCTGATAAATAAAAGAATCGACCTAATCAAAGTGCAATGGAGCAGTGATCCTAGAGACTGCACTTGGGAAACCGAGGAGAGTATCAAACAAGCCTATACCAAATGCAGAGTGGATATCTCCAATTAGATATTGCTTTGAGGTACGCTTAAAATATTTTACATTCTCTGTGTTGGTTCCTACTCTTCTATTTTCCTTTTAGAGGACGAAAAGTTCTTAAGCGGGGGAGATTGTAACAACCCAGAACTTGGGGCCAATTTAAAATTTTCATTTTAGAGATTTTAAGGGTGTTTAAATATTTGAAATAAATTATTTTAAATAATAACGACTAGAAATTTGTTTTAATTGAATTTAATACGAATATATTTAATTTAATTATAAAAGGAATTAGAAATAGCACGGTAGTTTGAAAAGTCAAATTTGAACTTTAACTGACTGTACAGGATGCAAAACAAATCGGATTTTGGTGAAACCAAAAATATTAGAATCCATTTAAAAATACCTTTCCAACGAATCCGAAAAATCGAAATTTCAAAGCGGAAATTAAAAGTTATGGCCGGTTGAAATTTCAGAATAGTCGCTGTAGAATTTCTGTATATATTTTAACATTAAAAATAGGCATTTTTCAAATGACCTCTGTTTTCGACGAAACCACTTTTGTTGGATTCAGAATGTCAAATTATTGATAAGTTTAATTTTTCATAATTTTTAGAATTAATTTGTGACTGTGGCAAAAAGATTTCAGTTAGGACAATTTCGGTCAATTTTAATTGACTTGAAAAAGGCCATTTTTCAAACAGTCACAGAATTCGATGAAATTAATTTTGTTAGGACTGTATCTTCATCACGAAGCCAAAAACATTTTTTCTGGATTTTTCTGAGATCATTTGTATCCTCGGTAAATTAGAAGGTACGTTTGAATTTAAAATAAATGATTTATAAATTAAAACTGGAAAATGAAGGCCAAGACGATCATTCGGGACATAGTCTGATGAGTCCGGAATAGGGGTAAATAGGTAGGAATGACAGTCGTTGGGCTGAAAAAGAAGGAAGTTGCTAAACGGGCTTTATTGGGTTAATTAATTATTTAATAACAACCTAACCCTATTATTTTATTATATAAATCACTGTTCATTCATCCTCTCCGATCGTATACAGCAGCCACTGAAACCCATAACTCCTCAAATTTTCAAACTTCGATTTCTCCTTTGTTTCTCAACGAAATTCTTCGCCGGAGTACACGTTTCGAAGAGATTCTCGTGCTTTTCGATTTCATACCGAAATCACCACCCCTCGTCGCCTGTAGCCGCCGCACCGACCCCGCAAAGTCTACCGCCGCCGCACCAAATCGGGCCCACCACAGGCGAACGCACCCCACCCCCTTCCCGGCGCCGACTCCACTCTCCAAGCTCTTCGATCTCCAACAAACCGTTCTGAAAACCATCAACAACATCTTCTGATTTCTGAAATTAAAATTTTGAACAAAATACAAAGGTATGAACATTTCAGATTTGCCACGCTTAATTCTGTCACAGCAGTAGTTGTAAAAGTCATTGTTATTCAAAAATTGATAATTAATTCATACGAACTCCAAACTGGAGTATTTCTGATCCGACCAAACCGTGAAGTCGTATAGAGGTTGCTGAAATTGATTGGAACGATTTCTGAATTTATTTGGATTTTTAATTCCGCTTAAAGCAAGGTGAGATTCTAATTTATATAATTAAATCAATTTAATCATTATTTTTATAGTTATTTAATATTGGAATTGTTACCAAATTAGATCTGCTAATTAGAACGAATCATTTTATTATAGATCTGTTAGTTTGTGATGTATAAGTATAGATCTGTTAGTTAAAATTATGGATCTGTATGTGATGGATAATTAGAAAGAATCATTTTGTTATATATTTAGTTGGATCATTCTTATCGATGCTTTGGTGAATCATGAATAACAAAAGTTCGCCTTGTTCATGTTATTGAATCGAATTAGGACCTTCCATTCAATATAAGTATATCACTTTGTATGATGGCTTGGTGTAAATAAAGAAATTGTTAGTGTTTTAATCAATGACATGAAAACATTAAATTACACAATCCTAATGTTAATAATGTAAATAAGGATAAAAGAAGGAAAATATGACGATGTGAATAGATTCAATATTTTATTGAAAATTAAAGGTGAGAATTCGACGATGTGAA
This sequence comes from Allium sativum, assembly GCA_030737875.1. Taxonomy (NCBI): domain Eukaryota; kingdom Viridiplantae; phylum Streptophyta; class Magnoliopsida; order Asparagales; family Amaryllidaceae; genus Allium; species Allium sativum. Next base: position 589,583,581 of record CM060920.1, read on the forward strand.
TAGATTCAAATTTACGTTTCTATATGTAAATTAAGAAAAGAATTTACATGTAAAATATAAAGTACATTTTTACATTGTAATGTAAAGTGTGATATTTTTACATTGTAAAGTAAAAGATGATATTTTAACATTGTAAAGTAAAAGATGATATTTTTACATTATAAATAAAAAGACGATATTTTTACATTGTAAAGTAAAAGATGATATTTTTACATTGTAAATTAAAAGATGATATTTTTACATTGTAAAGTAAAAGATGAGATTTTTTTTTGCAATGTAAATTAAAAGTAGAATTTGCATAGTATTTAAATTTACATTTTTAGATGTAAATAAAGAGTAGGAATTTGCATTGTAATTAAATTTACATTTTTACATGTAAATTTAGAATAGGATTTACACTGCAAATATAAGTTACATTTTTATTATGTAATTAAGATGAGAATTTACATTGAAATTAAAAACACATTCTATATGTAGATTAAGAAAGAGGATTTACATTGTAAATGTAAATTACATTTTTTATTATGAAATTAAAGAGAAGAATTTACATGGTAGATTAAATGTACACTTTTATTTGTAAACTAAGAATGAGAATTTGTATGGAAAATAAAATTTCATTTTTAATGTAATTAAAGGTAGGATTTTACCTTGGAAATTAAAGACGAAATTTAACATGTAAAATAAAATTACATTTGTAATGTAGTTAAAAGGGTAGGACTTTATAGTGGAAATAAAATGGCAAATTAAAAGATAGAAGTTACACTGTTAGGAAAATTACATTTTTAATGTAATTTAAAAAGAAAGGCTTACATTATATTGGAAATTACATTTTAATGTAATTAAGAAAAAGAATTGTACATTAGAATCGAAATTACATTTTTAATGTAATAAGTTAGAATTTTTCACTGTAATGTTAATTACATTTATAATGTAATTAAAAAGGGAAAATTTACAATGAAATTGGAAGATAGGAATTTTACATTATAATGTTAATTATATTTTTAATGTAATTAAAGGGGAGATTTTTGCAGTGTAATTTAAGGATTAGGAAGGAAAAATAAAATTTTACATTGGAATAGAATTTACCTTTTTAATAAAAGAATAAAAGGTAGGAGGAAATGTTGAATTATAATTTACATTTTTCATGTAAACAGAGGAATGGAAGAATGAAAAAAAATGATGATGAAAGTAAACGTTGTAATAGAATTTACATTCTTATGTAAAATAAAAGTTAAAGGATATATATATATAATTAATTAATTAATATTTAACGAATCGAGCGCGGTAGTTCGCGTTTTGAAATCGTACATTTAAACGATTATACCAAAAGATCCGACCGTCAGAATTTCCCAAAACTGAAACTGTTAGGACCGTTTTGGGAAGATCTTTCCAACGATATAAACTACGTTAAGATCCAACGGTTAGATTTTGAGTAATGTGAAAATCAAAATTTGTTGAAAGCCGCACTAGGGTCGTCATTGACCCAAAGCATCGTTAAATAAAAATTTAATTATTTTAAATAATTAAAATATGAATTAATCGTTATAAAATAATATTAACGAATAGGAAGGATTTTCAGTATGTATATATATACGAGAATTATTTGGAAAATCCGAGTTTCTCTCATTCCAAATAATCAAACGACGTTTAGAATCAAAGTATGAAGACGGCGTATGAAGACCGTCAATCTTCCGTCGAGAGGACAATGATCGAGGCCCTGATTTGACTTGCTCCCAATTCAAGGGTCATGGTCATTGTCCAAACGAACATGTTGATTGTACAGATTTGGCTTTCGCTCAGACCTAGAGCATAACCTTATAAATGGAATGTGTGACCGACATTGTACTCCTTTATATTGTATTTATTGATTTTCTGTCGAATGTATGAATGTTTGGTGGCGGAGAATTTATTTTCTTGCTTAACACCCTTTCATATATTTCGGCAAAGGATTGGTAGTGTGATATGGAGCGACAGTGTGGCATACTAAGATGCAATAATCAAGGTTCCTTATTGAAAAGCAGAACCTTGTGGTGACGATCAAACCACAACTTGGATAAGCATAGCTTTGTGTATTACGTAGCTTCACGAACCTCACAACCCGGTGGAGTCTAAAACGGGAGAAGGGAACGCAGGGAGAGCAGCACGTTTCTTTCTAGTTAGAAGTAGTGTCGGTGATTAAACTGGCTGATATTTTACTTATGTGGATGATGGAATGAGGCGCCTCGGATGATAGGTCCTATAGGATCGGGAAACGTGTGTTCAGGAATAACTAATCCATGAAGCTGTATGTGTGGACCGGCCCTGCAGCTATCCAAGGGTTCTCAGCGGCGAATCCTGAGACATTAGCTAGAGTGTCTCGAATCGGTAAGGAGCTCCTCCCCAGCCTTGACTCATGTTGGAAACCAAATTCCAAATACGACCCTACGAATTTGATTGTATTACTAGTATGGAGGCATAGTAGTATGGGGTACTATGTTTCCTAGGATTGATATATTTATTTTGAAATGTTTTTATATACACTAATAATAATATTAGATTCGTATTTATCGTATTTAGCATGTTTGATCACCATAAGGTAAAACTCTATCCTCTGGTTTGCGTTGCATTGTGTGATGGGACTTGAGTCTTATGGTGATTCCATTTTTCCAAAAGCATTGCGTTGTTTTACGTTTTACTTATATACATGTTCAAATTATGCACGGCAGTCCATTGAAACAAAACCCGTTCCACGTTAGCAGCGTGGTCTTTGGATTTGCCTTATTACTAGTAGTTAAATTAGTTAAGAATTCTCACACTAGTCCCATGACTGACTTGTAGTTTGTTTTCACCTTTGCAAATTCGGGTGCCCTCTTTTCCACACGGGCAGCCAAGTAACAGGTTTGGCTTTCTTTGGAGTTGCTGTCCTTGGAGCTTCCTTGGTGTTGCTTATTTGGAGGTGCTTATGTTGGACCACGAAGACTATCTATCATTTATCTTTTGTTTACATTTTATCTTTAGACTCTGTGACATCCGGACTTATTTTGTTTCCAGTTGATCTAATTTAGAAGTGGAAGCATATTTCTTTTTTTCTGAAAACTTGATGTAATAAGTTAGTACTCTGTGACTGTGGGATTCTGTGTTTGATGACATTCATATTCCGCTGCTATGATGTTGTTATTCTATGGTTTTCCTTTGCTATGTTGTATCTGTGATCTGTATTGTTATATTTATGTTGTATTCCAAATGATTATTCCTTACTTTCATTCCGTGGAAGGTTGGGGTTATCACAATGCTTTTAAGCCATTTTATGCCAATTCACAATATTAATATTTAATATATTCCCATTGCCCCCACGTCACTCGTACGTTTAATATGAATTATGTTAGACTCGCAAATAGTCTAACTCATAAAGAGAAAAGAAATATCACAACTTGTATAACACATAAAGTTGATCTAACTTGCAAATAAGAATAGGCTAGCATGGATCAAAACTTGCATGATTATAATTTATATAATCATAAATTTGCATAATCAATAACTTTCATAGGCAATAGGTATAATTTGCATAAACTACAAACTGACATGGATCAAATTATATAAGATATGACTTGCATAGATTTATGCATATAAAGGTAAACTTGCATATATAACCATATTTTTCGCATAAAACTGCATATGATCTACATACGAACTCGTATTAAACTTGCATATATGCAATTTAAACATGTAAACTAAGGCTTACATATGATTCGCATGCAATCTTACATATAAACTAGCATATGATTTACATCCAAACTTATATATAAACTTGCATATATAATTTAGAGATGTAAATTAAGATTTACATTTACACTTGCATATGACTTAGAAATGTAGATTAATGTCACAAAATGAATCAAATCTAGCATATGTGTTTAGACATATGAACCAACATTATGAATTTAAACATGTAAACTAATATCACACATTTCACACATAAACTCACATGTGTATATATATACACACTTGATTCACTTGAAAACTTGTGTATAATTCGCATACAGACTTGCATATAAACTGTTGTCATAAAATGAATCAAGTTAAACATATGTGATTGGACATATGAAATAGATCTACTAACATAAGTTAACAAAACTGTCATATGATCACAAACAGACGATAACAAAATTAAGTAACGTCACAAGATTCAATAGGCATGTTCTCATGATCCCAATTTTATAACTAATTTATTAATTATTTTATGAAAGAAATTGTACTCACAAAGATAGGTTAGAGAAGAGAATAATTCGTTCGTCATTCGTATTAGAATTCTGACTTGCAAATCCTTAAGCTTTAGGAAGAAGAACTATCCTAGCAGCAGCACGAAGGCTAAGAGACTAATTTAGTTTAGGTTTAGGGCTTGAGTCTATGCGTGCTTATATAGAAGTTTAATTCAACACAAGCCGTTAGATATTAGGTTTTGATTCCGCATCGTGCACCTAGTGTTGAGTCAGCAAATGTATTTTATATATATTAATAACCTTCTATTTTTCTTCCCTTAAATTAATATGAATTGAACTTAAACATCTAATTGTATGTTTTCTTCGATTAGCTTATTCTTCTTAATTGATGTCAATTAATATTGAATAACAATTTTACTATATTCCTCACATTTACATATTTTCTTTAATTAATACCAATTAATATGAATGACAAATTAGCACAAACACATATATAAACTAAGGTCAATTACATGTTTTTCAATCAATGTCGTATTAACACACATCTACAAATTAATTTCAATCTATTCATGTTTACATATTCTTCCTTTACTATATACATTAATTGCCCATATATATACATATATATACAAATATATATATACATATATATACATATACATATACATATACATATATATATACACGCACCTATTCATGAATTCTAATATTTACAACTAATGCAAATTGATTGCTTACCTATTTTAAAAAGTGGAAATCGAGTATATATTTCAATTCCCTTTTTTTCTACTTTCCTCGTAACATACAAAGTCAATGCATAATGAAGTTACCTACATACATATATATCTATTTATACATGCATAAATCTTTCTTTTTACTGCATGCATCCACACATTTCCTTCCGCTTTTTGTATTAATTGCATTAATTTTTCTTTTACAATAGCCTAATTAAATCACATGCATTTTTTTCAATGCACATTTTTAAACTTGTACCTTCTTAACATAATTGCATATATATATATATATATATTAATTTTTTTCTTCATTAATTAATTAATCCTTTAATTAATTATCTTTATGGTATAGTATATCTAATTTCGGGGTGTTACATTCTCCCCTACTTAAAGGATTTCGTCCCCGAAATCTTCAAGTTAAGAAGAATGTTACCATCCTACCAACCACAACCATCTACTCATCCATTATACACAAGCATCCATTGTCCTTAGAAGAATTCTAATGCCGTATGAACATATGCAAAAAGTGTGTGTATATGTTCCTTATCTAATGCAAAATCAGGCAGTCTACTGATTCAGTTGACCTCCCTAATGCAAATCATGATAGTGCCATGCGTCGATTATGTATCCGAAAGAATCATAACGATACATATTATTTCTACATGTGTGCACAACCATTCATCTAAATGCAGCATCCTTATGATAACACAACCATTATACATCCATTAATTTAAATATGCACACACATTCATATGCAGTATGAAAGTGGTGAGCAGATATAGTGCCTAATGTGTGTGTACATGCATCCACAAGCAACCACTTGTATCCATTTGCATCCACCAACCATAACATGTCTCAAACACATGTTTACATACATAGGGTTTTTCCTAACTAAAGATCGAAGATATCATCGCAAAGGCAAACTAAATGATAGGACAAGTATCAACAAAGCGGTAGAAAAAGGAGAAGTTAAAAATCATACCCTAAAAAAGGAAAGGTTACAGCGTACGCATCTTGTCTTCCGTCTTCCAAGTCGCGTCTCCTTAATCATCTTCCCATTGGAATTTAACCACTTAACCTCTCGGTTGCGTAACTTCTTGACCTCCATCCAAGGATGCATGTAGGAGCTCGTCTAATCGTGGCATCTTGCTCCACTTCCACTTCTCTAAGCGTGCTCGGCTCCACTACTTCCGCCGTATCATGTAAACACTTCCTCAAATGCGACACATGAAACACGTCATGAACATTACTAAGCTAGTTGCCTCTTCTCATGTCCCTCCAAAATCTAGGATACATAACCTCAAAAGATCTTCAAGGACTCTATTCACCCCTTCATGTCCGTCCATCCGTCTGTGGATGATAAGCGATGCTCGTACTTACCGCCTTTTGCGTATCACCTTTTCCTCTTGCATCGAAAACTGCTCCAAGCACTTTCCCGCAAGCACCGATATATACTGTAAACGGTGTGCTCCCATCAAGCAAAGTCAAAACTGGAGTTGTCATCAAAGCCCTCTTCAAACGTTGGAAAGCATCATCACAGTCAACATCCCAAGAAAAAGTCAAGTTCTTCTTCGTTAACCGAGTAAGTGGGGCTGATATCTTCGCCAAGTCCTTAACGAACTTCCTATAATAGCCCGCCAGCCCTAGAAAGCTTCTTACTTCCATTGTGTTTCTAGGATCCTTCCAATCTTGGATTGCCACCACCTTTGCGGGATCCACAGCCATCTCTTCCTTAGAGACCATGTGTCATAAGGACCTCACTTCTCTTCTCCCTCTCGGCGCCATGTGTCGTATTGGTAATGCAACTGGCTTTGCATTATCTACTAGATATATATGAAAGTCTATCTCATGCCTCGGGGGTAAACCCCGAACTTCATCTAAGACATCACCATACTCACGGACCACGCGAACAGATTCCAAATCATCGTTGGACGCGTCAAGAGATTCTAGGTAGCTAAGCGTCACTAAATCCCTAGGGTCACAAGAAATATCAAGGGTCTTTCCACAACGAGTCAACGATCTGACTAGTCTTCTTACACAGTCTAGGATGGCACTGTATCTGGCTAGCCAGTCCATGCCTAGAATCAAGCCACAGTCCATGAAGTCAATAACGTAGGCGTTGCATTCAAACCCAACGCCCAAGATAGACACTCTCAAATCCCAACACACCATAAATAAATGAGCTGAACCACCAATAGGATTTGAGACTACCATGGGATCCCTAACTAGACTAGTATTTAGGTGCAGTGTTTCAACTAACGAAGCAGATACAAACTAATGTGAAGCGCCAAAATAAAACAAAGTTCAAACAGGATGATCAAAAAGGAAAACCAAATTTCAACTGAGATGTTTCTACCTCTATCAGGTATACCAGCCGTGAGGGAATGCATCTGCCCTCCAGAAGATCTTGTACTTTGTTCTTACCCTTGCCCTTGCCTCTTTGGACAATCCTAATAAGATGTCCTGTCTCTCCGTAATGATAACAACTAGTCTTCTTCTTCTTTAAGTAGTCAGGTATTTCACAAGTGTGGCACTTCCTTTTCTCTTATCCCCCTTGTTATCCTTACCGCCTTTCTTTGGATCTACTTTCTTATCGTGTGTCCTATCCATGTCTCTCCTACACATTCTCCATTTGTAACCTTCCACCAAAATGAAGCTTCACCCTTCATTAACCAAGCATCTGGTTGAACCTTCCTCCCATCGTCTACCTCAAAGGTACCAACAAGTCCTCCACTTCCTTCTAGCTTTGACAAATGTCTCAGTCCCATGAAGTGGTTTTCCGTCCATCGTACGGAAGTTCTTACATATCTAAGAAAAAGCGTCTATACGTGGAGGAAGAGATTCAAAAAGGAAAGATGAAGAGATCCAAAATGGAGAATCGGAAGGAAAATATATGGCTTTTGGGGATTATGTTTTTCAAAATAAACTTACCTTTTGAAAATACATCCTTTTAAAACATTTTTGAAAATAGTTTCCAAAAAAAACTTTTATCTAATCGGGTAACCTTCCGCTCTGATACCAAGTGTAACACCCCACGTCCGTTAATGTCACTCAAAAAGGGAATGCATTAAGTTTCATGGAGCATTATGAGTAAACAGAACAGAATATTACAAGACAGATACATAAAGTAGTACTTGAAAATTTTATAACTTTATTGCAGCGGAAATAAAAATAAAGTTGGGTTACATCTTTAAATATCAAAACCAAGTACACAATATCAGTCTTGCACAAAAGCCTTTGGAGTGCATAATTTTAAATCCATAATCCCCAACAAAACGCCTTAAATAGGTAGAATCAAAGCCAAGCAGTTCTTCAAGAACTTCTAGTACCTCAAGCAGAGAGAAATCCAAATCAAACTTGAATATTTCCTCCCTGAAAACCTGAGGGGTGGGGTGGAAATGGAAGAAAAGAGGTGAAAACAAACGAGGTCAGACATAAAGTCTGGCGAGTCCAATAACTTTAACAATATAATTATTAAAGTAATATGACAAGACATAAACTGGAAAATAAGGAATGACTGTGAAACAAGCAGGCATGACCAGGTAAGCAAGATGAATAAGACAACGTTAATTGCGCTTCTAATCACAGTAGGGTAAATACAACACTACACAAATACTAGTCACTTTAAGAGTTGATCCCGCCTACTGAACATAATAATCATAATAATGATAATGGTAGTCTCCTGTACCCTAGCTTTCTTCATAGTTGCCGCCAGCTCCTATCTTCACTAGTTGTACCCACTACCCTCCCCATTCTAATTACAACATTTATTCATAATATGGTAGTCGTACTCGTAGCTGTCTTCATAGCTGTCGCTTGCTCCTATCTCCACTAGTCGTACCCACTACCTTCCCCATTCGATCGGCTCCCTAACTCGTAGATACCCGTGCTGGTCCCACAGTAGGGTGTATCACTCCCTAAAGTGGCAACCCGATATAACTGAAATGCACGGCTTATACCTACACGATGCAAAAACGTCTTACCTACCAGCCCAGGCCCACACACGCACATGACCCCGTTGGACTTGTGTTGCCACCGCTAACCCGTTTTGACCTCGTATAATCAAATCCAGTAAGCATGTCCCGTCCTCGACCTAAATCGAGCTCAATTGGATACTAAATGGGTTACTGGTTGAAAAGGGTCCCCACACTTGATTTTGATACTAAATGTGTATTTTGTTTGTAATTTGATTTTGATATAAAAACATATTTTTTGTAATTGTTTAAAATAATCTTATGTTTAGTGTTATGCTTGCTGAAAGTTGAACATACACGGGAGGGATATAAGATACAAGTCGTTATCATATCTTCTTCTTCTTATTCCCATTCTTTGAGAAACGAGTTAAACATCCACCTTCTTTAACTCAAAATCAGTATCACTTACACTGTTTAAATTTAGCCTTTGAGATACAATAAATCGGTTAGTTTTCATCTCTAGTTATATATATATATATGGGTATATATATATATATAACAGTCGTATTTGTTACATTGAGTAAGGTGTGAGATATTAGACAATTATTGTAAGAGCTCAAGTGATGGAAGTTTTTAGCAAGCTTGGATGGGTAAATGGGTTATATGGCTGTTTTTGTCTTGTTGCATTGTGATTTTTAATCGCACTCGTGCTGTTTTTAATGCCAAGGACGGTTAAGTTGTCATGATTTATGCTTCTAGTTTATTTGTGAAATTCTGATGCAGTCAGCTAATGTTTATTGAAGTGTATATATTCTTTACGTTTATTAAATTCTGATAAATCCTGTTGAATTCATCAGGTGTTGCATTAGAAGAAATAGAAAGGAGTTTACAAGTGAACTGAGTCAAAGGAGTTGGAATGATCCTGATAGACGAGCATGAGAGCAATCTTGTTGTTCCATTAGTTTTACAAGCATCAATCATTGGAATACTGGTTGGAAAAATACTTGAATCTTATGTTAAATTCACAAATTCGATTTCAATTAAGTTCCTTCTGTTTACTTAATAGATTTCCATTCCTTTCATTGTTTTTTCGTCTTTTTTCTTTTATATAGTCCAAATAATAGTACCATTCACATAATTTCACGTGCTTCTGTTAGTTTTTAGGTATAGTACAAAAGAAGTGGCAGTCGCTTAAAATAAAAATGGGAAATAAACATGAATGTACTTGAATTTGGTCAACACGAGAAGTTTCTAGACATTGTTATGATTTCTGTGTAAATATATGATATGGATTCTTTTGTTCAATATTAAATAGATTGTACCCCAAGTTAAAACCATTATACATAAAGTATTTACAAATATGTTATTCTGATTGCTTTGGCGCTATGCCAAAATCAATAGCTGAACCATTCTAACAAGCATACATTATGAAAGCACGTCATGTAACCTCATGTCTATACTTATTTTTGTTCTTATATTACACATTGTAGTATTTTAGTGATTTTTGTTAGATTAGTTTTGCAGTGTTAATGCAGTAGTTTGATAAAATTATTTTTATTTATATTGAAGCTACTTGAAGAGCCAGTAAAAGTATCCACTTTTGCTGATATAAAGTATGCTAGAGTGTCAATATTGAATTTTTATTTCATAGTTTCAGTCTGCATTTTATTTTCAAGTTTCAAATACATTTTTATTTATTATTATTACGTTTATTATCTTAACACAGGTTCTCATGTTGTATCGAAGTGAAGAATGACAATGAAAGTGTTGTTTTATTAGAGTACTTCATAGTCTAGGCTATATTGTTGCTTAATAATTATAACTATCAAATGTTTGAATTATTTTACTAAAATGAATTTGTGAATCACTTTTTTGTATGGATTATGGACACTATAAATGAAATATATGTATATGTATATATGTTGTATGTATGTATATATTGTTATTGTCTTATTCTATCCGCATTTTTTATCAATACGATTTTATTTTAAACGATAATAGTATTGCATGCAATAATTGTTTGTTATGATAAGAGTTCTTTTGCACCGGTTACTGGCATTTGATGCAACAAAGTGGTTTAGTGCCTTCTATGTTTTATAGGTTGGTAGTAAGCAATGCAAAAAAGTATTTTTTGCATCAGATATTAATAGGAATTGATGCAACATAAAATTATTTTTGAGTTGAAAACCTTTCTTTTGCACTGGTTATTGCTAATAACCGATGTAAAATTATAGTTGTTGCATTGGCTTTCAAACCGATGCAATTTTTTATTATCTTTTTGCATCAGTTGTATATGCATCGGTTGCTGAACTGATGCAACAAAGGGTAAACAACTGATGCAACTCACCTATTTTGTAGTAGTGAGTAACTACAGAAAGGGAAGGATGGCCAGTGTAACAACCTGGGGAATTTACGTCCTTGGTCATCGACATAAATTCAATGTCGACTATTCAAGCATCGGAAAAACCGGAACGTCAATAGAAAGAAGTTGGAGGGTGAGAATAGATAAGATAGACAATTAGAATAGAAGAAGAAGAACATAAATACAACATCAGAGTAACACGAATCTTACAGCGGAATGAATAAAATATATTACATAACATAACTTTGAAATAAGATCAGTATATGTATATAATACCATTACCGAAGTACAACACTTACAACACAGCGGAAATAAACAATAGCTATATAATCCGGAAGCCACCTGCTCCATCTCTTCAAGTATCTGTAAAATCCCGACTACTGGACTGCCCGTACGAAATTGGGCACCCAAGAGTTTAGGGAAAACAAGACAAAATAAACTCTAGGTCAGTCATGTGACTGGTATGATTAAACTCCAACCATTTGTGTAACTTTTAAAATCCTTTTAAAGAAAAGAATAATCATAAGACTGATCCACACATAAACACAGATGGTTTTTACCTTACGATAATCCAAATCATTCTTTTAAAATCAATAGTCTTCTGATATTGTAATAATGTCTGAGATAAGTAAATATCAATCTAGTAGAACGCTTTCATCTCAATCTCCGCATATATAATATTCAATCAAAAACTGCGGACTCTTATTGGGTAATGGATTTCCAACTATTACAAGGTATGGAACTGTGATAACCCCAAACTTCCACGGTATGAAAGTAGGAGTAATCATTTGGAATACAACATAAATATAATATGACAAGTCACAGAAACAACATAGTAAAGGAAATCCATATAGTAACAACATCATAGCAGCGGAAATATAATGTCATCAACAATAGAAAATCCACAGTCACAGAATTCTAAGTTACTACATCAAGTTTGCAGAAAAAATGACATAAATCCCAATTCCTGTAACACCCCACACCCGCTACGGTCACTCACTATGGAATGCCATAACATCGGTGGAGTATTTTAAGTGAATATAGAACAGAAAAATTACAACAAGACAGATATAAGTAATACTTGAGAATTTAAAACATCATTTCATTCCAGCGGAAAGTAAAACATGTTTGGTTACACCAAAACCATACATAAGAGTCAAGTACATAATATCCATCCTGATAAAAACAAAAGTACATAATCCCACTACATAACCTAATAGCCATAATAGAAAAGATAAACTGAGCTTTACATCCATGGTCCAAGCTCCAAAAGACAGATAAAGCAGTCTGATCAAAGCCCACTAGTGCTAGGCCCACTCTGAAAACCTGAGGGTTGGGAAAAAGATAAGGAAACAATGGGGTCAGACATAAGTCTGAGCGAGTCCTATAACCTTAACAATACAATCATTAAAGTAATTAGGGTATGATATAAACAAGGTATGGTACCTCTGGGGATAATGACTACACTAAGTAGCCAACTAAACACAGGATGTACTAAGATAACCGAAAAGACGCATTTATCCACCCAAGGATAATTACAATATTGCACCACCCCAGATCTACCCACCCAAGGGTAATTCCTACACTGCACCACACCAGTTCTACCCACCAAGGGTAATTCCTACTTAAAGGTTGATCCCACTAAGTGTACTTAGTAATTTTCCCCAGTAGTTTCTTATACCCCTAGCTGACTACATAGGTGCCGTCTGCCCCTATCTCCGCTAGGTGTACCCACTACTCCCCAAGCGATCGGCTCCCTAACGTAGATACCCGTGCTGGCCCCACAGTGGGGTGTATCACTCCCCAAAGTGGCAACCCGATAATCAATGGTGCACGGCTTATACCTACACGATGCAACAACGTCTTACCTACCAGCCCGGGTCCACACACGCATATGAAACCCGTTGGACTTGCGTTGCCACCGCTAACCCATTTTGGCCTCTTACAGTCAAGCCCAATATGCGTGTCCCGTCCTCGACTTGGGTCGAGCCCACAAAGATACGTTTGGGATATTGGTTGAAATGGGCCCCCATAAGCTACTACTTAAGCTTGTCATTTTATCTAGTGCATCCCACTTAACCCCTTTTTATAATCATGCCCACTTACATGTTAAGGTTTGGTTAAGTCATCTAATCATATTTTAATTGCCACTCAAGGCCCCCACAAGCTACTACTTAAGCTTGTCATTTAATCATATTTCAATTGCCACTTAAGGCCCCCACAAGCTACTACTTAAGCTTGTCATTTAATCATATTTCAATTGCCACTTAAGGCACCCACTAGATTTCCACATGCCACCCAAGGCACTTACTTGATTCCCACATGCCACCCAAGGCACTTACTTAACCCTTTAATCATGTTTAATTACATGTTCCACTTTGGTTAAGTATTCTAATCGTATTTTCTATTGCCACCCAAGGCAACCCACTAGTTTCCTCATGCCACCCAAGGCACCCCACTAGTTACTACATGCCACCCAAGGCAACCACTTAACCCCTCATGCCCCACTACATGCTAATTTGGTTAATTTTTTCTTAGTTAATTAAGATCGTAACCTTTGTAAAGACCTCTCACATTAGACTGTCTTTTGTAGCAGCTGGATATGCCGGTTGGTTCCGGGCAGCCTTACACCATAACAGAGTCTAACCTCGTGTCTTTACACTTGTCACGTATTTAGTTTATGACTAAGACCTCTCACATTGGGCCAATCATTTGTAGCCGCTGGATTTGCCGGTCGGTTCCGGGCAGTCTTATGCTACAAAAGGGTCCAACCTCGTGTCTTAGTAGATTAATTACACCTAATTAATCACCCCCATAATTTGTATAAATTATCCCTAATTAATTACAAATATTTAAGAATATGGGTAGACCTAACTCAATAGGTAAATTCCCAATTCCATAATATGGGTAGACCTAACTTAATAGGTAAATTCCCAATTATGTCCATCCACTTTATGGTATGTTTAATCATACCCACTTCACACAATTTTATGTGTTCATTAATTTTTACCCCATCGTCCCCACGTAAATACGTTAACATGACATACTTCAAAAGAGAAGATTCATCATACACACAATGGGTTCAACTTAGCATATCATTAGCATTATCATGGGTTTAAAAGGTGTCAACTTGCATATATGACCATAAACCCAACTTGCATAAATAACCAACCCAAACTTGCATGAAGCACATATGTCACAAAGGGGGTAACTTGCATATGATTCTTATGTCATACAAAGGTGTGAACTTGCATAGCATGTCACATGTTAACTTGCATATAACCAAACACATAACTTGCATAACATGTTACATATGAACTTGCATATAATCATGCACATAACTTGCATATAACCAAACACATAATTTGCATAACATGTTACATATAAACTTGCATATAATCATGCACATAACTTGCATAACATGTTACATATAAACTTGCATATAATCATGCACATAACTTGCATAACATGTTACATATAAACTTGCATATAATCATGCACATAACTTGCATATAACCAAACACATAATTTGCATAACATGTTACATATAAACTTGCATATAATCATGTACATAACTTGCATATAACCAAACACATAATTTGCATAACATGTTACATATAAACTTGCATATAAGCATGCACATAACTTGCATAACATGTTACATATAAACTTGCATATAATCATGCACATAACTTGCATAGCATGTTACATATAAACTTGCATATAATCTCACATATAGCTTGCATAACATGTTACATATGAATCAATGTTCAACATAGTGTTTTGCATAATGAGCATCATAAAACATAGCATTAAACTTGCATAACATATAGCATAAAACTTGCAAAACACACAACATACACTATACTAAACTTGCATAAACACATTGATCCACAAACATAGCCATATCTTATCATATCCTATCATAATCAATTTAACAATTGATTATTAAAGCTATAGAAATTCACCACTAAACTCCAATAAGCAAACCCTTGCCAAAAATCACCCAAAAACTCTAGCCTTGAAAATAAAGCTTGCAACTTGATGATGAATGCGAGCTAATGATCACTCATACAACTTAAAAATGCTTGTATGAACATGAAAGCCTTCATAGAAATAGTTTAGAAAGAGGATGGAGGCTAGGGTATTGAGTGGAGGCCATGATCAAAGAAAATTTTGGCATAGTTTAGTTAGAGGATAGGATTATGATCATTTAGGGCTAGCTTAGGGTCTTATTTATAGGATTAGGCAAGTGTTTTAGGCCATTAGATTAACCCTAAATTAGATTAGGACCATCAGATCTCGGAAGCTTCCAGAAACCAGCCCCAAAACACAGCCCAAACCCTGAAATGGTGCACCAGGCCAAACTGGCCGAGCACCCCCCTGTCGACACCCAAGTCGACAGGGCTGTCGACTTGGTCCCATCCAAGTCGACTGCCCAGTCGACAGGGCTGTCGACTTGGGTAGCTAGGCGGGAATTTTCCCCCCTACGCCCAATGGCCCCAATTTCGAAATTTGAACCTGAATTTTAAATCTGTTTTAAACTTTGAATTTTCTGTAAACTTCATTGGGCCATAACCGGTCCATACGGACTCCGATTCTCCAAAACTCGGACTCTATTTCGCGTATTTTTCCGAGACGAACGCAATGACGCAGCCCGTTTCCCCCAATTCTCACATCTGAGATTATTTATTCTGTAATTAGTGAATATTAGTATTAACTAAAATTCGGGGTGTTACAATTCCAAAATAAATGACATGAAATGGAAATAAGTCTAATGTCTGGAATGAAAAAGGAAATGCGATAAAAGCAAATGATAGAAAGTCTTTGAAGCTCCAAGTCACCACCTCTACGTCAAAAGCTGGTCCAAGGAAAATGATGAGCAGCTCCAAAGGAAAGACTCCAAGCAAAAGAAAACCTGTTACTTGGCTGCCCGTGTAGAAAGGAGGGCACCCAAGTTTGCAAAAAGGTGAAACAAACTATGGGTCAGTCGTGGGACTGGTGTGAGAATTCTTAACTAACTTAACTAATATTAATAAGGCAAATCCAAAGTCCACGCCGCTAACGCGGAACGGGTTTACTCTAATGGATTGCCGTGCATAATTTAAAATGTCATAACAGATAATTAAATACATCGTAAACCACGCAATGTCTTTGGAAAAAATGGAATCACCATAAGACCCAAGTCCCATCACACAATGCAACGCACACCAGAGGATAGGGTTTTACCTTATGATGATTAAACATGCTAAATACGGCAAATACAAATCTAATATTATCATTAATGAATATGAAAATGTTTCGATCATAAATGTATCAATCCTAGGAAGCATATGTACCCATATATTATGCCTCCGTACTAGTAATACAATCAAATTCATTGGTTCGTATTTGGATTTTTGGTTTCTATCATGAGTCAAGGCTAGAGAGGAGCTCCTTACCGGTTCGAGCACTCTAGCTAGTGTCTCAGGATTCCCCGCGGAGAACCCTTGGATAGCTGCAGGGCCGGTCCGCAAATACAGCTTAGCGGATTAGTTATACCTGAACACACGTTTCCCGATCCTATAGGACCTATCCGAGGCGCCTCATTCCATCATCCACATAAGTAAAATGTCAGGCTGTGTCAAACCCAAACACCACTTCTAGCTAGAAAGAAACGTGCTGCTCTCCCTGCGTTTCCTTCTCCCGTTTTAGACTCTACCGGTTTGTGAGGCTCGTGAAGTTACGTAATACACAAAGCTCTGCTTATTCAAGCGGTGCTTTGATCGTCACCACAAGGTTCTGCTTTTCAACAAGAAACCTTGATCATTGCATCTTAGTATGCCACATTGTCACCCCATACCGTGCCATCGATCGTCCGACAATATATAAACGGGTGTTAAGTAGAGAATAAATCCTCCACCACCAACGTTTACATATTAACAGAAAATCAACAACATGATATTCCACGGGGTACGATGTCAGACACACAATCCATTTATACTTATGCTCTGGGTCTGAGCGAAAGTCAAAGCCGTGAAATTGACACGTACGTCTGGCCAATGACCTTGACCCTTGAATTGGGAGCAAGACAATTCAGAGTCTTAGTCATCGTCCATTCGAGGGAAGATTTATGGTCTTCATACGTCAACTCTACTACTTCGATCTTCAACGTCGTTTGGTTTAACTTGGGATGAGAGTATCTCGGACTTCCCAAATAACCTCGCATACTTATAGTTTTGGAAAACTATTTTATGTCATTATATCATTTTATAACGGCTAATTCTCGTCTTAATTATTTATAATAATTAAATTTCTTACTTAACGATGCATTCTCAGAATCTTACTTTTATTTACATTAAAAATAAAATAAAATGCAAACTTGCATTACATGACGCATTCTTATTTATTTACATTGGATAAAATGTAAACTTGCATTACATAGTGCAATTCATTTATATTAACATTAAGAATGTCAGTGTTGTCTTATGGTTAAATCCCCTTTTAATTTACATTAAAAATGATGTAAATCAATCCTACAGTTAATTCTCTTTTTTTTTCTTACATGATAAAATAATGTTAAATTTATCCTACGGTCAAATTCACTATATATTAACATTAAAAATGTTAATTACATCATACGGTCAAATTCACTTTTATGTTAACATTATAAAATAATGTTGATTTTATCCTACGGTAAAATTGCTATATATTAACATTAAAAATGTTAATTACATCATACGGTCAAATTCACTTTATATTAACATTAAAAATAATGTTGATTTCATCCTACGTTATAATTTTCATAATATTAACATTAAAAATGTTAATTTCTCATATATTGTAAGTTACTTATTATTAACAACAAAAATAATGTTAATTTCTCATACGATGTAAATTCTTATAAAGTTTTAACATTAACAAAATTGCTAACCTTGTCATACGATGAATTCTAATTTTTAACATTAACAAAAATGCTAACTTTGCCATACGATGAAATTCTAATTTTTAACATTAACAAAAATGCTTACTTTGCCATACGATGAAATTCTAATTTTTAACATTAACAAAAATGCTAACTTTGCCATACGATGAAATTCTAATTTTTAACATTAACAAAAAATGCTAACTTTGGCATACGATGAATTTCTAATTTTTAACATTAACAAAAATGCTAACTTTGCCATACGATGAAATTCTAATTTTTAACATTAACAAAAATGCTAACTTTGCCATACGATGAAATTCTAATTTTTAACATTAACAAAAATGCTAACTTTGCCATACGATGAAATTCTAATTTTTAACATTAACAAAAAATGCTAACTTTGTCATCCATACGATGATACGATGAAATTCTAATTTTTAACATTAACAAAAATGCTAACTTTGCCATACGATGAATTTCTAATTTTTAACATTAACAAAAATGCTAACTTTGCCATACGATGAAATTCTAATTTTTAACATTAACAAAAATGCTAACTTTGTCATATGATGAAATTCTAATTTTTAACATTAACAAAAAATGCTAACTTTGCCATACGATGAATTTCTAATTTTTAACATTAACAAAAATGCTAACTTTGCCATACGATGAAATTCTAATTTTTAACATTAACAAAAATGCTAACTTTGCCATACGATGAATTTCTAATTTTTAACATTAACAAAAATGCTAACTTTGCCATACGATGAAATTCTAATTTTTAACATTAACAAAAATGCTAACTTTGTCATACGATGAATTCTAATTTTTAACATTAACAAAAATGCTAACTTTGCCATACGATGAAATTCTAATTTTTAACATTAACAAAAATGCTAACTTTGCCATACGATGAAATTCTAATTTTTAACATTAACAAAAATGCTAACTTTGGCATACGATGAAATTCTAATTTTTAACATTAACAAAAAATGCTAACTTTGCCATACGATGAATTTATAATTTTTAACATTAACAAAAATGCTAACTTTGCCATACGATGAAATTCTAATTTTTAACATTAACAAAAAATGCTAACTTTGCCATACGATGAAATTCTAATTTTTAACATTAACAAAAAATGCTAACTTTGCCATACGATGAAATTCTAATTTTTAACATTAACAAAAATGCTAACTTTGCCATACGATGAAATTCTAATTTTTAACATTAACAAAAATGCTAACTTTGCCATATGATGAAATTCTAATTTTTAACATTAACAAAATGCTAACTTTGCCATACGATGAAATTCTAATTTTTAACATTAACAAAAAATGCTAACTTTGCTATACGATGAAATTCTAATTTTTAACATTAACAAAAATGCTAACTTTGCCATACGATGAATTTCTATTTTTTAACATTAAAATTTACAGATCTAGTGTCATAGCATCACAACAATTCAGATTTATAACATACACAACATACATCGCAGATTCACAACACGCAAGATTGATTAAACCATTTAATTTAATTAAAAGTGAATTCTCACCTTGACTGGATAAGAAAATAATAATAATCCAAATAATTTCAGAATGCTCCAATCAATCACAGCAGATCCTATTCGTTTGTCACGGTCCTAACGGATCTGAAATTTGCAGATTCGAAGTTTGTATGTGTTAGTTATTGATGTTAGAACAGTTCTGACTTTTAACAACTGACTGTGTAACACTTAAAAGCGTGGCAAAACTGAAATCAAATTATACCTTTGAATTTTCAGAACGTTCAAAATTTCAATTCCAGTTTTCTCGATCCGTGGTCGATGGTTTCAGACACCGTTTGTTGGAGAAGGACCGGGGAAGAGAGGCCTTTGATCGGCCAGAGGGGGGATGGGCCCGGCGGCGCCTGGTGGGGCCCAGAGGGGCGCGACCGTCGGGTCTTCTCGGGCTCGGGGCGGCTTCGACAGGCGACGGGGGGTGATGGTTCAGGTACCAAATCGAAGAGCTCGCGAAGAGCTTCGAAACGGGTATTGGTACGAAGATTTTCGTTGAGTATCGGAGGAGAAATCGAAGCTCAAAGAATTGAGCAAATATGGGTTTTTGCGGCTGTAACAAAATGAAGAAGATGATGGCCCTGTAGCATACCGTATTTATACTAGTATTTAGGGTTTTATTTTTTTATTATTTATTTAATTAATTAATTATAGAAATTAGTGTTTTCTCGCACGACCTCCAAACGAAGCTCAACGACTGTCAAACTTAATGTTTTGACGTCTTCTGAACGCGATGGCGCTACTGCCAAGGTCTAATTCTGAAGTTACAGTCATGTTTTCTTTTATTTTTAAAATAAATCATTTAATTTAATTTCGAACGTACTTGTTAATTCCACTAGGGCCACATACTAGCTCAGAAAAATCCAGAAAAATTATTTTTGGCTTTCTTATGTCCATATGGTCCTAACAAAATTTATTTCACCTCATTCTGAGACTGTTTGAAAAATGGCTATTTTTCAGTCAATTAATTCTGACCGAAACTGACAAAACACAAATTCTTTTGCCACGCTTACATGCAAGCTTCAAAAATCATGAAATTTGAAACCTAGCAATAGTTTTACATTCTGGACCCAACAAAAGTGGTTTCTTTGAATTCCGAGGTCGTATGCAAAATGTCAATTTTCAAGGGCGATATATTTCTATAGCGACCTTTCTGAAAATTCATTTGGCCATAACTTTTGACTTCCGCTATGAAACTTCGATTTTTCGGGTTCGTTAAAAAGGTACTCATTAACAGATTTAGATATTTTTCGTTTCACCAAAATCCGGTTTATCCTGCATCCTGTGCAGTAGGTCAAAGTTCAAGTTTGACTTTTCAAACTACCTTCCTATTTCTAATTCTCTATGCAATTTATTTTTGGCTTAACTTTGCATTAACTTTGCTCAAACAAATTTCCATTCATTTTTATTTGAAATAATTTATTTTAAATTTTTAAACACCCCTAAATGAAAATTTTAAATTGACCCCAAATTTCAGGGTTGTTACAATCTCCCCTCCTTAAGAACTTTTCGTCCACGAAAAGGAAGAACGGAATAAAATAGAAGAGTAGGAAACAACACAGGGAATACTGAAAAGAAATTAAACGTACCTCAAAACAAAACCTAATCGGAGGTATCCACTTTGCAGTTGGGATAGGCCTGTTTGATGCTCTCTTCCGTTTCCCAAGTGCAGTCTCTAGGGTCACCACTCCATTGCACCTTGACTAGGTTGGTTCTTTTATTCCTCAACACCCTAGTTTCTTTGCCAATAATTTTCAGTGGCTCTCTTCTCACTGCTAGGCTTGGGGTAATTTCCAAATCTTGTTGTGCAGCTTCCTCCACAACCAGATCCGGATCATGGACATGCCTCCGAAGTTGAGATACATGGAATAAATCGTGCACTCCAAGCAACCAGTCGGGCATCTGAATTCTGTAAGCTAGGGTGCCAATCTTTTCAAGAATAGGGAAAGGGCCGATGAATCTGGGTGCTAGTTTCCCTGTGTTTCCAAAACGGATAACACCTCGCATTGGAGCGACTTTCATATAGACATAGTCACCTACATCAAAAGCTAGCTCTCGCCTTCTTACATCTGCGTAACTTTTCTGTCTACTTTGGGCCGCCAATAACCGCTTCTTAATAAAGTCAACTTTGTCCGAAGCTTCTCGGATCATGTCAGGACCCAACACAAGCCGATTTCCTTTTTCAACCCAACATGCTGGCGATCTACATGGCCTACCATATAAGGCTTCAAATGGAGCCATTTTCAAACTTGCTTGATAACTATTATTGTACGAGAATTCAACTAAA
This sequence comes from Allium sativum, assembly GCA_030737875.1. NCBI lineage: Eukaryota > Viridiplantae > Streptophyta > Magnoliopsida > Asparagales > Amaryllidaceae > Allium > Allium sativum. Next base: position 589,605,539 of record CM060920.1, read on the forward strand.
TGCAAGTGATCTTCCCAAGACCCTCCAAAATCGAGTATACAAACTCGTAATAGTTCTTCAAGAATGCGATTCACTCGCTCAGTCTGGCCGTCCGTCTGAGGGTGGTAAGCGGTACTAAGGTTTAACTTCATTCCCAACTCATTTTGGAATGCTTCCCAAAACTTGCTAGTGAAGATAGGATCACGGTCGCTAACAATACAGCTTGGAACTCTGTTTAACACGAAAGATTTTCTTCAATTAGAACATGAAAATTTTCATTTAGAAAATGATGAAAAGGAGATTTTCTGAGGGTGGTGGTTGTTGTTGGACAGTGGGCTCCTCAGTCACGGTGGTATTTTGCCTTCTCCTGGCCCTAGCAGCTCTAGCAGCAGCAGAACTCATTTTCTAGTTGTTTCTGTACGATCAAAGAAAGAGTCAGAACAACCTTAATGATGATTTTGAGAAATGATGAAGATAGAAGGATGGATAAAAGATTATGATAGAATGACTGACTATTATGTATCTCATGAAATGTTCGCCATAGAATATAGTGATTCTACGTAAACGAATTATTATAATTATGTTATATTCCGCTTTGTAAACCAAAGCTCTGATACCAACTGTGATAACCCCAAACTTCCACGGTATGAAAGTAGGAGTAATCATTTGGAATACAACATAAATATAATATGACAAGTCACAGAAACAACATAGTAAAGGAAATCCATATAGTAACAACATCATAGCAGTGGAAATATAATGTCATCAACAATAGAAAATCCACAGTCACAGAATTCTAAGTTACTACATCAAGTTTGCAGAAAAAATGACATAAATCCCAATTCCAAAAAAATGACATGAAATGGAAATAAGTCTAATGTCTGGAATGAAAAAGGAAATGCGATAAAAGCAAATGATAGAAAGTCTTCGAAGCTCCAAGTCACCACCTCTACATCAAAAGCTGGTCCAAGGAAAATGATGAGCAGCTCCAAAGGAAAGACTCCAAGCAAAAGAAAACCTGTTACTTGGCTGCCCGTGTAGAAAGGAGGGCACCCAAGTTTGCAAAAAGGTGAAACAAACTATGGGTCAGTCGTGGGACTGGTGTGAGAATTCTTAACTAACTTAAGTAATATTAATAAGGCAAATCCAAAGACCACGCCGCTAACGCGGAACGGGTTTACTCTAATGGATTGCCGTGCATAATTTAAAGTGTCATAACAGATAATTAAATACATCGTAAACCACGCAATGTCTTTGGAAAAAATGGAATCACCATAAGACCCAAGTCCCATCACATAATGCAACGCACACCAGAGGATAGGGTTTTACCTTATGATGATTAAACATGCTAAATACGGCAAATACAAATTTAATATTATCATTAATGAATATGAAAATGTTTCAATCATAAATGTATCAATCCTAGGAAGCATATGTACCCATATATTATGCCTCCGTACTAGTAATACAATCAAATTCGTCGGTTCGTATTTGGATTTTTGGTTTCCATCATGAGTCAAGGCTAGAGAGGAGCTCCTTACCGGTTCGAGCACTCTAGCTAGTGTCTCAGGATTCCCCGCGGAGAACCCTTGGATAGCTGCAGGGCCGGTTCGCAAATACAGCTTAGCGGATTAGTTATACCTGAACACACGTTTCCCGATCCTATAGGACCTATCCAAGGCGCCTCATTCCATCATCCACATAAGAAAAATGTCAGGCTGTGTCAAACCCAAACACCACTTCTAGCTAGAAAGAAACGTGCTGCTCTCCCTGCGTTCCCTTCTCCCGTTTTAGAATCTACCGGTTTGTGAGGCTCGTGAAGTTACGTAATACACAAAGCTCTGCTTATTCAAGCGGTGCTTTGATCGTCACCACAAGGTTCTGCTTTTCAACAAGAAACCTTGATCATTGCATCTTAGTATGCCACAATGTCACCCCATACCGTGCCGTCGATCGTCCGTCAATATATAAACGGGTGTTAAGTAGAGAATAAATCCTCCGCCACCAACGTTTACATATTAACAGAAAATCAACAACATGATATTCCACGGGGTACGATGTCAGACACACAATCCATTTATACTTATGCTCTGGGTCTAAGCGAAAGTCAAAGCCGTGAAATCAACACGTACGTCTGGCCAATGACCTTGACCCTTGAATTGGGAGCAAGACAATTCAGAGTCTTAGTCATCGTCCATTCGAGGGAAGATTTACGGTCTTCATACGTCAACTCTACTACTTCGATCTTCAACGTCGTTTGGTTTAATTTGGGATGAGAGTATCTCGGACTTCCCAAATAACCTCGCATACTTATAGTTTTGGAAAACTATTTTATGTCGTTATATCATTTTATAACGGCTAACTCTCGTCTTAATTATTTAAAATAATTAAATTTCTTACTTAACGACGCATTCTCAGAATCTTACTTTTATTTACATTAAAAATATAATAAAATGCAAACTTGCATTACATGACGCATTCTTATTTATTTACATTGGATAAAATGTAAACTTGCATTACATAGTGCAATTCATTTATATTAACATTAAGAATGTCAGTGTTGTCTTATGGTTAAATCCCCTTTTAATTTACATTAAAAATGATGTAACTCAATCCTACAGTTAATTCTCTTTTTTTTTCTTACATGATAAAATAATGTTAAATTTATCCTACGGTCAAATTCACTATATATTAACATTAAAAATGTTAATTACATCATACGGTCAAATTCACTTTTATGTTAACATTATAAAATAATGTTGATTTTATCCTACGGTAAAATTGCTATATATTAACATTAAAAATGTTAATTACATCATACGGTCAAATTCACTTTATATTAACATTAAAAATAATGTTGATTTCATCATACGTTATAATTTTCATAATATTAACATTAAAAATGTTAATTTCTCATACATTGTAAATTACTTATTATTAACACCAAAAATAATGTTAATTTCTCATACGATGTAAATTCTTGTAAAGTTTTAACATTAACAAAATTGCTAACTTTGTCATACGATGAATTCTAATTTTTAACATTAACAAAAAAGCTAACTTTGCCATACGATGAAATTCTAATTTTTAACATTAACAAAAATGCTTACTTTGCCATACGATGAAATTCTAATTTTTAACATTAACAAAAATGCTAACTTTGCCATACGATGAAATTCTAATTTTTAACATTAACAAAAATGCTAACTTTGCCATACGATGAAATTCTAATTTTTAACATTAACAAAAAATGCTAACTTTGCCATACGATGAAATTCTAATTTTTAACATTAACAAAAATGCTAACTTTGTCATATGATGAATTCTAATTTTTAACATTAACAAAAATGCTAACTTTGCCATACGATGAAATTCTAATTTTTAACATTAACAAAAATGCTAACTTTGTCATACGATGAATTCTAATTTTTAACATTAACAAAAATGCTAACTTTGCCATACGATGAAATTCTAATTTTTAACATTAACAAAAATGCTAACTTTGCCATACGATGAAATTCTAATTTTTACATTAACAAAAATGCTAACTTTGACATACGATGAAATTCTAATTTTTAACATTAACAAAAAATGCTAACTTTGCCATACGATGAATTTATAATTTTTAACATTAACAAAAATGCTAACTTTGCCATACGATGAAATTCTAATTTTTAACATTAACAAAAAACGCTAACTTTGCCATACGATGAAATTCTAATTTTTAACATTAACAAAAAATGCTAACTTTGCAATACGATGAAATTCTAATTTTTAACATTAACAAAAATGCTAACTTTGCCATACGATGAAATTCTAATTTTTAACATTAACAAAAATGCTAACTTTGCCATACGATGAAATTCTAATTTTTAACATTAACAAAAATGCTAACTTTGCCATACGATGAAATTCTAATTTTTAACATTAACAAAAATGCTAACTTTGTCATACGATGAAATTCTAATTTTTAACATTAACAAAAAATGCTAACTTTGCCATACAATGAAATTCTAATTTTTAACATTAACAAAAATGCTAACTTTGCCATACGATGAATTTCTAATTTTTAACATTAAAATTTACAGATCTAGTGTCATAGCATCACAACAATTCAGATTTATAACACACACAACATACATCGCAGATTCACAACACGCAAGATTGATTAAACCATTTAATTTAATTAAAAGTGAATTCTCACCTTGACTGGATAAGAAAATAATAATAATCCAAATAATTTCAGAATGCTCCAATCAATCACAGCAGATCCTATTCGTTGTCACGGTCCTAACGGATCTGAAATTTTCAGATTCGAAGTTTGTATGTGTTAGTTATTGATGTTAGAACAGTTCTGACTTTTAACAACTGACTATGTAACGCTTAAAAGCGTGGCAAAACTGAAATCAAATTATACCTTTGAATTTTCAGAACGTTCAAAATTTTAGTTCCAGTTTTCTCGATCCGTGGTCGATGGTTTCAGACACCGTTTGTTGGAGAAGGACCGGGGAAGAGAGGCCTTTGATCGGCCAGAGGGGGGATGGGCCCGGCGGTGCCTGGTGGGGCCCAGGGGGCGCGACCGTCGGGTCTTCTCGGGCTCGGGGCGGCTTCGACAGGCGACGGGGGGTGATGGTTCAGGTACCAAATCGAAGAGCTCGCGAAGAGCTTCGAAACGGGTATTGGTACGAAGATTTTCGTTGAGTATCGGAGGAGAAATCGAAGCTCAAAGAATTGAGCAAATATGGGTTCTTGCGGCTGTAACAAAATGAAGAAGACGATGGCCCTGTAGCATACCGTATTTATACTAGTATTTAGGGTTTTATTTTTTTATAATTTATTTAATTAATTAATTATAGAAATTAGTGTTTTCTCGTACGACCTCTAAACGAAGCTCAACGACTATCAAACTTAATGTTTTGACGTCTTCTGAACGCGATGGCGCTACTGCCAAGGTCTAATTCTGAAGTTACAGTCATGTTTTCTTTTATTTTTAAAATAAATCATTTAATTTAATTTCGAACGTACTTGTTAATTCCACTAGGGCCACATACTAGCTCAGAAAAATCCAGAAAAATTATTTTTGGCTTTCTTATGTCCATATGGTCCTAACAAAATTTATTTCACCTCATTCTGAGACTGTTTGAAAAATGGCTATTTTTCAGTCAATTAATTTTGACCGAAACTGACAAAACAAAAATTCTTTTGCCATGCTTACATGCTAGCTTCAAAAATCATGAAATTTGAAACCTAGAAATAGTTTTACATTTCGGACCTAACAAAAGTGGTTTCGTTGAATTCCGAGGTCGTATGCAAAATGTCAATTTTCAAGGGCGATATATTTCTATAGCGACCTTTCTGAAAATTCATTTGGCCATAACTTTTGACTTCCGCTATGAAACTTCGATTTTTCGGATTCGTTAAAAAGGTACTCATTAACAGATTTAGATATTTTTCGTTTCACCAAAATCCGGTTTATCCTGCATCCTGTGCAGTAGGTCAAAGTTCAAGTTTGACTTTTCAAACTACCTTCCTATTTCTAATTCTCTATGCAATTTATTTTTGGCTTAACTTTGCATTAACTTTTCTCAAACAAATTCCCATTCATTTTTATTTGAAATAATTTATTTTAAATTTTTAAACACCCCTAAATGAAAATTTTAAATTGACCCCAAATTTCAGGGTTGTTACAATCTCCCCTCCTTAAGAACTTTTCGTCCACGAAAAGGAAGAACGAAAAAAAATAGAAGAGTAGTAAACAACACAGGGAATACTGAAAAGAAATTAAACGTACCTCAAAACAAAACCTAATCGGAGGTATCCACTTTGCAGTTGGGATAGGCCTGTTTGATGCTCTCTTCCGTTTCCCAAGTGCAGTCTCTAGGGTCACCACTCCACTGCACCTTGACTAGGTTGATTCTTTTATTCCTCAACACCCTAGTTTCTTTGCCAATAATTTTCAGTGGCTCTCTTCTCACTGCTTGGCTTGGGGTAATTTCCAAATCTTGCTGTGTAGCTTCCTCCACAACCAGATCCGGATCATGGACATGCCTCCGAAGTTGAGATACATGGAATACATCGTGCACTCCAGGCAACCAGTCGGGCATCTGAATTCTGTAAGCTAGGGTGCCAATCTTTTCAAGAATAGGGAAAGGGCCGATGAATCTGGGTGCTAGTTTCCCTGTTTTTCCAAAACGGATAACACCTCGCATTGGAGCGACTTTCATATAGACATAGTCACCTACATCAAAAGCTAGCTCTCGCCTTCTTACATCTGCGTAACTTTTCTGTCTACTTTGGGCCGCCAATAGCCGCTTCTTAATAAAGTCAACTTTGTCCGAAGCTTCTCGGATCATGTCAGGACCCAACACAAGCCGATTTCCTTTTTCAACCCAACATGTTGGCGATCTACATGGCCTACCATATAAGGCTTCAAATGGAGCCATTTTCAAACTTGCTTGATAACTATTATTGTACGAGAATTCAACTAAATGCAAGTGATCTTCCCAAGACCCTCCAAAATCGAGTATACAAACTCGTAATAGATCTTCAAGAATGCGATTCACTCGCTCAGTCTGGCCGTCCGTCTGAGGGTGGTAAGCGGTACTAAGGTTTAACTTCATTCCCAACTCATTTTGGAATGCTTCCCAAAACTTGCTAGTGAAGATAGGATCACGGTCGCTAACAATACAGCTAGGAACTCTGTTTAACACGAAAGATTTTCTTCAATTAGAACATGAAAATTTTCATTTAGAAAATGTTGAAAAGGAGATTTTCTGAGGGTGGTGGTTGTTGTTGGACAGTGGGCTCCTCAGTCACGGTGGTATTTTGCCTTCTCCTGGCCCTAGCAGCTCTAGCAGCAGCAGAACTCATTTTCTAGTTGTTTCTGAACGATCAAAGAAAGAGTCAGAACAACCTTAATGATGATTTTGAGAAATGATGAAGATAGAAGGATGGATAAAAGATTATGATAGAATGACTGACTATTATGTATCTCATGAAATGTTCGCCATAGAATATAGTGATTCTACGTAAACGAATTATTATAATTATGTTATATTCCGCTTTGTAAACCAAAGCTCTGATACCAACTGTGATAACCCCAAACTTCCACGGTATGAAAGTAGGAGTAATCATTTGGAATACAACATAAATATAATATGACAAGTCACAGAAACAACATAGTAAAGGAAATCCATATAGTAACAACATCATAGCAGCGGAAATATAATGTCATCAACAATAGAAAATCCACAGTCACAGAATTCTAAGTTACTACATCAAGTTTGCAGAAAAAATGACATAAATCCCAATTCCAAAATAAATGACATGAAATGGAAATAAGTCTAATGTCTGGAATGAAAAAGGAAATGCAATAAAAGCAAATGATAGAAAGTCTTCGAAGCTCCAAGTCACCACCTCTACATCAAAAGCTGGTCCAAGGAAAATGATGAGCAGCTCCAAAGGAAAGACTCCAAGCAAAAGAAAACCTGTTACTTGGCTGCCCGTATAGAAAGGAGGGCACCCAAGTTTGCAAAAAGGTGAAACAAACTATGGGTCAGTCGTGGGACTGGTGTGAGAATTCTTAACTAACTTAACTAATATTAATAAGGCAAATCCAAAGACCACGCCGCTAACGCGGAACGGGTTTACTCTAATGGATTGTCGTGCATAATTTAAAGTGACATAACAGATAATTAAATACATCGTAAACCACGCAATGTCTTTGGAAAAAATGGAGTCACCATAAGACCCAAGTCCCATCACACAATGCAACGCACACCAGAGGATAGGGTTTTACCTTATGATGATTAAACATGCTAAATACGGCAAATACGAATCTAATATTATCATTAATGAATATGAAAATGTTTCAATCATAAATGTATCAATCCTAGGAAGCATAGGTACCCATATATTATGCCTCCGTACTAGTAATACAATCAAATTCGTCGGTTCGTATTTGGATTTTTGGTTTCCATCATGAGTCAAGGCTAGAGAGGAGCTCCTTACCGGTTCGAGCACTCTAGCTAGTGTCTCAGGATTCCTCGCGGAGAACCCTTGGATAGTTGCAGGGCCGGTTCGCAAATACAGCTTAGCGGATTAGTTATACCTGAACACACGTTTCCCGATCCTATAGGACCTATCCGAGGCGCCTCATTCCATCATCCACATAAGTAAAATGTCAGGCTGTGTCAAACCCAAACACCACTTCTTGCTAGAAAGAAACGTGCTGCTCTCCCTGCGTTCCCTTCTCCCGTTTTAGACTCTACCGGTTTGTGAGGCTCGTGAAGTTACGTAATACACAAAGCTCTGCTTATTCAAGCGGTGCTTTGATCGTCACCACAAGGTTCTGCTTTTCAACAAGAAACCTTGATCATTGCATCTTAGTATGCCACACTGTCACCCTATACCGTGCCGTCGATCGTCCGTCAATATATAAACGGGTGTTAAGTAGAGAATAAATCCTCCACCACCAACGTTTACATATTAACAGAAAATCAACAACATGATATTCAACGGGGTACGATGTCAGACACACAATCCATTTATACTTATGCTCTGGGTCTGAGCGAAAGTCAAAGCCGTGAAATCAACACGTACGTCTGGCCAATGACCTTGACCCTTGAATTGGGAGCAAGACAATTCAGAGTCTTAGTCATCGTCCATTCGAGGGAAGATTTACGGTCTTCATACGTCAACTTTACTACTTCGATCTTCAACGTCGTTTGGTTTAATTTGGGATGAGAGTATCTCGGACTTCCCAAATAACCTCGCATACTTATAGTTTTGGAAAACTATTTTATGTCGTTATATCATTTTATAACGGCTAATTCTCGTCTTAATTATTTAAAATAATTAAATTTCTTACTTAACGACGCATTCTCAGAATCTTACTTTTATTTACATTAAAAATAAAATAAAATGCAAACTTGCATTACATGACGCATTCTTATTTATTTACATTGGATAAAATGTAAACTTGCATTACATAGTGCAATTCATTTATATTAACATTTAGAATGTCAGTGTTGTCTTATGGTTAAATCCCCTTTTAATTCACATTAAAAATGATGTAACTCAATCCTACAGTTAATTCTCTTTTTTTTCTTACATGATAAAATAATGTTAAATTTATCCTACGGTCAAATTCACTATATATTAACATTAAAAATGTTAATTACATCATACGGTCAAATTCACTTTTATGTTAACATTATAAAATAATGTTGATTTTATCCTACGGTAAAATTGCTATATATTAACATTAAAAATGTTAATTACATCATATGGTCAAATTCACTTTATATTAACATTAAAAATAATGTTGATTTCATCCTATGTTATAATTTTCATAATATTAACATTAAAAATGTTAATTTCTCATACATTGTAAATTACTTATTATTAACACCAAAAATAATGTTAATTTCTCATACGATGTAAATTCTTATAAAGTTTTAACATTAACAAAATTGCTAACTTTGTCATACGATGAATTCTAATTTTTAACATTAACAAAAATGCTAACATTGCCATACGATGAAATTCTAATTTTTAACATTAATAAAAATGCTAACTTTGCCATACGATGAAATTCTAATTTTTAACATTAACAAAAATGCTAACTTTGCCATACGATGAAATTCTAATTTTTAACATTAACAAAAAATGCTAAATTTGTCATACGATGAATTTCTAATTTTTAACCTTAACAAAAATGCTAACTTTGCCATACGATGAAATTCTAATTTTTAACATTAACAAAAATGCTAACTTTGCCATACGATGAAATTCTAATTTTTAACATTAACAAAAATGCTAACTTTGCCATACGATGAAATTCTAATTTTTAACATTAACAAAAAATGCTCACTTTGTCATACGATGAAATTCTAATTTTTAACATTAACAAAAAATGCAAACTTTGTCATACGATGAATTTCTAATTTTTAACATTAACAAAAATGCTAACTTTGCCATACGATGAATTTCTAATTTTTAACATTAACAAAAATGCTAACTTTGCCATACGATGAAATTCAAATTTTTAACATTAACAAAAATGCTAACTTTGCCATACGATGAAATTCTAATTTTTAACATTAACAAAAATGCTAACTTTGCCATACGATGAATTTCTAATTTTTAACATTAACAAAAAATGCTAACTTTGCCATACGATGAATTTCTAATTTTTAACATTAACAAAAATGCTAACTTTGTCATACGATGAAATTCTAATTTTTAACATTAACAAAAATGCCAACTTTGTCATACGATGAATTCTAATTTTTAACATTATCAAAAATGCTAACTTTGCCATACGATGAAATTCTAATTTTTAACATTAACAAAAATGCTAACTTTGTCATACGATGAATTCTAATTTTTAACATTAACAAAAATGCTAACTTTGCCATACGATGAAATTCTAATTTTTAACATTAACAAAAATGCAAACTTTGCCATACGATGAAATTCTAATTTTTAACATTAACAAAAAATGCTAACTTTGCCATACGATGAATTTCTAATTTTTAACATTAACAAAAATGCTAACTTTGTCATACGATGAAATTCTAATTTTTAACATTAACAAAAAAATGCTAACTTTGCCATACGATGATATTCTAATTTTTAACATTAACAAAAAATGCAACTTTGCCATACGATGAAATTCTAATTTTTAACATTAACAAAAATGCTAACGTTGCCATACGATGAAATTCTAATTTTTAACATTAACAAAAATGCTAACTTTGCCATACGATGAAATTCTAATTTTTAACATTAACAAAAATGCTAACTTTGCCAAACGATGAAATTCTAATTTTTAACATTAACAAAAATGCTAACTTTGTCATACGATGAAATTCTAATTTTTAACATTAACAAAAAATGCTAACTTTGCCATACGATGAAATTCTAATTTTTAACATTAACAAAAATGCTAACTTTGCCATACGATGAATTTCTAATTTTTAACATTAAAATTTACAGATCTAGTGTCATAGCATCACAACAATTCAGATTTATAACATACACAACATACATCGCAGATTCACAACACGCAAGATTGATTAAACCATTTAATTTAATTAAAAGTGAATTCTCACCTTGACTGGATAAGAAAATAATAATAATCCAAATAATTTCAGAATGCTCCAATCAATCACAGCAGATCCTATTCGTTGTCATGGTCCTAACGGATCTGAAATTTTCAGATTCGAAGTTTGTATGTGTTAGTTATTGATGTTAGAACAGTTCTGACTTTTAACAACTGACTGTGTAACGCTTAAAAGTGTGGCAAAACTGAAATCAAATTATACCTTTGAATTTTCAGAACGTTCAAAATTTCAATTCCAGTTTTCTCGATCCGTGGTCGATGGTTTCAGACACTGTTTGTTGGAGAAGGACCGGGGAAGAGAGGCCTTTGATCGGCCAGAGGGGGGATGGGCTCGGCGGTGCCTGGTGGGGCCCAGTGGGGCGCGACCGTCGGGTCTTCTCAGGCTCGGGGCGGCTTCGACAGGCGACGAGGGGTGATGGTTCAGGTACCAAATCGAAGAGCTCGCGAAGAGCTTCGAAACGGGTATTGGTACGAAGATTTTCGTTGAGTATCGGAGGAGAAATCGAAGCTCAAAGAATTGAGCAAATATGGGTTCTTGCGGCTGTAACAAAATGAAGAAGACGATGGCCCTGTAGCATACCGTATTTATACTAGTATTTAGGGTTTTATTTTTTTATTATTTATTTAATTAATTAATTATAGAAATTAGTGTTTTCTCGTACGACCTCCAAACGAAGCTCAACGACTGTCAAACTTAATGTTTTGACGTCTTCTGAACGCGATGGCGCTACTGCCAAGGTCTAATTCTGAAGTTACAGTCATGTTTTCTTTTATTTTTAAAATAAATCATTTAATTTAATTTCGAACGTACTTGTTAATTCCACTAGGGCCACATACTAGCTCAGAAAAATCCAGAAAATTTATTTTTGGCTTTCTTATGTCCATATGGTCCTAACAAAATTTATTTTACCTCATTCTGAGACTGTTTGAAAAATGGCTATTTTTCAGTCAATTAATTTTGACCGAAACTGACAAAACACAAATTCTTTTGCCACGCTTACATGCTAGCTTCAAAAATCATGAAATTTGAAACCTAGCAATAGTTTTACATTCCGAACCCAACAAAAGTGGTTTCGTTGAATTCCGAGGTCGTATGCAAAATGTCAATTTTCAAGGGTGATATATTTCTATAGCGACCTTTCTGAAAATTCATTTGGCCATAACTTTTGACTTCCGCTATGAAACTTCGATTTTTCGGATTCGTTAAAAAGGTACTCATTAACAGATTTAGATATTTTTCGTTTCACCAAAATCCGGTTTATCCTGCATCCTGTGCAGTAGGTCAAAGTTCAAGTTTGACTTTTCAAACTACCTTCCTATTTCTAATTCTCTATGCAATTTATTTTTGGCTTAACTTTGCTCAAACAAATTCCCATTCATTTTTATTTTAAATAATTTATTTTAAATTTTTAAACACCCCTAAATGAAAATTTTAAATTGACCCCAAATTTCAGGGTTGTTACAGGAACCACCTTCCGATCAATGTACTCTAGAAGCGATACACTGGAGTTCAACAAAAACATCTTGTAACTCGATGAAACATGATCGACCATTCATTTCACTTGAGTGTTCTAAATATATTGTCACCTTACGGTTGGTATACCAACATAACCGTTCCCGGGAGATGCAGAGTTGAAAGGAGTAACAAATATGAATATTCTATTGATGGTGACAATATACCCTACTTGGGTGCGACCCACTTAGCCATGCTGCCTGCCCAATTTCTATCATTTCCTAGTTGATGAAACTTGAGGTCGTAACATATCTTTTAACAGATCACCCCTTTAATTTACTTTGAATTCCTCATCGTCATACCCGTCAAATCACAAATTGATTTTCCCAAAAATACCATGGGTATAACCTAAGAGAAATGAATTCCTCTGCCACCAACATAAATACATTTGAAATGATCAACTTACGTGATCTACCAGATATACTCTGTCAGACATTCATCTATTCAAGTTGTCCTAGGACAGGACAACCCGAAGGCACTATGCTGTAAATCCATCTTAGGCAATTTCTACCTAGAATTTACTGAACAACCCTTGCATTACTCCGTCTTCAATTATCTTTATCGTATTTGATTCGCAACGCTAATGCCATGGTTTTCAGATAATATATCTGATCCCGGTCTCTCCGTATTAACAACGGAAATGGTCAAAATCTTTGATAGTCGGTGATTTAACTATCAAAGGAAAACATGTGTACAAACAACGGTCGTATTCCCAAATGGAAATCTTACCAATCAATCATCATTTCAATTCCCAATTTCACATTTATCGTTCCCATATATTCATAAATTCCTTTTTCTAAAATTAGAAAATATACGTTATTAACTTTGGAAAACGTTTCCATTTTTGATTCACGCATCAATATCTTCCCACCTCGATCAGTCTCTAACTGTAAACTAGTAAGAAAACAACTTTCCAAGTATAAACCCCGACATCAGATCGATACCCAGAAAGCCATTCAACTCAACTAATTTCCTGCCAGTTTCTAATTTCAGTAATTCCATTTAAATTCCTAATTCAAACCCAAATTACTTTATAATATTTTGTTTGAAAATATTTACTTTAATCTAATTTTACACATAGAATGTGAATAATATTTCTTTATATAATCAAAACAGTTTGATTTCGTATTTAAACAATATCTCAAACCCAAATTCTATTTATATTTTTATTTGCAGAATAATTCATACAAATCTTATTTCATTTACGACATATATAATCTCATTGCAAATTTCCTTTATAACTACTACGTTCACATTCCATTTCAATTATTGGTGTTAAAACCGATTTTACTTCTCTATATAAATTCAGATTTATATATTCAATTTATCAAATGATAAATATTTCCTTAATTTATAAACATCGTTTATAATTTATTCTCCTCAATTTATCTGTTAAAACGGATTTCTATTAAATATTTACTTTAAATCAATATCATGTTATGTAACAAACCGCATCTTGACAGACTAATTTTTTTTCAAAAACCCAATCCATTGAAACCCGTGTTGGTTTGCTATGGCATCTTAAAGAAAAAGACAGAGACATAAAACATGTCAGAGTTCGGAAAACATCTCACCGTGGAAGGAACAAAATATAATATAATCAAAACATAGCTTTACCTTAATAATAATACTTCCTAGCCAGTATCCAAAGCTATAACATCACTGTCTCAAGCCTGACCTGCAACTGTGTTATGAGGAGGGGGTCAGAACATAAGTTCTGTGTGAATGAATTTAAAGTACACAATTTGGATAATCCTACATATACCATTCAGTAACATTTTCTTATTTATTAGGTTATTGGTGTCAACAGTGCTCCACGCTTACACACACACTCGTTATACCCATCTACTCTCCATTAGATTAACCAAATATAATATATATGTAGCTACCTCCAAATTAAGGTACACCCCATACCCCACTTGCATGGTCCCTACCATATCATCGCAGGAATATACGCAGTTTCTCATCCTACGTTCGAGTGACATACAGATCTCTGTATATAACGACGCTACGTCTGCATGGAACCATTATAACTGTATTACAAGGGCGTAATGACTGTCATCATCGAATAATGCTCTCTAGTCTACGATACACCACCCAGAGCAGACATGTGTGTAGCTAGACTTTCCCACGTACGTATCGCCTAACGTATTCGATGCCTAACCCGGACACCTATCATGTGTGCGTGCCCGAGTTCTGTGGCAGGGCTACACGCGGAACTCGGTCGGGAGATTTCCTTATATTTGTGCAGGCCCGTCTTTAAGAGCTTCTCACACAAATATCCCTAGGGTCTGTTTTTCTATGGTGGCTATGGCCCCACCTCGGCCCCTCCCTTAACTAGTAAAGACTACAAGAGCTAAACAACAAGCCCTTAAGCAAACATGTGTCGTCTACCCTCAACCACCGCCTCGATAGTAAAAGGTCGATGGCCTCTTGGGTTTAGCTCTAGTCTTTCCGCATCTTGCTGGCTACCGATGACAGGTTCTCAATGACCTATACTATCTTTGTTCGTCCTGACCCTCCGCCTCCGAAGTACGGCAGCCACCGAGCTACCCTTACTGTCATCACGTCATAGCATTCTAACTGCCCTTACTTGTGTAGTCAAGTCCCACCCATATGATAGTTACGCGCAGACCCAACCTCTGTGAGCACAGTCTGAAACTGCACCACCACAGAAGACTACCAGGAGCACCTTTAACGTCTCAGAAAGCCACGTGCTTCCCTTTCCAGTCCGCCGGAGCCTCCAGAATAATCATATTAATGTGTGCTCCCCTCGTGCCTTACGACACCAGATAATCTACCCCGTTTGATTATTCATCCTCTAACATACAGACTATCCCAAGCGGCTAAGTTTACTATGTCATTAGATCCTATGTCTAATCATCAACTACGCGCTTCCTCCACCTCGATAGATTTCCCATTAACTTGGTTGTTTCAATTTTCCCTTGATTTCTTCTTCAAGTTACCAAGTTTCTCATGCTTATTAACCTCATTCATAACTTAATTCATTTAATTTCATTAATAAGCCTACAACATGTTATTCTCTATATTGTAATTCCGTATTCATAATTCATTCTCTTTACACTACTCTTTGTCCCATCTCATGGTTTCCATAACATGTTCTACTAAATTTATAATTAAGTACATCTTAATTTACATGTTTTCTATCATTCAACATTTATGATTAAATACAACTTACTTATCTCCATAAGTTTGCCTTCTTCTTTCACATTTAATCGTAATTTCGTGTACACCGTCATTACAATTTATCATAATTTACTTATTAACATAGTTCTCTTAACTAAGGTTTACAAAATATAGCTTATCTTATCCTTATTTATGGATTTTATTCTTATTATCGCTAATTACTTAATCTTTGATTAAGTACAACTTTATTACACAAGTTATTTCATCTTCCCCTACCGTTCATTTTAACTTACCTTATTTCTTAAGTTATAATTCCCACCTACCTATTATTTTTCATCTTCTTATTAAATTCATTTATAATAGGTTGTTGTCATTCCCCATATTGGCGTTAATTAAGATTTACTTTATCCTTCCCACTTCTTTAACAAGTTTACTTAACCCCTACTCAATTGAATTGGTTCGTAATACTGCTACAGGTTTAGTTAGGTTAAGTATTCCAATTTAACGAATTATCCATGCTACCCACATTACCCACTTAAACCTTTATTATTCCCATGTCTTACCATATGTCTTATCACTACACCAGAAAATGCCTTTAGCATCGTTTAAAAAATACTGCCAAAACATTTTGGTAGCGTTTTAAAGAACGCTACTAAAGGTCCCGCAACCAAAAGTCTTGTTTTTTTGGTTGCGTTTTGATAAACGCTACCAATTCTTTTGTACGGTTGCGTTTTCCAAACGCTACTGAAGGTTTGTACCTGGGTCAATTTTTGCTTTTCTGTAGCGTTTATTTTGTGCAACTAAAAACTTTTCGTTGCATTTAATTTTTGCCACTAAAAATTCAAGTGGTGTGTTACATTTATTTCTATAGCGTTCTTTAAACGCTACTAAAACGTGTTGATTGCTTTGTAGCACATTTTAGATGTAACTATATACTGTTGATGGCTTAAATTATTTTCAGCAACCAATTATATAATAGTCATATTAAAATCAACATCAATCGTGTAGAAGTTTGATTTAAATCAACAGTCAATCATTTAATCATCATACTCAAATAACTGAAAAAACATTAATCACATAAGTACTTTCCATGACCATTTAGATAATAGTTATTTGACAAAATCAACAAAATCACATACCATAAGCATTCAGAAACAAGTTTACATAATAAGTACTAAAAAATATCATAATACATAATAATTAAAGTCATGTCCACTGTTGTTGACGGTCTTTACTCCAGAAAAACTAATTACCTGTAGACAAGGTTAATAATCAACAATAAGAATTTGCCATGAATTATCGAGTAACATTCAAACAATAATTCATATCAAAGGAAACGATAAGATAGATGCGTTTTTTTTTGTTGGATGTTGGATGTTGCATGCCACCTAAAGATTGTAGCTGCAACATATTATTATGAATGGTGATATTTGGTGATTAGTTGCACTCTAAATTCATGTAGTTCGAATTCCTAAACTGTTAAATATAATTTCAATAATAGATGGCATTGCTGATCTAAAGCATTTTCAGTTATCATAGTTGGTAAATAAAGTATATAAAAACATATATTTGGTTTAGCTAGATCAAACACTAGTGAGATTTGTTTGCTGCTATTTACATAGCCTTGCTACTTAGTTCATTTCCAGTCAGCCACACAACACTAACACGTTCTCTCGCTCCATACACACCATCAAGACAACAATCCCGTATCTACCTCCATCTCAGCCAAAACTCACCATCATGACATTTCATGCTAATTGCGTACATTCCAATCAAAAAAGATTGCAATTTTTTTTACACTACTAGTTTTACACTAAAAAGATCAATAAATATATCTAACGGAAAAAAATATGCATACAACTACAAATAACTACCGCGATTCAAACTTTTTACCATATTGTAGTCAGTCAGATGCTGTATCATATACTTTCAACGGTTGAGCTTCTTTTTTCTGAATGCTTTCTTGCACCCAAGCCTTCCTTACGACCGGCATGTTCATCTCCCTTCATTATATATATGGAAACATATGTAAAATTTTCATAGCATCAATATGTGTGTGTTCATCTCCTTGCATTATCTAAAATAAAATTAGAAATCTGTAAAAATTTACGTAGCCTTGGTAACTTTGGAAGAACAACGCCTCTAGCGTTCAGCAGAAGAAACAACTAGACAAGTCACACCTGTAGCGCCAAAAGTTAACAGGAAAAATTAAATACATACCGCTTACAATGCAGAAGCTTATATGCAAGTCAACAACTAAATATATACAACTATAAAAACACTTAATAAACATAAATTTTCCATTCAAACATAAGTTCAAAACCAATCAACATTAAGTATTTGACAGCATAACAATAATATTTTTAACTAAGTTTTATTGGTTACTTTTTATGTTAAAAGCTGGATACTCTCTAGATTCAGCTTTACGCTATTACTTCATAACCCAGTTCTTTGCAGCATTCTCTTTTCAGACCATAAACCTAGTTCATTTTCAACATTTCATTACAATTTTTTCACAAATCTATTTTTACATTCTATTCTTCTCTATCATTCTGTATTCATTTTTCATTCTTAGAATCTTTACTAATTGCCTATATCCAAATTTTCTATCACAAATCTGACAAGCTTCGATTGATCCTCCGCCAAGAACATCCACCATATTTCCTAATCGATCACTTTTCCGCATCGGTCACCCACATTCCTCACTGACCATTACACAGCCTTCAATGATCACCAATGCATTCAAAAAAAATAAATCCTCCTGCAAACCCTCATCTGCTATAGCAGACCCTTCTATACATCCATCCTTTTTCAACCTAGATCCACTTAGCTTACCCACCTTTCATGCAACAACCACTAGTACCCATGCCAGATCCAGGTTCAGCCACCAACACTCAGTCCCTACATCACTAGCATAACACATTGCCTAGCAACCACCATTGAAATCACCTACCATGTCTTTTTTTGCTCATGTGTATCGTGTTCATATCTGCTCATACTCATTGGGTTGATTGGATATAGTTGTATGTAGGTGCCATGTACAAATTCGTGTATTATTGTGAGTATTTTTATATCTCTCACCAACAAAATACATGCAAATTTAACTTCATTTTGATATTTATTATATATTAGTTGTTGTGGTATATGTATATAGTTGGTAAATATTGAATTACCAGTTTAACTCCAACTTTCACAGTGATTCTACGTGTAAACCTTGGTTAAATATAGACACATCCAAAAGGAGGATAATGGTAAGCAATATTGAAATAAAAGCATTATTTATTGAACAGAGATGGTGTAAATCCATTCAATTTACTCATTTGTTATTGGTACATCAAATATTTCATTGCTAACGCATCTATAGTTTGTTCTTCTTATATTGAAATTTCAACAATACATCAAGCTTATCGTAGATTATTCTATTGTAAAAACATTAGTCACGGATGCCTTTGTTAACAGCATGCACAGACCTTATAACTAATAATTCAAATATCATGCGAACTCATGATTAGCCATCATATCAAAATACATACCAGTGAGTTGATATATTTTTGATCCAGTAGGGAAAATATATTCAGATTGCAGAAATCCTCCAAAATACTGCTTGCCATTATAAAAGAATCCTCCAAACTACATACCGGTGAGTTGATATATTTTTGATCCAGTAGGGAAAATATGATGCCAATATGAATTAATTCTCCAAAATACAGCTTGCAGAAATCACATCAAAATACTGAAACAAGAAACATTGACCTCAATCTGTTAATATGACACTGATGACATTGGCCAAACCTTATACAACGAAGCCAGACAAAATACCGAACAATGTTAATGTAATAAACTGTGATGATTAAAATTACCGATTTGGGTTGAGAGGAAAGGAGCGATTGCCGGTTGCATACAAAGGAAGCGTACATATATGAACATCATTTTATATAACATGCAAATTGTTAACTGCTTCATGAAAGCTAACCTAATCATTCCTTGAAATTTAATGTGGTCCACCTTCGCATGCACATAATCCTCTTCCAGCTCGAGGTGAAATACTGATCTAAGTGTAGTCAGGTCATACGAGAATAAGTGCTCCATTAGCAGTCTATGTTAATAGAAGTGTGAGATACAGTTTTTTCTGGCCTATCAACCAAGCAAATGATGAGATGACAAAATTAGAAATAGTGAATTGTTTTATTAGAAGACAGAGATAAATATTGTTGTTTAAAAACTTAAGTTTTCAGAAATTTCATTAGGATAACATATACTAATGTAAACATGAAATAATGTCACATGAAAGAGTGCAGATATTACAAACTCAATGTTCTTCAAGTCATGATATTAACAGCCATAGCAGCTTCATTTAGAGCAAGCCTACTCCACAACTCTGGACTCCTCTCCTTTTTATCAACCACCTTCAACACAGCCTTGCAGATTCATTTAGAGCAAGCCTACTAACAACCACCTTCAACACAGCCTTGCACAGTTGCACTGTCTTTTACTCTCCTATAGTACCTGGCAATCCCCAAAAAAACCTGCTATTATCTTGCTACAACTTATCATCGAAACCCCAATCGCACCACAAACATCTTCCCATCGCAACAAATCATCCCCACCAAAATTCATCACAAACTCTATTATTATAATTGTAAACTTAGTTAATCATCATCAATATTATTTACTATAAACTTTGTAAATATATTATAATTATTATTTATAAAAGCATAGAATAACGTTAAAGAATGAAAAAAAATACATTACCTGTTCTATAACTTTGCTATGCTCGCTATGCTCTGGACCAGCTTCGTACCAACTTGTGTGCATCAAAATATGCAAACATAATAGTGTTAGAATATAACTCATCAACGTTAAATCAACTTTGTAAAGCTTTGTCAATGTCAACATAATAGAAGCTCGTGCTGAATATCTACTTACAAGTCTTAAACAACAAGTTGTTTACGAAAAAGGATATTATCAATCAAAATGAACACTCCAGACTGAAGAAGTTGGATAAAGGTTAAAGAAAAAGTAATTTCCAAACATACCATGCACAGAAAAATATCAAATAGACTATATATAGAATTATGCTTCTATAAACATGATATTTTAAGCAGAAAACTTTACTGATTAATTAGAACAATGCACAGCTTGCTTCTTGATGAAACATATAGGGAAATGAGTTAGAAACATTTCATAAACAAAACGGGAAGCATAAGAAAGAAAGCCGACACCCATCAGTAAGCCTTGTAGTACAAAAAAGCAATTAATCGAGGAATAAGACAAAATTACTGCAGTTTTTTTCCTCGTTGCATGCCAAGATTTCGATTAGATAAAGTAACTGGTCATAAAGATCACAATGAACCCAGACAAATGAGAAAGCATTCTGCACAAAAAGAGACAAGTTAAAGACAGCAATGAGATTTATAAGTGTAAACAAATGTACTTTAGTGTTATTTCAAAATGCTTATAAAGTTATGATAGGTTGCAAAAAATGAAGAGAAACATCAGTTCTGGAAAGTCAAAACTAGGCAATTACGAATACATAAAAAATAGAAGCTCATCTAATTGCAGCAATGCCATATACCTTCCACCGTAGAGTATACATGCATTAATGCAAAAGACTATTTTATAAATACTGGATGGAATAATAATTAAAGACTGCTTTACCTTTTCTCCTTTAAGATATTATTAAAAAATGAACCAAATTTAATAGTCTATCTTGTCTTCATATACTATGGATTCAAATTATTTTCTCCCTTGGTAAAAATAATTCCTAAACATCTTTTTTTTCATAATAAATAAATAGACAAAGTGCAGTCGTTCAGCGATTCGATTTTGGAATGCGTACAGCATAACGTAAGTGCTACAATACCAATAAGACCACAACAAAACACGATTTAAAAACGCTTAAATGTATTAACCAATTCAGTTTATAAATTCCTAGCCAGCGGAAAATCATTTGAAACATGAAACCCATGAAAATAATTTTTTAAAATAATGAGACGCAGTCCTTTTGATCTCAGCTGAAAATTCTGCAAAGACGCATAATCCTTTTGATTTCAAGGCTTCAGGAGCAAATCATTCAGATATGTGAGAACCTTTGGCACATTCACATCCCACGTAACTGACATTGACGGATACCCGTCCAAGGATTACTAGAGTTCCACCTTTTCAATCCTTGGTCCATCAACGTGTGGCCGGTACAAATTCCTTGAGTCTCAATCCTAGCCACTCCCTTTTTATAAGTAAATAAATCGGATTTAAGTAGTGCAACTAGACAAACCGGATCATGAAGAAACATACCTTATTATAAAGAAATCTCTAATTTGGGTATATGGTTATAATGCGGTAAATAAGCAGAACAACACGGAACGCTATATATCATACACTCCATCAGATTTTACTTGCTAGTCTCTGTAAAACTTCAGCGTGTGAAATTTGAATGCTTTCCCTTGGAATTTCTGAACTCCAGGATGTTTTCATCTGAGAATTATTGACATCAGAATAGGAGACATAAGTGAAGGTTTAACATCAAAGACTAAGGTTTTACTTGTAAGAGAGGCTTAAATTGTAATGTTAATTCCTACTACCACCACTTCTGCTCCACAGGTGAACATTATGTCAGTTCCCTCTGGATCCCCATAAATATTTGCTTCAGCAGCAAGATTAACATTGCCAGAGGCGCAAAAACCTCCACCAAGTACAACCAATTTCTTCACTTTGTTAGCAAACGACGAGTCTCTATCGTTTGCCAAAGCCAAATTTGTTAGAGGCCCCAACGCAAGTACAGAAACTTCACCAGGATATTCAGAAGTTCTGTCAACCAAAAACTCAGATGCATTTTTATCAATTTTTGTCCTTCAGTGGCTCATGACTATCTTCTGCTATGGTACTCCAGAATGCCCTACTATCTCACACTGTCCAAAAGTAAGGCATTGCAACTTCAGTATGGCAATCACCAAAAACTGTCTTCAAACCTATAATGCCAAGTTTTTGGGCCTCGAAAGCCATCAAAATTGCCAAGCTATTATCAATTCCTGGATCTTTATCAATGATGACCTTCTTTTTTAATATTCCATTAATAAATGAATTAAACATTCATTGTTTTTTTTTGTTCCTATGGACCAATGACAAAATGGGATACTTCAAAATCCATGAAACAGAGATGAACAAGACTGAATCTATTTAATCAAGCTAAATAATCAGTGTGTCGAATTTGGAAAATAAATATTGATTTTTCAGATTTTTTTTTATAGAGAGAAGGATATATATTTGGAAAAGACAGCAACGACAAAACTTCCTAAACATCTCAAAATTCTATCAGTAAATGAATTAAACAATCATTGTTGTTTTTTGTCCCTATGGACCAATGATAAAATGGGATACTTCAAAATCCATGAAACAAAGATGAACAAGATTGAATCTATTTGATCAAGCTAAATAATCAGTATGTCATATTTGGAAAATAATTATCGATTTTTCATTTTTTTTAATAGACAGAAGGATATATGTATGTATATATATATATTTGGGGACGACAGCGACGACAATACTTCCTAAACATCTCATAATTCAATCAGTAAATGAATTAAACAATCATTGTTGTTTTTTGTTCCTATGGACCAATGACAAAATGAGATACCTCAAAATCCATGAAACAGAGATGAACAAGACTAAATCTATTTGATCAAGATAAATAATCAGTGTTTAATATAACAAAAAAAGAAAACAAAGAAAAAGGGGACATGAGGACGTGAAAACTGTGAGCAATGACTTAATCTCACAAGGCAATATCAACTCAATTCATCAGTAAACGAATCTAAAAATGAAAGAAATTCAAACCTTAGTGATCGTTGTTGGTATTAATGAGAACATTTGGTGTTTATGTTTACAGTTAGGCAAAAAATCAACTGGGCCTAGAAATGTGATCGCTGCCTAAACTTAACTACTGCTAAGACACAATTAGAATCTTACCGCACCATGAAAAACCTTCCATATACGTCTTTGGTATATAAGAGAACCGAAACTCTTTCACGACTATAATACAAACTAAGAAAGGCACGCCTTATGGCCTTGATCCCATGCTAATTGTTACAAGAGAATAACGTCTCAAAAGGAGAGATCACCTCTGCACTTGTCAACAACATCCACAGTAAAGAACAAACTCCTACGTGCATCATAAATAAATGAATCAAGCAATAAGCTAAAATAAACAGCAAACGATTGTAATGTATTCAGTTACAGCTTACTTTATACAAAAATGATCCACCATATATGCAATGATGTTTGATGTATGAACCCAAACTTGCCAACTATGTAAGGCATGCATCTCCATTTTGACCTTCCACTCAGCAGGTTGGCATTCAGTAATCAACAAACTTCCAATCCATTTATGAATCAAAAACTTTAAATTCTTTGTATATTCATACATAATCTTTCACATTATGAATCATTACTTTATAGTTGCATTGACGCCTGTGAAGATATGACATCTCATCTATTTATATTCATGTTGATAATGACATAAAAAATCAATTTCAAACTCTTTCAAGCATTAAAAATAGAAGAGCCATGCCAAATTAAAGAAGACATAGCTGCGATTTTAGCATTTCCAACGTGGCCGGTAAAAACAGCAAGAACTATCATATACCAAATCTCCTAACACAACAATATCATAGAAGAAATAATTGACCTAATAAAGGCCCATATACTCTTAAAGGACTCATAAGAAAACCCAGTCTATCCTTCATTATAGCACCAGCCTCTGACATAAGCAACTTGGGCCAGCAGAACAAGCCAGATTAAAATAGCATAAGCAACTACAACACCATACATGCCCCCAACTGCATACCATAATGAACAGCTAAAGCAGTACAATGTGTAATAAGAGTGCAACACCACCTATCCATGCTAAGATAACAACTTTTCTTTAAGCTTGAAGGAATTTATAGGTCGGGAAGTTTACTGATAGTGCGAGCATTTGTGGTAAGATTCTAGTTGTTTATGAACATTTTTCTAGCCTTCTAACTAGCAAAATTGGTAATAATATTATCATATTCGAGCTCATTGGTCATACCTTGTTTAAGCATTTTTAAACACCACCAAAATAACATTGAATAATGCCACATATTAATGCTTATTATAATAACAAAACAAAAAAGTATGAATGTGTGATCTACTAGTTATAATTTATCAAAAATATATTCAACAATAATTTGAAGCATTTTTTTTCTTATTGATTGGATTGAAATCCTTCAATCACAACTTCCTTTATCCCTAATTCATTAGCTATTACCGGTGTTAAATTAATCCCGATTAACTAGAAGCCTGAAATTAAAAAATAAGGGCAAAATGGATTTGCATCTAAATTCAAACTCATCGATTCAACAATTCACTTCAGCATATATTTTTGTTCATTATTTTGTTTTGGACTTTTACTCCTTAAGGTGAGCAGGTAAGCTACTGAACCAAATACAACTATATATTTGAACATATAATCCAATTAGGCAATTATCCAAATGACATGCTTACATTGATGCGTCAGTCTCAGTCCTATAGTTGGCTACAGCCTACAGATTACAATTTACAGATATACTATTAAATTCAAAACCAAAATACCTAATATCTAATTATCCATAATTCCACAGTAGTGAGTTACTAATTTACTTACCTAATGTCCTTGTCCTTGGCACCGCAGTTCGGCTTTGGCTTCAAGAATCAAGATAGGTTCAACACTTCAACTAAAACTGCCGTCACCCATGCCTGTCGGCTGCCTTTCAACTCTCGCTTGATGGAGAATCGGGAATTGATCGCAGCCATCTGGAGATCGTGGTTTGTATCGGCGATTGATTCGTTTTCGTGATTGGATCGCCACTTTTTAAAAACTCCGTATACGATGGATGGATGGAATGGTGCCCTAGGTTTCTGGGTGCCTCAAGCGTTGCTTTATTGCTTGTGTAAAGGGACGGCCTGAAAGTACAAAAGCAAGGAAGAATATAAACGTTGAAACAGGGAAGACGCAAGAGGATTAAAGTAATTTAGGGGAAACGAGGCGGAAAATAATTCAGACTTAGGCGGAAAAACTGAAAAAGAGGAGGGAAGTTAAATGTAAAAGGAGGGAACGTTAAACGTAACCAGAATTTTATATAATTGTTATTTAAATGTAACCAAAGCACTTAAATGCAAAATTAAAAACCATATTGGTCGCATTTACATATTAAACGCCACCAATGAATGTAACCATATGTATATTTTCTTGTAGTGTATCTTGGTTAAGTGCTTATTATTAATTCATTATACCTGTCATTGTGCGAGACCTCCCACATTAGATTTCCGTTTGAGGTTGATGGATATGCTGAGCGGTTCCGGACAGACTTCTACCGCAATCCAAATCTAACCTCGTGTCTTAGCACTATTACGCATCTAATTTCTGCCTTCAAGGTCTCACATTAGATTACCGTTTGTGGTTGCTAGATATTACGGGCGGTTCCAGGCAGACTTATGCCGCAATCTGAATCTAACCTCATGTCTTAGGCATATAAGTTCTTATTATAACTTATACCCATAATTCAAATCTTGTATTATAACACTACTACAAAAGTGGGCATATTCGACACTATTCTTCTGTGGCCGTAGATCAAAAAAGCGTTGTCGTAGGCCCTTTTTTCAAATAGGCAACACCAGGGGGGCGTGGCATCCGCGGCCGTTGCATTAGCCATCTAATGCAACGCTTTTGTCCATCTACGGCCACGGAAAGAAAGCGTTGCCTTAAGTAGAACTTTTGCCCTATTGCAACAGCATATGCATGTAATGCAACAACATACAGCGTTGCCTTAAGTAGAAGCCAGACCCTGGCTTCCAGCTCATGATACTGGGGTCCGCATTGACTTTCCACGTCAGCTGTCAACGTGGCACATGCCACGTCAGCTCTCCACGTCAGCTGCACATGTGTCACATGCCACGTCAGCTATCCATGTGGCGCCACGTAAGCTGTGGGGCCCACGTGCCATACCGTTGTGGAATTAATAATGTTAAACTTAATGCAACACCACAGCACAGTCTAATGCAACACCACAGCACAGTCTAATGCAACACCACAGCACAGTCTAACGCAACACCACAAAAATCAAATGCGACACCAGGAAAAAATCAACTGCAGCTGTAATACAACCCTGTAATTACAGATTCTGCAGTACATATATTCAATCCAAAACATTGTACCACATTCATACATATATACCAAAATATTCATACAACAATTCCTCCCAAAACATTCATCACCACAGTCAGACCAACCAATTATATATACCAACTCACAAGTATCATCACCAACACATTCCACAAGTACTGCCATCACCAAAACATACCACAAGTACTGTCATCACAAACACATACCACAAGTGCCATCATTTAAAAGAACAATCCGAATATATCACAAGTGCTAACACATACCATCCAAATACTTCAGTCAGTTGTCGGGGTTGAAGGAGTACAATTGTCAGCATCTTCATCACTTGTTGTGGTGACATAAAGGTCTCCGACATCTAAATTTAGATCTGGATTGGCTTCACCTAGCTTTTTTTAACACCCACGACACGTTCTCTTTAACTTTTCTATTCACCTTTTCCTCCAAGTCCGCCTCCAGCTCTTGCCTTATTTTTTTTGTCAACTCTTGGACATAGCTGTCCAAAGAACCAGGATTTGGAGACTTTTCAGCCAATTTGCCTCGCCTTCCTACAAGCCAGTTACGCGTGTGCCTCTTCCCACCAGAAACCAGTGCATCTGCCTCAGTAATGTTTCCAGCATCCACCATTGCTTGCACCTTCGCCTACAAAATGAAAACCAGGCAAGCATATAGATAAATAGGCAGCTGGCAGGAATGAATTTATTAACAGAACTGGTTCTCTTTCAAACTAACTATATATGTGTTCGATTTAATATGCAGCTCCAACAAACGTACAATGTGCCAATTATACTGACACAAGTATTGCTATTTCAGTATCTAATTATATATGTACTCACGTATTTGGCCTTCAGTTCATCCGTGTTAGTCTTGTAACTTCGACCCGGTTCTCGTTTATAAGTTTCTAGATAAACCAAGGTAGCGGATGGGGAGGCTTTTTCTGGGTCCTTCTTTCTCTGTCAAGTATTAGGATTACCAATAATTCAATGATATAACAAATTAGAATTATCATGTGGTCAATTCAACTCAATCACAATAAAAAATAACTTAAGTTCAGAAAAACACATACTATCTTTTCTTTGGCTACTGCATGAGTTTTGGGACCCATGGTATGTGTCTCATTCAACGAATTATGATGCGCGGAATTAGAATCAGCTAGGGCCTGGAAATCCAAAAAAAAATAGCACTAAACAAGGATAATGTGAACTACTAAAGATTAGCATTAAACAAGATAATGTGAACTAATAAACATTATACAAATGTGAATATCATTAAAGCCGTACCTGAACTGCTTCATCCCCCCAGTAGTCCTAGAGCATTTTAAAATCCTCCAACGGAATTGTACTGGGCCTATTTGCAAGCCATTCCTCATCAGTTGAGTATTTTTTATAATACCTTGTTTTGATGCGAGACTTGTACTGCCTCCAAGAGTCGTTAAGCGTGTTCAAGACCCACTTGTGTCCTTCTTCCGGTATGACATACCTAGCCTACAATATAACAATCACAAAATTCAGGAAACAAACTAATTAAGTAAAACCAAACATTTAGGAAGTCAGTTGAACTGTATATGGTTAAGGAAATTAGATTGTACCAGAGCATAATCCAACATTTGTCGCTTTAATTGATCAGGAACCACATGCCAATTGATGTAAGTAAGAGACACATTATCCTTTGCTAGTGTACCAAGAAAATTGCTTAACTCTGTAATATTATCAGAAACTGGCTGGCCATCCTCATTCAACTCAATGACTACTTTATCATCAGGGGTTCTAGCATGCACCTTGGTCATTTTTGACTTCCCTCTAGGATTTTTTGGACCTTGTACTTTATCTACCAGGTTCAAAAATGTGAATAGATAAAAGACACACTCAACAGTGCAGTGCATAGATAAAGAAACATTATTATTTATATATATACATGTACCTGCTTCATCTTCCTGTGCAATCCATTCCTGCTCTAATCGATCGGTAAGATTTTCCATTGTTAGAGGCTCTTCAACGTTTTGCTTTTGACGTTTCCGCATCGCTAAATAAGCAGCAACTGAACCAGCAGCTTCACATGAACTGGTTGATTGTTTGAACAATTTGCTACATGTAGGTTTTAAAACGGATGGCCGAGACGTTGTAGGTTTTATAACTCCTGAAAAAGACGGTGTAGGGTACGTAAGTTTCTTTAATGTTTCTGTCTGTTTCTCCCGGTTACTGAGTTTCTTTGGAGTGGGAGTGAATGTCAGGATCAAATCCTTGTTGGAGCCAGCTTTCTTTGGAGGGGGGGTGCGCTTCATCGCTTCCTTCTCAATTTCAATGGCTGCATTGGTTCGCGCACGAGTTCTCGGTCCAGGTAAAAGATCCTTTGACTTAACAATTTTGATTCTCTACAATTAAGTTGAAGTTCAAGATTTTTTACGTTCATAAAGGCAAATACAATAAGTAATAAACAAATAACTTCTTTATACCTCCGAATCTGATGAATCATCAGTGACGTCTTCACCAGCATTGTTTGGGATGTATTCATCACTTCCAGCAACATCTTTACATTTATCTTTCTTATTTCGTGCGGCAGCCTCTTTCATACAACTAACCAATGAAGGCACCCCAAGTGATCTACTAACTGCATCATTTTCTTGCATGCGCGCGATTCGCTCTTGTTCATACTTCGTCAAAACTGATGGTTGTGAGAACTGCAAGCAGATTGGCATTATTACTCACCATCGATGATAAATTTAAGCTAGTTAACCAAATAGAGTTGACGTATAAACAGTTCTTGCTATTTTGACAAAATGCATGCACAAAGAACAAACAGTTACTTGAATTAGCTGCAGCCTTCATGGTCGGAATAAGATTTCATCCGGATTAATAAAACTGAAATGAAAACTGAAAAATACCTGAACATCAGCTTCATTCTCTCGGGTAACATCCTCTTTACCTGTTCCATTTTCTACATTTAATTTCCTCCAGGTTCCTTTGTCCGTCACAGTAACATCTTCTTCACCATTATCCATATCAGGCTCCGACGATAGTTTGTTCTGACCCACTTGAGTTGGGTTGTTTTTCATCATTTTGTGTTGCTGCTGAAGTCTATGTGCAGTAGTATACTTGCGCTTTGCAACCGGCTTCTTAGCAGAACCTGGAACAATAAAAATAATAACGATGGCCTCCTTCAAAGTTCTGTACACACACACAGAGATATATATATAAGAATGGATCTATATTACATACACATATATACCTTGAATTATGTTTTTCCTTGGCCGTATGATTACATGTGGCTGCAGTTGAATCAACGGCTCACTGTCTTTGTCAATGGTGTTGTCGATGTAAAAAACCACGTCTTCTTGCTTATTGCAGCCCTGTACGTACTCGTTTACGTCCTTGTCATTCAGTATTAGCTGCCAGCCATCCCTCGTTCCTTTTCTGATGTAGACTCCTCCTATTTCAGTGTAATGGAGACAATCTTTAACAAAGTCCATAAGCACACTGTAAGAAAACCGGTCTACATCATATTTTGTTACTACGAAGGATTCTCCGCCAACGTAACATGCCCTTCGAAACTGTCCACCATGTTGCAGTCGGATATTAATAAGTTCATCCATCCTGTACAAAATGAATACATTAGAACAAGGTACATGCATGTT
The DNA here is from genome assembly GCA_030737875.1 of Allium sativum. Taxonomy (NCBI): domain Eukaryota; kingdom Viridiplantae; phylum Streptophyta; class Magnoliopsida; order Asparagales; family Amaryllidaceae; genus Allium; species Allium sativum. The sequence continues at coordinate 589,636,113 of CM060920.1, forward strand.
AAAGTGGACAAAAAACAACAACTATAACATTTTGGTCTATAACCAATTTATATGACAGTAAATAACATAGCATTAAATCATAAAACATGCGAACATTGTAGATTGCAATATGAGAAAAGAGTGCCAAATACATTCATCAAAGATAATAATTTCCAGCTAAAAAAAAAGTGCCAAATACATCATGAATTAGACCAAATTAAAGCAATAGTAAAGAGGATTTTTTGTCCTAACAAGACGGAACAGGATCAGGAACTTCTGCTTCTAGTTCTGTTTCTAGTTGTATTACGGGGACATCATCCCTAATCCAACCCCCATCGACAATTTCTGGTTCTAGTTCACCACCTATGCCCTTATGATGTGGTTGCGTATTGCTCATGTCTTCTTCCATTGCATTCTCATTTTCAGTATCACACCAATCTCTCGGCAATTTTTTAATAACGTAATGACTGTTCTTTTCAACTGCATCTTCCACATAAAATACTTGCTGCACTTGCGAAGACAGGACATAAGGATCAGTTTTATGGCACTTGCTAAAATTTACTCGAGTAAGACCATATGAATCTTTTTCCTCTTTGTACCAGCAACACTTAAAAAGGACCACTGTGAAAGCTCCCCAATAATCAAGCTCAAAAATTTCTTCGATTGATCCGTAGTAATTGACATCACCCACTATTGGGTTTTGGTCTTTCGAACTTGCAAAGCTGGTGGTTTTGGCAGTCAAAAATACACCACTATTTTGTGTAGTACATTGAGAATCTCTAAATTTTGTGTGGAATCTATATCCATTTACTATATAACCGGTAAACTTCCTAGCTACTCGTTTAGGACCTAATGCAAACACCTCTACATCTGTTGAAATCTTGTCCTTTTTCAGAACCTCTTCTTTAAGCCAATTCCAAAACTCTTCGAAATGTTCTCGTTCCCTCTTGTATCTTCTTCTATTTGCAAGACCATCCACAAAAGCTCGATGAACCCTAAATAATAATTACAGTCAAAAAACTACGAAATGCAGAAGTTAATTTATAGTTAAGGAAAATGATATAGGAACTTAAGAACTTACTCGATCAAACTCTCAATTTCTTTATTACCGGAATTGAACAGAACATAGCGATTAGTTGCCTTCCAAACTGCATCTTTCAAATTGAACATCTTTCCATCTTTATTCTTCTTTGTTCCAATATGATATTCCAAATCTGTTTGACATCTTCCAAAATCAATCGACGTGTTTTCTGTTCCTCCATCAACGCTTTAGAATCTTGAACAGAAGGTCACACACTCTTCTGCCAAGTAACCTTCTGCAATCGAACCTTCCGGTCTGTTTCTATTTCGCACATAAGATTTCAACTTTCCTAGATATCGCTCAATTGGATACATGCATCTAAGATGTTCAGGCCCACCGTATTCGATTTCTCTACATAAATGAACAGGCAAGTGTACCATTATATCGAAAAAAGCCTGTGGAAATATCATTTCAAAATGACAAAGTATCTCTACAATTTCTTTTTGCAGCCTCTTGATATCATCCACTTCGATAACCTTGCTCCATAGTCCTCTAAGGAATGCACTAAATCTGATCATTGATAACGCAACCTCGGGTTTTGACGCTTTCTTCACAGCAAATTGTAACAAATAGTGGAGTATGAAATGAGCATCATGGCTCTTATATCCCGCAACCGTTCTCTCTTTTACGTGCACGTACCGACTAACATTCGAGGCACAACCGTAGGGCAGTTTGGCATTCTTCAATACAGAGCAAAATATTTCTTTTTCCTTGTTTGTCATATCAAATATTGCAGCTCTAATTTCAACATGCTTTCCATCACCACATTCAACAGGATGAAGGGCCTTCCTTATGCCCAATTCCTGTAAATCCAAACGAGCGTTTAGGTGATCCTTCGACATGCGACCTATATTAAGTAAAGTACCTAATATTTTGTCGCATATGTTCTTCTCTATGTGCATGGCATCCAGGTTATGTCAAAGGGGATTATGACACCAATATGGTAAGTCAAACAGTATTGACCTCTTTTTAAAAGGGCCGTCACTTTTACCAGGTTTCTTCTTCTTATCCCCAAACCGATTTTTGAACCCCCGCAATAACTCTTCAATATCAGTTCCTGATAATATTTCTGGAATGCTCCCCATTTCAGTTTCGCCATTAAATCTCCTCTTATCTAGCCTCCACTTATGTGTCCGATCAAGAAACTTTCTATGGTTCATATAACACATTTTGTTGCTATGCTTCAAATAATTTGAAGAAGTTTCGTAATGGCATACTGGACACGCTAGTTTCCCCTTCGTGCTCCAACCTGACAACATGGCATATCCCGGAAAATCACTAATGGTCCATAAGACGCTTGCACGTAAATTAAAATTCCCATCAGTCAAGGAATCATATGTTTCGACGCCAACATTCCATAACGCTTTCAATTCCACAATTAAAGGTTGCATATATACGTCAATACTGTTGTTTGGAGAATCTGGACCAGATATTAATGTTGAAAGAATCAAATTCTCTTGTTTCATACATAACCAAGGCGGAAGATTGTAGTTTACCAACACAATTGGCCATGTACTATAACTTGAATTCATTGAACGATATGGATTAAATCCATCAGATGCTAGACCCAATCTAACATTACGATTTTCTGATGAAAAATCAGGATAGCGAGCATCCATCATCTTCCATGCCACACCATCAGCCGGATGTCTTAATTTTCCATCTTCTTTTCGTTCCACTTGGTGCCATCTCATAAGCTTGGAAAATTCTTTGCACATAAACATCCTTTGTAACCTTGGTCTTAGAGGAAAGTACCTCATAACATTTGCCGGCACTTTGGGAATCGACTTTGGTGGATCATTATTATCAACGATGTCTTCCTTTTCTTTTACAGCCCATCTCGAAAAACCACAAATGTCACAAGCCTCTTTATCTTTATTCTCTGCCCAATATAACATGCAATGGTTTGGGCAGGCATGTATTTTATGGTAATTAAGACCTAAATCCTTAATGACATTCTTTGCAGCGTAGGAAGACAAAGGCAGCTGGGCATCAGGAAAGGCTTCTTTTATAAGCTTTAGTAATTCCCCAAACGCAGACTCGTTAATTCCATAAGCACACTTTAAATGATAAAGCCTGATCAAGAAACTTAGTCGAGAAAATTTAGTGCAGCCAGGATATAACGGTTTTTTTCCTTCTTTAACATGCCAATAAAATTTCTCGGCCTCTGGATTTGGTTCTACTACAAAGTCCTTGGGATTTTGACCAAATTTGTAACCCGCACACTTGAACATCACATCTAAATTATCCTCAAAATCCATCTCCGTTGCACAATCCATATGGTCATCAACACCTATTAATTTTGTCTGTGAAACTTCACAAATCCACCCGGTATGTAATGGAGAAGGGCCATTAAAAATAAGATGATCGTATATGACATTTTCACAATACCAATTACGTTCTGTACATTTTTTGCAGGGGCACTTCATCTCATCACCTACTTTATAAATGGGAAATGCATTTCTTAGAAAAGCTGCTACCCCTCTTACATATTCTGCGCTCGATCTCCGAAGTCCTATCCATATGTAATACTCACTATCCATTGCCACAATCTAACCACGGCTTAGTAAGACTAAATTTGATACCCCTAAGAGTTTCAAGACACGAACAAGGGCTACCCTGTAATGTTAGACTAAATTAGAAATAAAAACAAAACTAGTTAATAATTTACAAATATACATAATCAGTGTGATGATACAAGGACGATTGTTTTGATATGAATTATCACTGACTTTTGGAACTGAGTTACCAAGAGAATACGTACATAAAACAAGCAACTAAGGATACTGAACACAAATGCATAACATTACATGACTGCACCAAAACAAAATAGTACAGATACAAAGACTATACAGGTGATACATAGACGATACAGTTGTATCTAATACAAAGAACGATGCAATAATTTAATTTTGTCGTCTAATGTTTAGCCCTTGAAGCTGGTCGTTAAGTCTACTAACATCAGTTCGAAAACCAATAACATGATTCTGCAGCGTTGTAAGTTGATGTTGTATCTCATTTGCGTACTCAGCGGCTCGACTTGGAAACTGTTGGTCAATCCACTGCCAAAAGGTACACCCTGTGGGATAAACACGACATCTAAAATAACGACGACCAATGTTGAATCCAATCGAAATAACATCTTCTGCAGCGGCATACCCACAATGACACATTATGATTGGTGAGTCAGCATGTTGTTCGTTAACCACTTGGTTGTTTTGATGCTGACGACGCAAACGACTATGTCGTCGCATCGCCCTTTCTTCACGTCATTCTTCTTCTCGCCGTTGTCTTCGGAGTTCTTCTTGCTCTAGTTCATACTCAAGCAAATCATCGTAGTGCCTTTCTTGCATCTCTATATAAAAATCAATAGGAGTTTCTGGTGATGATGGGTTTGACAGTCCTAGATCACCCATGCCCATGGTATCTTCGTAGTCATACGATGTAGGAAGAGATATAGGCATTATTTAACTACAAACAGAAATAGACATTTGAACATTCATATTGGATTTCTTTTATCCTCTAAATTTTGTTAACACCTTTGGAAATAGGCATTATTTACCAATACATCAATGGTTTGGCAAACATAAAAATACAAAACTTGCACAATTTCAACACATGCAAACATATAAATACAACACTTCAAGTATAAAAACCCTAATTTAAGGTAATCGGTATACCCAAATCACCCAGAGACTTTGAACGCAGATCAAAATAAGTTAGAGATGAAATCAACTAAATAAAACCTAAATGATGAAGCCCTAACTACCTGTAATTGTCCTAAACGATCCAAATTGGAGGTGTAAAGTTCGTAAAATAGGAGCAATCGAAGGTTTATAGTTTGTAACCTGAGGAAGAGTAGCAATCGGAGGCGTTCTTGGACGGATTTCGTGGAGAGAGAAACGGACAGAAGGAGGAGTACCGGAGAAATTTGTTTTGGGGGGAAGTATTTCGTGAATGGGGAAACTGCCGCGCCAAATTTTCACTAAGCTGTAGCAAGGATCAGCCTGAACCGTTGGATTAATCAACATCTACGGTTATTTATTTGTTTAAACTGATAACGCGGATCGCCGACCTGGCATGTATTTATGTAATGCAACACTTTGAACTGGTGTTGCAAGGATCGACAAGAACCGTTGGATTAATCAACATCTACGGTTATTTATTTGTTTAAACTGATAACGCGGATCGCTGACCTGGCATGTATTTATGTAATGCAACACTTTGAACTGGTGTTGCAAGTCACAGCACAAGAATTTCAACCGCAACACTGTGTTCACATCTAATGCAACAACAAATGAATGTTGTTGCAGAAGATCAAAGAATGCATAGCTTTCGCCACACTTTTCATGCAACGTAGACAAATTAGTGTCGAATATGCCCACTTTTGTAGTAGTGTAATATATGTCAATTACCCATAAACCCCAATTCACATTTATGCCTATAATCCTATCAATAGATTATGCCTATAATCCCAATTCAACTTAAAACCCCAATTTCATATTCATAATTCCAATTTGATTTGTATTCATAAATCCCACCATAGTTGTATTCATAATTCCCAGCATAGTTATTGCCATGGCCCCATTATAAGTTATGCCCCAAACCTCCTAATCCCATGTTATACCCAAATCAACCTTTTCCCTTTTATTCCCAATATCGTTTCAATCGCATAAATCCGCTAAAGACGTAGGCTCGAAGATAGCTTAGCTATAAAAATAAAAATAAAAAGGGAAGAAAGAAAGGAGGAAAACAAGCATAGGCATACAACTGTTCATAATAACAAGTTAAATATACAATAATAAAATTAGGCATAGGTGAATTCTAGATCTGATCTACAAACTATGGTGAACTGATATGATTTTAGTCCAAGTCTTAGATCCAACTACTTATTATGTATTTTAATCTATAAGTACCACAAACTCACTTTATCTGATTAGCTCTTCAATATGCTTATTATGTGTGTAAATGGGGAGTGGCGAACGATAGATCTACTATTATACAAAAAGTGTATTTTAAATCCATTCACTTGTATGTTTTCCCAATTCTAGATTTGATCCATGGTTTTTTCCCTTATTGTGCAGCATAGATCTAGGCATCTGAATTCTTTTTTTTATCTTGAAGTAAAGGAATCATAGATCTATCATTTTATTTTAAGAAGAGATTTGGAGAGGAAGAGAAGAGATTAGATCTAAGAATTGCCTAGGAAAGAAGAAGAATCTGAATTATTTTAAGTTGGAGCAGCATCATGGCATCACCATTAGTTTAGGTGAAGAAAACAATAGGGTTAGGGTCCTTTATATAGCTGTTAGGTCAACGAATGGAGCCATAGATCCGTCAAGAAGCACAAAAATGCACTGTAACACCCCACGTCCGTTAAAGTCACTCATAAAAGGAATGCATTAAGCTTCGTGGAGCATTATGAGTAAACAGAACAGAATATTACAAGACAGATACATAAAGTAGTACTTGAAAAATTTATAACTTTATTGCAGCGGAAACAAAAATAAAGTTGGGTTACATCATCAAATATCAAAACCAAGTACATAATATCAGTCTTGTACAAAAGCCTTCAAAGTGCATAATTTTAAAGCCATAATCCCCAACAAAACGCCTTAAATAGGTAGAATCAAAGCCAAGTAGTTCTTCAAGAACTTCTAGTACCTCAAGCAGAGAGAAATCCGAATCAAACTTGAATATTTCCTCCCTGAAAACCTGAGGGGGAGAACGGAAGAAAAGAGGTGAAAACAAACGAGGTCAGACTTATGTCTGGCGAGTCCAATAACTTTAACAATATAATTATTAAAGTAATATGACAAGACATAAACTGGAAAATAAGGAATGATTGTGAAATAAGCAAGCATGACCAGGTAAGCAAGATGAATAAGACAACGTTAATTTCACTTCTAATCACTATAGGATAAATACTACACTGCACTAATACTAGTCATTCTAAGAGTTGATCCCGCCTACTGAACATAATAATCATAATAATGATAATGGTAGTCTTGTGTGCCCCTAGTTGTCTTCATAGTTGCCTTCTGCTCCTATCTCCACTAGTTGTACCCACTACCCTCCCCATTCTTATTACAACATTTATTCATAATATGGTACTCGTACTCCTAGCTGTCTTCATAGGTGTCGCCTGCTCCTATCTCCGCTAGTCGTACCCACTACCTTCCCCATTCGATCGGCTCCCTAACTCGTAGATACCCATGCTGGTACCACAGTAGGGTGTATCACTCCCTAAAGTGGCAACCCGATATGACTGAAATGCACGGCTTATACCTACACGATGCAACAACGTCTTACCAACCAGCCCAGGCCCACGCACGCACATAACGCCATTGGACTTGCGTTGCCACCGCTAACCCGTTTTGACCTCTTACAATCAAATCCAGTAAGTGTGTCCCGTCCTCGGCCTAGATCGAGCTCAATTGGATACTAAATGGGTTATTGGTTGAAAAGGGTCCCCGCACTTGACACAAGCTTTCCACCTATGCTTGGTCCCCTTTAAGATTTCCCACTTAACCCCCTCTTATTCATGTCTTCTTACGCGTTTCAACTTGGTTAAATGTTTATAATTATATCCCACATGTCACCCATGTTTTCCACTTATCAAATCAACATGTATTATTGGTTAAGTTTGTCTTAACCCTATCCACTTATCAGATCAATATATATTATTGGTTAAGCAGGTCTTAACCCTACCCACTTATCAAATTAATACATATTATTGTTTAATTTGATCTTAACCCTACCACTTATCAAATTAATATATATTATTGGTTAAGCTGGTCTTAACCCTATCCACTTATCAGATTAATATATATTATTGGTTAAGCTGGTCTTAACCCTAACCACTTATCAGATTAATATATATATTATTGGTTGAGCTGGTCTTAACCCTACCCACTTATCAGATTAATATATATTATTGGTTAAGCTAGTCTTAACCCTACCTACTTAACATGTTTTATGTATCATATATATATATATATTGTATAACATGTCTTACTTAATTTATGATTAAGTACATCTTAGTTCACAGACACATTGGTTAAAAGAATAACTCCCTAAATATCAACCCCAAAGACCGAAATCAACATCAGATCAATACTCATAGGATTACTCAACCAATCTTCTGTTTGTCATTCATACTCGTCTTTGATCAGCATTAATTAATTATTAATGCACAGACCTCTCACATTAAGTCGATTGCTTGTGGCCGCTGGATATGTCGGGCAGTTCCGGGTGGACTTTCACCACAAGCCAGACCTAACCTCGTGTCTAAGCATCTTTTAATTATGCCTACGACCTCTCACATTAGACTACCGTTTGCGGTTGTTGGATGTTCCGGGCGACTTCGGGCGGTCTTATACCACAAACGAGTCTAACCTCGTGTCTTAGGCATTTGTTACGCATTTAATTTATACCTTTGACCTCTCACATTAGACTACCGTTTGTGGTTGCTGGATTTGCTGGGCGGGTCCGGGCAGTCTTACACCACAAACGAGTCTAAACTCGTGTCTTAGGCATTTATTATTACACATTATTATTCAACCCCAATTTGAATTAATATCCCTATTTCAAATTGCCAATATCTTCCAATTTTAATCCATGTCCATAATTGTCACCTAAATTATGTCCATAATTTCTATGCATATAAATTAAGCCAATTAATGTCTCAAATTAATTATATGCTTTTAAGCCATTTTATGCCAATTCACAATATTAATATTTTCCCATTGCCCCCCACGTCCTTCGTACGTTTAATACAAAATATGTTAGACTCGCAAATAGTCTAACTCATAAAAAGAAAAGAAACATCACAGCTTGCATTACACATAAAGTAGATCTAACTTGCAAATAAGAATTGGCTAGAATGGATCAAAACTTGCATGATTATAATTTATATAATCATAAATTTGCATAATCAATAACTTGCATAGGCAAAAGGTAAGATTTGCATAAACTACAAACTGGTGTGGATCAAATTATTTAAGATATGACTTGCATAGATCTATACACATAAAGGTAAACTTGCATATATGAACATGGTTTTCGCATAAACTTGCATATGATCTACATACAAACTCATATTAAACTTGCATATATGCAATTTAGACATGTAAACTAAGACTTACATATGATTCGCATGCAATCTTACATATAAACTAGCATATGATTCACATCCAAACTTATATATAAACTTGCATATATAATTTAGACATGTAAATTAAGATTTACATTTACACTTGCATATGATTTAGACATGTAGATTAATGTCACAAAATGAATCAAATCTAGCATATGTGTTTAGACATATGAACCAACATCATGAATTTAAACATCTAAACTAATATCACACGTTTTATGCATAAACTTGGATGTATATATTGTTTGAGTTTATGCCCTTGAGGCAATTTATTTGATGTGATTAATAACGTTATTGTTTTATTTGGAATAAAAATATTCTGTTATGTTATATTTACTACGTAATATAAATAATATTTTAATAGAAGTCCTTAGAATAATGATACGGAATTATATAGTTCGAGTAAGACTGAACTTGAGATTATATAATGTGATAACTATTATAATTCTTAAATGTCCCTAGTCGAGTTTTATTGTTTATATAGGACAACAATAAAGCGTTGAGACTAGTATATTGATTGACTGATGATCACATCTCATTAATCATTAATATACATGATATTAAAGTCAAGATATAAATACGTATTGGAGAATAGCATATTGGGCTGACCCACCGTGAGATAACTACATGGAATATAATAAATAGTATCATAAGTTGTTCTCATAGTGACAGTGATGTAATGGTCCTCAGACCTGAAATCATTATAAATTTATTCGAGGATATTTGTATTTTGATATCATCTAAAGTTAATTCGTAACAGAGTAATGGTAACGGTGATTATTAGATACATCTTGAATCGAATGAAAATTATGAATGATCTAGATGGAATTTAACCCCATAATATATTTGTGGTGATATCCATGGGCCTCTTGATTGAGTGAGACTGTGAAATACATGGTCGTGCTCAAATATTGATTTGTTTTAAATAGTATGCACATCGATAAAGAAAAACGGATTAAATTATAATGAGGATGATACGATCCATGTCCCTAGTTTAATTCTGGATATATTGGTTAAAAGGATTAAATTACATTGATACACTGGTCATGGAAAGGTTGTATCGAATCGTCGATATTATTATAACTTGGGTAGCAGTGATGTACTAGATGCCGCTCACTGTTTACAATTTAAATATTGTTTAAATTTTTTGCAAACGTTTTAATAACATATAGGGTCACACATAAAAGCATTACAAAGGGAGTTAATTATTATGGATAAAGGAGAATAAAAGGGGTTTGACTCTTTTTCCATTTGAATAGTTGAACGGGTTAAAAGGGGTAACTAAAATATCATGATATTTCATTATAAAACAAGGCCAGTTCTTTCTTTATATTGAGATATACAAAATCACGAAAATTAGCTAACCCTAAATCCAATCATTGGCTAGTACCAATTCCCCTTTTCGATTTCGTTCGACGTCTTCGAGATATTCGTTTGTGGATACATATATAGGTTCGGCATATGACAAACTAGATGATTCATTTGACCTCCAACTCTACTCAGATTCACGGATTCAGCAGTGATCTGGTATCATTTTATTTTCGATTTGTTATAATTTCGCATAGATTCATTAATAAATAGTTTAGATTTATTAATTAGGGTTTCGATTTTGATCGAATAACCTAACAATGGTATTAGAGCATAGGTTCTGCGAAATTAGCATTTTGGTTTTAGTTATGGGTCACGTATGTTTGATTTCGTGAATTATAGATCTCATAAAATCGAGATATAAACCTATATTCATTGTTGATTTGAATATCGTCCAATGTTACTTAATTATATGTGTTTGATACATATCATAAGTTATGTATTATTCAACATTACATATAATCTGTTCCAATAGATTTTTAATTAATCCACTGTTATTCGATTAACTGTATTTGATACGTATTACAAAATTGTTTTATACAATATATAAATATAGGGGTTTTATATATGATATAAAATCATTTATAGGAAATTAGAAATGTTAAATTAGTTTAATATTCCTAATTAATATACTTTGGAACCTGAAAAATTAATTAAAATTCATTTCTTTTGATTAATCAAGGATATAAGATCCTTTTGATCAAATTTTGTATAACCTTTTAAATCTGTCAATTAAAGTATTTACTATTTTGGATTAGATCTGAAATAGTTATGTTATGTATAGATCAATTTGTTTGAATCTGTGGAATTGTTTGAATCATGATATTTTGTAAAACTGTTTTTTTTATAATATTGATTGAGAAATGCCAAGCCTGTTATTATTTTCAATGTGACATCTCTTATATATATAAAGATATATATATATATGTATACCATTCTGTATGATGTCAGATGTTAAACTGTTTTGGAACCGATTTATACTTGAGGATATCAATTTGTTTAAGTGATCATTTTGAATATATATATATAAAGATATAAAGATATTTAAACGATTTTGTTATACAAATCTGATTTCTATTACTATTGACAATGAATATATTGATATTGCATAAACTTGAAACTGTTTCATATGTAAGTGACTCGATAATTATAGAAGTAAAGAATATGTATATTGGATATACATATTTAACTTGCACTACATTTATAACACTATTTTAACAAATGGCATATTATGTATAAATTTCAGTTTTTGATTTGATCTAAATGTACAGCATAGATCATAATACTATAATATATATATATACACATATTAGAATCTGATAAGATCAGGTTTATTTGGATTTGAAAGAATGAAAAGCCCTCTTTCAATTTAAATATGTGTATGATATGTTCATCTATAATGCCTGGAATTTTAAAAACAGTATTTATTTGTTTATATAGTGTATATATATATATATATATTACAAAATGTGTTTGCAATTTGAATCTCCATATCATACACATCCTGAAATGTGTCAGATGACAAATTCATACCATACTTAAAATACGCCTGTTTGTATGTATATGGTATTTTATTTGGCATTAACTTGAAAATTTGTTTCTTGTACAAATAAAACTCAAAACAGAAACAAAATAAATGTTATTTTATTCATAACCAATAAGATATATGATAATTAAACATTCATTACATGTATATTATTAACTGATTGTTCATTTATATATATATATAAAAGCATTGACAGATTTAAGCTTTGAAAAATAAATCAAAAAAAAATGTTTGGTTTTGAAATGAATATTACTGGCTTGATGTTTTGAACAACAAGTCGTTTAATGTATTGAATATTTATGTTGAACCTTGGAAATATTAAACCAGTAAGACTGTTTTAATACTCTGTTTCCCTAAATTAGTAAGATATCCTGATTTGCATTATATCTTACTGACTACTGTGTGAATATAATGTATATTCATAATTGAAGTCTGGTATAAAGAATGATTGATCAACCATGAACATCATCTGTATTATTTTAAGGCCTAATATATCATAAGTATGAAATATCTTTATTGCTATAAGCCCTTAATCGCCCTCTGTTTTACATGGATCTATTGGAATTGATATTCCTTGCATATACTGTTAAAGTATATATGTGTATTCATATAGAACTGCTTGTATCCCATGTTATATATATGAATCCGAGTTACTAACATCTGTGTTTATATATATATTTATTTATAACCTGGGGTGTCTTAAGTGTTTGATGAATCTGTATCACATTCCTTTTGACAGTTATGACCTACTCTGGAGTGTTGATTTTATTCTATGTGGTATTAATATATGATGTTAAGGAATGTTGCGAGTACACATATATTTTGTGTATTTATATAAATCAGCAAGTTATATATATCATTACTGTTTATTGATATGGGTAGAAGGATATATATATATATATATATATATATATATATATATATATATATATATAAACTGCCCAGTTTAAGTTGTTTAAAATTGGACATTTTAAATATCAATAATCTGAGTATTTTATATGATTAAATCTAGATAGTATAAGATCTTTGAAATTGAGCTATATATATGTATACATATTTCATGCCTGAAAAACAACTGGGTTTGATATTATGGATTAATCCTATAGATATATATATGATTCAAAATGTTGATTCGACTTAATAAATTGATGGTGTTTGTTTCCCGATTATGCTAGAATGTAAAAGACAGTTTGAATATTTCTTTGAGAAGGGAATATTGAGTACTGTATTTGATAAACACCAGATATGCAACACGGACTTGTCCACTAATGTACAAATTTGTTTGTATTACTAACATATGTATTTGATACATATGTACAAATTTGTTTGTATTACTAACATATATATTTGATATATACGTACAAATTTGTTTGTATTACTAACATATATATTTGATATATATATATATATGTATGTACATATATATAGATATATGTATTTGTTTATTTTCAAATCTGTTGTCATACATTTATTTGTAAATGTTTGCAAATTCAACCTTGTAACTTGGCGCAGTATGACTGAACCATTTAGCACAATAATGGACATATAGATGCAGGAACTATCAAAATTTCAAAACCCAAGTGAGACTTGGCAAGTTTTTCAGAAATATGATCTATAGAACTATGCATATAGATACATAGTATTGTAGCATATTTCAATTGAATGAATTGATTATTGTATATATATATATATGCTTAAATATTTGTATTGGTTCTCGGTATAAAAAGTGTTTGTTAATTTGGGTTGAACTGAATACATGGAAATGGTATAATGTATTATTGATTATCACGTGGTCACCCTACATTTAGATAAAAGGTTGTTTTATGTTAGTCTAGAATGCTACAGTTCAATTAGATTATCATATTTATTGCTTGCGTGTACATCTATATTGATTTGTCGGATGCTTGTTTTGATGTTATGTTCTTTATACTATTATTCAAGTGTGTATATACATATGGTGATTAATGCTTGCCTGTGGTTCATTTACTCTTCTGGATATAAACATACATATCACCTCCGTATATAACTTGAAGTATGATTATTATCAGTAAATAGGTTTTAAGATATGTGGCTTTATAATACTTGATATTTAATACCAAAAGGGGTTGGGGCCGTTCTTATAAATGGGCCCTGAATGCCATGTTGTATTCTACACTATATGGGTTAAATACTAAGTATAAATGGATTGGGCTGGGCTTAATTAACCTGGGCCTACGGCTTGCATTATGATTGAACATAACGTTTGCAAAAGTTGATCTTAATATAGTTATAACCATGTGTGAAAATTTGAGTTCATTGACTGAAAGAAAAATTTACACAAATGTTTTAATTTTGAAAAGTTCAAAAATATACAGGAATGGTATCTATATAATTTAAACATACACATTTATAAGATTAATATATATGATTTAAATCTAATTATATTAAGAATATAAAATACATATATTTGATATATGTAAATAACTCTAATATTGTTTCCACTACGAATTATAAATTTTCTCTAATGCAAATTTTGTTATATTAAATCATAGTGAGGTCTTCCAATAGTACACCCATCAATGTCCAATCTCATTGGATGTAGGTAACTCCAAAGCGTTGTGCATTCTTTTATTTTGGTTATATGAGGTAGGAGTAATTGTGGTGCTTCGACTGTATTATTGGGTTTGATTTAACTGAGGCTGCATAATAAGATTATGGCCTTAGAGACCATAGCATGAATTATTCTATATTCTGAGCAAATGAATAATACTGGACAAAATGTTCATCATGCGATCCAAGAATTATATATGATATAATTGACGTAAGATGTCTACCTAAAAGGTCGCGTTTTGGGGTATTAGCCAAAGCTAGGTTAAGGCATAACTAGATATGGATCTTGGAACACTATTATATATATATATACACCGATATGTATATATAAACAGAGGGATGTTAATTTGAGTGGGAGCGTATTTTAGTTTAAATTATATATTTATGTTAATATAAAATTTTGGTTGTCAATATTTGTATTTATATTAAATAAATATTAAAGAATCAGTTATTATTTATTATCTATTGTAGATATTAAATAACAAATAACTCCGATGATTTAAATTAGTCCTTAAGAATGGTAAATTGAATTAAATCAAATTTCTTGACTGACATTGAAATTTGAGGATTGTCCTCAAACAAATTAAACGTAATTGTTTTAAAAATATCGAAGATCTAAAAGAAAGCTGAAGTGTGACTTCAACCGGGAAAGATACAAATGTTATAACAATCTATATATACATTTCTAGTATTAGATACTAGATATGAATCACATAAGTGTGTGTAAATTTACAGAAATTGCGAAGTAAGTAGAAGTCTGATAAAAGAACAAGTGGACTTACAGTTGGAAATAAAGCAAATGTTATTGGATTATCCATAGGAAGTTGATTCTTGTTATGTATACTGGCTTAATTAAATAAATAAATAAATTGTTATTATGAAATTCCATAAAAATAAAAGTTATTATGAATCTTGTTTAGACAAGTTTAAACTTCATTTATAATAAAAGAACAATTGTTATTCATTTTATTTAAATGAAATACTTTATGGAATTTTACAAATAGTTAACGATCCTTATAAATCCTTAACTATAATGTACTTGACATAAATACTGAAAGGATTAAATTTAGTGATTTAAATCCAACATACCCTTAGCATTGTCAGTTATATGCGTATCAAAACCCCATTATGATGGAATTTTGAAATCATTTGATTTCGAATCATATGTAGAATGCAAATCTTGTTTATTAGGAAAAATAACTGTCACCTTTCACTTGGCAAAGTGAATGGGTGATAAATATTGGGTCTCTTACATAATGATGTATATGGAGCAATGAATACATAAGCTAGAAGCAGGTTTTATTACTTCATTATATTTACTGATGATATCAGTAAATACATATACATGTATCTTATGAGATACATATCAGAATCCTTGAAAAGTTCAAAGAATTCAAAAATAAGTTAGAAACCAATTTTAATGAAAAAATATACTTTTCGAATAGAATGAAAGAGAATTTTTAAGCCAACTATTTAATGACTATTCAGACGAGTTTGAAACTGTTTCACAACTCATTCTATCTAGAACACCATATTGAAATGGTGTTTGTGAAAGGAATAATCGCATCTTATAAGATATAGTACGATTAATGATAAGTCATATAGATCTTCCAATAAATTAAATTTAGAACAATTGTATTAAACCCCATTAAAATAAGTTTAAAGACGCTATATAAGATATGGACTAGGAAATGTCTTAGTATGTTTAATGCAAAGATTTGGGATGCAAGGCGATTTTTAAATGTCCTACCTTTGATAAGATCAGACCCAAATCAGATAACTATCTTGTGGGATATTCAAAAGAAACAAATGGGTATTATTTCTATAAATCCTCTGAGGATAAAATGTTTATTGCTCTAATTGGTATGCTTTAAAGGAAAGTCGGTCTCTTATACACCAATGGAATTGAAATAGAATTCGAAATGTCTCAGAAACCACAAAATATCATTGAATCCTTAATAGACAAGAAATTGAGTGGGAGTGACACAATAATTCTAATGTTATTTGATAATACATTAATTATTTAAAATAATGATAGTTTTAAAAACCAGAAATAGATACCGATTCTAAGAAAGAAAATGTTTGGATTAAGAATTTCATAATTGAACTTAATTCATTGTTGATCCAATGATTTACATTGCGATAACAATGTGGCTAATGCTCAGGCCTAAAACGTTAAAATCATAATCGATCCAAACATATATTTAAGAAATATAATTCTTATGTGAAATTGTTCACAGAGGATATGAACATATTAGCAAAGTTGCAAAGGTTGTAATGTTGCAGACCTACTGAATTAAACACTATCGCAGCAGAAGTTTAATAGTCACACTAGTTTCATGAATATATGATACAAGAATGATTGACTCTAGTGCAAGTGGGAGACTGTTAGAGTTTATTCCCTTGAGGCAATCCATTTGATGTGATTAATAACGTTATTGTTTTATTTGGAATAAAAATATTCTGTTACGTTATATTTACTACATAATATAAATAATATTTTAATAGAAGTCCATAGAATAATAATATGAAATTATATAGTTCGAATAAGACTGAACTTGAGATTATATAATGTGATAAGTATTATAATTCTTAAATGTCCCTGGTTGAGTTTTATTGTTTATATAGGACAACAATAAAGCATTGAGACTAGTATATTGATTGATTGATGATCACATCTCATTGATCATTAATATACGTGATATTAAAGTCAAGATATAAATACGTATTGGATAATAGCGTATTGGGCTGACCCACCGTGAGATAACTACATGGAATATAATAAACAGTATCACAAGTTATTCTCATAGTGACAGTGATGTATGGTCCTCAAACCTGAAATCATTATAATTTTATTCGAGGATATTTGTATTTTGATATTGTCTCAAGTTATTTCGTAACAGAGTAATAATAACGGTGATTATTGGATACATCTCGAATCGAATGAAAATTATGAATGATCTAGATGGAATTTAACCCCATAATATATTTGTGTTGGTATACATGGGTCTCTTGATTGAGTGAGATTGTGAAATGCATGGCCGTGCTCAAATATTGATTTGTTTTAAACAGTCTGCTCATCGATCAAGAAAAACGGATTAAATTATAATGAAGATGATACGATCCATGTCTCTAGTTTAATTCTGGATATATCGGTTAAAAAGATTAAATTACATTTATACACTGGTCATAGAAAGATTGTATCGAATCGTCAATATTATTATAACTTGGGTAGCAGTGATGTAAAATATTGTTTAAATTGTTGCCAACTTTTTAATAACCTATAGGGTCACACATAAAAGCATTACAAAGGGAGCTAACTATTCTTGATAAAAGAGAATAAAAGGGGTTTGACTCTTTTTCCTTTTGAATAATTGAACGGGTTAAAAGGGTTAACTAAAATAACATGATGTTTCATTATAAAACAAGGTCGTTCCTTCTTTATATTGAGATATACAAAATCATGAAAATTAGCTAACCCTAAATCCAATCATCGGCTAGTACCAATTCCCTTTTTCGATTTCTTTTGACGTCTTCGAGATATTCGCTTGTGGATACATATAGAGGTTCGGCATATGACGAACTAGATGATTCAATTGACCTCCAACTCCACTCAGATTCGCGGATTCAGCAGTGATCTGGTATGATTTTATTTTCGATTTGTTTTAATTTTGCATAGATCCATTAATAAATAGTTCAGATTTATTAATCAGGGTTCCGATTTTGATCGAATAACCCAACATATATATATATATATATATATACTTGATTCACATGTAAACTTGTGTATAATTCGCATACAGACTTGCATATAAACCGATGTCATAAAATGAATCAAGTTAAACATATGTGATTTGTAACGACCCAGAAAATCTGAACCAATTTAAAATTTTTAAATTGGCTAAAATAATGGATTTTAAATATTTAAAATAAATATTTTAGATAATGGCGATGTAAACTGAGTTGAAATCGACATTTGAAAACCAATATAATTAATTATAATTATATATAGAATTGAAAATGGCGCGGTAGTTCGATAATTCGATTTCAAACTTCAATTGAATATACCGGGTGCAAAACAATCTGGATTATAGTGAAACCAAAAACATTAGTATCTAATTGATGATATCTTTCTAACGAATCTGACCAATCGAAATTTGATAGCGGGAATCAAAAGATATGTCCAGTTGAAAATTCTGAATAGTCGCTATGGAATTCAGGCCTTTAAAAATGGACATTTTGCAGATGACCTCGGATTTCGACGAAACCACTTTTGTTGGGTCCGCAGTGTCAAGTTATTGCTAGGTTTCAAATTTCATAATTTTTCGAATCAATATGTGAGCGTGGCAAAGGAAAACGCGTTTGACCGATTTCAGTTGATTTTAATCGACTGGAAATTGGCCATTTTTCAAACGGTCTCAGAATTCGACGAAACTAGTTTTGTTAGGACCGTATCGTCAATACGAAGCTAGAAATTATTTTTCTGGAATTTTTCTAGTTAGTATGTGGCCCCGGTAATTTGAAATGTACGTTTAAAATTCAATATAGTGATTTAAATGAAAATTCAAAAGGAAACCAATTGTAACGATCAAACCAGCGTGCGATACATATCCCATTGTGTTCGGAATGGGGGTTAAACGCTATGGACGACAGGCGGTGGGCCTCGTTTAGAGGTCGTACGTAAAAGGTCAACTCTTTGCTAAATATAATAATTAAATAATAAATAAAAAAAAAATATCTAATTCCCTCCCTCCCTTTATTCTTCCTCCTGCCCCCCCCCCCCCCCGTTCAATCAGATTTCATTCTTCAGAAATAAAAAAAAAAAAAAAAACCTAAAGCGAACGCCTCCATCGATCGAGCCCCGAAGCGCCGCCTGCCCCACGCCGCCGCCTCCCCTCGGATCGCCGAACACCCCCCCCCCTCCATGGATCGAAGAGCCGAAGCCCTCGAGCCTCGACACAAATCGTAGCATCGCGACCTCCAATCGAAACCCTAGTGCGCCCCAAAGCATCGAGGCGCCAACGCCTGCTCCGCCTCCTGCCGCGAGCCTGGCCGTCATTCCCCCCTCTTCTTCTAATTACTGTAAGTATTTTATGGTATTTTATTTTTATTTTAATTCATTAAAAATAATTTCGATTTAGGTATAAAAACAGATTTTTAAAAAAAAAAAAGTTTAAAAGTTTAAAACAGATTTTTAAAAAGGTATTAAACTGATTTTGTTTTAAAAGAAAAACTGATATTTTTAAATATTAAAAACTGAATGTATAAGAATTTTTAAAACTGATTTTATGAGATTTTTAAAACTGATTTTTAAAGCATTTTTAAACTGAAATTTTTAAAAAGAGAAAAACTGTTTTCTTTTTTTTCAAAGATTTTAAAACTGAATTTTAAAAGATTCAAAAACTGCATTTTTAAAAAGAGAAAAACTGATTTGTTAAAACCTTTAAAGCTGAATTTTTAAAAGATTTTAAAAACAGATTTTTTTTAGAAAAAGAAACTAAAAACTGCATTTTTATGAAAGAATAAAACTGATTTATAAAAAGTATAAAAACTGTGATTTATAAAAATAAAAAAACTGGTTTTCTTGAAAGGTTGAAAACTGATTTCTTTCAAAAGTAAAAATCATATTTTTATATGTTGAAAGCAAAGGTAAAAATCATATTTTTATATGTTGAAAGCAAAGGTAAAAATCATATTTTTATATGTGGGAGGCAAAAGTAAAAAAAAAATCATATTTTTATATGTTGAAAGTCAAAGTAAAAATCATATTTTTATATGTTGAAAGTCGAAGTAAAAATTCGATTTTTATATATTGAATAGCATAGTAAAAATTCTATTTTTACATGTGTAGAGAATACGGGCGAAAGCAACAAAAGGCGAAGATTTCTATTAGGAAGAGTCGTGCAGTTGGATAGCTATTGGTGAGATTTCTGATTTAAAATTTATATATATATGTGTGTGAAGTAAAAGTGAATTGCTATATATATAAATATATATATATATATACGCCCCTCGTCCACAAACCATGGACGATATTTATTGGTTGAAATTGTTGTGGAAATTTGATTGATAGCAATTGATTGTTTGGGATTGTTGGTGATTGATATTGGTTGATTGTGGTTGAAAAATACCCATTTGTGGTTGTGAAATATTTGGTTGAAACCACATAGGATTAGTTTGTGGTAATGAAATAAATATATACATGCCGCCTGCGTGCGAACTAGATGCATGAACCCCATTGTCAAAAACCGCGAGGTTTTAAGGTAGAGCGAGGAGCCGTTCTAGGGACGGTGCCGGTGTAACTACCCTGCCGTTATGCTGCCGAAATTTTGAATAATATTTGTGTGTTTGAATTATTTTCATATGCTTAAACTATTGAAAACATTCATGTGTTGAATTGATATTCATTCGTTGTTTAGAAATTCATGTGTTGAATGGTATTCATATTTTGAAATAAATAGTTCGATAATAAAAATCACATTTTTATCGATATATAAAAACTATAGAAACATTCATGTGTTGAATTGATATTCATTCGTTGTTTAGAAATTCATGTGTTGAATGGTATTCATATTTTGAAATAAATAGTTCGATAATAAAAATCACATTTTTATCGATATATAAAAACTATAGAAACATTCATGTGTTGAATTGATATTCATTCGTTGTTTAGAAATTCATGTGTTGAATGGTATTCATATTTTGAAATAAATAGTTCGATAATAAAAATCACATTTTTATCGATATATAAAAACTATAGAAACATTCATGTGTTGAATTGATATTCATTCGTTGTTTAGAAATTCATGTGTTGAATGGTATTCATATTTTGAAATAAATAGTTCGATAATAAAAATCACATTTTTATCGATATATAAAAACTATAGAAACATTCATGTGTTGAATTGATATTCATTCGTTGTTTAGAAATTCATGTGTTGAATGGTATTCATATTTTGAAATAAATAGTTCGATAATAAAAATCACATTTTTATCGATATATAAAAACTATAGAAACATTCATGTGTTGAATTGATATTCATTCGTTGTTTAGAAATTCATGTGTTGAATGGTATTCATATTTTGAAATAAATTGTTTTATGATAAAAATCCCATTTTTATCACCAACTTGAACTATATAGAAAAATAGTGTTTTGAAATGAATTGTTTTACAATAAAAATCACATTTTTATTGTATGCATAAATCGTTGAAATGTGAAGCGTTAAAAATAGCCACTTGTTCAAAATAAACATATATGAGTTGAAATATTCATTAATTAGCTAATGAAATGATTTGCACCTATTTATGTAACATTAGAATGAATGGTGTTTTTAAACCAAATAGAAATCGAATATAAAGTCGAATAGAAATTGATAAATGATAAGAACTGTATATATATGTACATGCATATTCATTGAACAGGTTATAGCAAAGGGGCTAGAGAAGAGGAATAAAATTTGTGCCCGACAAATAGGTACACATTTACTATTTGTTTGGGTGATGATTTTGAGCCTGTTGGCTAGCCGCTTGGCTTTTTCTTTTTCTTTTTGAGATTAGAAGGACCGGGACGCTATTTGCGATTTCCCGACGCTCCCGGTGCAGGGGAGGTTATGGCGAAATTTTTCCAAAATTTAAGGTGTTAGAAAATTTTTTGAAGTGAAAACGATATAGAAATCATTGAATGAACTATATTTATATAACTATATAAATATAAATAAAATTAAAACGAAACGAGGCCGTGCAGTTCGTATTTCGAAACCGTGATTTCAAACGACTAGTACGGGAAATCCGACCATTGGATTTTCCCGAAACCTCAACCGTCGGGTTCGCCTTGGAATAATCTTTCCAACGGCACCAACCTTGTAAAAATCCAACGGTTGGATTGTCTGGAATGTTTAATTCAAATCTGAAGAAAAACAGCGCCAGAAACGATTATATTTATTTATATATATAAATAAAATTATATTTAATCGAATAACGACGCTGCAGTTCGTATTTTGAAATCGAAAATTCAAACGATTGTACCGGGAGATCCGACCGTCGGAATTTCCCGAAACTGGAACCGTTGGATTCGTTTTGAAAAGACCTTTCTAATGATGTAAATTTTGCGAAGATCCAACGGTTAGATTTTCAGATATGTGTAAATCAAATTTGAAGAAAAACAGCGCCACGGCCGCCTTATGGCCCGAAGCGTCGTTTTAAATAAAATGGCTATTTTAAAATAAATAAAAATAGCGATAAATAGTTATTAAATATCATAAGCGATATGGAATGGAAATAAACTGAATTTGCTTGATTTATGTGATATTTGATGGTTGAATGTGTTTGGTGTGAAAATTACATTAAAGAACAAAAGTGGTGTTGTCGAATAATTTAACCATTGAAATAAATCGATTTGAAATTCTAAATATACGTGAATTATTTGGAAAGGCCGAGTTAATTCTCATTTCGAATAATCGACCGACGATTGAAATTCGAAGATGAAGACGATGGTCGAAGACCGGAGATCTTCACCTCGTTTGGATGGTAACCGAGGTCCTGATTGGGAGGCATCCCGAAATATGGATAATGAGTGGTGATCGTTCAGACGTACGTGTTGATCGAAGGGTTTGCGAGGTATTTAGTGCCTCCGGTTTCGTTCAGACCCAGAACGGACTTGTAAATGGACTGTGTGTCTGACATAGGATTTATTCTGTGTGGCATGCTAAGATGCAGTGATCAGGGCTTCTGTTGAAAAGCAAAGTCTTGTGGTGATGAACAAAGCACCGCCTGTGTGGCGTAGCTTTGTGTATAACGTGAATTCGCGAGCCTCACACCCCGGTATGAACCTAAAACGGGAGAAGGACCTCAGGGAGGGCCTGCGTTTCTTTCTAGCTAGGGTGGTGTCAGTGACCTACCAGCCCTGACATTTATATACTTTTCACCTATGTGGTTGTTGCTGTTGCGAGGCGCCTCGGTTTGATCGGACGATCCGGGTCCGATGGAGTCATTCGTTGGCTCGTCTACACCCCAAAGGGTGGGGAAACGCAGGTTCAGGAATTTTAATCCACATCGGTGGACCGACCCTGACGATCCAAGGGCCCACCTGAGTCTGGGTCCTGAGGGGCGGGCTAGAGCGTCTCGAATTCGGTAAGGACTATCTTTTGCCTTGGTTCATGACGGAAATCCAATTTTCAAGTACGTGATCGTGCGGTTTTGATTGTATACCTATATATGGCGACATAGTGGTATGGGGCATTAATGCCGTCTATGATTGATAGTTATGATTTGAAATTGTTTTCAAAACATATAAACACTAGCAATAATATCAAAT
This sequence comes from Allium sativum, assembly GCA_030737875.1. Lineage (NCBI taxonomy): Eukaryota > Viridiplantae > Streptophyta > Magnoliopsida > Asparagales > Amaryllidaceae > Allium > Allium sativum. The sequence goes on from CM060920.1 coordinate 589,660,148, forward strand.
GCCTTTGTTTTATTCGTATCAAGCATATCTTGGCCGTTATAAGGTAAAAACTCTATCCTCCGGTTTGCGTTGCATTGTGTGATGGGAACTGAGTCTTATAACGGCTTCATTTTTATAAAAAGCATAGCGATGGTTTAAAAGAAAGATTTGTTTTAAAGCACTGGCAATCCAATGGAGTAAACCCGTTCCACGAAAGTGGCGTGGTCCTGTGATTAGCCAAATTATGTATATGTGTTGAGTGGATTTCTCATACCAGTCCCATGACTGACTCGTAGTTTGTTTCACTCTCAAACTCGGGTGCCCCTTTTTCCACACGGGCAGCCTTGTATTCAGGTTTAGCTGGTTCTTTCTGGAAAGCTGGAGCTGAAGATGGATTCTATCATTTATTTCCTTTTATGCTGTTCAGCTCCTATTGTACGTATTTTGTTTATTTCCGCTGTAGACATTTATGTATAGCTGAACTGTATTTGTACTAAGTAAGATCCTGTATACTGTGTAACTCTGATGATTACTTTTATCCAGTATATTCTATTGTTCATTCTGGTGTATTTATTTAATTCTGTTCTGCTATTATATGTTTCTGTGTTATATTCCAAAAGATAACCTTGTTTCCGTGAGAACGGGAAATCGGGTCGTCTCAACGTGGTATCAGAGCTTTGGTTAAGCTTAGTTCTGGAATATAACATTTGAACGAACTCGTCAGAAATAGAACCAGTAGTGTTCTAGGACGGGTAACTCTACAGATAGGATTAGCAATATCCTAGTATGAGTAAAGCAGAATGATTACACCTCGATAGGCACATTTACATTGAAGTATGTGTTTCTATATTTTAAACTATCTTTTCTGTGACCTGACACTTGATCTGCTAATTGCAGAAGTACTAGAAAAATGAGTGCCAGAAACAGAAGGAATACAGAACCCGATCTAGAGGCTCTATTAAAGAAATATCGAAATCTGAACGGAGCGCAATTCTCGGGCAATGAATCTATTATTCAAACTCAAGCTTGGTTGAGTTCTGTCGAAAGAATCTTTGAGCATATCCAGCTGAGAGATGACCAGAAACGGTTAGTAGCATCTTGGGCGCTCAAAGAAGAAGCTTTAATCTGGTGGGAAACAATCATCAAAGATAATCCAGAAGGTGATATCACCTGGGACAGATTCAAAGTGATTTTCTTAGAAAGATTTACTCCTCTCGAAGCAACCGAGAGGTTATGTGATGAATTTTCCTATCTAATTCAAGGCGATATGACCATCCCAGAATATCACAAGAAATTCAATGAACTTGCTCACTTTGCTCCCCATCTGATTCAAAATCCGAAGAGTAAAAATATGAGATTTATTCACGGGCTTCAAAGGAAATACCAGAATAAAGTATTGGGGCATGTGAAGCTTCCTTTTTCGGAAATGATTTATATGGCTTATCAATATGAAGATCTCCATAAGAAAGGAATGTTATGCGACGAAGATGAAGTCTGTTGTAGTGACAAAGCAGAGTCTGAAGCTGATATTCCTGAAGCCAGTACAAGGTCTGAGGTCAATAAGAAGCTCAGTGCCAAGAGAAAAAAGGCTGAATCTGGGAACGAACAAATAACAACCGCCACGTGCTCAAGCTGCAATAGAAAAGGACATTTGGCGATAAGTTGCAAATCTTGGAACAAACGAAGAAAGAGAGGATTAGAACCCAGTAAGAAGGTTCCTGAAGGCAGAGGATGCCATAAGTGCCATCAGGCTGGGCATATCGCGAAAAACTGCCCGCTATCTCAGAAATCTGGAGCAGTTCAAATAAATGAAGTAGCAGAAGCGTCTGAGCCCTCAGCTATTCAGGAAAGGCCAGATGTTTTAGAAGGCACGCTAACTGTCAAAGACATCCCAGTTAAAGTACTGTTTGACACAGGCGCGTCAAGAAGCTTCATTGCCAAAGATGCAGCTAAGAAACTGGATTTGAATTTGAAAAAGCTCAAGGAACCAATGACTGTCCAGAATCCGGTTGGGGGTTCCATTGATCTCAGTTGGGTTTGTGGAGTGCCGGTTTCTTTCTCTCGTTATCGGTTTCCTACCATCGCCGTCGTCATGAATTTTAAAGAGTTTGATCTTATCTTGGGGTTAGACTGGTTGACCAAATATGAAGCTGAAGTCAAATGCGCCGAGAGAGTCGTAAAGGCGAAGATTAAATCAGGTGATTATATAACCATTCCCTGTGAAGGTCAGAATGCAAATAGAAAAGACTTCTGGGCAGCTTTGAATGTTTCTCCAGCCCAAATAGAAAATATCCCTGAGATCACTGAGAATATTCCTGACCTCATTAAAGATATTCCTGTCGTTAAGAACTATGCGGATGTGTTCGAAGAAGTTGTTCGCTTACCTCCGCAAAGAGAAATAGATTTCAAGATTGCTTTGATTCCCAATGCAAGGCCGGTAGTTCACGCTATTCGAAGAATGTCCTTGAAAGAGAAGGAGGAATTAGACAATCAAACAAGACAGCTAGTATGGAAAGGTCTGATCAGGCCTAGTTTCTCTGATTGGGGTGCAGCAGTGGTTTTTGTCCCAAAATCTGACGGTACTCTACGTCTATGCGTGGACTATCGTGATTTGAACAAGCAGACTATAAAGAACAAATATCCATTGCCGCGGATTGATGATCTGTTGGATCGATTAAATGGAGCACAAGTATTTTCAAGAATGGACCTAGCTACGGGCTTCCATCAACTTCGAATTGCCGAAGAGTGTGTTCCAATGACAGCGTTCAGAGGCCCCGACTTATTCTACGAGTGGTTAGTAATGCCGTTCGGCTTATGTAACGCTCCAGCTTATTTCGTCGATCTGATGAATAGAGTATTCAGAGGAGTACTGAACAAATTTGTTTTGGTTTTTATTGATGATATTCTAATCTTCTCTAAATCAAAGGCCGAACATGAAAAGCATCTGGAACAAGTGTTAGAAATCCTCAGGAGAAATGTATTGAAAGCAAAGTTCTCCAAGTGTATATTCTGGCAGGATGAAGTGAAATTTCTGGGCCATGTAGTATCGAAAGATGGAATCGCTGTGGATCCAAGCAAAATCGCAGCTATTCAGAATTGGAAACAGCCCAGTACTCCCACTAAAGTCCGCAGTTTTCTCGGATTGGCTAGCTATTACCGAAAGTTCGTTAAAGACTTTTCGAAGATATCTGGTCACTTAACGAAGCTTACAAAGAAGCATTCTAAGTTCAAGTGGACTCAGGAAAGTGAGGAGGCTTTCGAAGAGCTAAAGTTGAGACTAACAACAGCTCCAGTGTTAACCATCATTGATGGCAACCAGGATTTAAAAGTCTGGACTGATGCGTCTAGAGAAGGCCTTGGAGCAGTGTTAATGCAAAGAGGCCAAGTAATTGCTTATGCTAGCCGTCAACTGAAGCCGCACGAGAAAAACTATGTAACTCATGATCTTGAGTTATTGGCTATCATATTCTCTTTGAAAATCTGGAGACACTATCTTCTGGGCGAGAGATTTGAACTGTTTACAGATCACCAGTCGTTAAAGTATCTGTTCACTCAGAAGGACTTAAATCTAAGACAGCAACGTTGGCTGGAGTTTCTTGCAGCATATGACTTCGAAATTATATATACTCCAGGGAAAGCCAATGTCGTGGCCGATGCGCTGAGCAGAAAGAATGTAATGATCGCCAGCTTTATTATCACGACTTCCTTGATTGACAAAATATCTATCCTTCAGAAGGAGGATAACTTTATAAAAGATATGATCAAAAGGATTCAGAAAGGCGAACCCTCGTGTTTTCAAATAGATAACGACGAGACCCTGAGATTGAAAGGAAGGATTTGTGTTCCTGACGTTCCTGAGCTAAAAAGGGAAGTGTTAGACGAGTGTCACAAGTCCAAGCTGAGTATCCATCCTGGCGTGGCCAAAATGTATAACGATCTCAAAAGAACATTCTGGTGGAAGGCTATGAAGAGGGACGTTTCAATATATGTTAGCCGATGCCCTACTTGCCAGCTAGTTAAAAGCGACCAACAGAAATTGGCGGGATTATTACAACCGCTAGAAGTTCCTGGTTGGAAGTGGGAACATATTTCTATGGATTTCATTGATGGTTTGCCCAGAACCAGAAAAGGGAATGACAGTATTTGGGTGATCGTAGATCGTTTCACGAAGACCGCCCATTTTATACCTGTCAAATCAAATAGAACTGCTCAGAGTCTGGCGCATATTTACTTCAGGGAAATAGTTAGACTGCATGGAGTGCCGCTCAGTATAGTAAGTGATAGAGATACAATATTCACTAGCAAATTCTGGGAAGCATTTCAAGTCGAGCTAGGAACGAAGTTAAACTTGAGCACCGCTTATCATCCTCAGACAGACGGTCAGACTGAGAGGGTGAATCGCATTTTAGAAGATCTATTGCGGGCTTGTGTTATAGATTTCGGTGGATCATGGGAAGACAATCTGCATTTGGCTGAATTCTCTTATAACAACAGCTACCAGGCGAGTCTGACAATGTCGCCATTCGAAGCATTGTATGGTAGACCGTGCCGATCTCCTGCTTGTTGGGTCGAGCCTGGAAATAGACTTGTGTTAGGGCCTGATATGATTTGAGAAGCTGCCGACAAAGTCGATTTTATTAAAAAGCGATTACTCGCCGCTCAAAGCCGACAAAAGAGCTATGCCGATAAAAGAAGAAGAGATATATCCTTCGAAGTGGGCGACTATGTATATTTGAAAGTATCGCCGATGAGAGGAGTTATCCGGTTCGGTAAAACTGGAAAGTTAGCACCCAAATTCATTGGTCCGTTTCCTATTCTGGAACGGATTGGGACTCTCGCTTATAGGGTCAAACTGCCTGACTGGTTGCCTGGAGTTCATGATGTATTTCATATATCTCAACTTCGAAAGCACGTTCATGATCCAGACTTGATCGTGGAAGAAGCAGCTCAGCAGGATATTGAAATTACTCCAGAATTAGCTGTGAGGCGCGAGCCGCTAAAGATTATCGGCAAAGAAACCAAAGAGCTGAGAAACAAGAAGGTTCACTTAGTCAAAGTGCAATGGAGTGGAGATCCGCGAGATTGTACTTGGGAAACTGAGGAGAGCATTCAGAAAGCTTATCCTAGATGCCGAGTAGATATCTCTGATTGACTCTGGTGCAAGGTACATTTACCCTACTTTGCATTACCGTTTAATTCTCTATTCTATTGCTATTTTCTTCCCATAGATGTGCATTGTTTATTCTATACTCAGAATATTAAAAACAAATTGGTTGTTGTATTGTGGGATTGTAGATTTATCAAACCACTTTCGACTTTATTCCTTTTCGGGGACGAAAAGTTTTAAGTGGGGGAGATTGTAACGACCCAGAAAATCTGAACCAATTAAAAATTTTTAAATTGGCTAAAATAATGGATTTTAAATATTTAAAATAAATATTTTAGATAATGGCGATGTAAACTGAGTTGAAATCGACATTTGAAAACCAATATAATTAATTATAATTATATATAGAATTGAAAATGGCGCGGTAGTTCGATAATTCGATTTCAAACTTCAATTGAATATACCGGGTGCAAAACAATCTGGATTATAGTGAAACCAAAAACATTAGTATCTAATTGATGATATCTTTCTAACGAATCTGACCAATCGAAATTTGATAGCGGGAATCAAAAGATATGTCCAGTTGAAAATTCTGAATAGTCGCTATGGAATTCAGGCCTTTAAAAATGGACATTTTGCAGATGACCTCGGATTTCGACGAAACCACTTTTGTTGGGTCCGCAGTGTCAAGTTATTGCTAGGTTTCAAATTTCATAATTTTTCGAATCAATATGTGAGCGTGGCAAAGGAAAACGCGTTTGACCGATTTCAGTTGATTTTAATCGACTGGAAATTGGCCATTTTTCAAACGGTCTCAGAATTCGACGAAACTAGTTTTGTTAGGACCGTATCGTCAATACGAAGCTAGAAATTATTTTTCTGGAATTTTTCTAGTTAGTATGTGGCCCCGGTAATTTGAAATGTACGTTTAAAATTCAATATAGTGATTTAAATGAAAATTCAAAAGGAAACCAATTGTAACGATCAAACCAGCGTGCGATACATATCCCATTGTGTTCGGAATGGGGGTTAAACGCTATGGACGACAGGCGGTGGGCCTCGTTTAGAGGTCGTACGTAAAAGGTCAACTCTTTGCTAAATATAATAATTAAATAATAAATAAAAAAAAATATCTAATTCCCTCCCTCCCTTTATTCTTCCTCCTGGCCCCCCCCCCCCCCCCCCCCGTTCAATCAGATTTCATTCTTCAGAAATAAAAAAAAAAAACTAAAGCGAACGCCTCCATCGATCGAGCCCCGAAGCGCCGCCTGCCCCACGCCGCCGCCTCCCCTCAGATCGCCGAACACCCCCCCCTCCATGGATCGAAGAGCCGAAGCCCTCGAGCCTCGACACAAATCGTAGCATCGCGACCTCCAATCGAAACCCTAGTGCGCCCCAAAGCATCGAGGCGCCACCGCCTGCTCCGCCTCCTGCCGCGAGCCTGGCCGTCATTCCCCCCTCTTCTTCTAATTACTGTAAGTATTTTATGGTATTTTATTTTTATTTTAATTCATTAAAAATAATTTCGATTTAGGTATAAAAACAGATTTTTAAAAAAAAAAAGTTTAAAAGTTTAAAACAGATTTTTAAAAAGGTATTAAACTGATTTTGTTTTAAAAGAAAAACTGATATTTTTAAATATTAAAAACTGAATGTATAAGAATTTTTAAAACTGGATTTTTATAAAAGAATTTTTAAAACTGATTTTATGAGATTTTTAAAACTGATTTTTAAAGCATTTTTAAACTGAAATTTTTAAAAAGAGAAAAACTGTTTTCTTTTTTTTCAAAGATTTTAAAACTGAATTTTAAAAGATTCAAAAACTGCATTTTTAAAAAGAGAAAAACTGATTTGTTAAAACCTTTAAAGCTGAATTTTTAAAAGATTTTAAAAACAGATTTTTTTTAGAAAAAGAAACTAAAAACTGCATTTTTATGAAAGAATAAAACTGATTTATAAAAAGTATAAAAACTGTGATTTATAAAAATAAAAAAACTGGTTTTCTTGAAAGGTTGAAAACTGATTTCTTTCAAAAGTAAAAATCATATTTTTATATGTTGAAAGCAAAGGTAAAAATCATATTTTTATATGTTGAAAGCAAAGGTAAAAATCATATTTTTATATGTGGGAGGCAAAAGTAAAAAAAAAATCATATTTTTATATGTTGAAAGTCAAAGTAAAAATCATATTTTTATATGTTGAAAGTCGAAGTAAAAATTCGATTTTTATATATTGAATAGCATAGTAAAAATTCTATTTTTACATGTGTAGAGAATACGGGCGAAAGCAACAAAAGGCGAAGATTTCTATTAGGAAGAGTCGTGCAGTTGGATAGCTATTGGTGAGATTTCTGATTTAAAATTTATATATATGTGTGTGTGAAGTAAAAGTGAATTGCTATATATATAAATATATATATATATATACGCCCCTCGTCCACAAACCATGGACGATATTTATTGGTTGAAATTGTTGTGGAAATTTGATTGATAGCAATTGATTGTTTGGGATTGTTGGTGATTGATATTGGTTGATTGTGGTTGAAAAATACCCATTTGTGGTTGTGAAATATTTGGTTGAAACCACATAGGATTAGTTTGTGGTAATGAAATAAATATATACATGCCGCCTGCGTGCGAACTAGATGCATGAACCCCATTGTCAAAAACCGCGAGGTTTTAAGGTAGAGCGAGGAGCCGTTCTAGGGACGGTGCCGGTGTAACTACCCTGCCGTTATGCTGCCGAAATTTTGAATAATATTTGTGTGTTTGAATTATTTTCATATGCTTAAACTATTGAAAACATTCATGTGTTGAATTGATATTCATTCGTTGTTTAGAAATTCATGTGTTGAATGGTATTCATATTTTGAAATAAATAGTTCGATAATAAAAATCACATTTTTATCGATATATAAAAACTATAGAAACATTCATGTGTTGAATTGATATTCATTCGTTGTTTAGAAATTCATGTGTTGAATGGTATTCATATTTTGAAATAAATAGTTCGATAATAAAAATCACATTTTTATCGATATATAAAAACTATAGAAACATTCATGTGTTGAATTGATATTCATTCGTTGTTTAGAAATTCATGTGTTGAATGGTATTCATATTTTGAAATAAATAGTTCGATAATAAAAATCACATTTTTATCGATATATAAAAACTATAGAAACATTCATGTGTTGAATTGATATTCATTCGTTGTTTAGAAATTCATGTGTTGAATGGTATTCATATTTTGAAATAAATAGTTCGATAATAAAAATCACATTTTTATCGATATATAAAAACTATAGAAACATTCATGTGTTGAATTGATATTCATTCGTTGTTTAGAAATTCATGTGTTGAATGGTATTCATATTTTGAAATAAATAGTTCGATAATAAAAATCACATTTTTATCGATATATAAAAACTATAGAAACATTCATGTGTTGAATTGATATTCATTCGTTGTTTAGAAATTCATGTGTTGAATGGTATTCATATTTTGAAATAAATTGTTTTATGATAAAAATCCCATTTTTATCACCAACTTGAACTATATAGAAAAATAGTGTTTTGAAATGAATTGTTTTACAATAAAAATCACATTTTTATTGTATGCATAAATCGTTGAAATGTGAAGCGTTAAAAATAGCCACTTGTTCAAAATAAACATATATGAGTTGAAATATTCATTAATTAGCTAATGAAATGATTTGCACCTATTTATGTAACATTAGAATGAATGGTGTTTTTAAACCAAATAGAAATCGAATATAAAGTCGAATAGAAATTGATAAATGATAAGAACTGTATATATATGTACATGCATATTCATTGAACAGGTTATAGCAAAGGGGCTAGAGAAGAGGAATAAAATTTGTGCCCGACAAATAGGTACACATTTACTATTTGTTTGGGTGATGATTTTGAGCCTGTTGGCTAGCCGCTTGGCTTTTTCTTTTTCTTTTTGAGATTAGAAGGACCGGGACGCTATTTGCGATTTCCCGACGCTCCCGGTGCAGGGGAGGTTATGGCGAAATTTTTCCAAAATTTAAGGTGTTAGAAAATTTTTTGAAGTGAAAACGATATAGAAATCATTGAATGAACTATATTTATATAACTATATAAATATAAATAAAATTAAAACGAAACGAGGCCGTGCAGTTCGTATTTCGAAACCGTGATTTCAAACGACTAGTACGGGAAATCCGACCATTGGATTTTCCCGAAACCTCAACCGTCGGGTTCGCCTTGGAATAATCTTTCCAACGGCACCAACCTTGTAAAAATCCAACGGTTGGATTGTCTGGAATGTTTAATTCAAATCTGAAGAAAAACAGCGCCAGAAACGATTATATTTATTTATATATATAAATAAAATTATATTTAATCGAATAACGACGCTGCAGTTCGTATTTTGAAATCGAAAATTCAAACGATTGTACCGGGAGATCCGACCGTCGGAATTTCCCGAAACTGGAACCGTTGGATTCGTTTTGAAAAGACCTTTCTAATGATGTAAATTTTGCGAAGATCCAACGGTTAGATTTTCAGATATGTGTAAATCAAATTTGAAGAAAAACAGCGCCACGGCCGCCTTATGGCCCGAAGCGTCGTTTTAAATAAAATGGCTATTTTAAAATAAATAAAAATAGCGATAAATAGTTATTAAATATCATAAGCGATATGGAATGGAAATAAACTGAATTTGCTTGATTTATGTGATATTTGATGGTTGAATGTGTTTGGTGTGAAAATTACATTAAAGAACAAAAGTGGTGTTGTCAAATAATTTAACCATTGAAATAAATCGATTTGAAATTCTAAATATACGTGAATTATTTGGAAAGGCCGAGTTAATTCTCATTTCGAATAATCGACCGACGATTGAAATTCGAAGATGAAGACGATGGTCGAAGACCGGAGATCTTCACCTCGTTTGGATGGTAACCGAGGTCCTGATTGGGAGGCATCCCGAAATATGGATAATGAGTGGTGATCGTTCAGACGTACGTGTTGATCGAAGGGTTTGCGAGGTATTTAGTGCCTCCGGTTTCGTTCAGACCCAGAACGGACTTGTAAATGGACTGTGTGTCTGACATAGGATTTATTCTGTGTGGCATGCTAAGATGCAGTGATCAGGGCTTCTGTTGAAAAGCAAAGTCTTGTGGTGATGAACAAAGCACCGCCTGTGTGGCGTAGCTTTGTGTATAACGTGAATTCGCGAGCCTCACACCCCGGTATGAACCTAAAACGGGAGAAGGACCTCAGGGAGGGCCTGCGTTTCTTTCTAGCTAGGGTGGTGTCAGTGACCTACCAGCCCTGACATTTATATACTTTTCACCTATGTGGTTGTTGCTGTTGCGAGGCGCCTCGGTTTGATCGGACGATCCGGGTCCGATGGAGTCATTCGTTGGCTCGTCTACACCCCAAAGGGTGGGGAAACGCAGGTTCAGGAATTTTAATCCACATCGGTGGACCGACCCTGACGATCCAAGGGCCCACCTGAGTCTGGGTCCTGAGGGGCGGGCTAGAGCGTCTCGAATTCGGTAAGGACTATCTTTTGCCTTGGTTCATGACGGAAATCCAATTTTCAAGTACGTGATCGTGCGGTTTTGATTGTATACCTATATATGGCGACATAGTGGTATGGGGCATTAATGCCGTCTATGATTGATAGTTATGATTTGAAATTGTTTTCAAAACATATAAACACTAGCAATAATATCAAATGCCTTTGTTTTATTCGTATCAAGCATATCTTGGCCGTTATAAGGTAAAAATTCTATCCTCCGGTTTGCGTTGCATTGTGTGATGGGAACTGAGTCTTATAACGGCTTCATTTTTATAAAAAGCATAGCGATGGTTTAAAAGAAAGATTTGTTTTAAAGCACTGGCAATCCAATGGAGTAAACCCGTTCCACGAAAGTGGCGTGGTCCTGTGATTAGCCAAATTATGTATATGTGTTGAGTGGATTTCTCATACCAGTCCCATGACTGACTCGTAGTTTGTTTCACTCTCAAACTCGGGTGCCCCTTTTTCCACACGGGCAGCCTTGTATTCAGGTTTAGCTGGTTCTTTCTGGAAAGCTGGAGCTGAAGATGGATTCTATCATTTATTTCCTTTTATGCTGTTCAGCTCCTATTGTACGTATTTTGTTTATTTCCGCTGTAGACATTTATGTATAGCTGAACTGTATTTGTACTAAGTAAGATCCTGTATACTGTGTAACTCTGATGATTACTTTTATCCAGTATATTCTATTGTTCATTCTGGTGTATTTATTTAATTCTGTTCTGCTATTATATGTTTCTGTGTTATATTCCAAAAGATAACCTTGTTTCCGTGAGAACGGGAAATCGGGTCGTCTCATGATTGGACATATGAAATAGATCTACTAACATAAGTTAGCAAAACTGTCATATGTTCACAAACAGACGATAACAAAATTAAGTAACATCGCATGATTCAACAGGATCCCAATTATAACTCATCATAATTTATTTATTAATTATTTTGTGAAAGAAATTTTACTCACAAAGACAGGTTAGAGAAGAGAATAATTCTTTCGTCGTTCGTATTAGAATTTTGACTTGCAAATACTTGAGCTTTAGGAAGAAGAACTATCCTAGCAGCAGCATGGAGGCTAAGAGACTAATTTAGTTTAGGTTTAGGGCTTGAGTCTATGCGTGCTTATATAGAAGTTTAATTCAACACAAGCCGTTAGATATTAGGTTTTTAATCTGCATCGTACACCTAGTGCTGAGTCAGCAAATGTATTTTATATATATTAATAACCTTCTATTTTTCTTCCCTTAAATTAGTATGAATTGAACTTAAACATCTAATTGTATGTTTTCTTCGATTAGCTTATTCTTCTTAATTGATGTCAATTAACATTGAATAACAATTTTACTGTATTCCCCAAATTAACATATTTTATTTAATTAATACCAATTAATATGAATCACAAATTAGCACAAACATGTATATAAACTAAGGTCAATTACATGTTTTTCAATCAATGCCATTTTAACACACATCTACAAATTAATTTCAATCTATTCATGTTTACATATTCTTCCTTTACTGCATGCATTAATTGCCCATATATATATATATATATATATATATATATACACACACACACACACGCACCTATTCATGAATTCTAATATTTACAACTAATGCAAATTGATTGCTTACCTATTTTAAAAAGTGGAAATCAAGTATATAATTTAATTCCCCTTTTTTCTACTTTCCTCGTAACATGCAAAGTCAATGCATAATGAAGTTACCTACATACATATATATCTATTTATACATGCATAAATCTTTCTTTTTACTGCATGCATCCACACATTTCCTTCCGCTTTTTGTATTAATTGCATTAATATTTCTTTTACTGCAGCCTAGTTAATTCGCATGCATTTTTTTCAATGCACATTTTAAACTTGTACCTTATTAACATAATTGCGTATATATATATATATATTCATTTTTTTATTTTTCTTCATTAATTAATTAATCCTTTAATTAATTATCTTTTACGGTATAATATATCTAATTTCGGGGTGTTACATGCACCTAGCCCAGATCTGATTTAGGGGGTCAACACCCCTATAAGGGGGTCGACCCCGGTGTCTAGCCCCATATAGGGGGTCGTCACCTATGCCGACCCGCCCTATAGGTGGTCGATACCCTTTGAGCGGGATTTTTGCCGCTCACCCGCTTTTGACTAAATTTGAATATTTTTGAATTCTGGAGATAATTTTTGTATATATATATATATATATATATATACTTCTTTGTGCGTTTACAAACTTCTAAAGCTCATTCATCATACGTTATCCATTTTACGCAAACTTGGTGTCTATTTGAATACTTAATTCCTGGTATTCAAATTAAGTATCATTATTTTATTATCTTTTCTGTTACATATATTGTTATCGTATTAATTTAAATTGTACATCACCATTATTTATTCATCAATGCTTATAAATAGATTTTTTTAATTATATTAAAAAAATGCGGGGTGATACATTCTCCTACCCTTAAAAGAATTTCGTCCCCGAAATTCGATAGGGGTAAAATAGATAATCCCTCACATAATATCCAACCATCATGTGTGCATCCAATTTTTGCAAGCTTGTGCACGCAAAGTGAAGTACATCGTATGTATGCCTAGTTGGGTACCACCTATATGTATGCAAACTTTTCAAAAACTATTTCAAAACATGATGCTCACATCCTAAATATACTTGCAGTTCTATATGAATCATATGAATGCAATATTTTTGAAAAATTAAAACATTTTTCACCTAAATTTTCCTACACTCTTACAGAGTAAGAGCATAGTTCATCCAATTGTTGCATCCAAAACCCTACCAACCATCATTAAATTCGAAATTTAGAAAATCTAATTTTCTAAATTCTATTGCTTATTTTACAAAAAGGTATAAAACAGAAGAATTTACATTTTCCGTTTTTCTTTTATGCCCCTTTTTAATTGTACTTGGATTTTATATAACTATCCTATAAAGATCCCCTACTTTCCTATCCAAGCATAATCCACATAAGAACAATTCTTTTACTTTTTCAACTTATCTTGGAAAAAAAAATCATTATTATTCATCTTTTCTTAAGATTTTCATTTTCTTTTCCCGTTACATTTGTTGCTTTTCTGAGTTTATTGTTTTCTTCTTAGTTAGGCTATTTTTCTTTCTTAGATTATTTTACTTAATCCCATGATTTGAGTTTATTTTCAAATAAGCCTTTCCATCATCCTACACATCTACTACTAAGAGCCAAGAATCATAAGACTATTTTACTACAGAAAAGTCCAACCACAAACCCTCAACGCTCACTTGCCCTTCTTATCTAGTAGTTACCACTAGTCCTTGCTCTGTATTACTAGCCTATACTTTTTTTTCTCTCAACAACAATCCTAGGCTTTACAATGCTTATGCATTCTATGGGAATTTTTAATAGTTCAACGTTAGCTTATCTCTGACCATAAATTGGTAAGAGAATAGCTCCCTAGGTACCAACCCCGAAGTCCGAACTCAACATCAGATTGCTACTCAGAGAATCACTCAAGTCAACCAATCTCCAGTTGGTTCCAATTATTTAGTTTCTTATCTCAATTCTTTCTAGCATTATTCCTTACCTACTCTATTCTTTTTAAAACATGGTTTGGCCTCATTTTTTTCATAACATTTTTCTTACAAAAATTAAAAGTACTAAAACTTTATTTTCTTTTCCAAAACTTACTTTTGCCAAATGGTAAAACATGTTGCAACATAAAAATGCAAAACATTTTTTTTCAAATCACAAAAATGGGGTAGACAAGGACAACTATTGGGTTTACATTATTTCTACATACAATGTTAATTTGGCTGCTATCTACAAGGTGCAAATATCTACTCTATTCTTACTTTCTACAACTTATTTTGTCTACCAAACATTTTTTTTTTCAAAACAGAATAGAAATTTCAAAACTTCTTTTACAAAATGCAAAACTTTATTTGCTTTACTTCTTAATCGTTTCATATATTATAATGTGAAAACTAGTGAGTTGTATACTTTTTCATGAGCGAATTCTTTTTAAACTAGTAATCATTGTTTTACAAAATATATCCCACTTTACTTTAAAACCCAACATGAACTATATATGTTCTTTGCATAATTTTCCTCAAAAATACTTTTAAGATTAAAACTTGAAAAACATCACAAACTCTTTAGCTAAAACTTTTTTTTTATAAATTCAAGTTCTTAAAAGTTAATCATTGGGTTAGACTCAAAGTGGGTCATTTCAACTCAACTAGGGTTTCCTAGACACATTCAATTCTCTCAACTATATATATTCCTGATCCATTTTCCTCTTTCTAACTTTTTTCTAATTTATAAGGTTTCACTTCTAAACCCATTAATATGAAATATTAACATTACAGTTTCTATCATATGGGATACTTTCTTTTTCCAATACCAAATCATGTTGTACACTTCTAACTAAACTACCTAAGGGTTTCAAAATTTCTAGGTTCATTCCTTTAGTGCACAAATCAGTATCCCAACTCTTTCCATATTTTACTCCTTCTATTTAGTGAGCTCCTTATGGATCTAGGTTTATATATTTATATTTATATTTATAAAAATACAAATATGCTAACTCATTATCTCTCTAAGATCCCTAAACCGGAGCTCTGATACCAGATGTAACAACCCAGATCTCGACAGACTGATTTTTTTTCAAAAACCCAACCTATTGAAACCCGTGTTGGTTTGCTCTGGTGTCCTGCAGAAAAAGACAGAGACATAAAACATGTTAGAGTTCGAAAAACATCTCACAGCAAAAGGAACAAAATATAATATAATCAAAACATAGCTTTACCATAATAATAATACTGCCTAGCCAATATCCAAAGCTATAACATCTCCGTCTCAAGCCTAATCTGCAACTGTGTTATGATGAGGGGGTCAGAACATAAGTTCTGTGTGAATGAACTTAAAGTACACACTTTGGATAATCCTACATATACCGTTCAGTTACATTTTCTTATTTGTTAGGTTATCGGTGTCAACAGCGCTCCACGCTTACACACACACTCGTTGTACCCATCTACTCCCTAGTATATTAACCTAATATAATATATATGTAGCTACCCCCATATTAAGGTACACCCTATGGTACCCCACTCGCACGGTCCCTACCGTATCATTGCAGGAATATACGTAGTCCCTCATCCTATGTCCGAGTGACGTACGGATCTCTGTACATAATGATGCTACGTTTGCATGGAACCATTATAGCTATATTACGTAAGCGTAATGACTGCCATCATCGAATAATGCCCTCTAGTCTGCGATACACTGCCCAGAGAAGACATGTGTGTACCTAGACTTTCCCACGTATGTATCACCAAACGTATTCGATGCCTAACCCACATACCTATCATGTGTGCATGCCGAGTTCCGTGGCAGGGATACACACGAAACTTGGCCTGGAGCTTTCTATATATTTGTGCAGGCACGCCTCTAAGAGCCTCTCACACAAATATCCCTAGCGTATGTTTTTCTATGGTGGCTATGGCCCTACCTCGGCCCCTCCCTTAACTAGTAAAGACTACAAGAGCTAAACGACGAGCCCATAAGAAAACAATCTAAACATCCATGTGGCGTCTACTCTCAAACACCGCCTTGATAGTGAAAGGTTGATGGCCTCTTTGGTATAGCTCTAGTCTTTCTGCATCTCATTGGCTGCCGATGATAGGTTCTCGACGACCTATACTATCTTTGTTGGTCTTGACCCTCCACCTCCGAAGTGAGGCAACCGCCGAGCTACCCTTAATGTCACCAAGTCACAGCATGCTGCCTGCCCCCTACTTGTGTAGTCAAGGCCCACCAACCTAATAGTTACGCGCAAAACCAACCTGTGTGAACATAGTCCAAAACTACACCACCACAGAGGACTACCAAGAGCACCTTTAATGTCTCAGGAAGTCGCGTGCTTCCCCTTCCTATCCGTCGGATCCGCCAAAATAATCAGATTAATGTGCGCTCCCTTCATGTCTTATGACACCACGATGATCTACCCCATTTGTTTATTCATCCTCTAACATACGGACTATCCCAAGTGCCTCAGTTTACTGTGTCATTGGATCCTATGTCTAATCATCAATTACGTGCTTGCTCCACCTCGAACGATTTCTCATTAACTTGGTTGTTTCCATTTTCCCTTGACTTCTTCTTCAAGTTACCAAGTTTCTCTTGCTTATTAACCTCATTCATAACTTAATTCATTTAAGTTCATTAATAAGCCAACAACATGTTATTCCCTATATTGTAATTCAATATTCATAATTCATTCTCTTTACACTACTCTTTGTCACTTCTCATGGTTGCCATAACATGTTCCACTTAATTTATAATTAAGTACATCTTAGTTTACATGTTTTCTGTCATTCAACATTTATGATTAAATACAACTTAGTTATCTCCATAAGTTTGCCTTCTTCTTTCTCATTTAATCATAATCTCATCGTACACCGTCATTACAATTTATCATAATTTACTTATTAACTTAGTTCTCTTAAATAAGGTTTACTAATAAGTTTCTCTTTTCCTTCATATAACTTATCTTATCCTCATTTATGGATTTGTTCTTATTCTCGCTAATTACTTAATTAGTCAACTTTATTACATAAGTTATTTCATCTTCCCCTATCGTTCATTATAACTTACCTTATTCCTTAAGTTATAATTCCCACTTGTCCCTAGGACAAGCCTACCTATTATCTTTCCTCTTCTTATTCAAGTTCATTCATAATAGGTTGTTATCATTCCCCATTTTGGCGTTAATTAAGATATACTTTATCCTTCCCAATTTACTTAACCCCTACTCAATTGAATTGGTTCGTAATACCGCTACACACTTAATTAAGTTAAGTATTCCAATTTAACGAATTATCCATGATACCCACGTTACCCATTTAACCCTTAATTATTTCCATGTCTTACTACATGTCTTATCTTGGTTAAGTGCTTATTATTAATTCATTATACCCGTAATTGTGCAATACCTCCCACATTAGATTTCCGTTTGTGATTGTTGGATATGCCGGGAGGTTCCAGGCAGACTTATACCGCAATTCTAATCTAACCTCGTTCCTTAGCACTATTACGCATCTGCTTTCTTCCTTCGACATCTCACATTAGATTACCGTTTGTGGTTGTTGGATATGTCGGGCGGTTCCGGACAGACTTATACCGCAATCTGAATCTAACCTCGTGTCTTAGGCATATAAGTTCTTATTATAACTTATACGCATAATTCAAATCTTGGATTATAATATATATCAATTACCCATAAACCCCAATTCACGTTTATGCTTATAATCCTATCAATAGATTATGCCTATAATCCCAATTCAACTTAAAATCCCAATTCCATTTTCATAATTCCAATTTGATTTGTATTCATAATTCCCACCATAGTTGTATTCATAATTCCCAGCATAATTATGCCCATGGCCCCATTATTAGTTATGCGCCAAACCTCCCAATCCCATGTTATATCCAAATCAACCTTTTCCCTTTTATTCCCCCTATCGTTTCAATTACATTAATCTGCAATAGACGTAGGCTCGAAGATAGCCTAACTATAAAAATAAAAATAAAAAGGGAAGAAAGAAAGGAGGAGAACAATCATAAGCATAAACAACTATTAATAATAACAAGTTAAATATACGATGATAAAATTATGCATAGGTGAATTCTAGATCTGATCTACAAACTATGGTGAACTGATATGATTCTAGTCCAAATCTTAGATCTAATTACTTATTAGGTATTTTAATCTATAAGTACCACAAACTCACTTTATCGGATTAGCTCTTCAATATGTGTGTAAATGGGGAATGGCGAACGATAGATCTACTATTATACAAAAAATGTATTTTAAATCCACTCACTTGTATGCTTTCCCAGTTCTAGATCTAATCCATGGTTTTCTCCCTTTTGTGCAGCATAGATATAGGCATCTGAATTCTTTTCTTTTATTTTGGAGTAAAGGAATCCTAGATCTATCCTTTTATTTTAAGAAGGGATTTGAAGAGGAAGAGAAGAGATTAGATCTAAGAATTGCTTGGGGAAGAAGAAGAATCTGAATTATTTTAGGTTGGAGCAGCATCATGGCGTCGCCATTAGTTTAGGTGAGGAAAACAACAGGGTTAGGGTGTTTTATATAGCTGTTAGGTCAACGAATGGAGCCACAAATCCGTCTAGAAACACAAAAATGCACCCAGCCTAGATCTTATTTAGGGGGTCGACACCCCTATAGAAGGGTCGACCCCGGTGTCTACCCCCCTATAGGGGGGTCGACACCTATGTCGACCCCCCCATAGGGGGTTGACACACTTTGAGTGGGGTTTTTCCAGCTCATCCGCTTTTGACTGAATTTGAATATTTTTGAATTCTGGAGATGATTTGCATGTATATACGCTTCCTTTTTAGTATACAAACATCTAAATCTCATAACTTCTTCATACGTTACACGTTTTACGCAAACTAGGTGCCCATCTGAAGCATAATTTTGAGTCGTACGCAATGGTGATGTTAGTTTTACTTAATTCATGATATTTAAATTAAGTATCTTTATTTTATTATCCTTTCAGTTACATATATTGATATCGTATTAATTTAAATTGTACATCACCATTATTTAGACATCCATGCTTATAAATAGATTTTATTTTTAATTATATTAAAAAAATGCGGGGTGTTACATGTTACACCCATGTGCGAAGCACGGGTCTAAACCTTTCTAATGTAAAATTCTCTTTTTATAAAATTCTATTTATTTTCCAAATATTTCCTTTTATAATTCTATTTACTTTCCAAATAAATATTCCTTTTATAATTATATTTATTTTCCAAATAAATATTCCTTTTATTATTATATTTATTTCTTATAAATATTTCATGTATAATATCCTATTTATTTCCTATAAATATTTCATTTTCAAAATACACTTTGAAAATTCCCTTTTTACTTTCTAGTATTTCTTTTGTTATTTAAAAATACCAATTAAACATACTAGTGTCATCATAATCAATCACAGGTTTTATATCACATCATATATTACAATATATGGAAACAAACAGAATTATAAGTATTGAGGAATCCAGTTGGATCCCTCCAACCTGTTTCCCTGCATCCAAAGACGTTAAACAACATAAATAACATCGATTTCATTTCAATATGAAATATTCTTATAAACAGAATCAATATTTGACTAACGATTTATATATATCATTATCTATAATTTCAACACTAAATCAGCAATTCAACCAAACAATCATCACACATAAATCAATCATCATTTATCAATACTAGATTATATTTATAAATATATAAAGTGTACATAGTTAGTGAGATTTACTCACATTGGACGGTCATCGTTAAATAACGATAACTGTCGGTTGATTCAGACAGACAATTTATTTCCCTATAAATTGTAACAAGCTCCAATTCACTTCAAGTCAGTTCCATTTTGTAGCCGTCGTTCATACGATCCCATCGGATCGTATTTTTTTGAATTTTGACATCGTACGCACAAGTTATGATATTAACAATTTTTTATGTTATTTAAAATAAACTTAATTTAATTATTCCAATTGGGCATCACCCACTTTCTTCAGCACAACCATATTCTTCTGAGACCCATGAAACCCCCAACAGGCTAGTATATCTTCTACCCTCCTCCTGGAGACACATAAACCCTAACAAATAGCCATTTCACCTTCTGTTCGATCTCCCTCCCCTATACATAGATCGATCCAAACACTTCCAGCAATTCAAACAAAACTTCCCCACAAATTCACATATCTAGCAAACCAACTGTCACAGCCAAAAATCCTTCACTCACTCACCTACACTAAGTCACTAACTCACCATTCAACCTAGCATCAGATTAGACACAAATCCCCACAACAAACCAGTGTGTCTTCTTCTTCAAAATACCAGTTCGAACCCCCTTTTATATAATTCCGTCATTTCTCTACCGCACATGTGACCCTTCACCTGAACGCCATCGGCGGTCCTCCACTTCTTCGTCGGGGCCTGCTCGACCCCGTCCCCAACCTTGCTCAACTCGACGTCCAACTAAAATCGCGAACCACAAAAACGCAACAACTCCAATTCGTCATTAACACCTCCACCAGTAACCAAAGTCCTCCCTCTTCAGCTCGAGTGCCACCAAAATCTGCCAGACGCTACTACTCTCCCCTCTAATCACAAATCCAGTACCCAAAACATGCATCGACGCATCTACTTCGCAAACCCGTGAACCCTAGGTCACAATAATCAAAATGCACCCAAAAATTATCGATGTCGAACCCAGAAATTTTAGTACCAGTGTGAAGAGATTTCAAATAGGAGGCTAATAATTTTTTTTTGAGGAATTTATTTGAATTTTTATAAAATTTCAAAGTTACGATTTTGTTTTTCTAGAAACAAAATCATAGCGGTGTGAAAAGAGTCGGATTGACCATTGAAGAAAATTTTTAGGGTTAAGGGATAAGTGAGAGTATTTATAGGAGAAAAATATTAAATTTTTATGTTCGATTTTATATTTATTTTTATTCAACTCCTGTTTGTATTTATTATTAGAATTCCACATAGTCACAAATGATATCCAATTTCAATGAAAATGGACATATAGCTATATTTCAACCTTACGGACCTAATGAAACTTGTTTCGTCGAATTCCGAGTCCGTTTGCTATTTTTAAAGTCAAATTATCGACTGTTTTTAACATTAAAATCCCGTACGACCACATACCGAATCCAAAAATCATGGAAATTGAAATCTAGCAATAATTTAATATTCTGGATCTAACAAAATTTGTTTCGTTGAAAACAGAGCTCGTTTGCAAAATTGGCTATTTTTAAAGCTCTAAATAAACCCATTTAAACATTAATATATTTAAAAATAATTAAATTAAATATTTGTAAATAAATATTATCGCATATGTTCACATAGAATATTATCCCACTCCAAATTAAACATATCGGGATTTATAATTCGATATTTCAAAATTAGAGTTAATCGATATTCAATATAAAATGAAAACCCCTTTTATATCGTTACAAATTATATATGAATTCCATAGCGACTTTTTGAAATTTTGATTTGGATATAACTCAAAATCTACACAACGAAATCTTGATTTTTCTCTTCCATTAGAAAAATATACTTCGCCAGCTCCGAACGTTTCTTGTTTCACAGAAATCCGATTCAAAATGGATTCTGTATATTTGTTTAAAGTTCGAATCGCCAAATTACGAACTACCGCACTATTTCGAGCTCGATTATAATTATAATTTAAATTATATGTTCAACTGTCGTTTATATAATATATTCATTAATATAATTCAACTATAAAATGAAATATATGTTATAAATGATCCAATTCAGACAATATTGTGAATTCCACTATTTCCGACTATTTCGAAAATTAAGTATATTATTCTATTATTTATAATAAGTAAATATTCAATATTATTTAATTATGTTGATTTTAAATTACCAAACCATTATTTAAATAATTAAATAAATTATTTATAATACCGAAAAAATACGGGACGTTACATTCTTTCCTCTTTAAAAAATTTCTTCCTCGAAATTGCTAAGGTAGAAAACAAAATCTATTAACCGGGTTAAAAATTTATCTGTTTATTTCTTAATTTCAGTTTCACTAAACCAATTAATTTTAACTAAAATATTAATTAATTCTTATTAAAAAAAATATTCAAAAATCCCGAAAATTTTCTAACATTGTAAAATTTCGAAAAATTTCGACAACACCTCCTTTGTACAGGTCAATCGGTACAACTACAACTCACCTCTCTAGGCCTTCTCCAATCCAAAAGAAAATCAAACAGCCAAGCGGCTTGCCAAATCGGCTCATAAATCACCAAACTCATATATAAATAAACTTGTACCTTTTCGTTGGGCATATCATTATATCCTTTCCATCTAATACCAATTTAGCATATACTGATACATTTCCAACTTGATCTCCAATCAATTTTAATCCTCAAAACCAAATCACTCGCTTTTATCCAAGTCGAATTCTATTTCAAACTCAATTTCATTCTTGATTCCAAACTCCTAACTCATCAACCCAATATACTTAACCAACTTAAGTAACCTTTCCACATTTCATTAACTAATTAATTCCTCTAATCAGTTATCTTTATCTTATAACTCAAATCTGATTTTTATTTCAAAAATCAATCCATTTTAATCCACACGGGTCTAATCAAATTCCAAAGTCAAATTTTTACTCGATATCATTCCATTTCAATTCAGTTTCCACTTAATTGGTCTTATTTTAAATGTCAATTTGTTTTCACAAATTTCTATTTAATTTGTTTTTATTTCAAACAATCTATTTCTGGGAATTTTTAAACAACTTTGTCTTTTTCACAAATCAACTTTCCCTTTCAGGGTTCAAAACAACTTGTTTCCTCAAAACAATTGAAAAACAATTCTTTTGGTAGTAATCTGTCACTTAGGACTCGAAAATGAGCACTGATGATGTGGCCAGCATCAGAGTTATTTCCCATCCACTGAAGTGAGTTCAATACTATATCACTCTTCAAAACTCATATTTAAATATTTCCATTTTGAAATCATTTCAAAATATTGTTCACAATTCTTGTTAAACAATTTAAAATCTCCCACTATTTTAAAATTCTCATATATTTAATCCAAATCCATTTACAAATACTTTTCCAATTGTCAAAAGTTTTTAATTTCGATTATGATTTTAAATTCAAATTTAATCCATTTGATTTCATATATTACACTTATATGAATCCCGATTGGCTATTTACATAACCATTTTACTTTTGTAATCTCATTTTGTTATAATAACAACCAACACTACCCATATATATGACAATAATTCCAAGATATACATTTCTTTTATATCAAAATATATTTTGGTAAAATTATGTCATTTACCCCTTTAAAATATCCCATTTCGGTTTATCGTATTCAAGTGTTTAGAAACTCCTATCGACACAGTGGATCCAACTGATCGACCCGAATTCATAAACAATTCAACCAATAAATCTCCACAATATAAATAAATTTTTGTGTTAAAAAACAAATACGTTCTCTCATATATATACACTTAAACTCAATCAAGGGTATTACTAACCCTATCTCTATCGAACTACGCCACAGAGTAAAGGTAATCACTTAACATTAAGCTTTGATACCACTATAACGACCCGGGGAATTTGCGACCTTGGTAATCAACATAAATTCAATGTCCACTATTCAAGCATCGGAAATACCGGAATGTCAATAGAAAGAAATTAGAGGGTGAGAATAGATAAGATAGAAAATTAAAATAGAAGAAGAAGAAGAACATAGATACAACATCAGAGTAACACGAATCTTACAGCGGAACGAATAAAATATATTATATAACATAACTTTGAAATAAGATCAGTATATGTATATAATACCATTACCGAAGTACAACACTTACGACACAACGGAAATAAACAATAGCTATATAATCTTGAAGCCTCTTGCTCCAACTCTTCAAGTATCTGTAAAATCCCGACTACATGACTGCCCATACGAAATTGGGGACCCAAGAGTTTAGGGGGAAAAATAAACTCTGGGTTAGTCATGTGACTAGTGTGAGTTAACTCCAACCATTTGTTTAACTCTTAAAATCCTTTTAAAGGAAAAAATAATCGTAAGAACGATCCACACATAAACATGGATGGTTTTTACCTTACGATAATCCAAAACATTCTTTTAAAATCAATACCCTTCTGATATTATAATAATGTCTAATATAAGTAAATATCAATCTAGTAGAACGCTTTCATCTCACGTTCCACATATATAATATACAATCAATAATCGCGGACTCTTATTGGGTAATGGATTTCCAACTATGATAAGGTATGGAACCACCTTCTGATCAGTGTAATCTAGAAGCGATACACTGGAGTTCAGCAAGAACATCTTGTAACTCGGCCACACATAACCGTCCATTCATTTTGCTGGAATGTTCCGAATATATTGTCACCTTACGGTTGGTATACCAACATAACCATTCCCGGGAGATACAGAATTGAAAGGAGTAACAAATACGAATATTCTCTAGATGGCGACAATATACCCTACTTGGGTGCGGCCCACTTAGCCATGCTGCCTGCCTGATTTCTGTCATTTCCTAGTTAATGAGGCTTGAGGTCATAATGTATCTGTTAACAAATATCCCATTTTATTTACTTTGAATGCAAAATCGTCATACCCGTTAAATCACAAATTGGTTTACCCAAAAATACCATGGGTATAAGCTAAGTGAAACGAATTCCTCCGCCACCAACGTAAAAACATTTGAAACGGTCAACTTACGCGATGTACCAGAAATACTCTATCAGACATTCATCCATTCAAGGTGTCCTGGGACAGGACAACCCGAAGCACTCTTCTATAAATCCATATTAGCAATTTCTACCTAGGATTTACCGAACAGCCCTTGCATAACTCCGTCTTCAATTATCTTCATCATATTTGATTCGCAACGCTAATGCCATACAGAGTGGTTTTCCGATAATATATCTGATCTCGGTGTCTCCGTATTGACAATGGAAATGGTCAAAATCTTTGATAGTCTGTGATTTAACTAATCATCATTTCATTTCCAAATTACCCATTTATCGTTTCCATATATTCATAAATTCCTTACTTTCTAAAATCGAAAATATACGTTATTAACTTTGGAAAACGTTTCCATTTCTGATTCATGCATCAATATCTTCCCACCTATATAAGTCTCTAACTATAAACTAGTAAGAGAACAACTTCCCAAGTATAAACCCGAAGGCCGAAACAAACATCAGATCGATACCAAGAAAGCCATTCAACTCAACTAATTTCCAGTCAATTTCTAATTACAATAATTCCATTTAAATTCCTAATTCAAACCCTAAATCCCTTTATAATATTTTACTTGCAAAATATTTATTTTAATCTAATTTTTCACATAGAATGTGAATAATATTTACTTGTATAATCAAAACAGTTTGATTTCATATTTAAAAACAATATAACCCAAATTCTCTTTATATTTTTATTTGCATATTTATTCATACAAATCTAATTTCATTTCCAACATTTATAATCTCATTGCAAATTTCCTTTATAACTACTACGTTCACATTCCATTTCAATTATCGATGTTAAAACCGATTTTACTTCTCTATAT
Organism: Allium sativum; assembly: GCA_030737875.1. Classification (NCBI taxonomy): domain Eukaryota; kingdom Viridiplantae; phylum Streptophyta; class Magnoliopsida; order Asparagales; family Amaryllidaceae; genus Allium; species Allium sativum. The sequence goes on from CM060920.1 coordinate 589,686,043, forward strand.
AAATTCAAATTTATATATTCAATTTATCAAATGATAAATATTTCCTTAATTTATAAACATCGTTTATAAATTATTCTCCTCAATTTATCTATTAAAACATATTTCTATTAAATATTTACTTAAATCAGTATCATGGTACACCCATGTGTGAAGCACGAGTCTGAACCCTTCTAATGTAAAATTCTCTTTTTATAAAATTCTATTCATTTTTCAAATATTTCCTTTTATAATTTTATTTACTTTCCAAATAAATATTCCTTTTACAATTATATTTATTTTCCAAATAAGTATTCCTTTTATAATTATATTTATTTCCTATAAATATTTTATGTATAATATCCTATTTATTTCCTATTAATATTACATTTTCAAAATACACTTTGAAAATTCCCTTTTTACATTCCAGTATTTCCCATGGTATTTAAATATACCAATTAAACATACTAGTGTCATCATAATTAATCATAGCTTTATATCACATCATATATCACAATATATGAAAGCAAACAGTATTATAAATATAGAGGAATCCAGTTGGATTCCTCCAACCTGTTCCCCTGCATCCACAGATGTTAAACAATATAAATAACATCGATTTCATTTCAATATGAAATATTCTAATAAACAGAATCAATATTTAACTAACGATTTATATATATCATAATCTATAACTTCAACCACTAAATCAGTAATTCAACCAAACAATCATCACACAACAATCAATCATCATTTATCAATACTAGATTATATTTATAAAAATATAAACTGTACAGAATTAGTGAGATTTATTCACATTGGATGGTCATCCTTAAATAACGATAACTGTCGTTGATTCAGACTTAAAATTTATTTCGCTATAAATTGTAACGAGATCCAATTCACTCCCAGTCAGTTCTATTTTGTAGACGTCGTTCATACGATCCTATCGAATCCTGTTTTGTTGAATTTTGACATCGTACGCACAAGTTATGTATTAAAAAAATATGTTATTTAAACTAAACTTAATTTAATTATTCCAGTAGGGCCTCACCCACTTTCTTCAGCCCAATCATATTCTTCTGAGACCCACAAAACCCCCCAACAGGCAACAACTTCTTCTTCCTTCTTCCTAGAGACTCATGAACCTGTAACCACTAGCCATTTCACCTTCTGTTCGATCTCCCTCCCCAATACACAGATCGATCCAAATACTTCCAGCAATTCGAACAAAACTTCCCTACAAATTCACACATCTCCCAAACCAACTGTCGTAGCCAAAAATCCTTCACTCAATCACTATCTCACCGTTCGTCCCAACATCGGACTAGACACAAATCCCCTCAACAAAACAGTGCGTCTTCTTCTGCAAAGTACCAGTTCGAACCCCCTTTTATACAACTCCGTCATTTCTCTACCGCACACGCCACCCTTCACCTGAACGCCATCGACGGTCGTCCACTTCTTCGCTGGAGCCTGCTCGACCCCGTCTCCAACCTTGCTCAACTCGATATCCAACTAAAATAGTGAACCACCAAAACACAACAACTCCAATTCGTCATTACCACCTCCAAAAATAACCGAAGTTCTCCCTCTTCAGCTCGAGTGCCACCAAAATCTGCCAGACGGTTCTACTCTCCCCTCTAATTACAAATCCAGTGCCCAAAACATACATCGGCGAACCTACTTCGCAAACCCGTGAACCCTAGGTCACGTTAATCAAAATTCCCCAAAAAATTATTGATGTCGAACCCATAAAAATTAGCATCAGTGTGAAGAGATTTTAGATAGGAGGCTAATAAATTTTGTTTGAGGAATTTAGAGAATTTATTTGAATTGTTATAAAATTTCAAAGTTACGATTTTGTTTTTCTGGAAGCAAAACCATAGCGGCGTGAAAACAGTCGGATTGACCACTGAAGAAAACTTTTAGGGTTAAAGGATAAGTGAGAGTATTTATAGGAGAAAAATATTATTTTTTTACATTCGATTTTATATTTATTTTTAATCAACTGTTGTTTGTACTTATTATTAAATTTCCATATAGTCACATATGATATCCAATTTCAGTGAAAATGGACATCTAGCTATATTTCGACATTACGAACCTAACGAAACTTGTTTCATCGAATTCGGAGCAATTTCTCACATAACGTATTTTTAAAGTCAAATTATCAACTGTTTTTCACATTAAAATCCCGTACGGCTACATACTGATTCCGAAAATCATGGAAATTGAAATCTAGAAATAATTTAATATTCCGGATCAAACAAAATTAGTTTCATCGAAAACGGAGCTCGTTTGCAAAAGTGGCTATTTTTAAAGCTCTAAATAAACCCATTAAATATTAATATATTTAAAAACAGTTATTATAAATAAATATTATCGTATATATTCACATAGAATATTATCCCGCTCCAAATTAAACATATCGGGATTGATAATTCGGTATTTCAAATTCTGTGATAATAGATATTCAATATAAAATGAAAACCACTTTTATATCGTTATAAAATATATATGAATTCCATAGCGACATTTTGAAATTTTGGATTGGAAATAACTCAAAATCTAAATGAAATCTCGATTAGTCTCTTCCATTAGAAAAATATACTTCACTAGCTCCGAACTTTTCTTGTTTCACAGAAATCCAATTTAAAATGGATTATGCATATTCGTTTAAAGTTCGAACTGCCAAATTACGAACTGCGCACTATTTCGAGCTCGATTATAATTATAATCTAAATAATACGATCAACTGTCATTTATATAATATATTTGTTAATATAATTCAACTCTAAACTGAAATATATATTATAAATGATCCAATTCACACAACAATGTGGATTCCACTATTTTCGACTTTTTCGAAAATTAAATATATTATTCTATTATTTATATTAATTAAATATTCAATGTTATTTAATTTTGTTCATTTTAAATTACCAAATCATTATTTAAATAATTAAATAAATTATTTATAATACCGTAAAAAATACGGAATGTTACAGCCGGAAGAAGTTGAATGTTGAAGTGACTTGCTATAACTATTGGCAAAAGGGCCATTATTCCAACGATTGTAAGAATCCAAAAGCTGAAAAGAAGTGCTATAAATGTGGAAAGCCTGGGCAAGACAAGATGGATTGTCCAGAACCAGCTAAGGTTAAGTAGATTTTGAAGGCATATGCTTTAGAGGTCGTGCCATCTTCTTTAAGAGTTCCTACTGCAAAAGAGAAAGGGAAGGTGTCGTCGTTCAAGGTATTCTTTCCATTACAGGTGTTTCAGTTCTTGTGTTGTTTAATACTATAGAATTGCATTCATTCATTTGTAGTGAGCTTGTATGCCACTAGGGTTTGAAACCCGAGATTTGTTATGGACCTTTGGTAGTGACTAATCTAGTTGGGGGTTTGCCCAATCTTTGTATGCTTTGTCGTGGTCTTGTGTTATTGAGTCATGGTTTCTCTTTTGTGTGTGATTGCTTTGTTTTGAACTTCGTTGTGTTTGGGATTATCTTGGGCATGGATTCGCTCAAAAGGATTGCGACAAGAGTGGATTGCGAGAAGCTTGAGGTAAGAGTCGGGGATGTAGTAGGGAGAAAGGTTTTGATTTGATGATAGCCCGAAGATGGTGTCTTCGTGAGCTATTTATATTCGCTTGTGATTCCACCAAAAGACTTGTCATCTATGTTGATCGCTAATGAGTTTGAGGATGTCTTTTAAGAAGTCAAAGATTTGTCGTCGCATCGTGAGATTGAGTTTAGAATCAATTTGGTCGAGAGTGCTAGACCTATCTTTATGCCTCTTAGGGGGATGATGCCTGAGAAATAGTGAGAGTTAGAGGTGCAAGTTCGTGACCTTTTAGGAAAAAGATTCATTTAGAGAAGTTTATCCTAATGGGGCGCACCAGTTGTGTTTGCAACCAAGGCTGATGGCCTATTAAGATTCTGTGTGGATTATCATGAGCTAAATAAGGTGGCTAAGAAGAACAAGTATCCATTGCCGAGGATATATGACTTGTTTGATCAGCTTCACAAATCTAAATTGTTTTTTCAGATTGATTTGGCAATAGGATTTCACCAGTTGAGGGTGGAAAAGGGTAGTGTGCCGAAGACTGCTATTAGGACACCATCCGGTTTCTTCGAATGGTTGGTGATGCCATTTGGGTTGACTAACGCGCCAGCATGTTTCGTGCATCTTATGAATATAGTTTTCAGGGATCAATTGAACAAGTTCGTGCTTGTGTTCGTGGATGATATTCTGGTTTATTCCTAGAATAAGGAAGAGCATAAGACGCACTTGAGAATTGTTTTGGAGATCTTGCGAAAGCATCAGCTGAAGGCTAAGTTTCAAAGTGTCACTTTTGGAAGGGTGAATGATGTCAACAATATTTTTCATCAACATCGAAAATGGATCAATGAGGATAAATATTAAGGGAAAATCAGGTGGATTGGTCCTCTTTCCCGACCAGCTTTAGTGGGGGATTGGGATGAAAAGATCCCCAAGGTGCAGGCTCACTGAGGATTACCAGATTGGGTCTAGACTCAGTGACTGAGGCTCGATCGCCGTTCGTGGGTGTTAATGGATGCAAACTCGAACTTCTCTGTATTATGGATAATGAAGTGTGACTACTGCAATTAGAGAAAATAAAAGCACACACTAACAGAGGAATTTTCTTAAGAAGTTCTCCTTACATTAAGCTTTTAATGGAAAATACATAGATGTCATAGAGTGGAATTCTCCATCAATGTTATTGTTTAATTTTCTTTTGAGGATGCAAAAAGTAAGAGAAAATACCTCCTTTTTCGTGCGATCCCTGGGGTCCTATTTATAATGGTTTTGGGCCCCTTCCATCGTATGGCTATTGGACACGCCTGGGATTTTGGTCGGTCGTTTTATTCTTGGTCTCAGGCGCTTGACTTTCAGCCACCTTGGGTGCATTTTGTTATGGTACTTAAATCCTTGAGTGCAGCTTCTAAATGTAGGCTTGCGGACATAAACTCCTGGACGTAGGCTTTCGGCATTATCAAGAATACGTGGAGGGCCTTAACCCCATGGTGTATGTTGATAAATGAAGGGTTGAAACCGCTATAGGTTTCGGTTAGGTTAGCACGGGTTGCCTATAATCCCTATCTATGTTCCGGCTAATCCTCTGGTAGGGCCTTTGCGGTAGCCTGTATTCATGGAGTGCAGTTTCCGGCGTCACTCATATTTATTTGTGGATATGACCTTTTCGTTAGCTATGTGGTAGATGTTTCGGAAGCCGGTTTTGAATGGTTTTTGGGTTCTTCCAGTTAGTGCCTCCGATGTTGTCGTCTTTAGGTGTATCGGTATTTGGGTAGGTTATTTGTTGAAGATTTCCCTTTGGGCTTTGTCTGTCGGTTCTGTTGCTTCTGACTTCCTTGACTCTGGATTAGTGTGGTTCTTTGCACGGAGCCCTTCGTTGATCCAATACTGTCGGAAGGGTCTTGTCAGACTGACTTTGGAGGAAAGGCCCTATCGGCTAAACTCCTTAGTTCTTCACGACCTTTTCCCTTAGTAAAGGGGTGTAGAAAAGGTTGTGGTTGATGCAGCATTTCGGATTACGTTTTACTGCTCTCGCTCTTTACATTATTAGGCACCACTCCCTATTAAGCCCTCTGCGGAATTTTGGTTATCCGATACCCTTTCACCTCCGGCTCACTTCATTGCTAATTTTGGTAATAACATTTGCCCCCTAGTGAAGGGGTATTTCCGACTTTACAAGTCAAACTTTGTCTTTTCTTTGATGTGTCATGTCAGAGTCTCGTGTTCTTCCTCAATCACAGGTGTTGGTTCTCTTTTACTTGTGCGGCCCAGATTGACCTTGGAATTTGAACATAAACTTTTCTTCTTCATCATTCCCGTAATTCATCTGCAAATCAAATTCCTGAACAAGATAATTTGAAACACCCCACCTCCGTTAAGGTCACTCACAAAGGGAATGCCTTAACTTTGGTGGAGGTTTATAAGTAAAAGTCACAGATAAACACAAGATAGATATAAATACACATATTTTAAACAGTGGAAACCAAACAGACTTTTATCAGTACGTGTTCAAACAAAACATTTCCGTAATTGTCTCAAAATACTTCCAACATTACAACCTCATTACTGTCTTGATTATTAAAGAAGCATAAAACATAAATAAAGTGACAAAAATCCCCATAGTGATATCCAAAGCCATAATCCGAGCAAAAGAGATCCAAATCATACATCTACGGTCTTGGAGCTTGCAAAGAGTCTGACTGAGCTGAGTTGTTTCCTCCCTGTGGACCTAGGGAAGGGGGGAACGAAAGAAAAGAAGACGAAAAGAAAATAGAGTCAGATATAAAGCCTGAGTAAATCTAGTAACTTTTCAGTATGTGAATAAGAAAAAGGGCATGATAGATATAAACTGAAAACAGGAAAGTGTCACAAGCTAAGGAAGTGTCGTTTAGAATCGAATGTACTATCGCACCCACACTACATCTCTACACCCACTTGAGCTTATTCTAACTGGCACCCCATGCTGAGGGTGAAGTGATCCCCATTTTCTAAAGATCGGCTCCTACTCGCGCAAAACATGTGTCATACGGCCCCCAAGAATTGTAGATACCTATGCTGGTCCCACCATAGGGTGTATCAAGACCCATGGTGGCGGCCCCGACACAATTCTAGATGGCATAGGTTATACTACTGGTGTCCCAGTGCCCTGTTTGTCTGCTCCGGAGTGTGTGCACGCCCGCACCCCGTTAGAACCTACACTGTGCACCCACCGCCGTTGTTTTGACCGCTTACAATCAGCCCAGTAATCGTTCCCCACCCTGCCTAGTTTCAGGGTACCATGATACCTAACTTGGGTTACTGCTGAAACGGGTCCCTCGTTACTAGGGTTTTCTAGTCAAACATGTTAAGTGGTTAAGTGTCTGTATTTACCTAACCTCACCCATAAATTATTGTTAACATGTCGAATTTGGTTAAGTGTTTATAGTTGACTTAACCCTACCATCTGTCCTTAGCCTTTTAAAGCACCTGACCACTCACATTAGACAGATATTGCTACGGTTACTAGATGTGTCGGTCGGTTCTGGGCAGGTTTACACCGTAGCTCAATCTAACCTCGGGTCCTTATTGGGCTCAATGCTTAACCACCCACATTGGATAGGTATTGTTGTGACTACTAGACAGCCGGGCGGGTCCGGGCAGGTTTACGTCACAACTCAATCCAACCTCGGGTTAAGCATACCGTGTTTTCTAAATTTACATATTTTATTACTTCTCAATTTTATGTAAATGTCATGTCTTTTATTCTTGGGTATAACAATTCATACCGCTTAAATTCCATTGTCGTTGGCATGTGCCAACCATGCCAACATATATTTTTCATGTTTTACACCCAACGTTATTACCCCCGTTCGTACGTTCGCAACATTAAAACAAGTGTTGGGCTCGACACAATTCAGCCCAACTTTATAAACGTGGGAAAAAGGGGAAATCAAGAACATGTAATATTTTACAATACATAAAGGTGTGTGGCGCATGAACTTGCAATTTAGCGATTCAACTAACATAAATTATGGGTCATATGAACTTGCATTCAAATCAAAGTATAACTAAGTAGGTGACATATGAAATGACATAGTTTAGGCTTATACAAACTTGGGTTTAAACATGTTTAACTTGGCATAATGTCAACCACAAAACTAACATGTTGTATATTCACCAAAATGTCCAATTTTAACATCTAATCATATAGCCTATTTCAATCATGAACTTGCATAGTTTATGTAACCCAAACGATACTTAACATAGATCCAATTATACTTGCAAATAAACATAAGAATGTGTTCATAGGTTTTGGGTCATGTAGGCATAAAAGGTCTCAAATCTAGAACATGTTTACATAAGCCTTAATTCAGACTTAGTGAATGTATATAGTCCATGCCATAGACATAAACATAAAGGGATCAAATTCTAGTTTTTGCCACAACTTGCAAGTGCTATTGTTTTCATATACTATTGTTCAATAGGCTTGCATCAATCAATTTAGGCCACAAATATCAATACACAAGTCATGACAGAATCATTACAATACACAGAATTTATATCATTATCATACAATAACACAATTCTATTTTCATTTACATCGAATCACGTCATAGTTTTAATTCATATTCTGAAATGTCACTATACTTACAACGAATGCAGAATCTTGTATTCTGGATTCTGAATTCTGAAATTGAGATGTGTTCCTTTGGGTAGATTAACGTTGCGTTGATTAATTTGATTAAGCTTTAGTCTTATACTTAATTTGATTCGTCTCTAAGCTCCTCTCTCTTGACGGCTACGCTCAATTCCTTCCTGGTAGCATGATGACCCCCATCTTATTTTTTTGTGTGAATTTTTAGTTGAGACTTAGGGTGTATATATAGATTTTTAAATTGTTTTGAGCCGTCAGATGAAGACAGGAGGAATCTAGACCATACAAAGTTCAAAGAGCCAATCAAGAGGTGACATGTCAGCCCTAATGACACACCGAGCCACAGAAATTCGAGCCAGAGCCAGACCCAGCCAGCCAGGTCGACCAGGTAGGTCGACTGGCAGGTCGACACCCAGGTCGACACTATGGTCGACCTGGGGTGACCAGGTCGACACCATGGTCGACCTGGTCCCTGGGCGGGAATTTTCCCGCCCGACCCAGTTTGAACCTGTTTTTCGAATTTCGAATTTGAAACTGAGCTGTTTGAATTTTAAATTTTATTCTGAAACTTCCGAAGGTCATAACTCCTTCATATAGAGTCCGATTCACGCAAACTCGGACTCTACCTTAAGCAGAATTCCGAGACGAACGCAATGGCGTAACCCATTTCCCTTAATTCTTTCATTTAGAATTAATTACACTTTAATTTGTGAAGCTTAATGTTATAGAATTCACGGGGTGTTACATTCTCCCCCCTTAAAAGGATTTCGTCCCCGAAATCTTCAAATTAGGAAGAATGTATATCCTACCATCCAACCGTCCATCTACTCAACCAACAAACACAGGCGTCCACTGTCCTTAAAAGACTTCTAATGCTTCATGATCATATGCATAGTGTGTGTACATGTACTTATCTAATGCAGTAATCAGGCGGTCTACTGATTCAGTTGAACTCCTTAATGCGAATCATGTAAGTGTCTTGAATCCATTATGTATGCAAATTTTTCCTACTCATAATTCTACATGAATGCATAACTTATCATACAAATGCGACGACCATATGACAGCATATCATATTTAAACCATATACAAATGAGAATACATATATGCATATGCAATATGAAGTGACTGAGCCGATCTAAAACCTAGGGTGTGTGTGTATATGCATCCAGGAGCAACCACTAGCAATCACTAGCAACCATTTGCAGCCATCATCCATAACATGTTTTCAAATACATGTTTGCATCCATTTGTTTTCTACCTAAGGAGTTAGGAAAAGGACCGAGGAGATATACCTAAAAAAATAGATAAATCATAACTTAAGGAAAAAGAGATATCAAAGATGTACCCTCAAAAAGAAGAGGGTAGGCAGCGCGTATTCTGTCCTCAATTTCCCAAGTCGCGTCTTCCTCGGCGTCGCTCCACTGAACTTTAATGAGTTTGACTTCGCGGTTGCGTAGCTTTTTCACTTCAGTTCCTAAGATGCGGGTTGGAACTCTCCTCACAATTGCTTCACGTTCCACTTCGGCTTCTTCTAAAATGCTAGGTTCCACCACTTCCGCAGACTCATGCAAACACTTCCGGAGGTGAGAAACATGAAAGACGTTGTGAACTCCGGCCAGTCTCCCGGGTAGCTCAAATCTATAGGTCATCTTCCCAACCTTATCGATGATAGGAAACGGTCCAAAAATCTTGGTGCTAGCTTTCCTGTGGATCCAAAGCGAACGACGTTCCTTAAAGGGGATACCTTAAGGAAAACCCTGTCCCCAACCTCAAACTCAAGGTCAGTCCTTTTTTTGTCGGCGTAGGATTTTTGTCTGTCTTGGGCTGTCTTTATCCTTCTCCGTATCAAGTCCACTTTCTCTGAAGTCTCTCGAATCATGTCTGGCCCAAGTATAAGCTTATCTGTAGACTCCCACCAACAAGTTGGTGATTTGCACGGTCTTCCATACAAGGCTTCGAAGGGTGCCATGCCTATGGTAGCTTGGTAGCTGTTGTTGTAGGCAAATTCCACTAAAGGAAGGTGATCCTCCCATGTCCCTTCGAAGTCAAGAATACAAAGTCTTAAAAGATCCTCTAAAACTCTGTTCACCCTTTCTGTCTGGCCATCGGTTTGGGGGTGATAGGCCGTGATCAAACATAACTGTGTGCCTACAGCTTCTTGCAGACTCCGTCAAAACTCGCTTATGAAGATATGGTCTCGGTCACTAACAATGCTGGAGGGTATCCCATGGAGTCAAACTATTTCCTTGAGATAAAGAGATGCTAGAGATGAGGCAGTCCTTCTACTTTTAACGGGTATAAAGTGGGCGCTTTTAGCAAGCCTATCCACTATCACCCAAATGCTAGTATTGCCTCTTCTCGACCTAGGCAGTCCATTAATGAAGTCCATTGAAATGCTTTCCAACTTCCACATTGGGACCTCTAAAGGATGAAGTAGTCCTCCAGGCTTCTTCTGTTCCGCCTTGACCCGTTGGCAGGTCATGCACTTAGAAACGAAATTTGCCACGTCCTTTTTCATGCCGCTCCAAAAGAAAGTCCTTTTTATACCCTTGTACATCTTATCACTGCCAGGGTGTATAGTCACCTTGGAATGATGCGCTTCCTCGAGAACCTTCTTTGTCAACTCCCTTGCTTGTGGGACGCATAATCTTCCATCTCGCCTCAGCCAACCCTTATCATCGATGGCGTATCTACTGAGGTGACTAGAAGTCTCACCCCTAATAAGTTTATTAATCACATCAACAAGCTGAGGGTCTTCACGTTGTGCAGCCCCTATTGAGTCCAGGAGAGTAGGGCATACTTCGAGAGATGCTAGAAAACCCGGTACAAAATCCGAGGAGGGTCTAAAGTTAAAACTGGTTATATACTCCAAGCTTTGCCTTTCCACAAAGAGAGGGCTTAAGGTCAATTTCTTTCGGCTCAACGCGTCTGCTACTGCGTTGCCTTTTCCGGGAGTATAGGAAATTTCAAAATCATACGAGGCAAGAAACTCCATCCATCTTTGATGCCTCAAGTTAAGATCCTTCTACGAGAAGAGATATTTCAACGATTTATGGTCAGTGTATAATTCGAACTTCTCACCTAGGAGAAAATGGCGCCAAGACTTAAGCGCAAAGACAATGGCGGCTAACTCAAGATCGTGGGTTGGGTAGTTCTTTTCACAAACTTTCAATTGTCTTCCACCATAAGCTACTACCCTTCCTTCTTGCATTAGAACAGCGCCGAGTCCCGTTCCACATGCATCTGTGTATACTGTGAACATTTTGCTTCCGTCAGGCAGAGTTAGAACTGGAGCCGTTGTAAGAGCCCTTTTTAGGCGTTCGAAGGCAATGTCACAGTCCAAATCCCAAGTGAACGCCAGATTCTTCTTTGTTAGCCTTGTGAGTGGGGCTGAGATTTTCGCGAAATCCCTAATAAACTTTCGGTAAAAACCGGCTAGCCCAAGAAAGCTTCGAACTTCGGTTGCATTTCTTGGTGTCTTCCAATCTTGTACTGCCGCTACTTTCGCGGGGTCCACAGCCATCCCCTCTTTGGACACTATATGCTCCAGAAATCTTACCTCCTTTCTCCAAAAGTGGCACTTGGAGAATTTGGCTTTTAGCTGATGTGCATGGAGAGTATCCATGATTTCTTTCAGATGCTGAGCATGTTCTTCCTCATTCTTTGAGAAGACTAAGATATCATCTACGAAGACAACCACAAATTTGTTGAGGAATTCTCTGAACACCCTGCTCATTAGGTCTACGAAATAAGCGGGTGCGTTTGTCAAGCCGAAAGGCATGACAAGCCACTCGAAGAAACCGTCTGGGGTTCTGAACGCCATTTTATCAATGTTGTCTTCAGCTACTCTTAGCTGATGGAACCCAGTCGCCATATCAAGTTGGGAGAAGACCGACGCACCTACAAGCTGATCAAACAAGTCTTCGATTCGGGGAAGAGGGTGCCTATTTTTCTTGGTCAACTTGTTTAACTCCCTATAGTCGACGCAAAGGCGAAGCGAACCGTCCGCTTTGGTTGCGAACACCACTGGAGCGCCCCATTCCGAAATGCTCCGTCCAATAAACCCCTTTTCGAGAAGTTCTTTAACCTGCTTACTGAGCTCCTTTCTCTCCTTTGGAGCCATGTGTCTGACAGGTAAAGCTACAGGCTTTGCATTATCCACAAGATATATGCGGAAGTCTATTTTCCGCCTCGGAGGTAAGCCTTTCACCTCCTCAAAGACATACAGATATTCCCGGACTACTCTAACTGATTGCAAATTCTCACCAGAAGCATCAAGTGACTCTAGATAACTAAGCATAACAGCATTCAAGGGATTACAAGAAATTTCTAGAGTGTTACCAAGCCGAGTCAAGAGACTAACTACTCTTTTCTCACAATCAAGAATGGCACCATTACTGGATAACCTGTCCATGCCTAAGATCAAACCATATCCCGAGAAGCCCAAAACAAAGGCATAACAACTAAACTCAACGCTGAGGATAGAGATTTTCAAACCCAAACAAACCATTGACAAGTAAGCGGAGCCCCCGATTGGATTTGAAACTACTAAGGGATCCTCTACCATACTAGTGTCTAGATGCAGAGATTCTACTAAGGCAGATGAAATAAAGGAGTGTGATGCGCCAGAGTCAAAAAGTGTGCGGACTGGATGATCATAAAGATAGACTACACTTTCTACAGAAATATTACTACCTCGTTCCTGCGGAGGTGTCACTAGCGCATGAACCTGACCCCCTGAAGTGGATCCGGCTTTCTGTCCCTGCCCTCTCTTCTTTGGGCAGTCCTTAGCTTGGTGCCCAGTCTCCCCACAATGGAAGCAAGTAGCACTCATCTTCCTCTTCTTCTTTCTGCAGTCGTTCACCACATGTCCAACAATGCCACAGAAATAACATTTCCTCTTCTCACAGGTCTTGTTATTATTATTGTGGTCCTTTCCTCCTTGACTATTATCCGTCTTCTTGTTTGGTGATTCTTCCGTTTGCTGGTTCACGTACAGGAGGAGGAGTAAAAGCATCTATAGCTGGGGAGTAAGGTTCCCAGACATGTTGAAACATAAAGGAAAGATTCAAAACGAAGGATAGAGAGAGATAGTGCACATGGCTTTAGGGGATTATGCCTTTTAAAATATAACACTTTTTCTTGAAAAATGCTTCTTTAAACTTTCTTTTGAAAACAATTTCAAAAACTTTTATCTTATCTGGTAAACCTATGCTCTGATACCAAGTGAAACACCCCACCTCCGTTAAGGTCACTCACAAAGGGAATGCCTTAACTTTGGTGGAGGTTTATAAGTAAAAGTCACAGATAAACACAAGACATATATAAATACACATATTTTAAACAGCGGAAACCAAACAGACTTTTATCAATACGTGTTCAAATAAAACATTTCCATAGTTGTCTCAAAATACTTCCAACATTCCAACATTTCCATAGTTTTCTAGTCAAACATGTTAAGTGGTTAAGTGTCTGTATTTACCTAACCTCACCCATAAATTCTTGTTAACATGTCGAATTTGGTTAAGTGTTTATAGTTGACTTAACCCTACCATCTGTCCTTAGCCTCTTAAAGCACCTGACCGCTCACATTAGACAGATATTGCTACGGTTACTGGATGTGCCGGTCGGTTCCGGGCAGGTTTACACCGTAGCTCTGTCTAACCTCGGGTCTTTATTGGGCTCAATGCTTAACCACCCACATTGGATAGGTATTGTTGTGACTACTGGACAGCTGGGCGGGTCCGGGCGGGTTTACGTCACAACTCAATCCAACCTCGGGTTAAGCATACCGTGTTTTCTAAATTTACATATTTTATTACTTCTCAATTTTATGTAAATGTCATGTCTTTTATTCTTAGGTATAACAATTCATACCGCTTAAATGCCATTTTCGTTGGCATGTGCCAACCATGCCAACATATATTTTTCATGTTTTACACCCAACGTTATTACCCCCGTTCGTACGCTCGCAACATTATAACAAGTGTTGGGCTCGACACAATTCAGCCCAACTTTATAAACGTGGGAAAAAGGGGAAATCAAGAACATGTAATATTTTATAATACATAAAGGTGTGTGGCGCATGAACTTGCAATTTAGAGATTCAACTAACATAAATTATGGGTCATATGAACTTGCATTCAAATCAAAGTATAACTAAGTAGGTAACATATGAAATGGCATAGTTTAGGCTTATACAAACTTGGGTTTAAACATGTTTAACTTGGCATAATGTCAACCACAAAACTAACATGTTGTATATTCACCAAAATGTCCAATTTTAACATATAATCATATAGCCTACTTCAATCATGAACTTGCATAGTTTATGTAACCCAAACGATACTTAACATAGATCCAATTGTACTTGCAAATAAACATAAGAATGTGTTCATAGGTTTTGGGTCATGTAGGCATAAAAGGTCTCAAATCTAGAACATATTTACATAAGCCTTAATTCAGACTTAGTGAATGTATATAATTCATGCCATAGACATAAACATAAAGGGATCAAATTCTAGTTTTTTTTCACAACTTGCAAGTGCCATTATTTTCATATACAATTGTTCAATAGGCTTGCATCAATCAATTTAGGCCACAAATATCAATACACAAGTCATGACAGAATCATTACAATACACAGAATTTATATCATTATCATACAATAACACAATTCTATTTTCATTTACATCGAATCACGTCACAGTTTTTATTCATATTCTAAAAGGTCACTATACTTACAACGAATGCAGAATCTTGAATTCTGGATTCTGAATTTTGAAAATGAGATGCGTTCCTTGGGGTAGATTAACATTGCATTGTCTAATTTGATTAAGCTTTAGTCTTCTACTTAATTTGATTTGTCTCTAAGCTCCTCTCTCTTGACGGCTACGCTCAATTCCTTCCTGGAAGCATGACGACTCCCATCTTATTTTTTTGTGTGAATTTTTAGTTGAGACTTAGGGTGTGTATATAGATTTTTAAATTGTTTTGAGCCGTCAGATGAAGACAGGAGGAATCTGGACCATACAAAGTTCAAAGAGCCAATCAAGAGGTGACTTGTCAGCCCTAATGACACACCAAGCCATAGAAATTCGAGCCAGAGCCAGACCCAGCCAGTTAGGTCGACCAGGTAGGTCGACTGGCAGGTCGACACCAAGTCGACACTATGGTCGACCTGGGGTGACCAGGTCGACACCATGGTCGACTCTATGGTCGACCTGGTCCCTGGGCGGGAATTTTCCCGCCCAGCCCAGTTTGAACCTGTTTTTCGAATTTCGAATTTGAAACTGAGCTGTTTGAATTTTAAATTTTATTCTGAAACTTCCGAAGGTCATAACTCCTTCATACGGAGTCCGATTCACGCAAACTCGGACTCTATCTTAAGCAGAATTCCGAGACGAACGCAATGGCGTAACCCATTTCCCTTAATTCTTTCATTTAGAATTAATTAAACTTTAATTTGTGAAGCTTAATGTTATAGAATTCACGGGTGTTACATTATTGTTCTCACAAAAGAAAAACGCTCGAATCCTCCTTTTCCTTGAAGACTCGAGCTTGACTACTAGTGAGCATTTTTATATTTCCTACAATTGCAATCCTAATTATGTATCAGGATTGACACGATGGTTAGCCTAGGTTACGCTCACTTATAAAGACAGGTCTAGGTGCTAATCTTAATAATACTTCTGAAAGGACTTTATTGTCATTAGATCTATCTCCTCCGGTAACCATGTTACTTTTTCTTAGGGTTTTAGGACATTCGTGCTGAGCATAATCGTATGCTAGTTAGGACATAAAAGTCATGACTTTCTCCATTTCCCCCTATCTGGGTTTGACTTAGTTTTCTGCCTGCTTGGCCTCTGTTAATCAAGTTGTGATGGTATTTAGTAATATTAAAAATGCTGGTGGCATGTGCATTTGTGTAAGACATATGCGTGCTAATTGTACTATTATGAAATGATGTAACCTGCCAAAATCATGTCTCAACAGTCTGCGAATGCCATATTGGATGACATTGTAATAGTGAGCGTAGCTGCTGTGATTGCTGCTTCTCTAACCTTCCTTAATGATCCTCCAGAAGGATTCTTCGCATATTCGACCATTCATGTCTGGCATGGGGGTTTCTCCCTTGTTTTCTAGCTCCTCACTTTTAATTCGTTTTCCGCCTTTTGGAGAAAACGCTTTAATGGTAGCCGCTTCATCCTTCCTTCCAAGTTATTAATTTGTGGAGTACAGGTTTGCGAATCCTCATTTTTCTTTGAATTAGTGGTACATGGTTAAGTAGGGATAAGCTCTCCTTTATGCTTCCTCGAATCGTTTTCCAAAGCTCATGTGGTCATCAGACACAATTTGTGTTGTTGATGATAATGGCCAAAATCTTGGAGTGGACTTGATTTGTTTTGTGCACGCTCTTGTCTGAGAGAGAGATTAGCCACAAAATACCCCTTTTCTTTGGTTTTGAACTTTGTACACACGACATGTTCATCGAGTCATTTTAGACAACCTCTTAGTTCATGCTTTGCATGGCTGCCAATTTTAAGATCATGTGCAGACGGTTTTATCCCAGATGTCATGTCCAGAGGGGTACAAATTTATTAGCACTTATGCTTGGTAAAATGTTCGAGTCGCATAGTCTTGTTTTGTCCTGATATTGTTGCTACCACTTATGCTTTTGCTTTGATTCTTATGGTTTCTCAAGGTTATTTTGCGGAGGATTGCCTCTATTTTACCTTTAAGTCGGTCCTGAACAGTCCCGTATGAGCGACCATTTTGAGTCAAGCATGTATGAGCGGTATGAGTCTATCGTGCGCGACCAGGGCCGGAGAGGTTGATCGTTTGTGGCTTTCCCTTTGGTCGCGCCGCTTGTCTTTATCCCGACCAACATTTAAATCCCCGAATCGTACAACTATTCATTGACACATTTGTGCAGGATGGATAGACCTCAGAAGCGCTGTGAGTAGGACAAGTATTTTGATTTGGACGTCCCGACGACCGAAGTTCAAACGACTGGCCAGCCATCCATAAATTCCCCCTCGTCAATCCTACCTATGTAGAGCTTCAAACAATTATTGGTAGGCCCCATTATGCCCCAAAACCATTCAATCCTAAGCTTGCTAAATGATTCAGAGGCTGGGATCTGTAGGGAGTGTCCTCCTATGTGGATGTCTCTATCTAACCAACAAACAATTTCCAGTGAGATGAACGTTGCGAACACCCAGATGCTTACTCGGTTCGAGACCACCATGTACCCGCTTGGGGAACACATGGATATGCTCAAGGATCATACTGTGAAGCAGATGAGTGGTTGGCACACACTAGCTTGCGATCTTCAAAGGCTACACAGGGAAAACATTGAGCGTATCTCTATCCTGGAGAAAGAAAATGTGAAGTTAATCCAGGCTCTCAGGTCTCAGGAGAGTGTTGTTGCCTCTTTTGCTTAAGGAGACATTGAGTTGGCAGATCCAGAACACAAAAATCCGTTGGTTGTTGAACCTCCATCCTGCTCTACTCAGGTAAAAAGGAAGGTTGGTAGGCCTAGGAAGAACAAGGGTCTATAGTCTTCTTATCTTGCCTATGATCGCTTCTCATTTTTTGTGAATTATGCTTTCGATCGGTTGTATAAGCGAGTGTCGATCCTTGCGTTTTAACTTTGTGTAGGTCTGTGTTACGATTTAGACTCATGTTGATGTTTTAATGGCCTCTGATTTGTGACATTGTGATGTCATTGTGCTTTGCTTTGTCAATATGGGATGATGCCTTTGTTTGTAATAACGCAGCCTTTCATCCCGTTTTATCGCACTTTTACTTGTACTTCGCATGCTGAATTTGCGTCACAATTCACTTTGTTGGCTACGTGATTGTAGCGAGTGTACGGTATCGCCAATTTGCTTTTGATGCTATAGTAACTTGCTATAGCCTTATTAGACTGGAAGGGACCAGTCTTATTAGAGTGGAAGTGATCACGATTTCCAGTGGACCTGTACTTGCATGTCTTATAAAGGAACTTCTTTCCGAATCAACCATCCTTAAAATATATTCCAATCGAAAATTTCCTAGAACAAATAAAGAAGGATATTTATTCATATGATGTTTATTAAAACTGTCTGCAATCCTCTTCCTGATTGCTCTTTGAACCGATGCTATTGTACATTGTCGTTTTTCAGAGTTGCGTAATGATTTGACATATATACAAATAAAAGCAACTAAATGATATATAAATTGAAAGCACTTCCCTGAGAGGTTTATAAGCCCCCTTTTGGTAGTAAACCTTGAGCCCTCACATGAATTTTCGGGAGGGGCGAGTGACTTTTTCTTGTTTGAACCATGGATTGGGCTCTTCAAATGTGTGGTGCGATCTTAGTGGCTCTATATCTAGTTGTAATTTTAAAGGATTGTCCCAGGCCGTGGTATGTAAAATCGCCAGTTCACTTGAGAATCTTGCTGAGAAATCGATTCATCCTAGATTCATACATTGATATGTTAGGGATCGGAATCCCTTTCAGCTACTGTAATGACATGAATGGATCTAGATTCGGGTGTCGGTATATAGGTGACCGGAACCTCTCCAATATTAGTGAAGCACTGAATCGGCCTAAATTCGGGTATCAGTACTAAAGATCGTAACACCCTTCGGTATTAGTAAAGCGCCGAATCGACCCAGATTTGGGTATTAGTATTAAAGACCGAAACCTCCTCCGGTATTAGTGAAGCGTAGAATCGACCCAGATTCGGGTATTAGTACTGAAGACTGGAACCCCCTCCAGTATTGGTAAAGTGCCAAATCGACTCAGATTCGGGTATCAGTATTGAAGACCGGAACCCCCTCCGGTATTGGTGAAGCACCGTATCGACCCAGATTCAGGTATCAGTATTGAAGACCGGAACCACCTCCGGTATTAGTGAAGCGCCGAATCGACCTAAATTCAGGTATCAGTATTAAAGACCAGAACCCTCACCAGTGTTGGTGAAGCACCGAATCGACCTAGATTCGGGTATCATTATTAAAGACCAGAACCCCCTCCAGTATTGGTCATGTGCCGAATCGACCCAGATTCAGGTATTAGAATTGAAGACAGGAACCCCCTCCAGTATTGGTGAAGCGCCGAATCGACCTAGATTCGGGTATTGGTATTGAAGACCGAAACCCCCTCTGGTATTGGTGAAATAAGTATCCCCTTTGGATTTGATTCAGAAAGCAGAGGTTATACGTTCTTTTTGAGCCTCCCCTTTGGCTTTTGATGTCAAAGCAGAGGATGTACGTGCTTTGTTGGCTACCCATTGGGCCTGTGCATCCGGAGCGCTTAGCTAGCTTATCCACAAGCAGGGCCCAAGGACTTACCTGACCTCCCTCCAAGAGGCGCCTTCTCCTGACCATCTTAGGCGATGATAAGGGGTTAGAAACTTAGATGGGGCCTGTATAGGCACATAACTAAGGTTTACTCTTTTGACGCTCTATACGAACCATCATAGGCACTGATAGAGGCTTGTACGCACCCCCTCCAAGGGGTGCCCTATCCTTGCCACCGTAGCTGAGGATAGGGGTTTGCATTCCCTTCTTCGGGTAACGGGGAACATAAGCTGAGGTAGAACATGCTTTTCTACGAGGAGAGGTAGGACGTGCTTAGTTCTAGCAGAGGCAGGGTGTACTCTACGCGCAGAGGCAGGGCATGCTAATTTTAGATGCCTCTTTACGACCATTTCTGGGGTGAAACGACGACTTACACTTTCGATGCTTTAACCCTGACCCCTCCGGTTTGAGCATAGAGAAAGACTAACACACTATCCCCCCACCCCGGGGGATGCGTCGTCCCGGCCAATTTGGCGATGATGAGGGAGTTAATCCGTTGGAGGTTGGACCCCTTTTGGGCTTTCCGTACATTGGCACATGCGTATTAATCCTTTTCCTAAGGATTTCCCTAAACTCATCTCGAATTTTTGGCAAATTCTCCTAATTGGCCTTGACTGACGAAACTGAAAATGGCCTCTTCAAGAGTTCTGCAGTGATTAGTCTCGTGTCCATTCATCAACTGTTAATGACAGTAGGGCCCTCCTATTCTTCTTTTGTATTTAGGCCTCTTCTTCGTACAGATCTAATAGTCGAGTTCTTGTTTAGTTTGGAAGTAAACATTCTCCCTATAAGCAGTGAGGTAGCATTCTTGGGGTATCTATGGCGTACACTTCTCTTTTCGTTGATGGTGTCTAACCATCCGGCGAATCGTCTTAGTTGTGGTTCCAATACTATCGTCCTTCCTTTCCGTAGCGTACGGGAATTGGGTCGTTATCTCTTTAGCCCATTGTTGGCGAAGTGGTTGAAATCGTCCATTATTTCGCGTTTGAGCGTCATTCCCCTAACTTGCCTGTAGAGAGCATCCTTTAAATGGGGGAAATTCTAATATTCTTTGATGTAGATCCACTGGGTGGGAGCACCATGGTTTGTTCTATGTGGGAAGAGTTGTTATTCCCCGTCTTGTAAGCATGAACTTACATTTTCCTCTTCCATTTTATTACTCGCAAAGCCTTTGTTGTTAACTTTTGCTCCTCCATTACCCTACGGCTAGTGGTTCTCGACTTATCCATTTGAGGTTCTAAAGGCCTCCGCTTGGGTTTCTTTCTCATACTTGGCTTCTTCAAAGCTAGTCCGATCCGGGAAGGAACAACACAGGTAGATATGTGGCTGTTAAACACAAAGTCGGAGGTTCAAGCCCTCCTTCTAGTGCCAAAATGTTAACGATATATTTCGTCAACACCAAAAATGGATCAAGGGGTATAAATCTTAAGGGAAAATCAGGAGGATTGGTTCTCTTTCCCATTTGATTTTAGTGGAGGATTGGGATGCAAAGGGCCTCAAGGTGGAGGCTCATTGAGGATTACCAGATTGGGTCTAGACTCAGTGACTAAGGCTCGATCGTCATTCGTGGGTGTTAGTGGATGCAAACTTTGACTTCTCTATATTATGGATACTGAACTGCGACTACTGCAATTAGAGAAAATAAAAGCACACACTTACAGAGTAATTTTCTTAATAAGTTCTCCTTTCATTAGGCTTTTAATGGAAAATCCATTGATGTCGTAGAGTGAAATTCTCCATTGACGTTATTCTTTAAGTTTCTTTTGAGGATGCAAAAATTAAGAGAAAAGTCTCCCTTTTCGTATGATCCCTAGGGTCCTATTTATAATGATTTCGGGCACCTTCCGTTATATGGTTATCGGACCCGCCTGGAATTTTGCCAGGTTGTTTTATTCTTGGTCTCGGGCGCTTGACTTTCAGCTGCCTTAGGTGCATTTGGTTATGGTACTTAAATCCTTGAGGTCAGCTTCTGAATGTAGACTTGCGGATATAAACTCCCGAACGTAGGATTTCTGCTTTATCATGAATACATGGAGGGGCTTAACCCCATGGTTTATGTAGATAACTAACGGGTTGAAACTGCTACGGGTTTCGGTACTAGGTAGGGTAGCATGAGTTGCTTGTAATCCCTGCCCAGGTTCCGGCTAACCCTTCGATAGGGCCGTTGCAGTAGCCTGTATTCTTGATTGTATTTTCTAGTGTCACTCTTATTTATTTGCGGATGTGAACTTTTCGGTAGCTATGTAGTAGATGTTTCGGAAGCTGGTTTTGAATGGCTTTTGCGTTCTTCCGGATTAGTGGCTCCGATGTTTTCGTTTATAGGTGTATCAGTATTTGGGTTGGTTATTTGTTTAAGGTTTCCCTTTAGGCTTTGTCTATCGATTCTGTTGCTTCTGACTTCCTTGACTTTGGATTCGAGTGGTTCTTTGCCCGGAGCCCTTCGTTGAGCCAATACTGTCGGAAGGGTCTTGTCGGACTAACTTTGGCGAAAAGGCCCTATCGGCTAAACTCCCTAGTTCTTCATGAACTTTTCCCTAAGTAAAGGGGGGTAGAAAAGGTTATGGTTGATGCAGCCTTTTGGATTAAGTTTTCCTTCTCTTGCTCTTCATACTGTTAGGCCCCACTCCCTATTAAGCCTTCTGCAGACTTTTGGTTATCCGATACCCCTTCACCTCCGGCTCGCTTCGTTGCTAAGTTTGGTAATAACAAATGATATTCTTAGGCCATGTAATTTATGGAAATGGAATAGCGGTTCACCCCGCTGAGATGGCAGCAGTCCAGGACTGGGATTGAACTAAGAATGCTAAGGACATAAGGAGTTTCCTTGGGTTAGCGGGATATTATCGTCGTTTTATCAAGGATTTCTCCAAGATAGTTGTGCTATTAACAAGATTGATGAAGGAGAATCAAGTGTTCATGTAGGATGAAAAGTGTGAGCAAGCTTTTGGAATCCTGAAAGAGAGACCGATGATTGTTCCTGTTTTGACAGTTCCAAGTGGGAATGAAGAGATGGTGGTATACACTGATGCATGTGGTACTAGACTAGGAGCTGTTCTAATGCAGAAAGAGTTGGGGCCTATGCGAGTTAACATCCGAAGCTACACGAGAGAAATTATCCAAAACGTGATTTGCAGTAGCGGCGGTTTTTGTTTTCTCTGAAGATATAGAGACATTACGTGTTAGGATTTTGATTCGAGTTGTTTACAAAAGGATTTGAATCTTCAGAAGCAATTGTGGTTAGATTTTATGGCGTTATATGATTTTGGTATAGCCTGGCAACCCAGTGGCGGATGCGTTAAGTCGAAGACACGCAAGTTTAGGAGCAATGTCTTCAGAATGGAAGAGTCTTGAGTATTTGGCAGGATTTTATTTCAGACCACTGTGTGTGTTGGAACCTGAAATGTTGGCAAACTTATCGATAAGACATACTCTTGTTGAAAGCATTGGCAAGAGCCAAAAGCGTGATGCAAAGCTTGTCGAGATTAACCAGAAGCTGGAACCAGAGGATAAAGAGTTCGAGGTTGATCGAGTTGGTTGGCTTTGGAAACAAGGTCTACAGGTTGTTCTTGTGATTGACAGGTTGAGAGATGAGGTTCTTAGGGAATTCCATCACTCGAAGTTGACGATTCATCCTATTGGTAACAAGATGTCTCAGGACATGAAGCAAGCTTACTATTGGGAAGGGATGAAGCGGGATGTAGGAAAGTTCATTTCCAAGTGCATGAACTGTCATTTGGTGAAAGATGAACTGAAAAAGCCGAGTGGTTTGATTTAGCCATTGGAAGTTCCTACTTGGAGTGGGAGCAGATATCGATGGACTACCTAGAACGAGGACAGAAAACAAACGAATTTGGGTCATCATGGACTGCTTGACCAAGAGTGCAAGATTTATTCCTATCAAATTGACTAGGATCCAATCAAAATTTGGTGATCTTTATATTAAATGGATAGTTCGACTCTATGGTATCTCGAAGATCATAGTAAGTGATCGAGATACATGGTTCATGGGTGGTTTTGGAAAAGTTTGAAAGAGGCTTTGGGAACTGAGTTGTGTTTAAGTACAGCTTATCATCCCCAAACCTATGGTCAAACCGAGAGGGTTAACCGAGTTTTGGAATATATCCTGAGGGCTTGTGTATTGGACTAAGGAGGGTCATGGGAAAACCATCTACATTTAGTTAGGTTTGCATATATTAATAGCTACCAGTTAAGCATTGGGATAGAACTATATGAGGCGTTGTATGGTAGACCGTGTAATTCCTTAGCATGTTGGTTAGAAACTGGAGAAAAGCTAATACTTGGGCCAGAGATGATTAGAGAAACTTCAGATTTTACTGAGATCTTTCGGGAATGAATGAAGGCATCCCAAGACCGCCAGAATAGTTATGCCAGCAAAGGTCGTAAGGATTTGGAATTCGACGTTGGCGACATGGTTTTCACGAAGATTTCACTGTTTAAGCATTTTGTTAGATTCAAAAGTAAAGGAAAGTTAGCTCCTATGCTTTTTGTATGTTGGACCGTTTCCGATAGTCGAGCGAATTGGAAAGCTCGCATATAGATTGGAGTTAGCCGAGAAGATAGAGTATGCATAATGTTTTCCATGTGTCGTTTCTATGGAAGTGTGTGCGTGATTTGAATGTGGTAGTACCTCGAAAGGAGTACGAAGACCTTGAAGTCAAGACCATAATCACCAAACCTCGTAAACTGTTTCATGAAGTAGGGAATGACACGAAATAGCTTGCGAGGAGACGGTTAGGCTAGTCAAGGTATAGTGGAGTGACGATGATGATGATTGTACGTGGGAGACGGAAGAGAGTATGAAGATGACCCATCTAGAGCTCTTCATCGGTATGACCCATTAATGTCATATCACCATTACATCATTGTAACTTGTATTATTGTAATTACTATGTTTAGAATTCCGTGTGCTAGGATAAGGCTATGGATGCATAGTTGGTTGGATGATAGTTTGGATGATAAATTGGTTGCTCATAGATGGTAGGCATGTAGAATTTTAGGTTGCTTATGTTTGCTTGAGATTTCAGGGGCGAAATTTCTAAGGGGGAAGAATGTAACAGCCTGCATTTTACGTATCGAAGGATCATAAAATATTTTTAATTTAGTTCCTGAGGGTAGGATATTCTCATATTTTGATATGGTGGTAATGGAGGTGAGAGACATGTCCATAATTTTTACCAATTTTATTTGTGACCATTTTGCACCTATCAGCTTTGTACAAGGCATAACTTTTGACAAGGATTGATCTAGGTGCTAAGATCGGTCTCATTGGAAAGGAAACGGTGTTGCCGATTCCAGACTATGGTTACATTAGAGATTGGGTTAAGCGGTTTGGGAGAAAATGTTGTTTTAGTGTTATACAATTTATGTTCAAGTTTGGCTAGCCATAATGGGCTAATTTGGAGTGGCTCATTAGTCGTCTATTGGGAGGCTATAAATAGGGGGTTAGAGGCATGAATAATAGTTTACTTTCTTCATTCTCTCATTTGGTTGAGCTCGTGATCCTCCTTGCTCAATCAAATACACTTTCCGACATTAAAATTCTAGATCTACATAAGAGAATTGAAGATCTACATTGTTTGAAACAAGATCTACGTCAAGTAAAGTGAGATCACATCAAATCAAGAGGTTTGAGGCATATTCTTCACTGTTGGACTGAGAATTTAGCGATTTCGAGTAAATTCGAAGAATTGGTAAGTGATAAGCATCTCTCACGAGGATTCGATCAAGTATATTGGTTGTTTAATATTATTTTCATCTATTTAAATCGTTTTCATTTAGATCTATGTCATGGTACATATATTTTTATATAAATCACCATAAGATATAATCTAGCAACTTAAAAATGGTAATTTCAATGTTAAATCATATGTTTATGCAAGTTAGATCTGTTGTTTTAGTTTATTCATTGATTTATCATGATTTATTAAATTTTATATAAACATTAATGATAATTGTTATTTTGATGTTGTTGTTGATTTCATTAAGTTTTTATGGATGAATTGGATGATTTGGATGAGTTCATTTCATCCATATTGTCGTTTGGCAAGGATTTGGTCTAGTATGGAGCTAATTTGTTTAGATCTAGAGTCGGGTCGTTTTTCCTAGCTTGTCCTCCATGAAATAGAGTCAGGTCGCCCTTGAAGCTCAGGTCGTTGATTGGATTTGGGTTGTGGGTCATTAGTGCATAGGTCGGGTCGTCAAAAAGCATGGGTCGTCTGAAACATATTGAAGCTTCGGGTCATTTGGAGATAGGTCAGGTCACAGGAGCTTCTCAAGAATCGGATCGTTGGTCTTCTGCATAATGTCAGGTCGTCGGGTGACCCGAAGGTTAGGTCGTTGGGTGACCCGATGGTTAGGTCATTGTGTGACCCGAAGGTTACGTCTTTGGGTGACAAGAAAGTTAGGTCGTTGGGTGACGTGATGAGTCAGGCTGAAACACCTTGAATCAAATAGTGACCAAATGATGTAAGTTTTTGGCTCAGTGGTGGTTGTGTCTTCAAAGTGGATTCAAGGAAGAATGTTCAAAGTGCTATGGTGTGTTTGTTGATCATCATTATGCAACGAATGTGAAGACGACTCAGGGGTGTTTTCATGGATAATGTTTGGATGGTTTCCGATGATGCCGAATAGAGATACTAAAGGCCGAGGAATTTTCATTGTCGTAGTTTCTAGTAGACTCAAAGCAGGGATATAATAGTAGGGCCATCAATTTTCAACACGACCCGAAACATGACTGGAAACATCTACTAACAACATTATTTTCATTGGTAAAAGAAAAGGAAATATTTAAACACGTTCATTTGACGATGTAACTCTTTCTAGATGTTTGGTAGCCATAGAAGAAGAGGCAGTTTTGTGGCATAGGAAACTAGCACATGCTATCATGGGTCTCTTGGAAAAACTAGAGTCAAAAGAGCTTGTTAGGGGTCTACCACATCAGAATTTTAAAAACAATAAAGTGTGTAAAGCTTGTTCCATGTGAAAATTTAGTCATTCATCATTTCATCTTAAAAATGTTGTTTGTTCCTCTCGGGTTCTTGAGTTAATTCCTATGGATTTTTCTGGACCAAACGATATTGCAAGCTTAAATGGAAAACGTTATTGTCATGTATTAGTTGATGATTATTCTAGATTCACATGGATTTATTTTCTAGCCATAAAATCTAAAACATTTGATTATTTTTTAAAGTTTTCAAAACTAGTTCAAAATGAAAAACGTGTTTCAATTCAAACTTTGAGAAGTGATCATGTATGTGAATTTGAAAATTTAGACTTTGAAATTTTTTGTAAAGAAAAAGTTTTAAACATGAATTTTTCGCTCCTCGAACACCTCATCGAAATAGGGTAGTCGAAAGGAAAAATTGAACATTACAAGAATTGGCTAGATCCATGTTGAGTGAGTAAAAATTGCCTCTAACTTTTATGGAAGAGGCAATTAATACTCCCTTCTATGCATGAATAAAGTTATGATTAGATTAATGCTTAACAAAACGTCATATGAATTATGGTCTGAAAAAATGCCTAACATCTGATATTTCAGAGTTTTTGGATGCCTTTGTTATATTCTCAATACAGGAGATCAACTTGGAAATTTTAAACCCAAGGCTGACGAAGGAATTTTCATGGGTTATTCTTTAAGGAGAAAAGCCTATAGAATCTTCAATAAGCAATCAAGAACAATTATTGAAAACATTAATGTGAAGTATGATGAATCAGACTTGGAGATGGCTTACTGAAGAGAAAAACATGATGGTGTTGTGCAAGAAAATGAAAAGGAAAGCAATGAAGTTGAAGCTAGCAATGACGAGGTCATAGAAGCAACAATTGAAGCTGAGAAGTTGAAATTCATACGCCAGCCATCCTTCAGAATTGGTAATTGAAGTCCAATAACAAGCGTTCGCACTAGTTCCTCTCTCGATCAAAATGTTTATGCTTTCTGTATTCACAATGCTTTTAATTATGAAGTTGAACCAAGTTCTTATGATGTTGCCCTTAACGATGAATGTGGATTTTAGCAATGCAAGATAAACTCAACCAGTTTGAGAGGAATAAGGTCTGGAAAATGGGTCCTAGGCCAAATTACTATCCAATTGATGAACAAAATGGGTGTTTAAAAATAAATTTGATGAATCTGGAAATGTAATTAGAAACAAAGCTAGGTGGTCGTAAAAGGATATAATCAAATTGAAGGCACTGGTTTTTGATGAAACATTTTCCCCTGTTGCTAGGTTAGAAACAATTAAAATTTTGCTAAGTTTTGCATGTTTTAAAGGTTTCAAACTTAAGCAAATGAATATTAAGAGCGCCTTTATGAATAGAAAACTAAAAGAAGCAGTTTTTGTTGAATAACACCCTTCTTTTGAGAGTCACGAGTTTCCAAATCATGTGGACAAATTGGAAAAAGCATTATATGGTCTTAAGCAAGCTCCTAGAGCACGGTATGACTGTCTCTGTACATATCTTTTGGAAAATGGTTTTAGAAAGGGATGTGCTGACACAACTATGTTTCTATTACATGATGGTAATGATTTTTTAATTAATAAGATTATGTTGATGACATCATTTATGATGCTACTAATGATGTTTTGTGTGAGAAATTTGAAAAAGTTAGGTAGGGAAAATTTGAGATGAGCTTGGTAAGTGAACTGAAGTACTCCCTTGGATTTCAAATCAAATAAAGTAGTAAAGGAATTTTCATTTCTCTAACAAAGTACGTGATGGACTTGCTAAAAAGATTTAAAATTGAAGATGCAAAGACAATGAGAACAACAATGAGCCCAACAACCAAGCTTGACAAAGATGAAAAAGGTGGTGTTGTTGATCAAAAAAATATCATGGGATAATCGGTTTACTTCTCAATCTCTCTTCTTCGAGACCCGAAATTATGTTTTATGTTTGTTTGTGTGCTCATCTTCAGTGTAACCCAAAAGAATCTCATTGAAAGGACACACAATGAATCTTAAGATATTTATTACACACACTAAAATTGGGCTTTTGGTACCCTTCTTGTGATAACTTTGATTTAGTTGGATTTACTAGTGCTGAATATGCTGGTTCACTCGCTGATAGGAAAAGCATTTGTGGAACATGTTTCATGTTAGGACACTCTCTAGTTTCTTGGTTAAGTTGAAAACAAAATTATGTTGCATTGTCCACTACTAAAGCGAATATATTGCCTTAGGAAGTTGTTATGCATAAATTTTATGGATGATGCACACTATCTCTAATTTTGGCCAAGTCTATAAACAAGAATCTTTGAAGTGTGACAGTAAGAGTGCAATAGATTTATAAAATAACCCTGTCTATTATTCACGCGCAATAAACATTGATGTGAGACATCATTTCATCAGAGACCATATTGCTAGTGATATTTGTATTGAATTCATTCCAACTAAATCTCAACTTGCTGACATTTCTAATAAACCCCTTCCTGCAGATAGATTTTCCAGATTATGCTTGGTTTTAGGGATTATAGAAATTGATTAATCCCTTTACATTTTGTTTCATATTTTCTTGGGTGTTTTTTTTATCTAATTCATTTTCTGACAAGTCAAACCTTTTTTTGGAAACCATTGATAGAAGTACAATTTTTGAAAAATTTGTTATATATTTGAGACTATATTATTTTTCAAAATATGAGATATTTAAAAAAATTCATAAAAATCCTATTGCGTTGAATATAGTTCAAAATATAATTAATTTAGAAATTTATTTCATAACCATCTTTGTCTCTACCATTTTTCTATCATCCGTTATGGTTTTAAATATTAAGGGGATTTTGTGTATAATAAGTGTTTCTCTAAGCTCATTTAAAAAAAATCTAGATATGGTCATGCATGGTTTGAGATTACTTATATTTTAAATTGCGACTGACCCTATTTGAAAGTCCTAATTGCCTTTGTGTGGTTATTGTGCTCATAAAAGAAATGTAACAGCCCGCATTTTACGTATCGGAAGATCGTAAAATATTTTTATTTTATTCCCTGAGGGTTGGATCATTCTCATCTTTTAATAGGTTACTTATAGGGATGTGAGACATGTCCATAATTTTTACCAATTTTGTTTATGAACATTTTGCCTCTGTCGGTCTTGTGTAGGTCATAACTTTTGACTCAAGTCGAATCAGAGGGTGAGACCTGTGTCATTGGAAAGGAATTGATGTTTGCCTTTACGTAGAGTGGTTACATTAAAGATTTGGCTCAACGGTTTGGAAGAAAATGTTGTTTTAAGGTTTTTCAGTTGACTGTCCAGGTTTTGGGAGCCTAATGGGATGAATTGGAGAGGCCCATTAGTGGGCTATTGGAAGGATATAAATAGGAGATAAGGGATATGGGAAATGATTTTAGTTTTCCATTCTCTCATTTGGAGGCCTTGAGCTCCGCCTCCCTCCAACACCTTTCCACCATTAAAAATCATAATCCAAGGAGGGAAATCATAGATCTACAGCATTGGAGGTTAGATCTACATCAATTGAGGCAAGAGTTATCGGATCAAGGTGTTTGGTGCTAGGTGCTTGTTGTCCGGATTCTTATTTCATCAATTTTATTTTGATTTGCCGAATAGGTGAGTGATTTACATCTCTCACATGAATGCAATGAAGTATATGAGTGTTTGTGCATGTTTGTCATCAAATTCAAGTGCTTTTCATAGATCTATCCCATATTAAGTCCATTTTCATATTAACCACCCTATGATCTGATTTAACAAGTTTAGATAGGTAATTTCTATGTTATTTCATATGATTATGCGAGTTAGATCCACAATTTAGATCATATGTTCATCTATTATGGTTTTCGGTGAAATTTGCATAATTTGATGATAATTGTCATTTTCATGATGCTGGTGTTTTCATAACATGCTTATGATTGTATTGGATGTATTAGATCAGTTGATTTCGTCGAATCTACCGTTTGGCGAAGTTTTGGTGGAAATAGGAGAAGAAATTATGAAGTGCAAGTTTTGGGTCGAACGTAGGGGGTCGTTCGCTCTAGGGTGTGATTTCTTGGGAAACAAGACAGAAAGCAGGCTCGAGCGAGCCAGGGAGTCGGTCAGTCGAGCGAGCTCGGTGTAAGGCAAGCGGACGAGCAAGCGTGGAGGAAAAAAAGGTTCGGTCGAGCGAGCATATGGTTGAGTAAAGGAGTCAGTTCCTCCTATTGGATCGGGCATGAAGCCTGGAAGTGGTAAAGTGACGGGTCGGTCACTCCAAATTGGGAGGGTCGGTCGCGCTTGTTGGTTCTACCAGTGTGAAGGGTCGGTCGCTCTGGTCGGTCGAGCAGTGTGAAGGGTCGGTCGCACATGACAAATTTCTAAAAATTTATATTTGTGGGTACGACCCGGATTTGAAGAAAAGAGGTTGAGAAAATAATAATTTGGGGGCAACTCCCCAAACACTAGCCACAGCGCAGTGATGTAATTGGCTCGGTGATGGTTTGACTTTGAAGTAAATTCAAGTAGGAAGGTTCGAAGTGTTGAAAGGTGTTCATTGATTGGTGTAGAACAATGAAAGAGGTGACAACTCAAAGGTCGTAGGTTGGAGGATAATGGTTGCTCGAGAAGGTTGCTTGGGCTATGAAAAGTCGACAAGTTGGATGACTAGAGATGAGAAGAATGAGATATTATCGTTGTCGTAAGTTCTAGCAGGCTCAAAGCAGGGGTACAATAGGGGCACCCAAAAGACCGGTTGTAGTTCGAGTACCCTGGGTATCGTTGAAAGGCCTAGTTTTCAAGGTTGGACATACATGCGTATCGTTGAAAGGCCTAGTTGTCAAGGTTGGACATGCATGCGTATTGTTGAAAGGCGTATGGAGTTTATGCTAGAACTGGGGTTACCATTAGCCCTTGACATATGGCATGGTTGGTCGTCATACAATTAATGATGATTTCAAAGCAGGATTGATGGTGATAGCCAGAGTCAGTCATGGATGCTTGGTTGTTCTGTTTGTACCATTTCATGTAGGTCGTCCAAATTCGAAGGAGATGTTCCTTAGGAGCTTGTCTGATATTGGTTTATGCCTTTAGGGCTTGTACTTGAGGGATGTTGAATTTGATTAGTATGCTTTACATGAGATAAATATTTAATCTGGATATTATGTGTGCTTTACCATGATTGAATATGTGTTCTGGTTTCCATGGATGAATCTTTGAATTGTTTAATGTAAAGGTTATCACTGTCCGATGTGGGGAAGACGGAAGTTGAGTTCTTCTCTGGTGTTTCGTAGATTGGTTTGTTAATCAACCTATTCTCATGTGCTTTATTGTTGAAGTTTGTTAGCTGTTTAATCGCTCACAAAGACTGTTGTCTGACTCAAGGTTTTATGTCTCCTCTTATTACCTTGGGTTGTTGTAACGACCTGCATTCTTCGCATCGGAGGATCGTAGAATATTTATTTCTTTTTCATGTGAGGTCGTATAGTCGTGTAACTTTGGGGAACAACTATTGGGGTCAGATCTTGTTTTGGCCATAACTTTTGACTGGAAAGTTGTTTTGGCCTGAAACCACTTCCATTGGATTCGGATAATGGTTTACAATTCCGTAGAGTGGTCATATTACTAAACGGACTCACCGTTTGGGAGATGTGGCTGAAACAAGATTTAGAAGGTGAAAAACAGCTTAACCGGGCCTAATTAAGGTGATTAACAGTTAGGTCCATAACTCATTTCGGGATTAGGGTTATGGGGAGGCTGAAATCAGTTAGGAAACGATCTATTATCATTTTCTCAGCCGCCTAAAACATTTCTCTAATCCTAGCCTTGGCCTCCACCCTCTAATTTCATCCCGAATCGCTCTCTAATCAAGGATTAAGCTAATCTACGTCAAATCAAGGAGAAATAGCACCAAATCAGAGTTGGAGCTGCTGTGTTGCATAAAGATTCGACCCAAATCAGAGATAGTTTCAGATCTAAGTTTTATTTGTGGCTAAGGTGAGTGATTAGCATTGTTTTTACACTAATTATGGTTAATTAGGGGTAATCAGTGTTAATAAGCGAATTTATGTATTAATAAATTCGGGAAAATGTTTAGAAATTCTTAAACACTGTTTTAGACCTCTATTAGAAGTTTGGGTTAATTTGGTTAAGTTTTGTTAATCCTATCATTAGATTTGCTTAAACATGCGTAAAGGGAAAATATGGGTTTTTGGTATGTTTGATCCGTATTGACATGTTAAATCATTGTTTTGGTGTTTA
Organism: Allium sativum; assembly: GCA_030737875.1. Classification (NCBI taxonomy): domain Eukaryota; kingdom Viridiplantae; phylum Streptophyta; class Magnoliopsida; order Asparagales; family Amaryllidaceae; genus Allium; species Allium sativum. The sequence continues at coordinate 589,718,777 of CM060920.1, forward strand.
TGGTCAATTGTACATGTTGCTATGACTATTTGGAATGATTTATGATTGCATAGAAAAAATTAAATTGATCGACAACGCCATCGTATGGCGTAAATTGTTTGCTTGAAAAGTTGCAGAAATTGGTCAGACCAGTCTCGTTCGTGAGCAGGCATCACGACCCCAGACCCGATCGTGGAGCACCTACTTTCCACGAGCCAGTCCCATTTGTATGCCACGAACCGCATGTATGTTGCATGAGCCAAACCAGTCACCATGAGCTGGAGGAGGCAGACCACGAACCAGGCAGGAGTGCCACGAGCTGGGGGAGGCAGACCACGAACCAGGCAGGAGTCACGAGCCGATGCTGAAGGACCACGAGCTATGAGGTAGGTCACGACCCAAGCATCATCACGACCAGGACAAGCGTCATGAGTGGACTCCACGACCCGAAGGTGGTTCACGAGCAGGACGTCACCAGCCGACATGGAGGACCATGGACCGACGAGTTATGAGCTGAGGAACTGAAGAGTCATGAACCGGGATGATGTCCTAAACCAAAGACGCAAAGGTAGTCCAAATAGGAAGTTGTAACTCAGGATCCAGTTGGGAACCAACGAGTTAACTTCATGAGTTGGACTTTGCTGCGGGACGTGTGCTAAGGAGTAATTGACGTCCATAGCTTTGATTCACCACCGAGAGACGAATGTTAGGCTACAAATCAGTGCAGTGGGGTAGTTATTACTCCATAGGGCAGAGTGATCGTAGCATGGTTATGAGCCAGTGCAGTGAAGTCGTCATGACTTCATGGGGCAGAGTGGACATAGCAAGGACTAGTGGCTATGGATCAGTGCAGTGGTGTCGCCATGACTCCATGGGGTAGAGTGATCATAGCAAGGATTTGGGTGATCAAAGCGGTGGATATCGTATGCTTTACGCACTGAGTGAGAGATGTGAGGATGGTTGCTATGCTTGATTGTTTGACATCATAATGCCATGCACACCCCTTCCCGTATCTTTACACCATATGTTAGTGTCACCTTATAGTGTCGTACATCCTGTTGTGCTAACTCTTTGGTTGCAGGTTCAGGTATGGTTTAGTATACCTGTTATTGTTCTGTTTTGCTGCTTATCGCGCATACCAGACTTTTGTCTAATCCAGAGTTTTATGTCTCTTCTTATTACTCTGGGTGCTCTTAAACAGGTAGACTAGATACATGTTAGGGGGTATGCACGAGTAGCTGTACCGGAGATGAGCAGGAGGCTCCTACGTACGATATATATATATATATATATATTCTCCCTGTGTCGCTGATGGTCACTACTTTGGGCATTAGTAGTGTACTCTTCCTTTACTTTTCTTTAGAGATAGTTTGAAAAGTTGTAATAATGGTGATGTGGAACATAAGCTGTATTTGAATTTTCCGCTGCTATTATGGTTTAGTTTTCAGCTTATGCACTGTCTCGCCTGTTTATGTCAAGTATCTAACGATTATATTTTATTTCATGCGTTGTGAGACATTCTACAGATTCCCTGTTAGTTCAAATTCCTTTCTTTGACGACCGTCCTGTGCTGGTTGGACATCGGCACAACGCACTTTCATTGGAAATGTCGGCTGGTGCGGGGCGGGTCGTCACACTTGGCATCAGAGCTCTAGGTTGCATGGTTAACCTAGGGAAAGACACCAGGGAGAGATAGTACGTATATGAGAGCACATATTTGTGGTATTTTGGTTTTCAAAATATATGTATATATATACTATTGGTATATTTAAAGATGGAGTTGCACTGCACTGGCACCACTGAAGAGATGGTTAATCGTTTTCTCCTTACAGATTGAACAATGAGCTGACATACGAGGGGTACTAGTAGAGGAGCCAATTATGGGAATGCTCCTGATATGAGGACGATGTTCACTGTAACACCCCGCAAATTCTATAACTGTGAAATTAACAAATTAAAGTATAATTAATCTGAAAAAAAAAACTAAGGGAAACGGGATACGCCATTGCATTCGTCTCGGAAAAATACGCGAAATAGAGTCCGAGTTTTCGAAAAACGGAGTCCGTATGAAGAAGATATGGCCTTCGGAAGTTTTGAATTAAATTTAAAATTCAAACAGAATAAAATAAGCTCAGAAAACAAAAATGGGGCCCAATGGGCCAGGGCGGAAAAAGTCCCGCCTGACGCACCCAGGTCGACTGGGCTGTCGACCTGGTCTAACCAGGTCGACAGGCCTGTCGACAGGGCTGTCGACAGGGGTGTCGACCTGGTCCAGACCAGGTCGAGCCCAGTCTAACCTGGCTGGCCTATTCTATGTTGGTCGATTTTCTGTGGTCTGCTTTGTCATTAGGGCTAGGTGGCAGGCTCTAATTGGTCTCTCCTTAGAATGAATGGCTACGATCAATCCAAGCAACATCAATGGTCCTAATCAGTTCCTAACCTCTATATAAACAACCCTAGACTAAACCCTAATCTATTCATTCAAAAATAAGAACATAGCCGCCATGTTGCTGAGGAACGACTAGGAGTAGCCACCAAATTGGAGAGAGGATTAGGAGGAAGATTCTAAAGCTTAAAGCAACCTAAACAAATCAATTCAACAAAGGAATTTGCGTCTTCAATCCCTAAATTAGAGAATTCATCACACCATTGTAAGTAGAGTATTACTTTGGTATGAATAAACAATTGTGTTGGTTTGTATGCTTGAATTGTGGCAATAAAGTAATTCATATTTGTGCGTTCTTATCAATTTGAAATATTATATACGTTTGGATATTTATGAATTATGTTATTCATTATAAAGAACTACATGCGGTAGTTCTATGCAAGTATACGTTTGGAATATTTCGCAAATTATGTAATCCATGTTGAAGCTACATGTATGTAGTTGATTTAAATTCATGCAAGTTTGGGGTTTGCTTCTATGCCACCATGATGTATACTTTTGTGCATAAATCATTTTGTAAGTAATTGGAACAAGTTTGGTTATTATCCATATGAAATTATGTTGAGAATTTGGCATCATGTATTAAGCCATGCTTTTGTACTAGAAAACCTATTTGCAAACTTATGAATATGGCTAGGCTATGAATGATATTTGGCATAATTGAAATCCATGATTAAGTCTATCTTGTTTACAAGAATTTTATGATGACATATGTGAGACATGGCTAGGTTAGACTCAAAAAAAAAATCCCTTTTTGCAAGTTTAAAGCAAACACCATGTTTAGGAATATTTATGCATAAGTATATTTATACCATCGTTATGTGATTAGACTTAAATCATGATTAAGTTGAACTATGCTTTTGTGTTAGTAACAAAGTATCCCCTTTGTAAACATGTAGAGACCTTATGGACATGATTTGTTTATGTTTGACATTATGCCTAAATAAGAACATAAGTCTATGTTGTAGTTAAGACTATGTGACACCTAATTTAGATTCTTATCTTAAGTTTACATGGTTTGATTCATGTCACCTATGCTTTATGACCAAAGTATCTATGCAAGTACACCAGTTTCTATTTTGTATTTCCAACGTCATATTGCAAGTTCATGCGCTCACCTTCCCCTATTTGTGTATGTAATCACGCTTTAAGCCTCCCTTTTCGCATGGCTAAATTGGGCTTTAAAAGGCTAAGCCCAATATATATATAATAAACGGACGTGTAAAACGGGGAAAAATAACGTTGGGTTAAAATTACTAATGAATGAAAATATAAAATAGAAGGGCCCAAGTTCAAGTATGGGTTGGGCCCATGATTGGTGTAACCTTTACACCATTAACTTAATAATGGGCCGCAAATATTTACATATAAGAAATAAAGAAGAATGACAAGATATGTAAATGTAGAACATACGATGTGTTTAACCCGAGGTTGGATTGAGTTGTGATGTAAACCTGCCCGGAACCGCCCGGCTGTCCAGTAGTCACAACAATACCTATCCAATGTGGGAGGTTAAACATGGAGCCCAATAAGGACCCGAGGTTAGACTGAGTTGTGGCGTAAGACTGCCCGGAACCAACCGGCAACAGGCAGCCACAACAATACCTGTCTAATGTGAGAGGTCAGGGCCTTAATAAGACAATTAAGGCTGAGTCAGGATTGTTAGGATTAAGTGAACTAAAGACTTAATCAAAATGGGACATGCTAAACTAAACGGACTGGTGGGGGTTAGGTTAGAAAACACTTAACCAACTTAGCATGTTGGCTAGAGATAGAAAACCTAGTAACGGGGGACCCTTTTCAGCAGTAACCCTAGAAGGTGTATCAGGATACCCTGAAACTAGGCAGGGTGGGGCACGATTACTGGGCTGATTGTAAGAGGTCAAATCGACGGCGGTGGTGTAGCAGTGTAGGTTCTAACGGGGTGCGGGCGTGCACACACTCCGGCGCAGAAAAATAAGGCACTGGACACCAGTAGCATACCTGTGCACTCTAAGGTTGTGTCGGGCCGCCGCCATGGGACTTGATACACCCCATGGTGGGACCAGCATAGGTAACTACAACATCGGGGGCCGTAAGACACATGTAACTATGCGAGTAGGAGCCGATCATCATAGAATGGATCACATCACCCTGATTTATGGGGTGCCAGTTGGAAAACTAGTTTACATGGGTTCAGAGATTAACATGGGGTACGATAGTATATTCGACCCTAGACAACTTAACCAAGCTATAGTGCTTTTCCACTTCTTGTTTATACTTATCATACCCAGTTCTTTATTCATAGACAAAATAGTACTAGACTTACTCAGGCTTTATGTCTGACTCTACTTTTCTTTCGTCTTCTTTTCTTCCGTCCCCCCCCCCAGGTCCACAGGGAGGGAACACAGCAGCTTGACCAACCTTAACATCCAACTTGAAGAGGAGAAATGTATTGCTTGGACTTTCCTGTTTTGAACTATGGCTTTGGACAATCCACTATGGGGACTTTTGCAGTTTATCTATGTTTTATTTATGCTTCTTTAAATAATGTACTCAAGACAGATTATGAAGGAGTTATGTTATGTTTTTGGGAAAAGATGTAAGACAATCATGGTGATGTTTCGTAACACGTATTTGCTTTTATGAAATAAAAGTTTGTTGTTTTTCCGCTGTTTACAAATATGTGTTCTTATATCTGTCTTGTATATCTGTGAACTTATACTTATAAACCTCCACCAAAATTAGGGCATTCCCTTTGAGAGTGACCCTAACGGAGGTGGGGTGTTTCACTTGGTATCAGAGCATAGGTTTACCAGATAAGATAAAAAGTTTTGAAAAATTGTTTTCAAAAAGGAAATTTAAAGAAGCATTTTTAAAAGAAAAATATTATTTTATTTTAAAAAGGGCAAAGTCCACTCCCCAAAGCCATAGGTACTATCTCTTATCCTTCGTTTTGAATCTATCCTTTTTGTTTCAGCATGTCTGAAGACCTTAACTTGCCAGAAGGGGTGCCAATACCTGGTTGGTTTAGACGGTTCTTAGAAGCAAGGGCCACTCAGCCAGGTCCTACCATTCCTCCTCCCCCAGCTGCCGGAAATCATCCAGCTGCAGCGGCACCTTTTCCTCCACCTCCTCCTCGGGGAAACACGTTTGCTAAGATATGTAAAGATTTTAAAGCTATGGGAGGAAGGGATTTCCATGGAACTGAGTCCTTCGTGGCAGCCAGAAATTGGCTGAAAGAAACGGAGGACCTATTCATCATCTTTGAGGTAGAGGATAGACAAAAAGTACAATTGGCAGTATGGCTATTGAAGGGCGAGGCTTCCTACTGGTGGGAAGTCACTAATGCTGAGAGACCAGTGGAGACATGGGAGGACTTTAGGGCAAGGTTTGAGACTAAATTTCTCTCAGATGCGGAAAGAAGTTTGCAGTTGGAAAAATTCTTATTTCTTAAACAAGGGGACAAGACAGTCAGAGAATATGTGAATCAGTTCGATGAGCTGGCTAGGTTTGGGCTTGACCTAGTCAACACCCCGCACAAGAAGGCTCTCCATTTCGTCAAAGGGTTGAATGAGCCATTACACAGTTTGGCCATGACCCATATACCCATGGGAGCCACGTATGAAAGATTGGTGCAAATGGCATTGCTGAATGAAGAGGATAAGGGCAAGAAGAAAGAGGGTTTGCAGCCTAAGAAGACAGACTTTAAGAAGGGCGGGAAAGGCAACAAAGAGAAGAGGAAGTGCAATTTTTGTGGCAAAGTGGGGCACTTAGTAAAGGACTGCCGGAAAAAGAAGGCCAAGGAGAATGGTGGGTGCTTTTCTTGCGGTGAGACGGGCCACAGGGCTAAGGACTGCCCAAAGAAACGGGGACAGGGGCAGAGGGCTGGATCCACCCCAGGGGCACAGGTTCATGTGCTAGAAGCACCACCTCTGCAACAGCGAGGTATAAATACTTCTGTAGAAAGTGTAGTTTATCTTTACGGTCACCCCGTTCGCACTTTATTTGATTCTGGCGCATCACACTCCTTTATCTCGTCTGCTTTAGTAGAATCTCTGCACCTAAAAACTAGTATGGTAGAGGACCCCTTAATTGTTTCAAACCCAATTGGGGGCCCAGCTCATTTGTCTATGATCTGTTTGGGATTGAAAATTTCTATTCTAAGTGTAGAATTTCAATGTAGTGCCTTTGTTTTGGGCTTTTCGGGTTATGGTTTGATTTTGGGTATGGATTGGCTATCCAGTAATGGGGCCATCCTTGATTGTGAGAAAAGGGTTGTTAGGCTCCTAACCCAGCTCGGTAATACTTTGGAAATTTCTTGTAATCCCTCGTATGCGGTTATGCTTAGTTATCTTGAATCGCTAGATGCCTCTGTTGAAAATTTGCAATTAGTTAGAGTGGTCCGGGAATATCCGGATGTTTTCGAAGAGGTGAAGGGCTTGCCTCCAAAGCGGGAAATAGACTTCCGCATATATCTTGTAGATAATGCAAAGCCCGTTGCGTTGCCCGTTAGACATATGGCTCCACGAGAAAGGAAAGAGCTCAGTAAACAGATTAAAGAGCTTCTAGAAAAGGGGTTCATTAGGAGGAGCATTTCAGAATGGGGCGCTCCGGTGGTGTTCGCCACAAAGGCGGATGGTTCACTCCGACTATGTGTTGACTATAGGGAGCTCAACAAGCTAACGAAAAAGAATAGGCACCCTCTCCCTAGAATTGACGATTTATTTGACCAGCTTGTAGGAGCGTCTGTTTTCTCCCAACTCGATTTAGCAACCGGTTTTCATCAGCTAAGGGTGGCTGAAGATAGCATCGATAAAACGGCATTCAGAACCCCAGACGGCTTCTTTGAATGGCTTGTCATGCCTTTCGGCTTGACAAATGCACCTGCTTACTTCGTGGACCTGATGAGTAGGGTATTTAGAGATTTCCTCAATAAATTCGTAGTGGTCTTCGTAGATGATATCCTTATCTTCTCAAAGAGTGAAGAGGAACATGCTCAACACTTAAGGGCAATCATGGAAACTTTGCGAGTCCATCAACTAAAAGCCAAATTCTCCAAATGCCACTTTTGGAGAGAAGAGGTGAGGTTCCTTGGGCACATAGTATCCAAACAAGGGTTAGCAGTGGACCCTGCTAAGGTAGTGGCGGTACAGGATTGGAAGACACCAAGGAATGCAACTGAGGTCCGAAGCTTTCTAGGACTAGCGGGTTTCTATCGAAAATTCATAAAGGATTTTGCGAAAATCTCAGCGCCGCTCACGAAATTGACCAAGAAGAATCTAGTGTTCAATTGGGACTTGGATTGCGAGTTTGCTTTCCAACGACTGAAAAGGGCTCTTACAACAGCCCCAGTTTTGACGCTGCCAGATGGGAGCAAGATGTTCACTGTTTATACGGATGCATGTGGGACAGGGCTAGGCGTCGTCTTAATGCAGGAAGGAAGGGTAGTAGCGTATGGCGGGAGGCAGTTGAAAGTACACGAAAAGAACTACCCAACCCACGATCTTGAGTTAGCCGCCATCGTCTTTGCACTCAAGTCTTGGCGACACTATCTCTTAGGTGAGAAGTTCGAACTTTACACTGACCATAAATCGTTGAAATATCTTTTCTCGCAGAAGGATCTTAACTTGAGGCAACAAAGATGGATGGAGTTTCTTGCCTCGTACGATTTCGAAATCTCCTACACTCCGGGCAAAGGCAACGTAGTGGCAGACGCGTTGAGCCGAAAGAAATTGACCCTAAGCCCGTTGTTTGTTGAAAGACAAAGCCTAGAGTTTATAGCCAGCTTAGACTTTAGGCCTTCCTCCGATTTCGTACCAGGCTTGCTAGCATCTCTCGAAGTGCGCCCAGCTTTAGTGGATTCAGTAGGGGCAGCACAACGCGAAGACCCTCAGCTTGTGGAAATAATTGATAGGCTAATTAGGGGTGAGACTTCAAGTCACCTCAACAGATACTCCATCAACGATAAGGGTTTGCTAAGGCGAGACGGAAGACTATGCGTCCCACAGACAAAAGATTTAATAAAGAAGGTTCTCGAGGAAACACATCACTCCAAGATGACGATACACCCAGGCGGAGATAAAATGTACAAAGACATAAAAAGGACTTTCTTCTGGAACGGCATGAAAAAGGACGTGGCAGAGTTCGTTTCTAAGTGTATGGTGTGCCAACAGGTTAAGGCGGAACAGAAAAAGCCCGGCGGACTACTACATCCTCTGGAGGTCCCGCAGTGGAAGTGGGATAGCATCTCAATGGACTTCATCGATGGGCTGCCTAGGTCTAGGAGAGGCAACACTAGCATTTGGGTAATAGTGGATAGGCTTACTAAAAGCGCCCACTTTTTACCCGTCAAAAGTAAAAGAACTGCCTCATCCCTAGCATCACTTTACCTTAAGGAAATCGTTCGACTCCATGGAATACCATCTAGCATTGTTAGTGACCGAGACCCCATCTTCACCAGTGAGTTTTGGCGGAGTCTGCAAGAAGCAGTAGGAACGCAGTTATGCTTGAGCACAGCCTATCATCCCCAAACCGACGGCCAAACAGAGAGAGTGAACAGAGTTTTGGAAGACCTTTTAAGACTATGCGTCCTTGACTTCGGAGGGACATGGGAAGACCACCTTCCTTTGGTGGAATTCGCCTACAACAACAGCTATCAAGCAACCATCGGAATGGCGCCCTTCGAAGCTTTATATGGAAGACCGTGCCGATCGCCCACTTGTTGGTGGGAGTCTACTGATAAGCTCATACTTGGACCAGATATGATCCGAGAGACTTCAGAGAAAGTAGACTTAATACGAAGAAGGATGAAGACGGCCCAAGACAGACAAAAGTCCTATGCCGACAAGAGGAGGACCGACCTTGAATTTGAGGTTGGAGACAGAGTTTTTCTCAAGGTATCACCGCTAAGAAACGTTGTTCGTTTTGGGACCACAGGAAAGCTAGCACCAAGGTTCGTAGGGCCATTCCCCATCATCGAGAAAATTGGGAAAATGGCCTATAGATTAGAGCTACCCGAGAAGTTGGCCGGAGTCCACAACGTTTTTCACGTTTCACATCTCCGAAAATGTCTGCATGAGTCTGCTGAAGTGGTAGAGCCAAATATCCTCGAAGAGGCCGAAGTGGAACGCGAAGCAACCATAAGAAAAGTTCCAACTCGCATATTAGGAACGGAAGTGAAGAAGCTACGCAACCGTGAAGTCAAGCTCGTCAAAGTTCAGTGGAGCGACGCCGAGGGAGACGCGACTTGGGAAACTGAAGCTAGAATCCGTACAGCCTACCCTTTTCTGTTCGAGGGTACATCCTTGATCTTTCCTTTTCCTTAAGTTGCGCTTTTATCTATCTTTTTAGGTATATTTCCTCGACCTTATCTTTTAGGTAGAATCTTTTTGGATGGAAACATGTAGTTGAAACATGTTATGTATGATGGTTGTAAGTGGTTGCAAGTGATTGCTAGTGGTTGCTCGTGGTTGCATATACACACACAATCTAGGTTTTAGATCGGCTCAGTCACTTCATATTGCATATGCATATATGTTTGCACTCGTATATGGTTGAACTTTAATGTGTTGTCATATGGATGTTGCATTTGTATTGAATGATTGTGCACTCATGTAGAATCAAGAATAGGAAAATTTGCATACATAATGGATTCATGGCACTTACATAATTCGCACTAAGGAGGTCAACTGAATCAGTAGACCGCCTGATTTTGCATTAGATAAGTACATGTACACACACACTTCGCATATGATCATGAAGCATTAGAAGTCTTTTAAGGACAATGGATGCTCGTGTTTGATGGATGAGTAGATGGATGATTGGATGTTAGGATATACATTCCTCCTAACTTGAAGATTTCGAGGACGAAATCCTTTTAAGTGGGGGAGAATGTAACACCCCGCAAATTCTATAACTGTGAAATTAACAAATTAAAGTATAATTAATCTGAAAAAAAAACTAAGGGAAACGGGATACGCCATTGCATTCGTCTCGGAAAAATACGTGAAATAGAGTCCGAGTTTTCGAAAAACGGAGTCCGTATGAAGAAGATATGGCCTTCGGAAGTTTTGAATTAAATTTAAAATTCAAACAGAATAAAATAAGCTCAGAAAACAAAAATGGGGCCCAATGGGCCAAGGCGGAAAAAGTCCCGCCTGACGCACCCAGGTCGACTGGGCTGTCGACTTGGTCTAACCAGGTCGACAGGCCTGTCGACAGGGCTGTCGACAGGGGTGTCGACCTGGTCCAGACCAGGTCGAGCCCAGTCTAACCTGGCTGGCCTATTCTATGTTGGTCGATTTTCTGTGGTCTGCTTTGTCATTAGGGTTAGGTGGCAGGCTCTAATTGGTCTCTCCTTAGAATGAATGGCTACGATCAATCCAAGCAACATCAATGGTCCTAATCAGTTCCTAACCTCTATATAAACAACCCTAGACTAAACCCTAATCTATTCATTCAAAAATAAGAACATAGCCGCCATGTTGCTGAGGAACGACTAGGAGTAGCCACCAAATTGGAGAGAGGATTAGGAGGAAGATTCTAAAGCTTAAAGCAACCTAAACAAATCAATTCAACAAAGGAATTTGCGTCTTCAATCCCTAAATTAGAGAATTCATCACACCATTGTAAGTAGAGTATTACTTTGGTATGAATAAACAATTGTGTTGGTTTGTATGCTTGAATTGTGGCAATAAAGTAATTCATATTTGTGCGTTCTTATCAATTTGAAATATTATATACGTTTGGATATTTATGAATTATGTTATTCATTATAAAGAACTACATGCGGTAGTTCTATGCAAGTATACGTTTGGAATATTTCGCAAATTATGTAATCCATGTTGAAGCTACATGTATGTAGTTGATTTAAATTCATGCAAGTTTGGGGTTTGCTTCTATGCCACCATGATGTATACTTTTGTGCATAAATCATTTTGTAAGTAATTGGAACAAGTTTGGTTATTATCCATATGAAATTATGTTGAGAATTTGGCATCATGTATTAAGCCATGCTTTTGTACTAGAAAACCTATTTGCAAACTTATGAATATGGCTAGGCTATGAATGATATTTGGCATAATTGAAATCCATGATTAAGTCTATCTTGTTTACAAGAATTTTATGATGACATATGTGAGACATGGCTAGGTTAGACTCAAAAAAAAAATCCCTTTTTGCAAGTTTAAAGCAAACACCATGTTTAGGAATATTTATGCATAAGTATATTTATACCATCGTTATGTGATTAGACTTAAATCATGATTAAGTTGAACTATGCTTTTGTGTTAGTAACAAAGTATCCCCTTTGTAAACATGTAGAGACCTTATGGACATGATTTGTTTATGTTTGACATTATGCCTAAATAAGAACATAGGTCTATGTTGTAGTTAAGACTATGTGACACCTAATTTAGATTCTTATCTTAAGTTTACATGGTTTGATTCATGTCACCTATGCTTTATGACCAAAGTATCTATGCAAGTACACCAGTTTCTATTTTGTATTTCCAACGTCATATTGCAAGTTCATGCGCTCACCTTCCCCTATTTGTGTATGTAATCACGCTTTAAGCCTCCCTTTTCGCATGGCTAAATTGGGCTTTAAAAGGCTAAGCCCAATATATATATAATAAACGGACGTGTAAAACGGGGAAAAATAACGTTGGGTTAAAATTACTAATGAATGAAAATATAAAATAGAAGGGCCCAAGTTCAAGTATGGGTTGGGCCCATGATTGGTGTAACCTTTACACCATTAACTTAATAATGGGCCGCAAATATTTACATATAAGAAATAAAGAAGAATGACAAGATATGTAAATGTAGAACATACGATGTGTTTAACCCGAGGTTGGATTGAGTTGTGATGTAAACCTGCCCGGAACCGCCCGGCTGTCCAGTAGTCACAACAATACCTATCCAATGTGGGAGGTTAAACATGGAGCCCAATAAGGACCCGAGGTTAGACTGAGTTGTGGCGTAAGACTGCCCGGAACCAACCGGCAACAGGCAGCCACAACAATACATGTCTAATGTGAGAGGTCAGGGCCTTAATAAGACAATTAAGGCTGAGTCAGGATTGTTAGGATTAAGTGAACTAAAGACTTAATCAAAATGGGACATGCTAAACTAAACGGACTGGTGGGGGTTAGGTTAGAAAACACTTAACCAACTTAGCATGTTGGCTAGAGATAGAAAACCTAGTAACGGGGGACCCTTTTCAGCAGTAACCCTAGAAGGTGTATCAGGATACCCTGAAACTAGGCAGGGTGGGGCACGATTACTGGGCTGATTGTAAGAGGTCAAATCGACGGCGGTGGTGTAGCAGTGTAGGTTCTAACGGGGTGCGGGCGTGCACACACTCCGGCGCAGAAAAATAAGGCACTGGACACCAGTAGCATACCTGTGCACTCTAAGGTTGTGTCGGGCCGCCGCCATGGGACTTGATACACCCCATGGTGGGACCAGCATAGGTAACTACAACATCGGGGGCCATAAGACACATGTAACTATGCGAGTAGGAGCCGATCATCATAGAATGGATCACATCACCCTGATTTATGGGGTGCCAGTTGGAAAACTAGTTTACATGGGTTCAGAGATTAACATGGGGTACGATAGTATATTCGACCCTAGACAACTTAACCAAGCTATAGTGCTTTTCCACTTCTTGTTTATACTTATCATACCCGGTTCTTTATTCATAGACAAAATAGTACTAGACTTACTCAGGCTTTATGTCTGACTCTACTTTTCTTTCGTCTTCTTTTCTTCCGTCCCCCCCCCCCCCAGGTCCACAGGGAGGGAACACAGCAGCTTGACCAACCTTAACATCCAGCTTGAAGAGGAGAAATGTATTGCTTGGACTTTCCTGTTTTGAACTATGGCTTTGGACAATCCACTATGGGGACTTTTGCAGTTTATCTATGTTTTATTTATGCTTCTTTAAATAATGTACTCAAGACAGATTATGAAGGAGTTATGTTATGTTTTTGGGAAAAGATGTAAGACAATCATGGTGATGTTTCGTAACACGTATTTGCTTTTATGAAATAAAAGTTTGTTGTTTTTCCGCTGTTTACAAATATGTGTTCTTATATCTGTCTTGTATATCTGTGAACTTATACTTATAAACCTCCACCAAAATTAGGGCATTCCCTTTGAGAGTGACCCTAACGGAGGTGGGGTGTTTCATTCACTGAATTCGTGAGAGAGATTCTTAGAAATGTGCAAGGAGCAGTTCCTAATGCTGCAAAAGGTGGTGGTGTAGCGGTGTAGGCACCTAGGGCCGATTTCGCCAAGCTTTGTAAAGACTACACTAGTCTTGGTGGGAAGCCGTTCCACGGAACGGAATCGGCTACAGAAATTAAGTATTGGCTCGATAGTTGTGAGCGTATCTTCGAAGACTTGGGTATCGAGGATGCGATGAAGAGAAGGCTAGCATCTCGTCAATTGCAAGGACGGGCAATGAACTAGTAGAATGCTATCAAAACAGCTACTCCAGAGGATCAAGTTACTTGGGATCAGTTTAATGCCCGATTCAGTGATAAGTTTATCCCAGCCGCTCAGAAATCAGAATTATTTAGGAAATTTCTGGAGCTTAAGCAGAATGGCAGGGCAGTCTCAGAGTACATTGTTGATTTCGATACTTTATCAAAGTATGGATTATCCCTTATTGACACTCCCGAGAAGAAGAATGAGAAGTTCATAACAGGCTTAGATCAGTACTTGGGGAAAAGGCTTATAAACCATATTGATGAGATTTTTGAATCGATTTTTGGAAAAGCACTGAGATTAGAGAGCCTTTATCCTAAGCCTAAGACTGAAGTCGTTGTTGCATATGCAGAAGGGACAAAGCCGTAAGCAAGCGGTGGAGGCAAGAATAATTCTAAGAACAAAGGGAAGCAGAACCAAGCTAAGGATGGTCAGAAAAAGTGCAAGAAAGATGTGGAGTGCTTTAGCCGTGGCAAGAAGGGCCACTATGCTAAAGAATGTCAAGCAAAACCCATGGATAAAAAGTGCTTCAACTGTGGCCAAGTGGGACATGACAAGGATAAATGTCTGCAACCCCCTAAAGAGAAGTAGATGTGAAAGCATATGCTCTTAATGTTGTTCCTTCTTCATCAAATGCTCCAACTGCGGTGGAGAAAGGAAAGAATGTTGTCATTCAAGGTATGCTTTCTGTTTATGATGTTCTTGTTCGAGTACTGTTTGATACTGGGGCTTCCCGTTCCTTCATATCTAGTGACCTGGTAGATAGGTTGGGATTGGAACCCGAGATAGTTGATAGACCTTTAGTTGTGACGAACCCGATCGGTAGTTCAAGTAGCCTTAGTATGATTTATCGTAATGTGGTCTTATCGAGTCATGGATGTATGTTTGTTTGTGATTGCTTTGTTTTGGGTTTTACTGGGTTTGGCATTATTTTGGGAATTAATTGGCTCCAAAGATACGGGGTGGTGGTAGACTGTAAGGGCTTTTTGGTGACAGTTAGAGCGGATGATGGGCGGAGGGCAGTGTTTGGTGGTCTACCTAGTGATGGGGTAATGGCTAGTTTTCTAAATTCCCTCGACATCCCACATGATGAGTTGTCAGATGTGCCCGTGGCTGGCCAGTATCCGGACGTCATCGAGGAAGTGACCGAACTTCCACCACATCGAGAGATTGAGTTTCGTATTGATTTAGTGAAAGATGCCAGACCTATAGTGATGCCACTTCGTTGCATGGCACCAAGGAAGAAGCGAGAGATCGAGGTGCAAGTAAGCGATCTTTTGAAGGGATTTATCGGAAGAAGTGTTTCTGAGTGGGGAGCACCAGTTGTGTTTGCTACCAAGGCAGATGGTTCCCTTCGATTGTGTGTGGACTACCGCGAGCTGAATAAGGTAACGAGGAAGAATAAGTATCCTCTACCGCGGATAGATGATTTGTTTGATCAATTGAGTGGCGTGAGAGTGTTCTCCCAGTTAGATCTCATGACAGGTTTACATCAGCTTAGAGTGGAAGTTGAGAGTATAGCTAAAACGTCCTTTCGGACCCCGTCTGGATTCTATGAGTGGTTGGTCATGCCATTCGGGTTGACCAATGCACCAACATATTTTTTGGATCTTATGAATAAGGTACTCAGGGATCAATTGAATAAGTTTGTTCTTGTGTTCGTAGATGATATCTTGATTTATTCAAGGATAGAGGAGGAACACAAGGAACATTTGAGAATAGTGATGGAGGTGTTGAGAAAGCACCAATTGAAAGCAAAGTTTTCTAAGTGTCACTTCTGGAGGAGGGAAGTGAGATTCTTGGGCCATGTTGTTTCAGAGAATGATACTGCCGTGGATCCTGCAAAAGTGGCTACGGTACAAGATTGGTCTACGCCCAAGAATGCCACAGATGTATGAAGTTTCTTGGGATTAGCTGGATATTATTGGAAGTTTATCCAAGACTTCCCCAGGATAGGGACACCGTTAACTCAGTTGACCAGGAAGAATCAAGCTTCCGTCTAGGACGAAAAGTGCGAGAATGCATTCAAGAGTCTAAAGGAAAAATTGACATGTGCATCAGTGTTAGTCATTCCGAAGGGGAATAAAGAGATGATAATACATACAGATGCATGTGGTACCGGACTAGGTGCTATATTGATGCATGAAGGTAGGGATGTAGCTTATGCAAGTCGGCAACTGAAACCGCATGAGAAAAGATATCCTACCCATGATTTGGAATTGGCAGCGATCGTATTCGCGTTGAAGATGTAGAGACATTATCTCTTGGGAGTAAGATTCGAGTTGTTTACTGATCATAAATCGTTAAAGTGCCTTTTCTCCTAGAAGGATCTAAATCTCCGATAACAGAGATGGTTAGAATTCTTGGCTTCCTATGATTTCGATATCGCATATACACCTAGAAAGGGCAATGTGGTAGCTGATGCATTGAGTAGCAGACAAGCCAATTTAAGGGCTACGTTTCTTAAGTGGAAGAAACCAGAGTATATCGCAGGGTACGATTTCAGACCAAAGTGCGAATTGGATCCAGAGATGTTAGCAAGTTTGATGATCAGACCCACTTTGATTGAGCGGATTGGCTCCAGTCAGCAGGACGATCCTAACTTATTGGAAATCATCTCCAAGTTAGAGGTGGGAATCGATGAAGAGATGAACAAGTATGGGCTTGATCGAGATGGATGGCATAGAAAGAATGGTAGATTGGTTGTACCCAATGTCAATGGATTGATAGATGAAGTGCTTAGAGAATGTCATCACTCAAAAATGAATATACACCCTAGTGGTAATAAAATGTATCGAGACATGAAGAAGAACTATTACTAGGAAGGGATGAAAAGAGACTTTGGGAAGTTTATATCCAAGTGCATGAATTGCTAGTTTGTTAAAGCTGAGTAAAAGAAACCTAGTGGTTTGTTGCAACCGTTAGAAATTTCCGAATGGAAATGGGGACAAGTCTCAATGGATTTCATTGATGGGTTACCAAGGACTAGATCGGGCCATGATAGCATTTGGGCGATTGTGGACCGATTGACCAAGAGTGCAAGATTTATACCCGTCAAGTCAAATAGATCGGGCCCGATGTCATAAGAGAAATCTCAGATAAAATCAAGGTTATCCGACAACGGATGAAGGCTGCCCAAGATAGGCAGAAGAGGTACGCTGATAAGAGGAGAAGAGATTTAAAATTCTCCATTGGCGACTTGTTGTTTGTCAAGATTTCTCCGTTAAAGAGCGTGATTCAATTTGGTAGGAGCGGCAAGTTGACACTAAGATTTGTTAGTCCATTCCCAGTTCTCGAGCAAGTTGGGAATTTGGCATATAAAGTTAAGTTGCCGGACAAGATGGCGGGAGTTCATAACGTATTTCATGTTTCCCAGTTAAGGAAATTCGTGCATGACCCCGATGTGGCTATTTCACCTGATCAGTTAGATGATATCGAAGTAGAGCCGAAGGCGGTTGGGAACCGCAAGCCGATTCGTTTTTTCAAGAACGATACGAAGCAACTTCGAAGGAAAGCGGTGAATCTTGTCAAGGTTCAGTGGGGCGAGGATGAGAATGACTGTACATGGGAGACAGAGGAAAGCATTAGGAAGACGTATCCAGAACTCTTTGCCTGGTAAAATTTTAAATTTCGATTTAGTCTTTCCGCATGCTAGGATAGGTTTGTTTCGTTTGTTTTGTGTGTTTGATTGTTTGTGAATGACTGATAGGCATGCAGAACACTTTTGTATGTTTTTGGTTAAGAAATTTCAGGGACGAAATTTCTTAAGGAGGAAAGTGTGTAACGACCCGCATTCTACGCATCGGAGGATCGTAGAATATTTGTTTCTTTTTTGTATGAGGTCGTATAGTCGTGTAAATTTGGGGAACAACTATTGGGGTCATTTCCCATGTTCACGATTTTGGCCGATCTTTAAATGACCATTTTACCCCAAGCTGATCTTGTTTTGGCCATAACTTTTGATTGGTAAGGAGTTTTGACCTAAATCCACTTCCATTGGATTTGGATGATGGTTTACAATTCCGTAGAGTGGTCACATTAGCCAAACGGACTCAATGTTTGGGAGATATGGCTGAAACAATGTTTAGAAGGTGAAAAATAGTTTAATCGGGCCTAATTAGGGTGATTTGCAGCTAGGCCCATAAAGCATTTCGGGATTAGGTTTATTGGTAGGCTGAAATCAGTTAGGAAACGATCTATTTTCATTTTCTCAACTGTCTAAAACATTTCTCAAATACTAACCATGGCCTCCACCTTCTAATTTCATCCCAAATCACTCTCTAATCAAGGATTAAGCTAATGTACGTCAAATCAAGGAGAAATAGCACCAAATAAAAGTTGGAGCTGCTGTTGCATAGTGATTCGACCCAAATCAGAGACAGTTAAAGATCTAAGTTTTATTTGTGGCTAAGGTGGGTGATTAGCATTGTTTTTACACTAATTATGGTTAATTAGGGGTAATTAGTGCTAATTACCGAATTTATGTATTAATAAATTCTGGAAAAATGTTTATAAATTCTTAAACACCGTTTTTAGACCTCTGTTAGAAATTTGGGTTACTTTAGTTAAGTTTTGCTAATCCTATCATTAGGTTTGCTTAAACATGCGTAAGGGGAAAATATGGGTTTTGGGTATGTTTGATCCATATTGACATGTTAAATTGTTGTTTTGGTGTTTATGGTTGATTGTACATGTTGCTATGACTATTTGGAATGATTTGTGATTGCATAGAAAAATTGGATTGGTAGAAAACGTCGTTGTATAGCGTAAATTGCTTGCGGGAAAAATTGCATAAATTGGTCAGACCAGTCCCGTTCGTGAGCAGGCATCACGACCTTATACCCGATCGTGGAGCACCTACTTTCCACGAGCCAGTCTCATTTGTATGTCACGAACCACCTGGATGTTGCATGATCTGAACCAGTCACCACGAGCTGGAGGAGGCAAACCACGAACCAGGCAGGAGTGCCACGAGACGGAGGAGGTAGACCACAAACCACGCAGGAGTCACGAGCCGGAGCTGAAGGACCACGAGCCATGAGGTAGGTCACGAACCGAGTATAATCACGACCAGGACAAGGGTCATGTGTGGACTCCACGACCTGAAGGTGGTTCACGAGTAGGACATCACGAACCGACATGGAGGACCATGGACCGACGAGTTATGAGCTGAGGAACTGAAGAGTCACGAACTAGGATGATGACCAAAATCCGAGACGCAAAGGTAGTCGAAATAGGAAGTTGTAACTCAGGATCCAGTTGGGAACCAATGAGTTAACTTCATGTGTTGGACTTTGTTGCAGGACGTGTGCTAAGGAGTTATCGACGTCCATAGCTTTGATTCACCACCGAGAGATGAATGTTAGGCTACGGATCAGTGCAGTGGGGTAGTTATTACTCAATGGGGCAGAGTGATCGTAGCATGGCTATGAGCCAGTGAAGTGAAGTCGTCATGACTTCATAGGGCCGAGTGGACATAGCAAGGACTAGTGGCTATGGATCAGTGCAATGGTGTTGCCATGACTCGATGGGGGCAGAGTGATCATAGCAAGGATTTGGATGATCAAAGCGGTGGATATCGTATGCTTTACGCACTGAGTGAGAGATGTGAGGATGGTTGCTATGCTTGATTATTTGTCATCACTATGATATGCTTTAGTTTTCAGCTTATGCACTAACTCGCCTGTTTACGTCAAATACGTTATTATTATATTTTATTCCATGCGTTGTGATACATTCTACAGGTTCCATGTTAGTTCAAATTCCTTTCTTTGACAACAGTCCCATGCTGGTTGGATATCGGCGCAGCATACTTTCATTGGAAATGTCGGCTGGTGCGGGGCGGGCCGTCACATTTGTTCACCCGGTTGTGGATGGACAGACTAAGTAGCAGTTTACAGGTGATTAGTGAGGACGATGTTGCTGTGCGGAGGCAAGAAAGAAGCTGACGTACCAGTTTTGTTACTATTTAGTATTTTTGTTTCCGCTGTTAGAGAGCTCTATGAGGGTCGTAGTGAGGCCTGATGTACAAACTTTAATATTGGTTGGATAATCTTTCAGCATGATGAAAATGTTACAAAAGTTTGCTATACGATGCTTCATTACTATTACCTGTTGTATTTTTTCTACTATATTTTATCCTTGCGCTGCGAATTCTACGACAGGTTCCAATATAGTTTACCTACGCCGATGATCGTCCATAGCTGCCTGGCACACTTTTCAGCGCATTATTCCTCTTATTTAGTGCAGGGGTTATGGGTGGTCGTCACATTTGGTACCAGAGCTCTGGTCAACGATTTTGGCCAAAGTTCGAAGATGTAATTACGTATGAGGGACATACTTGGAGATTTCAGTTGGATGCTTACTATATATATTAGCATATATAGTAGTAACAGTTGTATCTCTTTAGCAATTTTTCTTGGAAGTGGATAATTATTCTAAATCGCAGATTTAGAATGAGTAGACGAGAATCAAGACACACTGCTTGGAGAGCTAATATAGGAGGGGGAAATGGTGGCGAACCAGACTACCCAGACATGTTCGAGGCCATGACAGCAGTGATCATAAGAGGATTCCCGCTCCAGTGGCGGCTATGGTTAATGTTGGAGTTCCAGTGCCAAGATCTGTAGAATTTGCAAACTATATAAAGACATTTCTTCATTGGAAGGAAAACAATTCAAGGGCACTGAACCGGTTGAAGAAGTCCAGAGGTGGATGGATACTTGTGTTAGGGTCTTCAAGGACTTGGGCACTGATGATGCAACAAAGAGATAGCTTGCATTAAGGCAGTTAGAGGGCAGAGTAATGGACTGGTGGAACTCTATCACACTTGAGACCCCTGAAGAGGATTTTTCATGGGAGCTGTTCCAAACTAAGTTTGAAGTGAAGTTTATCTCCACCATGCAAAAGTCTATTCTATTTAAGAGATTTGTGGAGCTTAAGCAAAATGGTCGACCAGTTCTTGACCATATTTCTGACTTCGAGGCTTTGTCAAAGTATGCTCATTCATATGTGGGTACTCCTTATAAAAAGAACGAGAAGTTTGACTTAGTGTTGGATGAATATCTTGGGAATCAGCTTGTGGATCACCTCGATGATAGCTTTGAGAAGATCGTCGAGAAGGCTTTGAGGTATGAAAGTCTATTTCCTAAGAAGATGTCTGTTATAACACCTAAGGTTGAATAGAAGCCACAATAGGTTGGTAATAATAAGAAGAGGAAGCAGCAACAACAGAAACGGAAGAATGGCCAAAATAAGCCAAAGAGTGAGGTGGTTTGCTTTAATTGCCAATAGAAGGGCCATTATTTAAATGAGTGCAAGAATCCCAAAGCTGAGAAGAAGTGCTTCAAGTGTGGGAAGCTTGGACATGAGAAGAAAGACTGTCCAGAATCAGCTAAGGGCAGGCAAGTTATGAAGGCATATACTTTGGAAGTCGTGCCAACTTCTTCAAGAGCTCCTATTGCAGAGAAAAAGGGAAAGGGTGTCATGGTGCAAGCTACTATTTCTGTTAATGATGTTTCAGTTCGTGTGCTTTTTGATACTAGTGCATCACATTCATTCATTTGCAATGAGCTTGTGTGTCGCTTGGGTTTGCAACCCGAGATTTGTGACAGACCATTGATCATGACTAATCCAGTTGGGGGTTCTTCCAGTTTGTGCATGATTTGACGTGGTCTAGTGTTATCGAGTCTTGGTTGCACTTTTGTTTGTGATTGCTTTATTCTTAACTTTTCCGGGTTTGGGATCATTTTGGGCATGGATTGGCTCAAGAGGTATGCGGCAAGGGTGAATTGCGAGAAGGTAGAGGTGAGGGTCAGGGATGTGGAAGGGTGAAAGGTGTTGATTAGATGTAAGGGTGAAGAGGTTGCCTTCGTGAGTTATCTATATTCACTTGGTATTCCACAAGAAGACCTGTCATCAGTGCTGATTGCTAATGAGTATGTAGATGTCTTTGACGAGGTCAAAGGGTTGTCGCCGCATCATGAGATCGAGATTAGGATCGATTTGGTCGAGGGTGCTAGACCAATCGTTATGCCTCTTAGGCGGATAGCGCCTAAGGAGAAATGAGAGTTGGAGGTGCAAGTTTTTGACCTTTTGGGAAAAGGATTCGTTTGGAGGAGTGTATCTGAATGGGGCGCACCGGTCGTGTTTGGAAACAAGGGAGATAGCTTGTTAAGATTTTGTGTGGACTATCGTGAGCTGAACAAGGTGACTGAGAAGAACAAGTATCCATTGCCAAGGATTAATGACTTGTTCGATCAGCTTCATTAAGCCAAAGTGTTTTCTCATATGGATCTGACAACGGGATTTCACAAGTTGAGGGTGGCAAAGAATAATTTGCCAAAGACTGCTTTTTGGACACCATCCGGTTTCTTTGAGTGGTTAGTGATGCCATTCGGGTTGGCTAACGCGCTAGCGTATTTCATAGATCTTATGAATAGGGTATTCAGAGATCAGTTAAACAAGTTCATGCTTGTGTTCGTGGATGGTATTTTGGTTTACTCTCAGAGTGAGGAAGAGCATAAGACGCACTTGAGAGTTGTGTTAGAATTCTTGAGAAAGCATCAGCTGAGGGCTAAGTTTTCCAAGTGTCACTTCTGGAAGAGTGAAGTGAGGTTCTTAGGTCATGTTGTTTATGGAAATGGGATAGCAGTTGACCCCGCTAAAGTAGCAGCAATCCAGGAGTGGGATAAACCTAAGAGTGCGATGGATGTTCGATGTTTCCTTAGGTTGGCCAGTTATTACCGATGGTTTATCAAGGATTCCTCCAAGGTAGATGCACCATTAACAGGACTGACGAAGAAGAACCAAGTGTTCACATGAGATGCAAAGTGTGAACAAGCATTCAAAATCCTGGAGGAGACATTGACGAGTGCACTTGTGTTGACGATTCCGAGTGAGAATGAAGAGATGGTGGTACACACCGATGCAGGTGATACTGGAATTGGAGCAGTGCAGGTGCAGAAGGATAAGGTTGTGCCTACGTGAGTCGACAGCTAAAACCGCATGAGAAGAATTACCCAACTCATGATTTAGTGTTGGCGGCGATTGTGTTTGTGCTGATGACGTGGAGACATTACCTGTTGGGAATTCAATTCGAGTTGTTTACGGATCACAAGTCGTTGAAGTATCTTTTCTCCCAATAGGACTTAAATCTTCGGCAGCAAAAATGGTTAGAGTTTCTGGCATCATATGATTTTGGTATAGCCTATACTCCTGGTAAGGGTAACGCAGTTGCAGATGCGTTGAGTCGAAGGCATGCAAGTTTAGGAGCGATGTTTGAAGAATGGAAAAGCCTTAAGTATTTGGCAAGGTTTGAATTCAGGCCAAGGTGCGAGTTGGAACCCGAAATGTTGGCAAGCTTATTGATAAGACCCATTCTTATCGAAAGGATTGCCGAGAGCCAAAAGCAAGATGTGAAGCTTGTCGAGTTTATCTAGAATCTAGAACCAGAAGATAAAGAGTTCGACGTCGATCGAGAAGGTTGGCTTCGAAAGCAAGGACGATTCGTTGTTCCTGATATTGATGGATTGGGTGATGAGGTTCCGAGAGAATGTCATCACTCGAAATTGACAATTCTTCCCGGTGGCAATAAGATGTATCAGGACATGAAGCGAGTCTACTACTGGGAAGGGATAAAGCAAGATATTGGAAAGTTCATTTCCAAGTGCATGAACTGTCAGTTGGTGAAAGCTGAACAGAAGAAGCCATGTGGATTCTTCAGCCTTTAGAAGTTCCTACGTGGAAATGAGAGTAGATATCGATGAATTTTATCGATGGACTACCTAGAACCAGGGCAGGAAATGAAGGTATTTGAGTTATCGTGGATCGTTTGACCAAAAGTGCGAGATTCATTCCTGTTAAGTCGACTAGGATGGCATCAAAGCTGGCTGAGCTTTATGTGAAGTGGATAGTTTGATTCCATGGTATCCCAAAGAGTATAGTGAGTGACCGATACCCTTGTTTACGAGTGGATTTTGAAAAAGTTTGCAACAAGCTTTGGGAACCGAGTTATGATTTAGTATGGCTCATCATCCCCAAACTGATGGTCAGACCGAGAGAGTCAATCGAGTTTTGGAAGATCTCATAAGAGCTTGTGTGTTGGATTTTGGGGGATCATGGGAGGACCATCTACATCTAGTTGAGTTTGCATATAACACTATCCACCAATCGAGCATTGGGATGGCACCATATGTGGCGTTGTATGGAAGGTCTTGCAATTCTCCGGCTTGTTGGTTAGAAACTGGAGTTAAGTTGGTACTTGGGACAAAGATGATTAGAGAGACCTCGGATTGTATCGAGATCGTTCGACAACGAATGAAGGCAACCCAAGATCGTCAGAAGAGTTGCGCCGATTAGTGTCATAAGGACTTGGAATATGATGTTGGCGACATGGTTTTCGTGAAGATTTCGCCATTAAAGCATGTGGTTCGATTTAGAAGTAAAGGAAAGTTGGCTCCTAGGTTCGTTGGACCATTTCCGGTAGTCGAGCGAATTGGAAAGCTCGCATATAGATTGGAGTTACCCGAGAATATTTCGAATGTGCATAATGTGTTCCATGTGTCATTTCTACGGAAGTTTGTGCATAATTCGAATGTGGTGGTACATCAAGAGCAGTATGAAGACCTTGAAATAGAGACCGCAGTTACGAAACCTCGTAAGCCGCTTCATGTTACGGGGAGTGACACGAAACAACTGAGGAGAAAGATGGTTAAGCTAGTTAAGGTACAATGGAGTGAAGACGACGATGATTGTACATGGGAGACGGAAGAGAGTATGAAGGCGACTCATCCAGTACTCTTCGTCGGTAGGAGCCTTTGATCGTACCATTATTATATCATTGTATCTTGTTACTATTTTATTGAATTCTGCGTGCTAGGCTAATGCTATGGATGCATGGCTTGATGGTTGCTACTTTGGATGATAGAATTGGCTTCTCATGGATGATAGGCATGCGGAAATTGTTGTGGTTGTTTGTGTTTGCTTTGAATTTTGCGGGCGAAATTCTTAAGGGTGGAGAATGTAACAGCCCGCATTTTACATATCAAAAGATCGTAAAATATTTTTATTCTATTCCTTGAGGATTGGATCATTCTCGTCTTTTAATAGGTTACTTATAGGGGTGTGAGACATGTCCATAATTTTTACCGATTTTGTTTGCGACCATTTTTCCCCTGTCAGTCTTGTACAGGGCATAACTTTTGACTCAGGTCGAATCAGAGAGTGAGACCTGTGCCATTAGAAAGGAATTGATGTTTGCCTTTCCGTAGAGTGGTTACATTAAAGATTTGGCTCAGCGGTTTAGGAAAAATTGCTATTTTAAGGTTTTTCAGTTGACTATCAAGGTTTTGGGAGCCTAGTGGGCTAAATTGGAGAGGCCCATTGGTAAGCTATTGGAAGGGTATAAATAGAGGGTAAGAGATATGGTTTTAGTTTTTTATTCTCTCATTTGGAGGCCTTGAGCTCCTCCTCCCTCTAACACCTTTCCACCATTAAAAATCATAACCCAAGGAGGGAAATCATAGATCTACACCATTGGAGACTAGATCTACATCAATTTAGGCAAGTGTTCATCGGATCAAGGCATTTGGTGTGAGGTGCTTATTGTACGAATTCTTATGTCATCGAGTTTTGCCAGTTTTGGCAAATCGGTGAGTGATTTACATCTCTCATATGAACGCAATAAAGTATATGAGTGTTTGTGCGTGTTTCTCATCAAATTCAAGTGTTTTTCCATAAATCTATGCCATATTAAGTCCATTTTCATATTAACCACCCTAGGATCTGATTTAACAAGTTTAGATAGGTAATTTATAAGCTATTTCATATGATTATGAAAGTTAGATCCACAATATAGATCATATGTTCATTTATTATGGTTTTTGGTAAAATTTGCATAATTTGATGATAATTGTCATTTTCATGATGCTAGTGGTTTTATAACATGCTTATGATTGTATTGGATGAGTTGATTTCGTCAAATCTATCGTTTGGCGAAGTTTTGGTTGAAATCGGAGTAGAAATTATGAAGTGCAGGTTTCAGGTCGCACGTAGGGGGGTCATTCGCTCCAGGGTGTGATTTCTTGGGGAATAAGACAGAAAGCAGGCTCGAGCAAGCCAGGGAGTCGGTCGGTCGTGCGAGCTATGTGTAAGGCAAGCGGATGAGCGAGTTTGGAGGAAAAAAAAGGTTT
This sequence comes from Allium sativum, assembly GCA_030737875.1. Lineage (NCBI taxonomy): Eukaryota > Viridiplantae > Streptophyta > Magnoliopsida > Asparagales > Amaryllidaceae > Allium > Allium sativum. Next base: position 589,744,871 of record CM060920.1, read on the forward strand.
GGTCGAGCGAGCCTATGGTTGAGTAAAAGAGTCGGTCGCTCCTATCGGGTCGGTCATGAAGCCTGGAAGTGGTAAACTGGCGGGTCTGTCGCTCCAAGTTGGAAGGGTCGATTGCTCTGGTTGGTTCCACCAGTGTGAAGGGTCAGTCGCTTTGGTCGATCAAGCAGTGTGAAGGGTCGGTCGCACAAGGCAAATTTCTGAAAATTTATATTTTCGGGTACGACACTGATTTTAAGAAAAGAGGTTGAAAAAAAAAATCAGGGGCAATTTCCCGAACCCTAGTAGCAGCACAGTGATCTAATTGGCTCAGTGATGGTGTGACTTTGAAGTAAATTTAAGTAGGAAGGTTTAAAGTGTTGGAAGGTGTTCATTGATCGGTGTAGAACAACGAGTGAGGTGACAACTCAAAGGTAGTGGGTTGGAGGATAATGTTTTCCCAATAAGGTTGCTTGGGCTATGAAAAGTCGTCAAGTTTGATGACTAGATATGAGAAGGCTGTGATATTATCATTGTCGTAAGTTCTAGCAGACTCAAAGCAGGGGTACGATGGGGGCACCAAAAAGACTGGTTATAGGTCGAGTACCCTGGGTATCGTTGGAAGACCTAGTTGTCAAGGTTGGACATACATACATATTGTTGAAAGGCGGATGGAGTTTATGCTAGACCTGGGGTTACCATTAGCCCTTGACGTGTGGCAAGGTTGGTCGTCATATGATTAATGATGGTTTCAAGGCAGGATTGGCGGTAATATCCAGGGTCAGTCATGGATGCTTGGTTGTTCTGTTTGTACCATCTCATGTTGGTCGTCCAAAGTAGAAGCAGATGTTCCTTGGGTTCTTGTATGATATTGGTTTAGGCCACTGGGGCTTGTACTTGAGGGATGTTGAATTCGATTAGGATGGTTTACATGAGATAAATATTTAATCTGGATGTTATGTTTAATTTACCATGATTGAATTGGTGTTCTGGTTTCCATGGATGAATGGTTGAATTGTTTAATGTAAAGGCTATCAATGTCCGATGTGGGGAAGACGGGAGTTGAGTTCTTCTCTGGTGTTTGGTAGATTGGTTTGTTAGTCTGCCTATTCTCATGTACTTTATTGTTGAAGTTTGTTAGCTATTTTATCGCTCACTAATATTGTTGTCTGACCCAAGGTTTTATGTCTCCTCTTATTACCTTGGGCTGTTCGTCCAGTTGTGGATGGGCAGAGTAAGTAGCAGGTTATAGGTGATTAGTGAGGACGATGCTGCTGTGTGGAGGCGAGCAGGAGGCTAACGTGCCAGTTTTATTACTATCTAGTATTTGTGTTTTCGCTGTTTGAGTGCTCTATGAGGGTTGTAGTGAGGCCTTATGTACAAACTTTAATACCAGTTGGATAACCTTTCAGGTTGTTGAGAAAGTTTCAAAAGTTTGCTATATGATGCTTCATTACTATTACTTATTGTATTTGGTCTATTATATTTTATCCTTGCGCTCTGAGTTCTATGATAGATTCCTATATAGATTACCTACTCTGATGGTCGTCCATAGCTGTCTGGCACACTTTTCACTGCATTATTCCTCTTGTTTAGTGCAGGGGTTATGGGCAGTCATCACAAGAAAACAAAGAGAAAAATTAAACAAATAATGATATATGTGTAATTCTCCTTGGTATGTATTAACTAACCCTTTGACCCACACTGTAATTTGTGAAATATGTTTTTATCTTATGATTTACTATAATTTCTGTTTGATTATTTTAGGATTTGCGGAATTTGATTCTGTCACTTGATTTGAATTTATAATTTTAGTCTAAATCTTTTTCTATTTTCCAGTTCTGTCCATCTGTTAATGATAACAAAAGGGGGAGAAGCGTTAAGATTTTGATAAGTATGCAGACATATATAGAATTATATTTTTGTTCATATTTTCTAAGTGAACAATTGATTTATATGTTTCTTTGATTTCATACAATTTTGTTAAGTGTGGTTCTCTGTTGTTGGGGGAGTTTTGTTGTGGGGAAGCACATATATAGGGGGACTTCTCATATTTCACAGTCAAACACATTTGTTTTATTCAAAATCTTAAGTATGTTTGTCATCATAAAAAGGGGGATATTGTTGAATGTATGATTTTTATTTCATGATAACAAACATAATTTATTTTATAAATGTGTTTGAACTTGTACTATTATACATTTTCATCTCATAAAGGAATAAAAATAATTATTGACTGATAATACAACTACACTGAAATTAAATATTCACATAAGTATTTATCAATAATAAATTTTAATTCACACATTCAGAATAACACATCTTTTCAGAACTCACTTACATACATTCAGTTATCACATTCGCTTACATTTAAATCCTCACTACGATTAACTCTCACTTGGTTATACACTCTCTCACATACATCTATTCACTCTTACTGAATTTTCATGTGCATCACATATTGTCCAGTCACCTGTATACTTGTCACAGAAACACACACATAGTAAACTAGAACAAAACAGACATAAATTTGAACAAATACAAATTTATTTTAATTTTTTATTTGCTTTAGAATTTTTAATGTGTTTATCATCATTTCTCTAGACTTGGTCTGATATGTGTAAATATACGTAATTGAGTCTATCAATGTTTCACTGTAAATACCACTAGATAGACTATTGTTCCTATGCACAATACACGTATACACAAAGATGTATATGTATATACACATATATTTTTCAGGTATACAAGGGAAATTTGGTCAAAAAACTTTAGCACAAAATCGAATATTTTTGGTAGCACTTATAAACAAACACACACAATATATATATATATATATATATATGCATATGTGTATATATACGTGGAGTACAAGGCATCATGCATGATACATGCATGAGCTTTCAAAACATAAAGAAAGAAGCAAGAGTTTCCAGTGACAATGGAGAAAGGCAGAAAGGAACAACAACCGTACAAATTAAACCAAATTTCAGCATCAAAGAATAAAGAATGGTTTGCTATATGCACAACAAAAATCTTCAGGATTTCAAATCAAACTAACACAAGCATCAAGCCCAAAGTAATCACGTCAAAAGCAAGGCACAACAACCAGACCAGGAAAGGCATAACCATGTAGATGCAAATAGTCTAGTTAAAACTGTGTGAATGGTATAAATAAGGAAGTGTCAAAGCTCAAGTAACAACCAGAAGCACAAGGCACCGGGCAGTATGATTAACACAAACGGACATAACATAGCAGTGGTCTCAAGAAAGGTTGCACATAACTGGTTCAACCACACAAGACATGTGAAGCACAAACTTGGTCAGATGCATGGATCAAGTACAAGGCACAAAGAAGCAAGCCAGTGACATGTATGTGCACGAATATATACAAGGTCAGAGAAATAAAGCAAGGTCTAGAAATGGATCAACAAACACACAATGAAGCATCAAGTAACAGAGTATCAAGCATGCTTAGTAACAAGGTAACAATCAATACACACACATGTGTGTGTGTATATATATATGTATGTCTACCGAGTGCATATTCATGACATGGCAGATTGGCACAACAACAAGGCTCAGAGAACATGGAATGCTACAACAAGTCAAGACACCAAAGAACCAATAAACATGTAAGGATGAAATTCGAAAGATACACACACACACACATATATATATATATATATATATATATATATATATATATATATATATATATATATATATATACACACACAGCTGTGTTTGTATAACACTAAAAGAAAATGTTATATTAATAGCAAGTAGGGATTGCAAGGGAGCTTAACTTGCTAATATTAAGTGGTTAGAGGTTACTTAAGATAGAGCATGACTTGTTTAACTGCAATTGTTATTAACGTTGATGCCGTTATTACCGAGGCGAGTTTTTTTAACATTTCCCTCCATCTTTTTTTCATTGCCGCTAAAATCTCTTATTCCTTTTCTTCGTTCGGTGCCACCTTACCCACGTTACTTTCCTCGTTACTCCCTGAAAAACCCTAAAATACTCTGCTACCGCTCTGTTTTCAAGAAAAACTAAATCGCTCTTCTGCTACGTTGAAATCTCAAGACTAAACCTATACTCCTACTTCAATTTCAGCTAACTTGCTCCTAGTTGATTATCACGTCAGTTGCTTTTCTTCGATCACGCAGCTCGGTAAGTTTGATATCGATGCATGTTTGATTTCCACTCCCATATTCTATTCGATTTCAATTGTATTCTGTGGGATGAGCAGTTTTTGGTTGAATCTCTTGCTGATTCGACATTATATATGGCATATTACATAGTTTTTCATTTACTACAAGAGGATGAAGAAGTATTTTAGGGGTTTTGAAACAGTTGCCTTTATTCTTGTTTTGTGCATCGAATCCAGTGCGACCTACTCAATTCTTATACAAGAGGTAGGTTAGGAATTACAATTAAGCGATAGATCCAGTTGATGAATAATTTATTTTTTGAATAGCCCTAAGTAGCACAATCTATCATACACCCTAAAACCATGGTCTGTTGCCCATAGCAAAGTGGATTACTAACGATGCTATTTTTCGAAACTTCAATTTTAACAGTGAAGCTAACGTTAGATGTGTGAAACAACATTCTTTCTCTTACATCCGACTTACGATTTTGATTGTGGGCCAATTTGTAAAATACATAGGTTTTACATTACAATTGTTTACAAATAAAGGTTTCTATGGTATATACAACTAACCTGTATCATTAACTTAACAGATTTAGGTGCTGACTAAAAGTGCTAAGCTACTGCACAGTCCTAATCTTTTCCATTCTTAAGCTCTTGATTTGTGATATTGTATTTGTTATCAGGTTTATCAGCTTGAGCATCAACTCTTTGATCATGTTTTCGGTCTTTAAAAAGGAAGCTTCCAGTTTTTCTCCTTTGATAGATCCTTTGTAAGCGATGGTCTGTCCCGTTTATTCTTCATTTCAACATGGGCATTGACAGGTTTTGGGCCAGCAAAGAGTGGTATTTGGTGGTCATATTCTCTTTGGCATGGTAAGTAATAGTTTAGATTAGTAACAGTAGGAAATTTGGCCTATATTTGTTGAATTTCAGAGGGTATTTCAGTGTTGTTGTAAATTACATAGATTTTGAATTCCTTCAAACGAAGTAATAAAGTAATCTAGCCTTATGCACTTTCCTTAAGTTTGCTATTACTGTCAACTACCTTGCTGTTATCTTTAAGTCCTTGCTAGAGATATTCTTTTCCCTTTAGTTGGAATTTTATCGATAACTTAGTAAAATTAAATGTAATATGCCAACTTCATTCATCCACTGTGCTTCATGAATGACTTAGCATCCTTTCAGTGATATGAGCAGCAAGTCAATAGGCATTTTACAACGTTGGCATTTAAACATAATATCCATGAAAATTCCTTTTACATGTGTTTTTTTTCACCATTGGCTACCTTTACAACATACTCCGGGGTCTCTTGAATTTGCAGTTTTTTTTTTTTAGTTTAGAATTGATGAAGCTATGTGTTGAGCCAAGACTAGTAAGTACTTCAATCAGTTGGTCATCGATGTAGCCTTGAACCCTAACGGTTGAGAGTGTGGATATGCCACACATGGCACTAACTGATAGATAACATACGAGTAATCTTCGTTTTCTTTGTTTAAAGAAGGTAATTCTTGAGTTTCTTGACTGTTTGAATTCTAGTTGTCAATTATAGTTTCTTCTCCTTCGCTATTCTATAGTGACATAACACCCTCAATTATGTAAACTTGTTCGGTTATTCATGCCCTGGATGACACTTCTCATTACAACCAAAACATATATTTTCTTTCTCCATTCAATAATTTCTTGAGGAGTAAGCCACTCTCTCTTTGAATTTGACACCTTGCTGCCTTTTTCTATTGTAACTGTCTTGGCGAGGCCTGCATTTTTGGATGTTTTTCTAAAATTTTAATTTTCTTTTACTTGTTCGTTTGCACTAAAATACCTTGGCCAGACTCACTGATTTCTTGAGATAAACCAGATGAAGAGCCAAAACATCAGATATTATTTCTTCATTAAGACTATCTTCAAAAAAAATTCCTATAGAAATTGATCATGTAAGGCATCAAACATTCCTTGCAAGTGCCCGAACAGAGAGAGAGATAGGAAACCACTATTGAGGTTTGTTTTAAATAGAAATGACGCTATAGGTTTTCTGAAATTCCTCTGGTGCAAGTATAACCAGTAATTCTTACTCGAACTATTCCAACTTTCATAAATCTTGACCTTTTTTATAAGCCAACGGTACTATGTACGTGCATCTTTCTTTAAATGAAATGAACATGTTGGCACCCATCCACTTTCGAGCATTTTATGCTCATACAAATGTTTGTCCTTTGTGTTCATACATGCAGGTGCACTTATTTGTATGATACGTTAGGGCCCAAACAGATACTTGAAGGAAATATTGATGCTCTGTTAGAGCTTGTTGATATTCTAAAAATTGAAGTCCTAGGTGAACAACTTAGCAGATATAGTGACTCACTTGCAGGATTGCGGCCCACCCAACAAAGAATATTAGCAGATATTCATGAGAGATTGACAAGTTGTGCCCGAACACACATTGGTGATCAGGTATTGATTATGAAAGTAGTTTATTTCTTTTATACTCATCCACTTCCTTTTTGTCTGCTCGTTACCTTTAGGTTCTACATTTATGACATCATAATATTTTCCTGGCATATGTGCCTTAATAATTTGAGAACTTGACATATTGTTTCCATTATTTAGACCAATAACCAAGGCTTAAAATTTGGTTTCTACATCATTCTTTGTCTTTAAAAATATGAACACCAAACTGTGAAGATGCTCACTTGTTTTTAGACCACCTCAATTTGAAAATGAGAACATCTTCTTTGTTTTGGATCAGCAGCTGCCAGAATCTATTGCTGAGTTTTGGAGTTTCCTAGTGGTGTAGAAACCTCAAACCGTAGTAACACTTGAATTTGCTATGTTTGTCATAGGCCATGAAAAAGTTGCAGTTTACCTATGTTATTTGAAACATATAAATGTTTAATAGCAGTTTTAATTACTAAATTATGTTAGCTGGATATATTATATCTGATATTTAGTGACTATTTTAATAGTTTTTTTTAATCAGTTTGGCGAGTTCTGCAGTCTGTTGAAAAGAATTCCTTGGAAATCTAATAAATCCACAAGATTATTCGTTCCAATCTCGTGTATGTTCTTCCAGTGCTCCCCACTTTGCAATTTTAGTTGATCTCATGTGTAAAGGCCCGTAAATCCGTAGCAATTTGAGCTGGCTAATTACAATTCGCGTCCAACCCATATTGTACGAAATTATGGATCCTTAATAGAAAGAAATTAGAGGATGAGAAATAGAAAGAAAGAAATATTAGAATAGAAGAATAAGAAGAACATCAGAATCTAACAGCGGAACGAGTAAAATATAATATACCAAATATTTTAATATAAAAAGAATCTGTGTATATATACCAATCATCAGAGTACATCATATATCAGACACAGTGGAAATAGACTCTAGATAACTAACGGTGAAGCCACCTGCTTCCAGCTCTTGAACTCCAAGCGGAACCAAACTTACAAATATACTCGGTCTGATCCGAGCACATATGATTTAAAACAAAATTCACCCGAATCAGTCTGGAATACTTTTGGTGATAAATTGACAACAAACAACTTGTTTAACTTTGGAAATCCTTTTCGAAAGAAAGGATAATAGTAAGACCATCCCACACATAAACACGGACGGTTTTTATCTTACTATAACCCAAAACGGTTTTGATATATCAAAATCCAGTGATTTTATAATAGTGTCTGTCATATCACAAATAAATAATCATTTAGTACAACGCTTGCATCTCACGCTCTACATATATAATACAAAATCGAAAACCGCAAGGCGCTTATTGGAGAATGGATTCCAACTATGACAAGGTATGGGACCACCTTCCGAACAGTGTACTCTAGAGGGGATACACCAGAGTTCAACAAGAACGTCTTGCAACCCAGCCACACATGACCGACTACTCATTTAACTTGAGTGTATCAAATCTGGCAAATTTAATGGTCCACATACAGAAATGAAAATAAGTAACAAATATGAATTTTCTCTAAATGATGACAATACATCATGCTTGGGGATGACCCAACTAGCCATACTTCCTGCTCGATTTCTGCCATTTCTCAATTGATGAGGCTTAAGGTCATGTTTAACTTTCTAGAACTTCTGGCCACCATTCACTTTGAATGCCACATCGTCAGATCCGTTAAATCATTAATTGACGCCTACAAATACACTCTAGGTGTTAAGCAAGAGAATATCTCTGCCACCAAACTTGGTATATTTTTAAAAATCAACGTACGTGACCCTCAGAAAATACTCTATCAGACATTCGTTAATACAAGTCATCCAGGAATAGGATGAACGAAGGCATCCTCCTACTGCATCCTATATAGGAATCACCCCAAGGATCAGTAGCGAGTAGTCCTTGCAATCCGTAAATTCCGATCACGACAGAATCACAGTGTATCTCTTTTGTGGGAGCGACCCAGAGATTATAAGTACTTCTTCCGTTTCATGAAGATCTACAGTCTTTAGTTGCTCCATCTTCAATTGTTGCAGATTGTCTCGTACGCAATGTTGGATCGATGTGGTTTTGGGTATAGTTCCCATCTCGGTATCTTCGAAACAACACGTCAATATTTTATTGATAGTTGGTGTTTTAACTATCAATATCAATAATATCGTTAAGTACATTGGCAGCTCCGACTTTTTGATAAAAACTATTCCCTTTAAACCTTTATATCGACTTAATATCGTTATAGTATCAGAAAAACTTTTCATTTCCTTTATCATGGAAATATTACCTTATGTCTTTCAAATTTCTCTTTTTATCTTCTTCGGAGAATATTGCTATACTATCCACTTAATAGTATAACTCCAATTATTAATTCCCGTACGGTCAAAACAATGTCAAGCGACACTTTCGTTGTTATATTACCCAATTGGTTTTATTAAACTCAGGCTCCAAATATTACTCTTTATTTAAGTCATTATGGAATATATAATTCAAATATTTAGTCTTGTTCCCATCTAACATAACCATTTCTATTTCTTCGAAAAACATTTGTTATTTACTGATTACTTAGAATATGTATATCTCGACCCATAATATTTCATTTCACTTTGACTCGGGCCAGACAAATGTTAAATTATACATTTGTTTATTTTTAAACCAATCGTTTTATTATAATTCAAAAACTTGCCAATGTTGCAATGTATTAAGCTAATCTCGAATCCTTTACTGTTACAAACTAATATTATCTCTCGATAATAGTGAAGTCGTTTAAGTTGGGGTATTATAATTACCTCTCAGAGCTTGATCAACAACGTTTTATCTTGAGATAATAAAAGTTTGCAATTCAAAAACTCCACTATATTATTCCTATTTCCATTTATTATTCAATTTGTATATGGTTTTATAACCGTTCCCTTTCATTCGGAAACTCACTTTATATTTTACTTTCTTTTACTTAATTTTTTAATTAAGTAAATTCTCTCTAGATAAATCTTATTTACTTTTAAATATCCTTTAACCTGGATTATATTACAATAATTCACTTACTAATATTTTACCCGAAACCATTTAACTAAATTTGGATTCTTTTGTTAAATCCATTACCAGAATCTTTATACCAATCCCTTAATCAATTCCTCATTTCATTTACATCCATTTTACTTAATTTGGTAAAATCTTGTTATAATTTCCAATTGTTTAAAAATCCTTTTATAACTCCTGTTTATAAACTTGGATTTGTTATGTAATTCATTTGCTGAACCTTTACGCAAATCTATCTTTTATAACTTATCATAACTTAACCGGTTTTAAATCCCAAGCTATTTACCATCAACACTTTGTTTATAATTGTCTTACTTAACCTAATTATTAAGTAAACGTTTATTTAAAAAGCATTCCCTTTGATTTCGATCCTTTTTATCAATCCAGTTTACAACACTTGGAATTTATTTTAATTCCCTTTACTCATTCAATTTAGATTCTTATTACTCTGCTTACATTTTAAATGAAACTATTTAAAATGTAAATCTCTTTAATAAACTTTATCATCATATTTATAGTAAAAGTAGTTTACTTCAATATAAACTAATAATTCATTATTAGGACGATTATTAAATAATAATACTTCATTCGAATAAATAATTAAATAAATAACTTTAAATCGTAGTTAATTAAAGATAAATTGACTACTTAAAACATTCGTTAAATTTTAACGACTGATCATAGAACTATTTGATTAATCTAATATACAATCTTTATTAACCAGTTGGTTTTGTCAACTTATAAACATTAGTCAATGAATTTATACTAATCCACCTTTAACGACTTCATTAACTCAATGATACTATTTAATTGTTTTAAATAAACAAGTATTTCAATTCCCTAACCCGTTGGTTCATTTATACTTTCCTATTTATAAAATCTTAATAACGACGTAAGAATTCGTTATACATATAACGCTTGATAATTTCTGTAATCCATGATTATAAATAAAAATATATTTATAATCCCTTTATTTTTTAAATAACTTTAATAATTTCGAAAGCTTCGATTCAGTTATAAAAATATATTTTATAACATAAAACTCTATCAGTTTGCCTAACGGCAAAATGATGTCTTTAAACAATGGATATTAGGTCATCGGCTGCCAATAACTTAATCAGTACCGTCGGTTGATTAAAACATAACAACCTTTGAATATGCGTTCAACGATTAACATTCATTTAGCCATCAATAACATTATTTGGGAATAAACAATTCATATGTGAACAACCAATAACATATAATTTATTTGAGGAATCCGGTCGGATTCCTCCGACCTGTTCTTTCCTGCATATCAGATCATAACAACATATGAAACAATAATTTAAACTAGCATCCAACCGTTAACAAACACTAAGCAATCATGGCATCCAATCAACCAATTAATTGTGAATTATAGCTAAGTGAATTTAGCACATCATAGAATTTCGGAAAAGTGTAAGAGCTTACTCACTGGTTTTGGCGATTCCGCATCGTTTATCCAATTTCAACAGATGTTTAAATTCGACATTTATTCTGATGAGCTCCAGATCTCTTCGTGTTAGCTCCTACGCGTAGCATTGGTCGGTACGATTTCAACCCTCCTCGTTGCATTCAATTCTGGTCACAGATGAATAAAATATTCATACTGCAGTATTTTATTTTATTTAAGATGAGTTATAATGTTATAAAATTGATTTATTAACTTATCCCTTTACCTTAATTATCCTTAACCCGGTCATTAGTTTTGCTAACCCATTCTTTGATCACTTGGTCCATATCAGAACTCAGGCCACCTCCAATTCACGAACAAAGCCTATTTTACCAAAAAGGAACGGCTACCTTCTCCTTTATTCCATTGGTATAATTCTTTTTCTTTTCCACTGTAAAGACCGCTCCACTGATGCACTAATCCTTCCCAAGCTTGCTCTTTATATTTCCATGCACTCCTTCTCCTTGGAAATATGTTGCACCATTTTTTTTCTTTTATTTCATTTGGGCTTGAAGCCCGCAAAGTTACGGTCCACCTTCAACCTTTCTTTTACGTACAAACAAACGCCATTTCAGGTTTGGCAGCCGAACCCTTCCCAATCCCTTACGTGAACACATCCCTTCTAACCTTCTTCTACACATGTATAATGCAAATCGCCTCTTCCTTCGAACCAGTGCTTCAGCTCCTCCTGAAAGTCACCATCCATGCATCACGTCGTATCCATTTTCTGTAACAAATTATTCCCACTGCTCCTCCCACCTATATTTCGAACAACTCCTCTTTATACTTCACCAAGTCCAAAACTTCCTTTGCATCCTACATGTTGTACCACTCCTTATCTCCCACTTCTCCTATATGCTATACATGAAAACGTTGCTCCCATTATACCGTGCCTTTGCTTCCTCTTCTATTTCTGTTTGAGACTTTCAACCTTTGCGTGTACCAAAATAGCGAACTAAATCCGCACCTCTCCTTTCACATTTATTCGCAACGTCCTGCTTCTTGTATCCTCACAAAATAAAAGAAAACAACTGCCACTACTTTTACCTTCACCGCATACAATTTCTTCACTTCATTATTTACAACGAACGACATCCTCACCTCGACAGCAATGGATTCCGCCCCCCGCCAAACTCCACCGCCGTTCTCCTTCCTCCGCCATCTGGGCGCCATCGTGATGCCGAACCATGCTATATGCTACAGCTACCACGGAGCACCCCAACACTTCTTTTCCAGTTCCAAGCAACCTGCCAGACCATCAAGCCCCCTCTCATGCCATGTAGAACTTCACGGCAACCTCGAGCCGTACCATGATGCTGTCGTGAGAGACCCACTACCGGAGCCTCCCTGAACCACCAAGTGTCGCCACGCTACTCTAGACCCATGAAGCTAAATCGAACGAGCATAAAGAATACATCGATTCTCGGTTCCATTGTATTTATATTTTAGATGAATATATTTTACTTTTTCCCAAAATTATACACATATTCTGCTCGTATTTAAAAAGAAAGGAGTAAAGCTATTTTCAATTGTTGTTGTGAGGAGAAAACAAAACGAGCTGATGTGTTTATGTGAAGGAACATGCATTTATAAGGAGAAAGGGATTGAGGATAATAAGCAAATCGTTGTCACTGGTACAAATGTAGGACGATATTTCCTTCTTAGGGTGCGTTCTTAACCAACGTGAGCGGGGTATTTGAGCGTGGCATTTGAGCGGGTATTTGAGCGTGGTACTGTAGCGAACGGGGAATGTGTTTTTAGCTACGAACGGGGTATTTGAGCGGGGTATTTAATTGTTAAATTAATTATTTTAAATTAATTAAATACTAATTGCATAAAACAAAACGACTACATTTTTCATTACATGAGCAGAAATACAAACATAAAGAACACAACAGGACTGAAATTAAAACAAATACATGAAAATCTAAAATAAACGACGTTGGGGCAATAAGCTCAACTCCGCCAAAATAAACCCACGTATGCCCTCATCGATAAGCTCCTGAAAAATATTCACATTCCGCGGATCATTGCGGAAAATCGTCAGAATCTCCCAAAGGTCCACACATGTACCCGGTCCCTGAACAAGCTCCAAGCAACGAGTAGCAAGCTGTCTCATATGGTCGGTCACAAACGAGCTTGCACGCTCTACCTGTCTGCGCCTAGAGGCTGACCAGAAGGGGGATCGCCCAAAGCCATCCAACCAGTATAGTAACCTGCTTCGGCAGAGGAGAAGGAATCGGCTGGCACAGGCGCTGATGGAGGTGGAGGTGCAGGTGCAGTAGGAGGCGCAACCTCAGGTATCAGATACGCACAAGTATCTTTCCGCAAACAACCCTCGAACGTAATATCCTGCTCTCGGAACTTCAATGGAGAGTTCCTCCTGAACCATCTGTAAGGTCTGCCACCGCCGGTACTCCAAAAATCATCTGAACCGTCCAGATAATCGAACTCTGCATTCCATACACCGCCAGGTGTTCGTAGCAGTCTATTCCAATCGCGAAAAGAGCGCTTCATGTTGTCCCATTTATTTTTGATCTGGGTTTTTGTGAACTCCAGATTAAAACGGTCATTCATTGTTGTTGCGACTGTTGAGTAGAACCCATTGACGCCTGTATCGCGATCGGCTATAAACTCAATGCAAATATCTATGAAAGCGGACTTTCGGTCGTTCGTCCAATTCACAAATGACAGCGGGATAGTAGAGGTGGAAGAGGAATCCATCTGCATAAACCAAAAAAAAAAAAAAAAATTCAGAAAAATTCGAAAAAAACATATGTTATAGGAAATTGAAAAATAAACACAACCGTATAAAAAATTACCATTTTTGCAGCTTGAAATTGCTCGAAAAAATCGAAATTTGGGGGTTAGGAGGAGAGGATTCGGGTTGAGCTGGGGAGAAAAGGGGGGAGGCCGTGGGTTTTACAGCCAATGAAAAGATATGTTGGAAATTTAACCGTTGCCGTCCGACGCGTCCAACGCGTCGGACGGCAAAAAAAAATGCATGTGCCAAATTTTCACTGCGAACGCACCCTTAGGGACATGGCTGTTTAACGTAGGGTAATGGGTTGGAGTCAATTCGTACAACATAGGTTCATGTAGATTCATAGGGGAATGGGCGTTGCACGTTGCTTCTTTTCAAAGCTATGTCTATATAGGGGATGGGCGCTGCACGTTATCAATGGTTGTTTATATAGCCTACACCATTGGCATGCGAAGTTTTGTCTATGTATGTTGGTTTGAGTTTTAGAAATGAATTTTGGTGTGAGTTAGTCATTTATGTCGATGGAGGTACAGGCAGGCGTAGGCTTTGAACTTTGATGTTGAGGGATTTTGTTTTTGTCACTTTCAATATTAATCAGAAATTCAGTGTTTGCCTTGAACAGTACCAGCAAATATAATTTACAAGGTAATGTGTTGTCTTCAGTCCCATAAAATATATGGTTTCAAAGTCCAAAAGGGATGGTGCAGGTCTTGAAAGTGACGGGCCAATATTTATCTCACATATAAAAATAAGGGTTAACATCACACCGAGATATTTTACGCAATGAAGTGTCGTTTCATTCACATGGTTACTGCCAAATATCCATGGTATGTTGTCGGCTGCGCATCCATAAGTTATATATAGTTTATGTTTAGAAATTCTAGTGCACCGTATTACCTAAAATTTCGTTTATATCCAAGCTGCTACGGATAGAAATAAAAATACCTCTATGTCGAGCATTGCCCCACAATCCCAGAATTATAATAATATCGGTAGGTTAACTTATATTGTGAAACCCCGAAATACCGATATATGGTGCAAAATACTCCAAATATAAAGTTGCATATTTAATTAATTAAAAATTATGGTAAAATTCTAAAAATTAATTTATAACCATGCCTCAAAGTTCCCGTCCAAATTCGAAATCGATATTTAATTATATTAAATTATCGTTACGGTTCATAATCGATTTCATAGCGATTTTCTAAAAATTTGAATTGGACATATCTTACTATACATATGATGAAATCTCGATTTCTCTGCTTCATTAGAAAATTATCATCTAATCGACTTAATCATTTCTTGTTTCATTGAAATCCGATTTATATCAGATCTGCTATAACCAATTTAAGTTCAAATCGTTAAATTACGAACTATCACGACGTTGCAGCTCGATTTATAATTAATTTATAAATATATAAATTCAAATTTCATTTTAAATGATTACATTAGATATAAAATCCATTTATATCTCCAAAACATTATTTAAAACGATTTTAAATATTTTTAATCACCGTACGAAAACCTGGGATGCTACATCATGTTTTCTTTAGTTTGGAAGTTTTATGATGCGTTTGATTCCCTTTCCTCATAATTGTTGAAGAACCATATCTTTGTTTGGTTGTTCAACCAAAATTCAGAATCCTGATAATCAATATCTTTTCGGTTTTCGTTAATTGAAGTATCTCTGTATGCAAAATATGGGTAATTGTAATTTACCGTCATGCTATTCTACTTCTATTATTGTACTACTGAATTTTTTATTCATTTTAATCTCTACTTCTATTATTGTACTACTGAATTTTTTATTCATTTTAATCTCCATAAACTAAAATAGTTATTTTTTCATCAATCATGCTTTTATAATCATGTATTATTCATAGAATTTTCCTAAACTTTTGGGTACTGCTTAGAGCATTAGTAAGATATACATACTATAAATCTTATACTGCTACAAGGGCCTTACTAAGAATTTGTTTGGTGAAGCGCATATAATAAGCATTTTGTTATCATCCCTCTTATTTGTTGACTTTCCTTACATTTACCTTACTTCTTCGTACGTTTATTTGTTATTTTCCATCACTCTTACTTTTTTTAATTGTATTTCCGCCCATACCCATGAATAAACCTTCTCACTTGCACAGATGGAAAAACATTTTCTCCCTAATAACCGTAGAATCAGAAACGTAATTACATGGTGTGGCTATTTGGCTTAAAAGAGCAAGCATTTTATTATTATATTTGCTAATCTTTCTTACTATTCATGATATATGTTTGGATCCTCATTTCATGATACATATTTGTGGGTTATGTAGCATAAAATGTACTCAGACAGTTACTTTTTTTTCACTTCTAGTTTTATTTTTTATAAGTCAATCCACACCTTGGCATTCTACGTTGTTTTGTAGGGAATTACATGGCTAATAGATAAAAATGTTAGGAATTAACATAATTTCTCCTTTCCCTTTTACTGCATTTAAATAATTTTGTAGGCTGTATGGAATTCACTTGTTGACAAACTGATTCTAATTATAAAATATTTAAACACTTGGTAACGGAGTTTTCAATGATTAGTGATAATGAGAACATTTAGGAATGGTATATCATATTTATTGTTGCGTTATCTCTTTTATTTTTTTAATTTATACGAAACTAATGTACCAAGATAAGTACACTAAGTATCTCTTTCGTATTTTTCTCTATGTTTCTTTTCTTTTCGTTTTAGACATATTTCAATCTCATTTGTTTGCTAAACATTGATTACTATCCCCTTTCAATTTAATAAAGAACTCATTGATTAAGATAATTGTACTAATTATATCGTTATCATTTGTTCATTATACCTGTGCATTGTTTTTTTTCCTCACTCCATATTCATGCATTATTGTAGCTTAGAAAACTAATTGATTAATGAAAATATTTCGAGTCCCTATGAGTAAAATTCACCTTTTTATTGATTGAAATTCACTTTTTTTCTCAGAAAAATATATATCATCTTCCTCGAAATAGATGCTCTAGTTTATGTTTTGTCAATAAATCTGGACAAGAGGAAATATTTACATCAAGCTATTTTTTGTCAGTTCTATCCATTTCACTCAAGATCCCAACATTAAAATAATTCGTTGAAGTGAACCCCTAAAAAAGTTATAGCAGAATTAACCTGATGGCACATGGTAAATAACAAAATAAATATGATAGTTTTTGTGGTGCACATCCATAGCAAACCAATTTTTTTATAGATGTTCATATTACTTTGTCATTTTATTTTCTGCACAAACTGGTGATTTTAAAAAAAAAAATATGTTTTGATACTTGATTGTATGTCTGCACAGAGTAGTATATTGGATACAATTAGTATTATATACCTCTTTCACACTTACTGACTTTAATGTTTAATACTTGGAAATCTGTCCTTTGCCCAAGGTTTCATGCCAATTGAGTATTGCACTCTTAATATAGTTGGTGTTAGTACAGTAGCACACTGCTAAGATTTGCTTGAACTATAAGATTACATGTTTGGTATTGTATTTGGATACTTTTTTTGTACATTTATCCCAATTTAGGGAATTAATTCATAGACTGACAACAATAACAATTCAGTCCAATAATTTTTAAATGAGAATTGTTCATGCATTAAAATCTCCTTATATAAACAGGTTAATTTTCATTTATTTTGAGGTTGTTTTATATTGCAGTACCTACGCGAAACACGTGTTTGCTGATGATGGGATTACATATTTCTCTGTGGACTGGACAAGTCAATCATAGCTTGCTGTTCCGAACTATTCAAGAGGCTTGCTAGTGCAAGCTTGCACTAGCAAGTGCACAGTGCACATTGGCTTGCTAGAGCAAGCACCAGCAAGTGCACAGTGGATTGCTGGTGCAAGCTCGCACAAAAAGATTGGGCCAGCAAGCTCACCAGCAACATGTCTCTGATTTCTGATTCTATATGTAGTTTTACACATTGAAATTTTACAGGCTTCTTAACAAGTGGCTGTAAAGGTGAAAAGGGGGTTACTAGAATTACTTCAAGAGAAACAGTGAGTATTATATATATTCCTAAGTGGTTAAGCTTTTTTAGCAATAAGGAATTTGCTAGCAAGATAACTCCTTTTATTCTGGCCTTGTGGTTGAATGGATGAATGCTAAAACAAGAAGCGTAATGTTTTAGAACATCTCATTTTTGAATTGATCTAAAGCATGACATTATATGTGTTGATGTTAGTTTTTATCAAAAGGTTGAATAGCGTACTATTTTTGTTTAAGAAAGCTCACGCACCATTTAATTTATGAACAGGGTAAAACTGAGAATGGAAATGCTGTGTAGGAAAGGGTAAGTTGAAATCTGGTTCAAAGCAAAAGAAAATAAAAAGAGCATTCCAGAAATATGTTACTCGCGAAGGAGGAAGGAGAATCAGGACTGAGCGGTCAACTAGCAACCGCCAGATCGACTTGCATCTCAGATAGCCATAAGTTTATTGAATTCATAATCGTTCTTCATTCATCCATGTGAACAAATCTTCTCATATATGACCTTTGTCATGCTAAACTGACTTAAATTAGTATAAAGCTTGTGATAAATTTTGCACAATCAAAAGACAGCCGTTTCTCGGGATATGGTTTCGTGAGGCCGCAAGAGCTATGGTTCTTCAAGGTGCAGAAATACTGTTCTTCATGGATCACTAGAAGCGGGTAATGCATGGTTATTTTTTAGTTATTCAAGGGTAATGCAGACATGCAGGGGTTAACTTAGTATAATTTTTTGTTTTTAAGCTTGTTTGTCTTATCTTTATTTTTTTCTTTTTTTCCAAATATAAAATAAAAATAAGAATGCAACGTGCAATGGAAGGCAATTAATGTAGGTTCTTGTTGTTGCTTCAAATTGAATTGGGAAGGAAATAATTACAACTAAACATGGTGATAAGTGCATGTACATTGGTTTCTTGATTTTTTCCGTTCTATTCCTTAGTTGTATTATTTTTGTGTTGCATGTAGCTGCTGCTACAGAGCAGCTGCTATGCGAACCAGGATTTTTTTTAATTTTTTTGGATAAATTATAAGAACATATTAAATTGGAGTAACTATTCAGATTCCTTTAGTTGCTTTAATGAATAGTATTCATGAAATAAAATGGTAATCAGTGCTTCATAGGTGCTCGCATTTTTGGGTTGCAAATGAAGCGATTTTAACTAAAACAACTTATAGCTGTAAACATAGATTATAATAGCATTAGAAGAAAAATATTAGCATGTTTCTAATAAATAACCGAGCTTAATATAATAATAATAATAAGTTATAAAATATTAACAAAGTTAGCATGTTGTATCAGTGCATATGCACTCTTTCGACCAACCTAAGATAGATTGTCATTGTTCACTAGATTTGAATGCCAGATATTGTGATTTTATCACCCTGTGAATCATATTAGCATTTGTTGAATTAGGGAACATGTCATATTTATTGCATTGACATCTGTGATTGGCATATGAAATGCATCTGCTAAGTTTTGTTAAACTTCGAGGCATCCCATTAGAACATGACATTTTTTTTTTGTTTGTACGAGTTTCAGACGGCTAGCATACTTTCTTATATTAAAAAAATATGTTCGGACTTTATGACTAATAGACGTATGTTTTGTTGTATATAACGGTGTTGTATACACAATTTTATGATTTTTGTTTGATGATAACAACCAAATAAATATATAATTATTAATGTGTTTGTACTGTACTGTTTCATATATACTTCATAGACAGGAATATAATATTTATATTTAAACAGAATACTATTGTACACGAATTTAAATATTCAAAGAGTATTTTATTTAAATATAATATTTTATTTGAATATTTAAACAGTACTGATTTACAACTCCACTGTTTGTATATACATCACTAATACACATTTCACATTTTTTTTCGTTTACATATCTGCTCCTTACTACAAAAAACGCTTGGACACTCTTTTTACATTCACAGACACATTCATACAATTTTTCTCATACTCAGCGACACTAAAACACTAATATCGTTCTGTCTTCGGTTTTCTGTCCTCACACTTCACAGTCAGTCCAGTCATCATCTTCATACTTGTCATATACAGAAACACACACAGTATATGGAACAGAAATAATTTTCAAAATACATGTGAATATAAATTTTATTTGCCTCAGATTTCAGGTGTGTTTCTCATCATTTTTCATGACTTGATCTGATTCATCTGTGTATAGTTAGTTTGTATACGTATAGCACAGGGACAGGAAATCTTGTCAGATGGCTGCATATACACACGTGTATAAATATACACATGTGTACTGCCTCGCCAATCAGCAAGCAACTGAGGAGCAGCCACATGGACGAACTAGACTCAGTGCTACGGCAATAAAAGTTCAAGGCAACTTATTTCGTCTCGAACTGAACAACAAAATATATGGACAAGTGCTAGAATGAAGATTGGCAAATCAAAGTTCATGACTCAATTTCAGATCACAATCAAAACTAGTAGACAAACACATTGGATCACTTCCAGATCAGTATGATTTGCTTGGCAGATTAGCACAAACAGTGCATGGTGAGACAAAGTGTAGAAACTCAAATCAAGTGAACAGCAAGCTAAGTCAACAATCTCAAGTTCAATTGTACAAGGCAGTCCAATTGCATGGTGTAATACATCGTGTATAGTGAATGGGTGCAGTGCATGTGTGTACATTCAATTGATCATAGCAACAAAGTGTTTCAAGAATGCGCAAGACCACAAAGCACTCTTTTCATTCAAAGGCAGTTCACAATCGTCGAGCTGTAAGCACACAAGCATGCGCAACAAGCTGGCTACTCAGAATATTCAAGATGGCACAAGCATAAGTGGTAAATGCAAACTGGATGGTGTAATAACTCATGTCAGTTTTTCAGTTTAAGCATGAATGAACAAGCCAGTACAGTGATGTTCAAATGGCCAAGTTCATCATCAAAGCTGGGCAAGTACTAACCAGCTGTACGTATCAAGTGATGCATGAATACAGTTCGAAGAAAAGGGTCAAAGCACACATATACAAGCTACCTCAAACTTTCGCCAAACTGGATAAACAAGCATTATCAACTCGGCAACTATAAGGCAGCAACAGTTCACATACACATGCCAAAATCAATGCAAAACAGTTACCTACTGGGAAGTGACCAAGTGTGCAGGCTCAACATATATGCGTGGTCACGCCAGTGTGTGTAAAAATGATTCAGCAATATCATTCGAGTGAAACAAACAACATCAAGTTTATATGACAAAGCAAATTCATGGCAAAAAGCAGTTGGAAGTTATCACACTTTATTTCCAGAAATTATGCTTTCAGATTTGGCTAGGAATTCAAATCTGCTAGTATTTAGCAAAGGAAGATCACAAAGTTTTTTTAAGTGGGCCAGTGTCTTATTTCATGATTCCAAAAAGTATATAATCATGCAAAGGAGAAAATACATTTTCCAGTATTGCCAAAATCTATTAAGGGATAGAATTCATTTCCAGATTTCGAATAGGACTGTATGGGAAATAAATTAAAACTTGTATGGCATAAATCATGGAAACAAACAAGGGTGTGGTGCAATTGTGTTCATACTGAGAAAAGAATTTAACATATGAAATTCAGGAAAGAGTTTAATGGTTTCAAATTAGAATTTCTGTTCTCCAGATGTACCCATTCATATATGGCATGGTGACTAGGTGAAATCATATTTTCAAAATTAGCAAGTATGAAATCGTTTTTGGGAAAACATTTAACACATTTCCAGAAATCAATCTTCCAAGGGACCACAAATATTCTCTTGGTTTTGCGCATGTTTTAATGAGACGATCACACAAATAAGATTCAGTCAAGAGAGAAGTTCAAAATTGTTCAGAAATCCATCCAAGTTCACAAGCTATACACATTTTAAATCATGGAAATTAAGAGGAGGAAATCAAGCAATTCAGGAAAAAAAAATCAGATCGAGACATTTACAAAAATCAAAGTGATATAGGATTTCTATTATCCTATTTAACACCAATTTCATCACTGGCAATAAAAAAATCAAAACCAAAATCAACTAAAGCAATAATTGAAAATCAAAATTTACTTACAGTTTCGATCCAGAGAGAAAGCATTTCCCAAATCAAAGCACTGAAACATTCAACGTGTCAAGAGCATCACTGAAGCAATTCCTTCAACAATCAAAGCATCGCGATTTAGGGAGGAATTCAGAAAACCCTAGATATTTTCTCCAGGGCCGCCGCCATGTTTTTCCAAAGCAAAGTAATTTGGAAAAAATGAAATAAGGGTGGAACCTAGTTGATGTGGCCAGCCAAGTCATTTGAAGTGTGAAAGGGATTTTGTTATTCCTTTTTAGAAACTAGGGTTTTAGTTTGTTTTTGTGCTGTATTTTATTTTGTAATTCATCGAACAGTTTCTAGAGTCTGTAAAATTCTAGTGATTCATTAGGGGTTTACTGACAGTTTACTTAGTGTCTGTAAAACTAGGGGAAAATCTGCTAGTGGATATAGACCAGTCTAGGGTTTTGAGCGTAGGGTTAGAGTAGCATCGAGGGGTTCGCGAGTTTACTTGGTTTTGTAAGCGGGATCCGTTCTATCACCTAGTAGAAACCTTAGGAATGCAGAAGTAGGCAGGGTTTTGCCGAAGCTGGGTATCTCTGTGTGTTATTTCCTTTCTGCTTTTTATTTCTGTCGTATTCTGTGATCTGTTTATTATTTAATATCCTATCAGATTTTTAACTCAGCGAAAAACTGTGATAAACACTATTCACCCCCCTTTATGGTTAATCTAGATCCGACAAGTGGTATCAGAGCAGGTTTTTTGTTAACTCTAGAGTAAATGGTGATCCCCAGTTGTCAGTCCATAGAGAGTCAGTCCAGTCATATTCAACTACTTTTAATGCTACAGATTTTTTGAATTGGAAATCAGAAATGGAATCCTATTTAAAATCTGTTGATATTAAATGTTGGGTTAGCATTATAAATGGATATGATATAGTCAATAGGAACAATACTGGATTTAATTCTCGTGCTACTCATATTTTATATTCTTACATTGATGATGTTCAATATAGCCTTATCTCCTATTGTCTAACTGCGTAGGAAATCTGGAGCACTCTCAATACATTATATGGACGAAAGGAAGATAACTGCTCAAAATCCACAATTACCACCTCAGATTCAGATTTGTGCTTAACTGAAGCTATTAATGATGATTCAGATGATGGAGATTTTTCATATGAAGAATTGGTTTCTCTTTGTAATAATTTAACCAAAACTATCAATCGTCTCCAACGGAAAAATAAAATTTTAAAATCTGAAAATTCTGAGTTGCAATGTAAAAATAATGATTTGAAATTAAAACTTGAAAATTCTGGCTTTAAAGATTATATGAATTTGAAAACTGATCTAGCTCATCTTAATGAAAATTGTACAAAACTTGAAAACAATATTTTGATTTTGAAAAGTCATGAAGATGAGAAAATCCATAAAAATAATGCTTTGCAAAAGGACTTCGATAAAGTTAATTTCAAATATGTATTTTTTGAAAAGAGAGTTAGATGAAAACTGAAACAAATTTTCAAAGAGCTTGAAGATGAAATTGAAAATCTCAAGAAATTTGAATCTAAAAGTTGAAAACATTTTGAATATGAGATTGCTGAGTCCCAAACCAAAATTAAATCTCTTAATGATGAAAATTTGGTTTTGAAAACTAATTTTGAAAAGAGTAAGATCGCTAGAAACCATTGTTCATATTTAATGAAAGAAAACAATGACCTTAAGTCTAAAATTCAACAACTTGAAACAACATTGGCTAAATTTTCAAACGGTGAAAAATTTTCAAACATGTTGTTAAAAAAT
Organism: Allium sativum; assembly: GCA_030737875.1. Lineage (NCBI taxonomy): Eukaryota > Viridiplantae > Streptophyta > Magnoliopsida > Asparagales > Amaryllidaceae > Allium > Allium sativum. The sequence continues at coordinate 589,768,593 of CM060920.1, forward strand.
CAATTCTCATCGAGAAATAAAAGTGGACTTGGCTTTGGGAATATCAATCGTTTTGATAAGCTGAATTCAAATGATTTTTAAAACACTTCAAAATGTATTGGAAAATATTGTTTTGAAATTTTAAACTCTGGCAATTCAAAAGATTTTTTGAATCATGAACGAAATAAGAATTTGTTTTATAACAAACCATTTAATCTTTCTTGGACCCCAAAATAAAATAAAATGAATACGTCTAAATTCAAATAGATTTGGGTCCCTAAAGGCACTTTTGTAAATTCTGATGGATTGTTATATAAACAAGTTTGGGTACCAAAACATATGAATACAACTGTGAGTGGTTTTACTAATTTTGTTAAACCACTCGATCCTTTAAACTGTTAGGTACTGAACGTGGCTGAGGAACTGCTGTGCTGAAAGGAAATTTGATATCAAGGTGGTCTCTAATTCTGTTTCATTTACAATTCCTTTAGCCAAGATCTGATGAGTTAGAGATTCTCTTGTTTTCATCGATTTCAGGTATAACCTATAAACTCATATTTGTAAATATTTTTCTTTATCTTTGTGTATTCCTCCTTTTACACCTTCTGGATTTTTTATTTGATTTTTCTTAGTTGATATATCATTGTCATATCGTTGTAACTTCTTTTGGGCTTCATTAACTTCAAATTGCAGTATTCATGATCTTTTGGAAATTCGCTTTATTTGAATAGAACTCTAATGTCTTTAATAATTCCCAGATCTTGAATTTAAACTTGCAAATATCTGCAATTGTTTTGAAGTTTATTTTTTTGATTTCTGAATTCATAACAGTGTTGATGTATTCTTGTCATATCTTGAACACTATTAACTAGGATTCTAAATTATTGAAGATCTGAAAATTTGATGAATTTTCACACACCTCTACTGTTTTGAGTTTCTTCTAATTCATTCTAGAAAAGCTTGAAATATTATACTCATTATAGCACACTGCTACTTCTCAGTTGTGAAAATTTCATTGTTTTTTAGATTGGCTTGGATATTTTGAGGTATTTTGAATCATTGCTTACATCTTGAAATTCACTATTATTAATGATCTTTTGAGTACACCATTATTTTTGGACCATGAATATGTCTTCAAACTTGATGTAAATACCCTAAAAAAATTTGGGCTTGTCCGAAATAATTTGGAAAAAATCTTTGAAAATCCGTTCTTGAAACTCTCTGTTATTTCATGATTTTTTTTTTAAATATTTTTTTGTTTAGAATCATTTGAAATTATTGATTTCTTGAATCTCACACACATCGTGAATTTAAAATTTATGATCTGGTGTGACTGATTCATTGAATCTCGACCTTTTCATATCCCTTCAAATGATTTAAAATAAACCATATATTTAATCTTGGATCATGAACCATTCTTTGACTGTTTGAAATATTTGAATCATTTCCTTGACAAGTCTGCTTTGAAAATGATTTTTGTGTTTCTCAAATATAGTTCTTGAAAATATTTTTTGGTAACTGCTTATTTTGGTATCAAATATATACCATGCTATGATAGATGAAATTAATTTGCGTGTTTTGTTAATCGTGTCTGCTTAGGCTTTGTGATTAAGATTCTATAGTCTGAGATATCTTTGTTCGTCTCCAGTATCATTTTTAAAATCCTCATGAATAAAGACATCAAGTGCTATCAGTTTAGAAGTGCTGAATATATATATATATATATATATATATATATATATATATATATTTGTCTTGTATATATCTCCCTAAATTTCTCTTGTAATTGATTTTCAATTTTAAAATTAATTATTTTTTATTCATTCAGAAATTAAAACCAATATCCAAATTGAGCTATATTTATAATTCATCAAAATTATTATTAGATTTTGAAATTGTGATGAATTGTACTGCAGTATATTTCAAAACAAGAGGAAAATTTATTTTTATTTTCATGATGGTTGAACATTTATTATAATATCTTTGAATTGGCTCTGCCATCCATGATAATTTTTATATGGAGAGTTAATATGTTCTAAAATCTTTTTGAATAAACAATGGAAATATTTGTGACAGAAATGGGACTATTTTATTATTCAGAATTAATGATAATTGAAAATTTTCAATGATCCCAGTTCAGCCGAGCATATTTCATAACATAATTAATTTAGAAATTTATTTCACAGTCCATCTCTGTACCTACCCCATTTTCTATCATTCATATATTGGTTTTATATACTGAGGAGTTTTTCCTTTTAAAGCTGAAAACGATAAATTTATAATTAATATATAAGTGTGTCTCTAACCTTATTTAAAAATCCAAGCTCTGGTTATGTGTGGTTAAGAGATAACTTATAATTTAAGCTGCGACTGACCTCATTTAAAAATCCAAGCTCTGGTTATGCGCAGTGTGCTCATAAATAAAAAATAAAAGGAAATAATGTGCTATAAATAGAAATTAATTTGAAATTCTCCTCGGTATGTGAAAACCAGCCTATCAATCCATCTTCTATTTTGTGAATTATGTTAATATTTTATGACGTATTATGATTTGTTGATTGATAGCTACTGGGATTTGTGATTATTTAATTTTGTAACTTAACTTGAAATTATCATTATAGTCCAAATCCATCAATGTTTTGTGGTTCATTTTTTAAAATTATTTTGAAAATAATTGGAAATCACATTTTTGAAACTCTCTCCATAATATATAAAATTCATCGTAAATCCATCATTCTCTACAATGTGAAATATGCCACTAGTTCTTAGAATATTATGAGTTTTGTTTGACTGATTAAGATTTATGATGACCGTTCTTTCTCTTAAGCTAAAATTATTTTTTTTAGTCATTTTTCATCTATATTTTAAATTCTGAATCCTTTTGATGATAACAAAAGGGGGAGAATGGGTTGAGATTTTGATTTATGAGTGAATATTTTATAAATATTTTTAATTTTGAAAATTTATTCAATTTTCTTTTTTTTTACTCATTCACAGTTATAGGGGGGTTTCTGTTGCAAGGGGAGCATTCAAATAAAGGAGTTTCTGTTGTTCACTGTAAAACACATTTATTATACTCAAAATCTTAATATTTATTTGTCATCATCAAAATGGGGAGATTGTTGTACATAACGGTGTTGTATACACAATTATATTATTTTTGTTTGATGATAACAACCAAATATATATATAATTATAATTGTGTTTGTACTGTACTGTTTCATATATACATCACAGACAGGAATATAATATTTATATTTAAACAGAATACTATTGTACACGAATTTAAATATTCAAGGAGTATTTTATTTAAATATAATATTTTATTTCAATATTTAAACAGTACAGAATTACAACTCCACTATTTGTATACACATCATAGATATACATTACACATTTTTTTCATTTACATATCTGCTCCTCACTACAAAAAATGCTTAGACACTCTTTTTACGTTCACAGACACATTCATACAGTTTCTCTCATATTCAGCGACACTGAAACACTAATACTATTCTGTCTTCGATTTTATGTCTTCACACTTCACATTCAGTCCAGTCACTGCCAGTTCAGTCATCATCTTCATACCTGTCATATACAGAAACACACACAGAGTATATGGAACAGAAATAATTTTCAAAATACATGGGAATATAAATATTATTTTTAAAATTTTATTTACTCCAGATTTCTGGGGTGTTTCTCATCATTTTTCATGACTCGATCTAATTCATCTGTGTATAGTCAGTTTGTATGTGTATAGTACAGGGACAGAAAATCTTGTTTAACGGCTGCATATACACACGTGTATAAATATACATGTGTGTACTGCCTCGCCAATTAGCAAGCAACTGAGGAGCAGCCACATGGACCAACTCGACTCAGTGCTACTACAATAAAAGTTCAAGGCAACTTATTTCATCTCGGTCTGAACAACAAAATATATGGACAAATGCAAGAATCATTACTGGCAAATCAAAGTTCATGACTCAATGTCGGATCACAATCAAAACTAGTGGGAAACACGTTGGATCACTTCTAGATCAGTATGATTTGCTTGGCAGATCAACACAAATAGTGCATGGTGAGACAAAGTGTAGAAACTCAAGCATATATTCATGTGAACAGCAAGCGAAGTCATCAATCTCAATTTCAAGTGTACAGGGCAGTCCAATTTCATGGTGTAATACAGCGTGTACAGTGAATGGTTGCAGTGCATGTGTGCACATTCAATTGATCATAGCAGCAAAGTGTTTCAAGAATGCGCAAGACCACAAAGCACTCTTTTCATTCAAAGGCAGTTCACAATGGTCGAGCTATAAGCACACAAGCATGTGCAACAAGTTGGCTACTCAGAATATTCAAGATGGCACAAGCATAAGTCGTAAATCCAAATTGGATGGTGTAACAACTCATGTCAGTTTTCAGTTTAAGCATGAATGAACAAGCCAGTTAAGTGATGTTCAAATGGCCAAGTTCATCATCAAAGCAGTGAAAGTACTAACCAGCTGTACGTATCAAGTGATGCATGAATGCAGTTCAAAGAAAAGGGTCAAAGGATACATATACAAGTTGCCTCAAACATTCGCCAAACTGGATAAACAAGCATTATCAACTCAGCAACTATAAGGCAGCAGCAGTTCACATGCACATGACAAAAGCAATGCAAAACATTTTCCTACTGGGAAGTGACCAAGTGTGCAGGCTCAACATATATGCGTGGTCATGCCAGTGTGTGTAAAAATGATTCAGCAATATCAATCGAGTGAAACAAACTACATCAAGTTTATATGACAAAGCAAATTGGCAAAAGGCAGTTGGAAGTTATCGCACTTTGTTTCCAGAATTTATGCTTTTAGATTTGGCTAGGAATTCAAATCTGCTATTATTTAGCAAAGGAATATCACAAAGTTTTTTTTAAGTGAGCCAGTGTCCTATTTCATGATTCCAAAAAGTATATAATCATGCAAAGGAGAAAATAGATTTTCCGGTATTGCCAAAATCTATTAAGGGATAGAATTCATTTCCAGATTTCGAATAGGACTGTATGGGATATAAATTAAAACTTATATTGCATAAATCATGGAAACAAACAAGGGAGTGGTGCAATTGTGTTCATATTGAGAAAAGATTGCAACATATGAAATTCAGGAAAGAGTTTAATGGTTTCAAATTAAAATTTCTGTTCTCCAGATGTACCCATTCATATATGGCATGGTGACTAGGTGAAATCATATTTTCAAAATTGGCAAGTATGAATTCAGTTTTGGGAAAACATTTAACACATTTCCAGAAATCAATCTTCCAAGGGACCACAAATATTCTCCTCGTTTTGCGCATGTTTTAATGAGACGATTAGACAAATAAGATTCAGTCAAGAGAGAGAGAGAGTTCAAAATTGTTCTGAAAGCCATCCAGGTTCACAAGCTATACACGTTTTAAATCATGGAAATTAAGGGGAGGAATTCAAGCAATTCAGGGAAAAATCAAATCGAGACATTTATAGAAATCAGAATGATTTAGGATTTCTATAATCCATTTTAACACCAATTTCATCACTAGCAATAAAACAATCGAAACCAAAATCAACTCAAGCAAGAATTGAAAATCAAAATTTACTCACAGTTTCGATCCATAGAGAAAGCATTTCCCAAATTGAAGCACTGAAAGCATTCAACGTTTCAAGAGCATCACTAAAGCAATTCCATAAACAATCAAAGCATTGCGATTTGGGGAGGAATTCAGAATACCCTAGATATTTTTTCTAGGGTCGCCGAAATGTTTTCCAAAGCAAAGTAATTGGGACAAAATGAAATAAGGGTGGAAACTAGTTGATGTGGCCAACCAAGTCATTTGAAGTGTGAAAGGGAGTTTGTAGTTCCTTTTTTGAAACTAGGGTTTTAGTTTGTTTTTGTGTTGTATTTTATTTTGTAATTCATCGAACAGTTTCTAGAGTCTGTAAAATTCTAGGTATTCAGTTAGGGGTTAACAGACAATTTACTCGCGTTTGGAAAACTTGGGGAAAATCTGGTCCAGTGGATATAGACCAGTCTAGGGTTTTAAGCGTAGGGTTAGAGTAGGAGCGAGGGGTTCGCGAGTTTACTTGGTCTTGTAAGCGGGATCTGTTCTATCACCTAGTAGAAACCTTAGGAATGCAGAAGTAGGCAGGGTTTTGCCGAAGCTGGGTATCTCTGCGTGTTATTTCCTTTCTGCTTTTTATTTCTGCTGTATTCTGTTATCTTTTTATTATTTAATATCCTGTCAGATTTTTAACTCAGCGAAAAACTGTGTTAAACCCTATTCACCCCCCCTTCAGGCTTAATCTAGATCCAACATGTTTTTTTGATAGGCATTGCATGATGCTTTAGGTTTATGCTATGTTGAAAGACATGAAAAAAATATGTTGTCGCACTCATTTTCCTTCAAATGTATTTGCGTTGATGTTTATACATCTTTACTTTTACTATGTTTTGTTTTGGTTAGCTACAGTTGTATGGATTGTTGTTTTTAGTATGTATTGTTTTGGTTAGCAACAATTGTAAGAATTGTTACTTTTAATCACAAATGTTTATATGATTCAAACTTTGTATGATATACTTTTTGATCATAAATATTTATATGTTTAATATTGCGCATAAAATACACTTAATGATGGCTATACATGCTATAGCATTATGCAAATGCAATAAAAATATTAAGCAATGATTTAACAACTTTCATGGCAAGTGAACGATGCTATAAATACTAAATTGTGTATTTTATAGTGTTTCTATAGTGTTATAGTTTCCATAACAAGTTACTAAATTTCTACAGCGTCTGTAGTTGCTATAATAATCAAGCAATATTTATCTATAGCATTTACAGATTGTTATAAATAACAATTAAATGATGTCATAAATATTAGTAGCATAAACCACCACTCTGCGCAAAAGTTTTATAGCAAGCAACAAATGCTATAGATAGGAATTTTTATGTTACAAATCTTCCATTTAATAGCAATTTTGAATCGCTATGTGTAACATCATTTACAACATGTTTTTTACAACGATTATTAGTTTGCTATTATAGACCCCTGACATATTACAACATGTTGATACACAACGTTTATAAAAACGCCATCGTATCCTTTCATAGCATTTTTTAAACGCTATAAAAAGATCTTTTTCTTGTAGTGTATATACATATATATTCAACATATATAATCATGAAAGTGCCGAGCCACAACAACAAAATTAAGTGCCAAATCAATACTCGAACTGATTCAAGATACTCTTGTCTAAATCTACTGAGTGGAACAATCGAAAGGTTTTATTTTTGCAATAGTGGCATAAACATTTTGGGTAAATAGATATTATCATTTATTCCTAAATTCACTGTACTCGACCAAGGTTCATCAAGATATACGGGAAAGTGCTCATCAACAAGTCAAAGAATCAAATACTGGAAAGAATTAACTTTTGCAATTCAAAATCATTCCTGAAATTCACACACGAAATTCACAAGGGGTATAAAAATCAAAATAAGGGTTTCCAAAAATCATCAACATCAAATACGGCAAGTTGTAAATTGAAATAAGAGATTTTAGGTGATGAAACCCTATACAAACACCCACTTCCTCATCGGCAAAATATTCCCAATCCACAAAAAACAATTCAAGCATTCAATCAAAAATCAGAGATCTTACTTTGTTTAATCAATCGAGAGATAAGGGTTCCAGATCGTGAAGTCTATCAGCGTCCATCAATTCGAAGATTGGCCGAAGTCAAATGATTCACCAGCCATGATTTGGAGCAAATCAAAAAAACCTAGGTGACGAATTTTATGGCACCATTGAAAGAAAGAAGACGACCGATATCACAAGACATAAAGAAATAAAAATGGGGCTACTTCTTTTTTATTCTAAGTTTTTTTTAATTTAGGATTTTTGTTGTTTTTATTTTTGAGTTATTTTTATTGTTATGCGAACAATCCATAGGTTTACTAGTTTCCTCTGAACTAGGGTTTGCAAGTTACAGGTTTTGTAATTTGGGGAAAATCTGATCTTAGGGATAAAGATCAGTCCAGGGTTTTGAGCGTAGGATTAGAGAGCAATGGCAGGGTTTGCGAGCTTACATGGTTTTATAAGTGGGAATTAATTTTAATACCTAGTAGAAATCTTGAGAATGCAGTAGTAGGTAGGGTTAGCCGAAGCTGGGTAATTCTTGTGTGTGATTTATCTTTTCTGCAGCTTCTTTATTATTTTGTGTTTGTTTTTAATTTCCAATAAACCCTATTAACCCCCTCTAGGATTAATCTAGGTCCAGTAAATACTTTTTAACAACAAGATATAAAAATAACTAGAACTCATAATGTTTTGAATTAGATCCAAAAAAGTGTCTTCATAATAGTTGTTGTAGATGAAAATCAATAGTTATCCCTTTAATCTTCGTTCAGCCAGTACCCCATCATTTTCCTAGTTTTATTCAAAAATATTAGGAGGGGGAAGAAGATGAAGAATGTTCATGTGTAAGAAAATAGTGAGGCTGCTAGCCTATTTATAAATAAGTTAAGATAATTCTAAACCAGAGGATATTTGGTTATCAAATCAAACCATACACCTCAAGATGAGTTAGCAAAGAATAAAGTACACAAAATAGTCCAGGTTCAAGCACATGAATCCACCGTACATACAGGTGGGTTGACCCATGTGTCGTTGGGTCGCCCAGTGGCCGTTGTTTTATGCGTTAAGTTATATTAAATTATATAATATATATAGTTCATAACTTCTTCATACTTAGTTCGATTTATGAACACCAAGAGTCTATCTGAACCAAAATGTCATAACGAGCGCAACGATAAAGTTGGTTTTACCTTTAATAAATATTCATTTTATTATCTCTTTTATATAATTATTATGTATTAAAATATGGGGTGTTACAGAAAGCTTCCAATACCAGCAATTTGAAGTATGGTGGGTTTTGAGAATTCCTTATGACTTGAGAGAAGAGGCTGCGAGTAACACGATCCAAATTAACTTGGGGGTTCCCCGCCTCGAGTAAAGCGTCGAATAGCATCTGCAACTTGACTTTCACTTCCCATACCAAGAAGTTGATTCAAATTATTTAAGCCAACGTCGGTGCCTCCAATGTTGCGTCCAACATTAGCGAATTGTTGAGCGTTAATCAAAATATCTAGCTTGTTTCTAATTTGAGGTGCCTCGACTGGCATGAATCCAGCATTTGGAACTACGGGAGTTCCTGCATCCAAAGCTAGGCGCAGCGGTGCTTGAATGATGTTATAGACACCTAAACCTGAAATCTAATTAACCATAACCTGAGCTAAAACTTGCATAGAATTGGTGGTGGTTTCGTAAACCTATCCGATCTGGTAGTTGTCTGCGGAATGATGTCGACACGGGGTTACTCCTTAGGAATTTCCCCCAACTCTAGAGCTAATCATTGCAGAACAATTGCACTTGTTCCGATCATCTTATCTTGGCCTGATGGCCTTGAGATTCTTTTGATTCGAGCGAGAAGAGTGTTCATAGTTGCTTCCTGTGAGCGAAAATGTTCCTCCGGTTGTTCTAAACGAGAAGCGAGATCTGTAACACCCCACCTCTGCTAGGGTCACTCACAAAGGGAATGCACTAGCTTTGGTGGAGCATTATCTAGGTAAACATACACAGAAATATTACAAGACAGAACATATAAAACAGCGGAAGAAGAACCAAATTTCATTGCTTTAAAATCTAGAAGGGTCTAAAGCCTTTTACATCAAAATGCCATTAAATTCATTACATCGAAATTTGTCTTGCAATAGTAAAGAAGCCTAAAACCATAGTCATAAATCATTCCCGAAGTAAAACAGTAAAGCAAGTCATAACCAGGAGAAATCCAAGCAGTACACGAAAGAGCCTTGGAGCTTGGTAAGATCTGAACTAAGCTGTATTCCCACCCTGCGAACCTGGGGGGAAACGGAAGAAAAAGAGGCGAAACAAAATGGTTCAGTCATAAAGACTGAGTAAGTCCTAGTGACTTTCAGCATAAAAACAAGTAAAGATAACATGGCATGAATAAACTGGAAGTAAACATAAGCATGATGACAAGATAAGCTACAGGCATGATAACTAAGAATAACATCACAGGATTTCTGTCATGTATAACATTGCAAGGTTCCCATTCAAGATGAACTAAGTATAGTTTCGCAAGATTTCTATCAAGCATCGCAAGATTTTTCTGCTTTACGATTAAAATGATATCTATTTGCTCTGCACCACCTAACTAGTGTCCCAACTAGTAATCTATATAAAATGATAAAATCATAACGTGATCCCAATCCCCGAAATTAAGGTTGCTTTCACGTGTACATCTATTATTTATTACCTCGATCTAATCTAGGGTTTTCTATCGAGCGCCTCCTAGATTCGAATAGGATTTATGCCACCTAGATCCAACCTAGGGATTATGCTACCTATTGAACGCTTCTCGGATTTAGGGTTTATGCCACCTAGGTCCAACCTAGGGATTATGCTACCTATGTGTGCCCCAATGATTGTAGATACCTATGCTGGTCCCACCATGGGGTGTATCAAGACCCATGGTGGCGGCCCGACCCAATTCTAGAAGGCATAGGTTATACTACTGTTGCCCCCAGTGCCATGTTTGTCTGTGAATGTGTCGATAGATGACTTTAGGCAGGATCAGTAATATGGATATGTGGAATATATGATATATATTAAGAAAGATCTCACAGTAGCAATATCACAGATAAGTAAATGCAGCAATAGAAAAATCACACCAGAGATTTTTATACTGGTTCGGAGCACCGTCCTACGTCCAGTCCCAGATCTCCTATCTGGAATTTCACTAAACACTATCCTCACTTAACCCTGAGGAAAACAGGTTCACAACACCCGGGTAGCCGAACGAGATTTCACGCCTCTATCAACACGAGGACTTCACAACTCGCCTCTTAAAACACCGAGGACTTCAAACAAGATATAAACTTGTAGTTTGACAATGTGTGTTCTTAACAACACGGATTTGTCAACTCTTGTACAACCTTCCTATAATCTGATCCTCAAATATGATTTTGATATTATGAAGATTTGGAAGATGATATCGTTGTTTGAATCTAAAGAATAATATATAGATTCAAGGATTCAAATAACGATATATGAGAATAGTGAGCTTTTGAATGCTTTGAAAGAGTAAGAATGAAATCAGCATTTAGATAGCAAGAATAGAAAGAATTGTTATTATCAAAAATGATGATTTCATGATGCTTTTATAGAGGATGGAGAGATGTAATCATTGGTGAAGAGAAACCATGAAAAGAGATGTTTTTTGGCCAAGAGAAAGGATCATAACCATTGATGAAATAGGGTGTCTATTCGAAAAGATGGCTTCAGTTCGTAGACCAGTCGACTGGTAAAAAATGACCAGTAGACTGCTATTTGAATATATGTACGTTATATACATGTGTGCACGTTCATTGTGCATTCTGCATGGAAACGGTCGACCGCCTATATATGAACCGGTCGACCGGTTTCTGTTAGTAGGCACAATGAATGTGCATACATGTATAAACATATATATATATTCAAACCATATAGGAATATGATTATTTGAGGATAGATTTTAACATATTTAACTACACTCATACTCTAAATAATCAACCTATACCATCGAATATCTTCTTTTTGTCGATCTTGAGTTTCTCCTTGTCATTGATCAAAACACCTTGAATTCCTTGACTCAACATTCTCCCACTTTTTGATTGATGACAATATAGATCTGAAAGATTTTATTACTCCCCCCAAATGTATACTCCCCCTGAAATACATACTTAAGAAATATCTGTAAAACACAATGTTAGTAACATTTTCTCCCCCATTGTCATCGACAAAAAGGAGTAGAGATTACACAAGTTATAAACAACACAATAAGCATTTAACATAGTAGCGTATTATACAACCCAAGCATACCAAAATCAAGTCAAGTACCAAATGTTTTAAGACGTACACACCCAAAATAAATGCGATACTCTTTACATACAAGTGCCATTTAAGTTTTTGCAAAATAAACCATAAAGCATATATGAGTGATAACAAACTAGTGCGATGGAGAATCGGGTTCCGTAGATTCAGAATGAATCACTATCCTTCCACCTCCTTCCTTGTCTCCTTCATCTTGAACGTCTTCTTCGTTGTCGTCGTCACCTTCTTCCTCCTCGGTCTCGTGAGATCCACGACCACGTCCAGTATTAGTTCCTGAACTTGCGCCTTCCTCAGATGATGACCATGTAAATGTTGGAGGCATGGGTCGTTTTCCCGGATCTTGTATTTGAGTGGAAGAAGAGGTCGATACACATGAAATTGCTTCCCAAATAGTACCGAAGAAAGACTTAAGCTTGGAGAACCGTTTATCGAGCTTTGTGTCTAAACGGTCGAGTTTGGTGTCGGCTCGTTTAAGTCTAGCTTCTAAAAGAAATTGGTTTCGTGCAATTTGTGCAAGTGAGTCCTTAGTTGACGAAGAGGGTTCAAGGAGTTTAACTTCCTCCGGTTTAGGCTTGGGAGTAGTAGGAGCGGTTTCTGAAGGACCTTGTTGTTGGTATTGATCAAACGGAATGATATTAATACAAGGGTCAGAGAGCTTCATCCTTTTTCGGGTTGCTTTGTCGATGCACTTTGGCTTTGAGATTTTAGAATCACAAGATGGGACTCCACAATCGATTAAAAGCCGCATTACATATTCATTGTAAAATATATGTGGCCTTTTGCGATCATTAACAAGCAAAATCTCGTCGAAGATCATGTTTATCCAATTTATTTCTATATCTCCATAAATCACATACAAAGCCTTGAAATTTTCTTTGTAAACGGCATCAAAGTTTCCAACCCTCGGCAATAAAGAATGGATGAGGGTATGATGAATAACACGAGCCGTAGGACGCAAGCTTATCGCCTTGGTACTAATTTTATGATCCTCGATGAACTGATGACTAATTCTATCACGAGCATGAACGGTGCAAAAGTCAGAAGAAAATTCTCTTTCGCTATTAGGTGAACCGAGTACCATAGCCATTCGTTCCTTGGAAATGAAAATATGACGACCACAAACTACGGACCAAAGGCAATTCGCTGCATTTTCTGGCTTGAATTTTTGTAGGTTAAGTTTGGCATAGAACAATTTAATCATGATATGATTAATTTCTACATTGTTCTTATCAAAAGTACGTAGAGATTTTATACGAGCCTTAACCAATTGTTCTTCAACATCATATAGGATAAAAGCATTGAGATTTATGAAAGAACCTTCATGGATTGTGAAATCCTTCATGGCATTCCATCGTCTCACAGCAATAGGATCCATGAGCCATTGTTTTATGTTGGAATCTATTGGTTGGAGAGAAGTGGAGGATGATTTCTTTTGTTTCTTCTGAGGAGGTTCTATTGAATTTGAAGAAATTAAAAAGGAATTTTTGGATTTCTAAGAGTTTGAGAAGAGGGAAGTATAAAAACAAAGTGAAGGGATGTATAGGAGATGAATCAACGTATCGATTGGGGGCAAAAATTCTGGAAAACGCGTGACCGGTCGACCGGTTTTTATGGACCAATCGACTGGTTACTGGGTAAATATGTTCCAGAGAAGTTTGTCGGTCGACTGGTGGATTTTAAACGGTCGACTGGTTCCTGGAGGAAATTAATTCCAGAGGACTTTACCGGTCGACCGGTGGAAATAAAACGGTCGACTGGTAAGCATTTGAGATGAAAAATTTCCAGAGAGTTGAACGATCGACTGGTATTTTTTTAGACGGTCGACCGTTTCAAGTATATGATCATTTCCAGAGATAAAAACGGTCGACTGGTCCAAAAATACAGTCGACCGTCCTGCTTGAAAATTGTTTTTCTGGCTTGAAAAAATTATATACCGTCATATAACTTGAAATTTATTCTAACTCAAAATGAATTTGAATGAAGAACGTGAAAACAAATACAACAATAAAAATTATTTTGCAATACGAAAACAACATAACTTAATGAAAGGTAGATGACTTGTCTTCGGATATTTCATGAATATTCGAAACTCTCGGCGTCCATGGCGACCAATTTTCTCTTGATCCTTCATTTCTCGCATAATTACGGTCCCATGAGTTAGGACTTTGAGATGTAGACGGAGGGTGTGGCATTGGTATTGGTTCGTGTACCCCATTTCTATCCGTGCTACAGAAAAATGACGCCATTCGTTCTAAGAGAGTTAAACGATCAGATGTGAGTTTTTGTTCATAATGCAGTTGACGCTGGAGATCCAACTAATGTATCTGGTAGTGATAAATTTCATAGATCTTCTCTCTCGTACCCGGAGAACAAAATAGTGCTTTCTTAGCTCGTTTGGGTTTGGGTGTATGTCTAGGAATATGCGAACATTCCGGTCTGCTCTTCGGTGTTTCCGAAGAGTAGTACTCCTCCGGTTCGGAGCTAGTGACCGAGATGTGAGACCGTTGAGCACATTCATCACATATGTGTGCCATAAGAGTATATGGACTTGTATATGAATGTTAAAACTAGACACTAAGAAAGTGATGCAGAAAACAATAAGTAGTATGTATTTATAGCTTTTACGAAGTAGGAAGTAATGGATGGAAAACATTCAGAGAATATGAACCACTCAAAGTTTGTAAAGCTCAAAATGAATTGCTAATAATAGTAAAAGACTATTAATTAGCTAAGTTAAAAAACAAATGAATGTACCAGCTAGAGAAGAACTCAATAGTATATATATATATATATATATATATATACATTATACACCAAGTTCGTTTCTAGAAATCAAACCGAGCTCTCTACGTAAAGAGATAAAACTAGATTCGAGTAGAGGCTTGGTAAAAATGTCTGCTAATTGGTTGTCAGTCTGGACATATTCGAGACATATTGTTCGTTTTTCAATATTATCTCTTAAGAAATGATGTCGAATATCAATGTGCTTTGTTCGGGAATGATTGACTGGGTTTTTTGATAAATTGATTGCGCTTGTGTTATCACAATATATGATGGACTTTGATAAATGAATATCGAAATCTCGAAGTGTTTGTTGCATATATAAAACTTGAGTACAAGCTAGAGCAGCTGATATGTATTCAGCTTCACATGTTGAGAGTGAAACACAATTTTGTTTCTTACTAAACCAAGAGACAAGTGATTTTCCAATAAAATGGCACGTACCACTTGTACTCTTTCTATCCGTGCGAGAGCCACTGAAATCAGCATCGCTATACGATACTAATTCAAATGGACAATATTTCGGGTAGAAAAGACCAAAGTCTTTGGTGTTATTAAGATATCGTATTATTCGTTTTGCAGCTCGTAAATGTGATTCTTTAGGAATAGCTTGAAACCTTGCACATAAACAAACACTCGTCATAATATCAGGACGACTTGCGGTAAGATACAGAGAGAACCAATCATGCTTTTATATAACTTCTGGTCAACATTCTTACCATGTTCATCTTTTTCAAGATGTGTGGTCGTACTCATAGAAGTTGGTTTACCAGAGGTATTTTCTAAACCGAAGCGTTTGACTAAGTTTCCACAGTATTTTTCTTGACTAATAAAAATTACCGTTAGAAAGTTGTTTGATTTGAAGACCAAGGAAATACGATAGTTCTCCCATATGAGACATTTCAAATTCTTTGGTCATAATATTTGCAAACTCTTTGCAAAGTTCGTCGCTTGTTGAACCAAAGATAATGTCGTCTTCATATATTTGGATAACTAATATATCTTTTTGAGAATGTTTAATGAATAGAGTCTGATCAACTTTACCAATTTGAAATCCATAATCGATAAGATAACTTCTTAATCATTCATACCAAGCACGAGGTGCTTGTTTCAATCCATATAAAGCTTTCTTAAGTTTATATACGTGATCAGGATATTTCTCATGTACGAACAAAGGAG
This sequence comes from Allium sativum, assembly GCA_030737875.1. Taxonomy (NCBI): domain Eukaryota; kingdom Viridiplantae; phylum Streptophyta; class Magnoliopsida; order Asparagales; family Amaryllidaceae; genus Allium; species Allium sativum. Next base: position 589,784,509 of record CM060920.1, read on the forward strand.
GTTGTTCGACATATACATTCTCCTTGATAAATCCATTTAAAAATGCACTTTTGACATCCATTTGATAAAGTTTAAAATCATGATGACAAGCAAAGGACAGTAAAATTCGAATAGCTTCTAATCGAGCTACGGGAGCAAAGGTTTCTTCATAATCGATACCTTCTTCCTGATTATATCCTTGTGCTACTAATCTTGCTTTATTTCTGGTTATATTTTCTTGTTCGTCAGCCTTATTTTTATAGACCCATTTCGTACCAATGATTGACTGATCAGTCGGTCTTTGAACAAGTTCCCAGACATCATTGCGCTCGAACTGATTTAGTTCTTCTTGCATGGCAATGATCCAGTAATCATCAGTAGCAGCTTCTTTCGGATTCTTAGGTTCGATATTTGAAAGGAATGCGACATGACCCATTTGATTTAGTTGACTTCTTGTTCTAATTTGTGATGTTACTTCTCCAATAACATTTTGAACTGGATGATCTCTTAGAATTCTCGGAGGAGATCTAAATCTTGGTGGAGAAGGTATCACAGCAGGTTGAGGGATATCGTCAACAATTTCTGAGTCAGAGTCGTTATTTGTGATGACAGGATTATCAGTGACTATGGTTTCTTCGTCATCTGATACGATATGAGATGATTTAAAAAATTCATCAAAAGAAACATGAAGTGATTCTTCAATAGTTTTAGTTCTCTTATTAAATATACGATAGGCCTTGCTTCGTTCCGAGTATCCGACAAATATACCTTCATCGGATTTGGAATCAAATTTTCCAAGATGGTCTTTCGTATTTAAAATAAAGCATTTAGAACCGAAAACTTTGAAATATGAGATATTTGGTTTTCTTTGATTAAATAGCTCATAGGATGTATTTTTGGTCAGAAGTCGAATAGATACACGATTCAAAACATAACACGCAGCTGCAACAGCTTCTGCCCAAAAATGTTTTGGTAGAGTGGATCCATTTAATAATGTTCTTGCACATTCTTGTAAAGTCCGATTTTTCCGTTCTACAACTCCGTTTTGTTGTGGAGTTCTAGGAAACGAAAAATTATGATTTATACCTTTCTTTGTGCAAAAATGTTCAAAATCATTATTTTCGAACTCTCCGCCATGATCACTTCTTATGTTTTTAACTTTAAGCCCTTTTGATTTTTGAATTCTTTTGACGAAGGATTTGAAATGTTTGAAAGTGTCACTTTTGTTTTTCAAGAAAATTACCCATGTATATCGAGAGTAATCGTCAACAATTACAAACACATGTCGATTATGATTTATTGACTGAACCTGTGTTGGTCCAAATAAATCCATATGTAATAGCTCCAATGGTTGTAACGTTGATATGACTTTCTTGGATTTGAAAGACGATTTGGTTAATTTTCCTAATTGACATGCATCACAAAGATTATCAACCTTAAAGCTTACTTTGGGTAGTCCTTTAACTAGATCATTCTTGGCTAGCTTGTCAATAGTTCTTAAGTTTATGTGACAGAAACGTTTGTGCCATAGCCATGGATCATTATCATTTGCTACAAGACACATATCTGAATTATAGTTGGTATTCATATTCAGAATATAGATGTTTCTGTCTCTATATCCTTCAAAAGCTATATTTCGATCTTTATCTAAAATACTACATTTATTGTCCGAAAAAGAAATGATAAAACCTTTGTCGCACAATTGACTGATACTTAGTAAATTATGTTTCAAATTCCTAACTAGCATGACAATAGTAATAAGAGGTAAGTCTGATGTACCGTAATTGCTCACATCGCCTTTGCCGATGATACAGCCTTTTGAATTATCTCCAAAAGTGACTGAGCCACTATCTGAATAAGTGATATTTGTTAATAAGCTCTTATCTCCAGTCATATGCTTCGAGCAACCACTATCTAGTATCCAGTTTCCTCATTTCTTAAGTGGGACCTGCAAAAAATAAAATTAAGTCCATGGTACCCACCTTTTTATAGGGTCCTAAGAGTTAGGTCTTAGGAGTCCAAACCCATACGGGTCCGGTGTCCCCTTCATATATATAATTTGGATTATGATGCACAGAACTCAAAAAAATTTGAATGTACTTGTTCCTAATCAAATTGTTATTTGTTTTAGGAACCCACATTTTTATAGATTTGACATTCTTCTTTTGAAATTTCACAATCGGTTTTGGTTTGGAATATAATAAACTAAGATTTTTCTTAGCTTTAGTTTCTCGTACTTCCTTATTTTTCTTTTACCAAGATGTTTCTTGATAACTTGTTTCTTATATCCCAAACCTTGTTTATTTGTAGCTGTTTGTGAACTTTCAATAATTTTTGTCAAATTTTCTCGACCTTTGTTAAAGTTAGGAACATTTTGAGTAATGTCGTCTAACTTTATTTGTAAACTAGCTTTTTCAAGGTCTAACATCTTGACTTTTGCCTTAAGCTCATGATTTTCGGTAGTTAGAGCATCATTTTTCTCTTTTTGAGTTTCAATTTCTTGACTCAAAAGTGATAGTTGAGAATCAATATTAGATGATGATTCTTGAGCTTTTTCAAGTTCCTCCTCTAATATTTTCTTCTCATCTTTTAACATATCTCGTTCAAATTCTGCTCTACTTAAATCAGCTTGAGCTTGCTTGCATTGTCGTTTTACATCTTTAAATTTATACATTAACTCAGCATTTATATCTAGAACTTCTTTAAAAGTCAGAATTTGTACCTCATCTTCTTTAGCCATAAAGCATACATTAGCTTGTTCATTGTTTGAGTCACTTTCACTATCAGATGAAGATGAGTCTGAATCATCCCATGTCACTGAGAATGCCCGTTTCTTTGACTTGTCCTTTTTGTGTTTGAACTTGTCATTTTCTGTCTTCTTCTTTTGTTCTGGACAATCCTTTTGCATGTGTCCCTTCTTATGACAGTTAAAGCATTCTACATTTGATGATGATGGCTTATTTGATCCGAACTTCTTTCTGTTGTATCGACTAGCTTTTCGTTGCTTTAAGAATTTTTTTAATCCTTTTGCAATGAATGCTAGATCCTCATCTTCGGAATCTGAGACGTCTTCATCTTTCTCAGCATGAAAAGCTACATTTTTCTTTTCTTCTTTTTGTTCTTTTCGAGCCTGCAAGTTTGCTTCATAGGACATAAGATTTCCTATCAATTCATCTGGCTTCATGGTGGAAAGATCATTAGCTTCCTCTATTGCTAATACTTTTCCTTCCCATTCATTAGTCAGTGAATGTAGGACTGTTGAAACTACATCAAAATCAGAATATTTTTGTCCTAAACCGATAAGAGCATGATGAATGGTTTGAAACCTTGAATACATCTCATTGATTGTTTCATCCGGCTTCATTTTGAAATTTTGAAATTGACTTTTCAACAAAGCTATTTTTGCTTGCTTAACCTTGTTAGTACCTTCATGAGTGGTTTTTAGCGTTTGCCAAATTTGATATGCAGAGGTACAGATACTAACACGGTTATATTCGTTTTGATCTAATGCACAAAACAACATATTTATTGCTTTTGCATTTACAGCAGCTAGGATTTTCTCAGCAGCTGTCCATTCTGCATACTCAGTTGTTGGATTGACTATTTCTTTCTGAGTAGCATTCCAAGCATCATAACTTGTTGATTGCATATAAAAAGCCATACGTGTTGCCCAATAGCTATAGTTTAGGCCATTAAAGAAAGGAGGTCTTTGTGTTGACTGACCTTCTGTGTAAGTGGTGTTACTAGTGCTTGCGTTATTTGCCATATTACAAGAATATATCAAATAACCGTGTTACAGTTATGAGATGACCTGCTCTGATACCAAGTGAAAGTGTCGATAGATGACTTTAGGCAGGATCAGTAATATGGATATGCGGAATATATGATATATATTAAGAAAGATCTCACAGTAGCAATATCACAGATAAGTAAATGCAGTAATAGAAAAATCACACCGGGGATTTTTATACTGGTTCGGAGCACCGTCCTACGTCCAGTCCCAGATCTCCTATCTAGATTTTCACTAAACACTATCCTCACTTAACCCTGAGGAAAGCAGGTTTACAACACCCGAGCAGCCGAACGGGATTTCATGCCTCTATCAACACGAGGACTTCACAACTCGCCTCTTACAACACCGAGGACTTCAAACAAGATATAAACTTGTAGTTTGGCAATGTGTGTTCTTAACAACACAGATTTGTCAACTCTTGTACAACCTTCCTATAATATGATCCTCAAATATGATTTTGATATTATGAAGATTTGGAAGATGATATCGTTGTTTGAATCTAAAGAATAATATATAGATTCAAGGATTCAAATAACGATATTTGAGAATAGTGGGCTTTTGAATGCTTTTAAAGAGTAAGAATGAAATCAGCACTTAGATAGCAAGAATAGAAAGAATTGTTATTATCAAAAATGATGATTTCATGATGCTTTTATAGAGGATGGAGAGATGTAATCATTAGTGAAGAGAAACCATGAAAAGAGATGATTTTTGGCCAAGAGAAAGGATCATAACCATTGATGAAATAGTTTGTCTATTCGAAAAGATGGCTTCATTTCGTAGACCAGTCGACTGGTAAAAAATGACCAGTAGACTGCTGTTTGAATATATATATGTGTGCACGTTCATTGTGCATTCTGCACAAAAACGGTCGACCGTCTATATATGAACCGGTCGACCGGTTTCTGTTAGTATACACAATGAATGTGCATACTTGTATAAACATATATATATTCCAACCATATAGGAATATGACTATTTGAAGATAGATTTTAACATATTTAACTACACTCATACTCTAAATAATCAACTTATACCATCGAATATCTTCTTTTTGTCGATCTTGAATTTCTCCTTGTCATTGATCAAAACACCTTGAATTCCTTGACTCAATAGTCTGCTCCGAAGTGTGTGCACGCCCGCACTCCGTTAGAACCTACACTGTTGCACCCACCGCCGTCGCTTTGACCGCTTACAATCAACCCAGTAATCGTGCCCCACCCTGCCTAGTTTCAGGGTACCGTTGATACCTAAATTGGGTTACTACTGAAATGAGTCCCCGTTACTAGGGTTTTCTACTGGTTAAGTGTGTGGGCCTATATATACAAATATTACCCACCTTCCCATGATGTACTTAACCCACCGATTCAAGCGTGCTTATTAATGGTTAAGTTTTTGGGCCTATATTTACTAATATTACCCACCAACCCGATATGTACTTAACCCTTTCCGTCCATTACGTTAAGCTGGTTAAGTGTTTTATCTTGTTTTACTTAACCCTACCACACATCATGTTATATCGGTTAAGTGTTGTTCCTTGTGTTACTTAACCCTACCGCAAGCCTTGTTATACTGGCTAAGTGTTCTCCCTTGTGTTAACTTAACGCCACCGCATGTCATGTCATATTGGTTAAGTGTATATTGACTTAGACCACCTACTTATCATGTTGTGACGGTTAAGTGTTACCCTCTGTTGTTACTTAACCTTACCACCCATCACGTTATAGTGGTTAAGTGCATGTTGACTTAACCCCAGCCACCAGTCATATTATAATGGTTAATTGTTACCCTCGTGTGTTTTACTTAACACTACCACGCATCAGGTTATATCGATTGGGTGTTATCAACCTATTCAAGTTAGACCAACCCATCCACTAGTCATGTTATAATGGTTAAGTGTCATAAGCCTAGCCACGTTACTTAACCCACCCATTCATATCATATTGGTTGAGCCTACATTTATAAGTTTTATATGTTCTTAACTCATACCGGTTAGGTCCACATTTACATGTCAAATTTCCATGTCATCCCACCTAACCCTCTAACCATACCCACGTTTTATTATGGTTAGTATTCCTTAATTCATTCATTATGACGAACGAATCATGACCTCTCACATTAGACCGTGCACTTTGTGGCCACTGGATTTGTCGGGCGGTTCCGGGCAGATTTACACCACAAACTGAGTCTAACCTCGTGTCATAAATCGTTATGCCTACAATTCGACCTTCGACCTCTCACATTAGACTGACACTTTGTGGCTACTGGATTTGCCGGGCGGTTCCGGGCAAGTTTACACCACAAACCGAGTCTAACCTCATGTCAAAGGTTCATTAATGGTCGTATTCCACCCAAAACCCCAATATCAGTTCATGTGTTTAACATATAGAAATGTTCATGTTCGTGTTCAAGTCAATTATCCAATACACAGTCATTTTCATGTTTCAAATTCCCAACTTTACATATTAATAAACATATGCCCAAGTTCCAAAATTACATGTCAATATATATATATATATATATATATATATGGATATATATACCCAATTCTAGTCATATTACATATGTCCAATTCTTGCCTATTTACATGTATGCCAAGTTTATGCTATTTCATCCATATCGAGTTCTAACAAAAATTGCATGAATCATGCCCAAATAAACCCAAATCATGATTCATGATGTAGTTATCCCAAACTGTAATCTTTCATGATGTATTTATCCCAAACTGTAATCTTTTTATTACAACACACACCAACTACCCAAGTTCATAATACATATTTATGCCAATTATCAAATTCACAATCGCTTTGATATTCAAATCCCCAATTATACACATGCCCAATCGTAAGCCTAATCTTTTGATTTAATTTACATAGGCCCGAACTCGTGGTTTAATTTACATGCCTAATTAAATACATGTTATATATACCAAATCTCATGCTATATTACATAGATCCTATTTGTGCCAAATTCCATGTATATAATATTTATGCAAATTTGTTCATAACAAGATTATACCAAAATTTATAGATCAGGCCCAAACTTGCAAATACAATGATAATATCCAATTTCATGTTGCCAATTATTACATCATATTCATATAGGCAATAATCCCATAATTCCCCCGTATACATATCGTACGCAAATCGCGATTTTAGGTCAAGGTCCGAAATTGACCAAGGTTCATGAAAAGAAAATAAATTGGGGGAGATAGAAATTGAATAAAAATGAGATCAGAGGAAAACATCATCATAGGCATAAATATTACAACTTGATGATAACGTCATTATGAATCAAGAAAACTGCTGAGTAGATCATAAACTTGTCATGAACATAAAGATAGACAAGTCCCAAAATAGAAGATTCAAGGGGCAACAGAAATAGATCTTAAATCCAATTCCACTTTATTCCATAGCCACATCATAATTAAACATTTAGATCTGAAAATAATTAGAACTTACAGAGCATGGCTAATGAATTAAGAACTAAAATTGTCGTAGAACGTTGCAGAGACATTGATTTATCTTCTTGAATTGTTGTAGAATTGCTGTAGAAGCTTTAATCTCTAGTTTGGAGGCTAAGAGAAAAGTTTAGAGGGCGGCGGCCATGATCAAGAGGAAGTCCAGCAGTATTTTGGTGTCATATGAATTATTGTATGAATTAGGTTAGGCCTTAAGATGTTTATATAGGTGTAGGAACTAGTTTAGGCCCTTAGATTAACCCTAGAATCAATCTGGACCATCAAAACATGTCTCAGGCTTCAAAAATGAGTTCCGGATCAAAACAGGCCGACCAGGTCGACCTGTAAGGGGGGAGGTCGACACTATGGTCGACCTGGGGGGTAGGTCGACCCTATGGTCGATCTGGGGGGGTAGGTCGACCCTATGGTCGACCCCATGGTCCAATGCTGCCTGAAAACTGCTGAAACTTGTACAGGCCATAACTTCTTCATTCGGACTCTGATTTTCGAAAACTCGGACTCTATTTCATGTAAAATTTCAAGAAGAACGCAATGGAGTAGCCCATTTCTCCTGATTCTGATTTTAAAATTTAATTCTGCCTTGATTTCATGTTTTAATATGTTATAAAAATATGTGTTGTTACATTCTCCCCTCCTTAAAGGATTTCGTCCCCGAAATCTTCAAGTTAAGAAGAATGTGTCCTACCATCCAATCATCCATCTACTCAATCTTCAATCACAGGCATCCACTGTCCTTAAGAGATTTCTAATGTTGTATGAACATATGCAGAAAGTGTGTGTATATGTTCCTTATCTAATGCAAATGATCAGGCCTGATTGATCTTCTTAATGCAAAATATGTATAATGCAATGAGTCCAACATGTGTGCAAATAGTCCTAGTCACATAGACACTATATGTGTGCACAAATATCCATCCATATGCATCATCCATATGATAACACATCCAATTTCATCCATGAAAAAAGTATAAACACTCATGCATATGCAATATGGAAATGTGTCTGAGCCGATCTAGTGCCAAATGTGTGTTATGCAATCACGAGCAACCACTAGCAGCCACTTGCAACCATCAATCATAACATGTCTCAAACACATGTTTACACCCAATTGTTCCTACCTAAAGGTATAGTCGAATGATAGAAGCAAGTAAAAACTTTGTGCCCATTAGGCAATGTCAAAGATGGAAATCTACGTCACATATATACTGATTAGGAGAAGAACTCCCTAAGCACTGGCCCCGAAGACCAAAATCAACATCAGGCTGACACTCAAAGAATTACTCAACCCAACGGACACCCTCAAACCCCAACATATATCTCAACCAGATGAGTCATACTCCTTATGGGGTTTGCAACAGAAATACGATTGAGAATAGGACCGAGAGGATATACATAAAAGATAGCATGCAAGTAAGCTCTACAGTAAAAGAGGGATCAAGGATAAACTCTTAAAAAGAGATATGATGCGCGTATCTAGTCTTCAATCTTCTAAGTCGCATTTCCCTGAGCTTAACTCCATTGTACTTTGGCCGTTTTTAACTTTACAATTTCGTAGCTTCTTAATTCTTGTTTCCAAAATATGAGTTGGAACTCATTTCACTGTCGCCTCTCGTCCCACTTTCATTTATTCTTTTTCTAGTATACCCGGCCCAAACATCACTGCGTACTCATGGTTTCATGCAAGCTCTCCAAAATTCACTAGTGAATCCTGGATCTCGTTTACTTATTATAAGGTATTCCACGCAGAAGAACTATCTCTTGAAAACAAACAAATGCCAACCATGTTGCCAAATGTACTTACTAAGGTGATTTTCTATAACTTATGCATAAGCGAAATGAACCATCCGCCTTAGTGGTGAACACTACTCAGGCGGATCGATAAATGTATCAAGAGATTCTAGGTAACTTAACATGGTAGAATCATAAGGGTTACACTAGACTTCGAGGGCATTACCAAGGCAAGTCAAGAATCTAACAACCCTCTTTTCATACTCAAAAATAGCACCATTTCTGGATAACCACTCCATCCCTAGAATCAACCCATAGCTCTGAAAAAAAACATAAGCATTACTTCTAAACTCAACACTTAGCATAGACATTATCAAATCCAAACAAGTCATGAATAAATGAGACGATTCCCTAACAGGTTTTGAGAATAAAATGGGATCCTCTACTACGCTAGTACTAAGGTGCAGAGACTCAACTATCGAAGCAGAATTAAAAGGATGCGATGTACAAAACAAAGTTCTAATGGGATGATAGAAAAGAAAAGCTAAACCTTTAACAGAAACGTTACCACCTCTATTAGGTACGCTAGTAGTGAGAGCATACAATTGCCCTCTCGCCGATCTTGTTCTTTGCCCTTGTCCTTGTCCTATAATACTTATTACATGTGACTTTTTGCCCTACTAAAGATATTCTCTCTTGTCATGGGTTTTTATTATTCTTCCACTTGGCCTCTTTCCTTTCACTTTTTTTTCCTCTTCGTGGATTAAGCCATATCAACTAGTTTCTCATCCTTAGACTTGTGTTCTTTATCCTCGTTCCTACTATCCTTGTATGGCTTGTTGAAAAGTTTCTCAAAAGCTACTTCCATCGCACGACAACCCTACAAAGCTTGAAATAAGATTAGTCGCAAGTAAAACTACTGCGGCTACAGATGGAGGTTGGACACAACTTTGCCCTCCGACATGTGTCGCATGCCTACAAACTATGGTGAAAAAGAAAGAGAGAAGTGACTCAAGGAGAGAATCAAAAGATAGTGCATATGGCTTTGGGGAATATTCCTTTCGTAAAACAAAACTTTTCTTTAGAAAAATGCTTCTTTATAAACATTTTGAAAATAATTTCGGAAGGTTTTATAAACTTTTGCCCAGTCTGGTAACCTTCTGCTCTGATACCAAATGTAACACCCCACCTCCGCTAGGGTCATTCACAAAGGGAATGCACTAGCTTTGGTGGAGCATTATCTAGGTAAGCATACACAGAAATATTACAAGACAGAACATATAAAACAGCGGAAGAAGAACCAAATTTCATTGCTTTAAAATCTAGAAGGGTCTAAAGCCTTTTACATCAAAATGCCATTAAATCCATTACATCGAAATATGTCTTGCAATAGTAAAGAAGCATAAAACCATAGTCATAAATCATTCCCTAAGTAAAACAGTAAAGCAAGCCATAGCCAAGAGAAATCCAAGCAGTACATGAAAGAGCCTTCGAGCTTGGTAAGATCCGAACTAAGCTGTATTCCCACCCTGCGAACCTGGGGGGGGGGGGGAAACGGAAGAAAAAAGGCAAAACAAAACGGGTCAGTCATAAAGACTGAGTAAGTCCTAGTGACTTTCAACATAAAAACAAGTAAAGATAACATGGTGTTGATACCGAAAATTGGTATAACAACCAAAATGGTATTTCTAAACACGTTACCTAATCGGAGGCGAGATGCTTAGAAAGCACGTCACCTTTTCAGAGGCGGGGCGTTAGAAAACCTTTAGAGTTATGTGAGGCCATACCTAACATTCAAGAGCATCAAAATACCAAAATAAGAAAAGAAGACAAGAATTTTATAGTGGTTTGACTCTTAATCGAGTCTACGTCCACTTTGAAGGTTGGATTTCATTAATCACCAAAAGATTACAACATTTGCTCCATTATACATCCATACAAGCTCCCTTGACATGCATTTGTGCTTACAACCAGTTGAAAGAACAGATGAAAGCTTGAAGTATTTTATGCTAATCCCTCCATGAAAGCCATAGATGAAAGCTCTTTAGGTCTTTGGGTGAATGATCAAGAAGAGATGAAGAAGTGCATGGAATGCTTATGCTTGTTCCTCCATGAAAGCTATGCTCCACATGCTCCAAAGCTCCATAGATTTATGATTGATGATAGAGAAGAGATGTAGAAATGCTTGGAGAAATCCCGAAAGCAATTGGACAGCACCTCGTTGTTCCAGAAAGTCCTCCGAAATAATGGAGGTAGGGTCCTATTTATAGGCGGAAAATGGCTGAAATCTTGTATGCAGGGGCCTGGTCGGTATTTTCAGTATTTACGGAAATGCCACTGCCAGTTGTCACCAGTTGTTTCCAGCTGTCACGCCATCACAGGTTGCTTCTAGCGCTTTGGCCGACCAGGAGCTTCCGCTAGAAGAAAGGACGACCAGGAGGCTAAAGTGCGGAGCGGATCGACCAGGAATGACTAAAAGACTTTGAAGCTGACTGGTGCGATCAGAGGCTAGCGGGCGAGCAAGTTTGAAACGACCAGCTTTCTTTAGCTTTTGGAGCGACCAGGTGGCTTCTGGATCTGGAGCGATCGGGTCAGCGTATAAAAGAGAGCGACTAGGTGCCTTTTGTCTCTAGGGCGACCATAAGGCTTTCCTCTTTTGGAGCGACCCGGAGGCTTTGGTTCTCAAAGCGACCAGGCGTTGGGCTCTACGACCGATCCCTCTTAATAATTATATGACCGACCCCTTCTTCAAAACACTTAAAACCGACCCACATTCACTTGGATCGATCAGATGGATAACATTTTGCCCCTCGAAGTTTCATAGTTTTTATAAAAAACTGTGGGCTTCGAAACATTAGTGGATCGATCTGCTTCAATTAAGGGTCGGCTTTGGATGCAGTTCTCATGGGTCGGTTCTAGAATTAGCTCGAGGGGTCGGTTTTAAGTAGAGGTCGGTCTTTTCTCCAGTTTTGGAACGCATGAAAAAGCCAAATTTCTGGAAGACGACGAGACAATCCTCGAAATATGAAGAGACCAAATTAAACTTTATGTAATTAATTTAACTCATCATTCTCTCCTTCACTTTTTCTTGGTCAGAATTTTCATTAATGGCGGCTCTCTTCTTTTAAAACAAATTGCTTAATTTCTCGCTTACTTCTTCGCCGATTCAAGCTGTTGTTTCATTGTTTCAAGACCGTGCTTCTTCAACCTGAACCACTCTTCCAAATCTCAGGTATCTTTTGAGTTAGTTCATTTTCAATCGCGACAGCCTTCGTAAGTCTTTGTCGTTGATGTCATTTATCAATTGAGTGTGGTTTCACTTGAGTCACGCTAGATGATCTTTCGCTTGGGAGAATTTTGGATGGTCGATTCATCTTGGGATCGGGTTTGATCGATCTATCACTGGATCGATTGTGGTTGACCCACCATGGATCGGCCATGGCCGATCCGGAATTGAATTGGTTCAATTTTTGCCGATCCAAGGTTGAACCGGTTTCAGTCGTTCTTCCTTGATTTAGAGCCAGTTACACATTTTCATGCTCGAAAAACTTTATTTTGCAGGATGTCAGGAAGTTCTGATCAAGAGAGTTCAAGGAAACGTCAGTGCTTGGGAAAACAGCCCGCAGCTGAGCCCCATGCTTCTCCGGTCGAGCCATCTTCTGCTGATCTTCGGGCCATCATCAACAGGCCTCGCTTTTGTCCTGTTCCTCATACCTCTGAACTGGCTAACCGATTTGAAGTTTGGTGCCTTGATGGTTTGCACTTTGATCAATTCAGCTTGGATATATATCCGTCAGATGATCGGTCAGTTCCAGAAGACTTGGACGTTCTCAGGACTCATTTTGCGGCGCAGCTTGACGAGACGAAGGCCTGGATGGAGAAGCACTTGGGAGACATTGAGCGGTACCACTCGCGCAAGTTTGGTGCGTGGAAGACTTTTGCTTGCGACCTACAACGGTTGAATCGGGAGAACCTGGAGCGGATCGCCTTGCTGGAGAAGGATAAGGCTGTGCTTATTCAGGTCTTAAAGTCCCAGGACGACCTAATTGCTGAACTGTCGAGCTCCGCGGGCAGGGCAAGTCCAGGTGGTTCTCCTTCTGGTTCTCCTAAGTAATGGTACCGTTCTTCCTATCAATTTGGCTTTTTGCTTAGTATGTTCATAACTTTAGGCCGGTTGTATATGCGGGTGCCGGTCCCCGCTTTAACTCTTTAAGTCGCTGATGTCGGAACACCATGGTTATTGTACTTGCGTTTGTTGACTCTTCTTAGATGGAAGGGATGTATTTATAGTATCTACTGCCGCTCAGTTGACTAACTTGCTTAATCTGCCTGCTTTTATTTTGCCTTTCTGTGTTTGAATGTGACATGGCAGTGCTCTTGTGCTCTTGTATTCTGAACCTTGTCGTTACTTTCTTCCGCTTGTCCTGGTTTGCATACCACATTTGCACATTTCACTTTACACACATGGCTTGTTTGCAGTGATCCTTTGGCATGTAAAGAATCAAGTAGTCACTTTTGCTATATGCCCCCGTACCAATGGGATATTTCTACTTTAATATATTGAAAATAGATTTGAGATTTGGATATTTTTTTTAAGTTGTAGTCAGAATTTAGGAAGCGTCTGTCATTGCATTGTGACATTTGGAGCTTTTTCATTCTTCATACGTCCTTCGCATGTGTTATCCATAATCTCTTATCCTTTGCGTCCTAATGCGTTGGGTATTCGAGAAATGTTTGAATGCCTTTCAAAGGTTCTCCTTGTCAAAGACTCAGTAATATCGTAGTCAAGTTTTATCTGACTTTGATTTATTGACTGAGCACCCCTGGAGAAGACTCAGTTTATTATTCGACTGAGAATCCTCGGAGAGGGTTTTGGTTAAGAAACTCGGTTATAATGCGATCAGATTTTGTCTGACTTTGGGTTATTTGACCGAGCACCCCTGGAGAAGACTCAGTTTATTATTCGACTGAGAATCCTCGGAGAGGGTTTGGGTTAAGAAACTCGGTTATAACGCGATCAGATTTTTGTCTGACTTTGGGTTATTTGACCGAGCACCCCTGGAGAAGACTCAGTTTATTATTCGACTGAGAATCCTCGGAGAGGGTTTGGGTTAAGAAACTCGGTTATAACGCGATCAGATTTTTGTCTGACTTTGGGTTATTTGACCGAGCACCCCTGGAGAAGACTCAGTTTATTATTCGACTGAGAATCCTCGGAGAGGGTTTGGGTTAAGAAACTCGGTTATAACGCGATCAGATTTTTGTCTGACTTTGGGTTATTTGACCGAGCACCCCTAGAGAAGACTCAGTTTATTATTCGACTGAGAATCCTCGGAGAGGGTTTGGGTTAAGATTGCGCCTGCTTTTGGACCATATTTCTTCAGTAAAGCTATGGTGAGTTTCATGCCGGAAAACAGGATGACGGAGGTATTGTGTCCTGTAACCATAGCTATGCATCTTTTGGATATATGATCAAAGGCATGCGAATATGAAGCTTTGACAGAGTCAGAAGTGTTGCTGGAATTATATTCATGTAATTTCATACAAAGTATTTACTATATTCATAGAAAAATACAAAAGTACATGAGTTAGAAAATCATTTGAAATAGCGACGAAGGTGATCACTGTTCCAGGCCCTTGGGAGTTCTACTCCATCTGTAGTTTTGAGCTTAAAGGTACCGTCGAGGAGCTTTTGGTCGATGACAAATGGACCTTCCCAATTGGGGCCAAAGAATCCTGTTGCGATCATGATTTTCTTTAACACCAGGTCTCCCATTTCAAATGTTCTATGCCTGACCTTTTGATTGAAGTGTCGAGCAATTCTTCTCTGATGGGCGACCATTCTAAGTTCTGATTCGGTCCTTTTCTCCTCGAGTAAATCAAGAGCCTCAAGTTGCAGCTTTTCATTCTCTTCTTGGTTAAAATGAATTCTGCGGTGAGTTGGAACCTCTAACTCCACAGGTATCATTGCTTCTGAACCATATGCCAAGGAGAACGGAGTATGCCCAGTTGCAGTTTTATGAGTCGTACGATAAGCCCATAGGGCAAGTGGCAATTCTTCAATCCAGTTGCCCTTAGGTTTCTCGAGACGCTTTTTAATGGTGGATTTCAGGATTTTGTTGACTGCCTCAACTTGCCCGTTAGCCTGCGGGTGGGCAACTGCTGCAAAGCTTTTCTGAATATGATATTTGTTGCAGAAATCCTTGAATTCATCACTTTCGAATTGTGTGCCATTGTCGGTGATAATTTTCTGCGGAACCCCAAAGCTGCATATGATATTTTTCAACACAAAGTTGATTACCTTCTTCGATGTGATAGTTGCCAATGGTTCAGCTTCAGCCCATTTGGTAAAGTAATCCACGGCCACTATAGCATATTTGAAGCTCGATTTTGCGGTAGGTAGTGCTCCAATCAAGTCTATGCCCCAGACAGCGAATGGCCAAGGACTCAACATCTGTGTCAACTCAGATGACGGAGCTCTTGGAATTTTTGCAAATTTCTGGCACCGGTCGCATTTCTTAGTGAATGTCATTGAGTCGAAGTTCACATCGGGCCAAAAATAACCATATCGAAGGACCTTTTTGGCAAGAGTCTGTCCTCCAACATGACCTCCGCAATCTCCTTCATGTAGCTCTGCCAAAATCGCTTTAGATTCCTCCTTTGTCACACACCGTAGTAATGGCGTTGAATATCCTCTCCTGTATAAATGACCGTCTTGGACGAGATATAGGCGAGACTTTCGGAGCAGTTTCTGCGATCCTTTGGTTTCTCAGGAAGTGTTCCGTGAAGTATATAGTTTTTTTTAGGGGTCATCCACGAGTCGGGCTCGTTGATTGCTTCCATAACCCAGTCTATATCGGATTCCTCAATGCTGGAACTAGATAATACTTCCACAGGAACTAGATCGAAGATTTGAGGATCTCCGGTGCTAGCCAGCTTTGATAAGGAATCTGCCTTCCAATTTTCTCTGCGGGGAATATGAGAGATAGAATAATATTCCAAGTTGTCGAGAAGTTCTTTGGCTTTAAGCAGATATGTCGGAAGCCTTCCCATCTTAGTCTCAAATTCACCTTTGATTTGAGAAACCATTAGCTGTGAATCACTGAATATTAGTAGACTTTTCAAGCTTAATTCTTTTGCAACCCGCAATCCTCCAAGTAACGCTTCATATTCGGCCTCGTTGTTGGTGATGGGAAATTCAAATCGCAGAGCATAGCATACATATCGTCCTTCTGGGGTTTCGAATACTATCCCTGCCCCAGCACAATATTCATTCTTAGCGCCATCGACAAAAAGTTTCCACCTAACGGCCAATTCGTTAGTTTCCTCCATTTCCACTCCCCTGTCAGTGAATTCAGCGATAAAGTCGGCCAGAGCTTACCCATTTATTGCTTTTCTGGGATAATAAGTGATATCATATTGGCTGAGTTCAATATTCCATTTCAGGAGTCTCCCTGAAGTTTCTGGATGGAACAACACCTGTTTTAAGGGTTGGTCGGTAAGGACTTTAATAGAGTGGGATTGGAAATAGGGTCTAAGCTTTTGTGATGCAATGAGCAAGGCATATGAAAGCTTTTCTATCCTTGGATAATTCATCTCCGCCCCGGTAAACCTTTTGCTAATGTAGTATACTGGCCACTGCACTTTGTCTTCCTCCCTAACGAGTGCTGCGCTCAATGCATGGGATGACACTGCAAGGTACAAGAGCAAGCTTTCTCCATCCCTAGGCTTCGATAGCATCGGAGGGGATTCCATGTGCTTGATGAGATCTTCAAATGCTTGCTGGCATTCAGGAGTCCATTGGAAGCTTTTCTTTTCCTTTTTTAATGCATCAAATAGGGGAATGCACCTGTCCGTTGCCCTTGAGATGAAGCGGCTTAATGCTGCTACCTTGCCGTTTAAGCATTGAAGTTCTCTCTTAGTCCGTGGAGCTTGCATTTCCCGTAAAGCAATCACTTGTGCTGGGTTTGCTTCAATGCCCCGAGCATTTACCATGATACCAAGAAGCTTTCCTGATGCAATGCCGAACGAGCACTTAAGTGGATTGAGCTTCATGCCGTATCTCCTCAGGATTTGGAACATTTCATCAAGATCCTCCATATGATTCTTTGCTTCTTTGGATTTTACCAGCATGTCGTCAACATAAACCTCCATAGTCTTTCCAATTTGAGTTTTGAACATCGCGTTCACCAAGCGTTGGTAGGTGGCACCTGCATTTTTCAAACCAAACGGCATTACCTTGTAACAATATAAACCACGATCAGTTATGAAACTGGTACTATCCTGGTCTGGCTCGTGCATCATAATCTGATTGTATCCAGAATATGCATCCATGAAAGACAATAGTTCATGCCCCGCTGTTGCATCAACAAGTTGATCAATTCGAGGTAGGGGGAAACTATCTTTTGGGCAAGCCTTATTCAAGTCAGAATAATCAACACACACTCGCCATTTGCCGTTTGATTTTTTCACAAGGACCGGATTGGACACCCAATTAGGATAGGTGGATTCTCGAATGAAATTATTCGTCAATAGCCTATCCACTTCATCTTTCAAAGCTTCAGACCTTTCTGGGCCCTGTATCCGTCTTTTCTGCTTCACCGGGCGCACGTTGGGGTCAATATTCAGCTTATGCACTATTACGTCTGGAGGTATCCCACACATATCTGAGTGATTCCAAGCGAAGACATCCAAATTTGCTTTCAGAAAACTAATCAATTCCTTTTGCAGCATAGGGTCCAATTGGGAGCCTATCTTTATTAGCTTATCTGTATCACTATCATGGATCTCTATGGAAATGGTAGCTTTAGCTGGTGCTACCTTTTCATCCCCTGCACTGATTTTTCGTGGGTCCATATCTTCCTGCATGTCGTTATATGTTCCAGCGCAGGGGATGGTCATTAATTGCTATAAAGGAGCTTCATGGATGCAGAGAGGAGTCTCCGCATCCTTCAGGATTTCGTATTTCTGAGCTTCAATCAGCTCTGCCATATAGCATTCTCTTGATTCCTGAGGATCCCCTTTGATAACTCCCACCCCATTTGCGGTCGGGAACTTCATCATCAAGCACCAAGGAGCAAGAGCTATCCTGAAGTCGGCAAGTGCTGGCCTTCCCAAGAATGCATTATACCCTGAAGGTGAGTCAATTATAACGAAAGATTGTATCATGGAGACTTGCCTCTCTCCCTCTCCTAGCTCTACAAGGAGATCAATCACACCTATTGGCTGAGTTGGTATGCTAGTGAACCCGTGTATTTTGTCTTTGCTAGCTCGCACATTATCCATGGATAGACCCATTTTAGAGAAAGTACTGTAAAACAGGATGTTCACGGATGCTCCGTTATCAATCAACACCTTCTTTACTATTGCTGGACCCAAGCCAATGGTGATCACCATTGGGTCAACAGTTGGAACCAATATTCCGTCGGAATCCCGATCCCGGAAGATAACATCTTCGCAGGATGTTTTAGGCATTTTTCGACGAAGAGAACTATTGCAAACCTCAAAACCGTCTCCTTTTAGAATGCTTCTTGGTTCATTAGTATACCCGATCATATCCTCCCAAGTATCCCCTGCAGGGTGAGGTCCACCACTGATTATATTGATAACAGGTCGAGGAATATTCGCAGGTGTTCTTCTGTCTTGACTTGGATGGACCTGCTGCCCCTGGGCAGGCTCGGTATCTGATGAATGCTTTACATACTCCTGGAGACGATTTTGCCTTATCAATTCTTCAATCAAGTTTTTCAGGTGTCTACATTCATTAGTGTCGTGTCCCGGTCGATTGTGAAATCGACAGAACCTCCCCGAATTCGCAGCTTCCTCGGACACCTTTACTGGCTTTGGGCTTGGATAGCCCTATGCATCCTTCGTTGCCATATATATGTGCTCGATTGTATCATTCAACGGAGTAAAATCCGTTGGATTGAAGAAACGCCGTTTCTTGGAATCCTTATCATTTCTAGCATCATTACTGCTTCCTCTCTTTTGACCTTCCCCAAAATTTTCTTGACTATTCTTTTTGGGAGCTTCCTTCTTTTCCGGGACCACCTTAGCTTTGACATTGCCAACGGAATAGATAGAATCGTCTTCAAGACACATGTATTCCTCGGCTTTGTCATAAAAATTTTCTAGCGTTTCAGGTTTCTTTCTTTTTAGCCACCTTCCGAACTCAGACATCTTATCAATGCCCCCCTTTAAGGCCATTAGAATTAGCCTTGGCTCTTGGGTCCCTACTTCTGCAGCATCAGCGTTAAAACGATTCAAGAAAGACCTTATCGTTTCACCAGGAGTTTGTTCTAGTTCATTGAGGGACATGATATCTCTGACCTTTGTTGTTTGGAGGCGGAACTGGTCTCGGAAGCATCTTGCCAATGTAGCAAAATCATCAATAGATCAGGGAGGCAACCTTGTGAACCATAATGACGCAACCCCTTCCAAATACACCGGGAAGTACAAGCACTTAAGTTCGTCAGTTGCTTGTGCCCCATCCATGTGTTGATCGTACCGAAACAAGAACACATTGGGGTCGCTAGTCCCGTTATAAGCTTGGATTGAAGGAGGTTTGAATTTGCGTGGGAAAGTTGTCTTTTTAATCCTTTCAGTGAGGGGGGTTTTAGATGGCGCAAATTCCCATTCAGCCTCACTATCGTTTCGAGATTGGCATTCCTTCATAAGCTGTTGGACCATTTTCTTGAGGCGTTCCTTCTCAGGGAGGCTATCTACGGGGCGGACACCTTTGTCTTGACTGGAGGCTTGCCTGAGCAAACCATCGCGGTTGAGACTTAGGGGCCCTGGTCTTTCTTGGTTGGAAAGTGCCCCTTTGGCAGAATTGGCCGCTTGATGAGAAGTGATCCCTGCAGTGCGGTTCTGTTCAGCTTACTTCGAAACCTCATGCTTTCCTTTATCTGGATCGGAGATTTCTTGAAAAGATTTTTCCCGATTTGGACTAGAAGAAGAAGAACCAGCATCCTCTGCACGAATGGGCTTAGAGGCCACCTTTGCCGTAGCGGCCTGAAGAGCAAAGAGAGAATCAAGTTTTGTCAACATGGCTTTGTTAGCTATCTCTAGCTGTTGCGTCAATCCCGCGACAGCCTGATCAAGCTCGCCTCTTGTGACATTCACACCTCCATTAGATGTCTCTCCCACTTCAAATCGGTTAGCCACGGGGGTCTCATCCCGATTTTCTCCGTTAGAGACTCTTATTCTAGCTTCCTTATTGGCTTTTGGCGGCATTATTTCAGAAAGCAACTTGAACTTTGCAGAGAATCCGTCGGAAGGTCCAAATCGCAAGCTGGAGCGAGCTATTTCAAGGCTTAGCTTCAAAATCTCAAGATCTTCGTAGTATACTTGATGCCAGAAAGTAGATCTGGCCCCACGGTAGGCGCCTAATTGTGGATACCGAAAATTGGTATAACAACCAAAATGGTATTTCTAAACACGTTACCTAATCGGAGGCGAGATGCTTAGAAAGCACGTCACCTTTTCAGAGGCGGGGCGTTAGAAAACCTTTAGAGTTATGTGAGGCCATACCTAACATTCAAGAGCATCAAAATACCAAAATAAGAAAAGAAGACAAGAATTTTATAGTGGTTCGACTCTTAATCGAGTCTACGTCCACTTTGAAGGTTGGATTTCATTAATCACCAAAAGATTACAACATTTGCTCCATTATACATCCATACAAGCTCCCTTGACATGCATTTGTGCTTACAACCAATTGAAAGAACGGATGAAAGCTTGAAGTATTTTATGCTAATCCCTCCATGAAAGCCATAGATGAAAGCTCTTTAGGTCTTTGGGTGAATGATCAAGAAGAGATGAAGAAGTGCATGGAATGCTTATGCTTGTTCCTCCATGAAAGCTATGCTCCACATGCTCCAAAGCTCCATAGATTTATGATTGATGATAGAGAAGAGATGTAGAAGTGCTTGGAGAAATCCCGAAAGCAATTGGACAGCACCTCCTCGTTGTTCCAGAAAGTCCTCCGAAATAATGGAGGCAGGGTCCTATTTATAGGCGGAAAAATGGCTGAAATCTTGTATGTAGGGGCCTGGTCGGTATTTTCAGTATTTACGGAAATGCCACTGCCAGTTGTCACCAGTTGTTTCCAGCTGTCACGCCATCACAGGTTGCTTCTAGCGCTTTGGCCGACCAGGAGCTTCCGCCAGAAGAAAGGACGACCAAGAGGCTAAAGTGCGGAGCGGACCGACCAGGAATGACTAAAAGACTTTGAAGCTGACTGGTGCGATCAGAGGCTAGCGGGCGAGCAAGTTTGAAACGACCAGCTTTCTTTAGCTTTTGGAGCGACCAGGTGGCTTCTGGATCTGGAGCGATCGGGTCAGCGTATAAAAGAGAGCGACCAGGTGCCTTTTGTCTCTAGGGCGACCATAAGGCTTTCCTCTTTTGGAGCGACCCGGAGGCTTTGGTTCTCAGAGCGACCAGGCGTTGGGCTCTATGACCGATCCCTCTTAATAATTATATGACCGACCCCTTCTTCAAAACACTTAAAACCGACCCACATTCACTTGGATCGATCAGATGGATAACACATGGCATGAATAAACTGGAAGTAAACATAAGCATGATGACAAGATAAGCTATAGGCACGATAACTAAGAATAACATCACAAGATTTCTATCATGTATAACATTGCAAGGTTCCCACTCAAGATGAACTAAGTATAGTTTCGCAAGATTTCTATCAAGCATCGCAAGATTTTTCTGCTTTACCATTAAAATGATATCTATTTGCTCTGCACCACCTAACTAGTGTCCCAACTAGTAATCTATATAAAATGATAAAATCATAACGTGATTCCAATCCCCGAAATTAAGGTTGCTTTCACGTGTACATCTATTATTTATTACCTAGATCTAATCTAGGGTTTTCTATCGAGCGCCTCCTAGATTCGAATAGGATTTATGCCACCTAGGTCCAATCTAGGGATTATGCTACCTATTGAACGCTTCTCGGATTTAGGGTTTATGCCACCTAGGTCCAACCTAGGGATTATGCTACCTATGTGTGTCATATGGCCCCCAATGATTGTAGATACCTATGCCGGTCCCACCATGGGGTGTATCAAGACCCATGGTGGCGGCCCGATGCAATTCTAGAAGGCATAGGTTATACTACTGGTGCCCCCAGTGCCCTGTTTGTCTGCTCCGAAGTGTGTGCACGCCCGCACTCCGTTAGAACCTACACTGTTTCATCCATCGTCGTCGCTTTGACCACTTACAATCAGCCCAGTTATCGTGCCCCCACCCTGCATAATTTCAGGGTACCATTGATACCTAAATTGGGTTACTACTGAAATGGGCCCCCGTTACTAAGGTTTTCTACTGGTTAAGTGTGTGGGCCTATATATACAGATATTACCCACCTTCCCGTGATGTACTTAACCCACCAATTCAAGCGTTCTTATTAAGGTTAAGTTTGTGGGCCTATATTTACTAATATTACCCACCAAACCGATATGTACTTAACCCTCTCCGTCAATACGTTAAGTTGGTTAAGTGTTTTCTCTTGTTTTACTCAACCCTACCACACATCATGTTATATCGGTTAAGTGTTGTTCCTTGTGTTACTTAACCCTACCGCAAGCCTTGTTATATTGGCTAAGTGTTCTCCCTTGTGTCAACTAAACCCCACCGCCTGTCATGTCATATTGGTTAAGTGTATATTGTCTTAGCCCACCTACTTATCATGTTGTGACGGTTAAGTGTTACCCTCTGTTGTTACTTAACCTTACCACGCGTCACGTTATATTGATTAAGTGCATGTTGACTTAACCCCATCCACCAGTCATATTATAATGGTTAAGTGTTACCCTCGTGTGTTTTACTTAACCCTACCACGGATCAGGTTATATCGATTGGGTGTTATCAACCTATTCAAGTTAGCCCAACCCATCCACTAGTCATGTTTTAATGGTTAAGTGTCATTAGCCTAGCCACGTTACTTAACCCACCCATTCATATCATATTGGTTGAGCCTACATTTATAAGTTTTACATATTCTTAACTCATACCGGTTAGGTCCACATTTACATGTCAAATTTCCATGTCATCCCACCTAACCCTCTAACCATACCCACGTTTTATTATGGTTAGTATTCCTTAATTCATTCATTATGACGAACGAATCATGACCTCTCACATTAGACCGTGCACTTTGTGGCCACTGGATTTGCTGGGCGGTTCCGGGCAGATTTACACCACAAACCGAGTCTAACCTCGTGTCATAAATCGTTACGCCTACAATTCGACCTTCGACCTCTCACATTAGACTGACACTTTGTGGCTACTGGATTTGCCGGGCGGTTCCGGGAAAGTTTACACCACAAACCGAGTCTAACCTCGTGTCAAAGGTTCATTAATGTTCGTATTCCACCCAAAACCCCAATATCAGTTCATGTGTTTAACTTATAGAAATGTTCACGTTCGTGTTCAAGTCATTTATCCAATACACAGTCATTTTCATGTTTCAAATTCCCAACTTTACATATTAATAAACATATGCTCAAGTTCCAAAATTACATGCCAATTTATATATATATATGGAGATATATACCCAATTCTAGTCAGTTTACATATGTCCAATTCTTGCCTATTTACATGTATGCACAGTTTATGCCATTTCATCCATATCGAGTTCTAGCCAAAATTGCATGTATCATGCCCAAATAAACCCAAATCATGATTCATGTTGTAGTTATCCCAAACTGTAATCTTTCATGATGTAGTTATCCCAAACTGTAATCTTTTTATTACAACACAGGCCAACTACCCAAGTTCATAATACATATTTATGCCAATTATCAAATTCACAATCGCTTTTATATTCAAATCCCCAATTCTACATATGCCCAATCGTAAGCCTAATCTTTTGATTTAATTTACATAGACCCAAACTCGTGGTTTAATTTACATGCCTAATTACATACATGTTATATATACCAAATCTCATGCTACATTACATTGATCCTATTTGTGCCAAATTCCATGTATATAATATTTATGCAAATTTGTTCATAACAAGATTATACCAAAATTTACAGATCAAACCCAAACTTGCAAATACAATGATAATATCCAATTTCATGTTGCCAATTATTACATCATATTCATATAGGCAATAATCCCATAATTCCCCCATATACATATCGTACGCAAATCGCAATTTTAGGCCAAGGTCCAAAATTAACCAAGGTTCATGAAAAGAAAGTAAATTGGGGGAGGTAGAAATTGAATAAAATGAGATCAGAGGAAAACATCATCATAGGCATAAATATTACAACTTGATGATAACGTCATTACGAATCAAGAAAACTGCTGAATAGATCATAAACTTGTCATGAACATAAAGATATACAAGTCCCAAAACAGAAGATTCAAGGGGCAACAAAAATAAATCTTAAATCCAATTCCACTTTATTCCATAGCCACATCATAATTAAACATTTAGATCTGAAAATAATTAGAACTTACAGAGCATGGCTAATGAATTAAGAACTAAAATTGTCGTAGAACGTTGCAGAGACATTGATTTATCTTCTTGAATTGCTGTAGAATTGCTGTAGAAGCTTTAATCTCTAGTTTGAATCTAGTTTGGAGGCTAAGAGAAAAGTTTAGAGAGCGGCGACCATGATCAAGAGGAAGTCCAGCAGTATTTTGGTGTCATATGAATTATTGTATGAATTAGGTTAGGCCTTAGGATGTTTATATAGGTGTAGGAACTAGTTTAGGCCGTTAGATTAACCCTAGAATCAATCTGGACCATCAAAACATGTCTCAGGCTTCAAAAATGAGTTCTGGGTCAAAACAGGCCGACCAGGTCGACCTGTAAAGGGGGGAGGTCGACACTATGGTCGATCTGGGGGGTAGGTCGACCCTATGGTCGATCTGGAGGGGGGGGGGGTGGTAGGTCGATGACCCTATGGTCGACCCCCTGGTCCAGTGCTGCCTGAAAATTGCTGAAACTTGTACAGGCCATAACTTCTTCATCCGGACTCCGATTTTCGAAAACTCGGACTCTATTTCATGTAAAATTTCGAGACGAGCGCATTGTCGTAACCCGTTTCCCCTGATTATGACTTTAAAATTTAATTCTGCCTTGATTTCTTGTTTTAATATGTTATAAAAATACGGGTTGTTACAAGATCCTTAATTAAATCTTTTATGAGTTCTTCGATGACCACTCGAGTGACGTAGTTTAACAGATATCCAATCGAGGAGAGTTCTTGACTTTCCTCTGCCCCTTCTCCTTCCGAGCAAGGTAATTGTGTCATTTTAACCATGGTGGAATCCGAGAGAATTCCTGGCAAATCGGAGAATGGTTCCAATAACCAAAACCAAGGTTGACGTTGAAGTCAAAATTGAAATCCGAAGCCAAAGCTGAAATTTGAAGTCGGATCCGAGAATCAAGACCAAAGCAAAAGTCGAAGCTGCGCGCTCCATTGTTGGCACACCAAAGTGTTGACGTGGGAAATTGTTTATTTGGGCATTCCAACCCCAAAGTGTAACTTTAATAGAAATCTTATAATCTAAAATCCATAGTATGAGAAATGTAAAGGGACACACAATTTTTATAGTGATTCAGCATTAACGCCTATGTCCACTTTATACTAATCATTCATCATAATATTATCGATTACAATGTTTGCACAAGTTCGAGGAATTTGAATGTATAAGTTGTATAATAGAACAAAAAAAGCTTGTTGATTCCAAACTTTGTCCAAAATGTTGTTCTTCTTTTTCATTGAGCCAAAGTACGTTGGTATGAACAACAATGTCCAAAAAGTAGTGTTAATGTCCAAGAGTATGCATAAATGTCGAAAAGATGTCCAAAGGTCCAAGTGCATGTTAAAAAGTTATAGATAGAATTTTATGTAGCGTCTACAAGTCCAAAAAATATCCAAAAGTCCAACTGAATCTCAAAAAGTTGCAGATAAACGTTTATAAATCCAAGAGACGTGATGATGACAGCCATTAATGATGTCTTAGAGCTCCAATCATGTATGCCAAAGCATAGGCAAAGTCCAAAAATGCCAACCTTTTAGAATGCCAAGTAAGGGGGTATTTATTAGTGAGGTTTGAAAGCATTTGTAACACCCCGAATTTCAGTTAATACTGATATTCACTAATTAAAGAATTAATAATCTCAGATGTGAGAATCAGGGGAAACGGGTTATGTCATTGTGTTCGTCTCGGAAAAATACGCGAAATAGAGTCCGAAATTTTGTAAATCGGAGTCCGTATGACCCGGTTAAGGCCCAAAGAAGTTTTCGGGAAATTTGAATTTCGAAACATGCAGAAATGGGGGCCAGGCGGGAAAACTCCCGCCCAGCCAAGTCGACTTGGCTGTCGACAGGGCTGTCGACTTGCCTGTCGACATGCCTGTCGACTTGGCATTCGACAGGGCTGTCGACTTGCCCTGTCGGCTGATTCTGGTCTGGGTGCACCTGGTTGAGTTTTGGGCTGGGTTGGAGGGCTTGGGACGAAATCTGACGGACCTAAACTAACCGAGGGTTAATCTAAGGGTCTAAAACACAACCTAATCCTATAAATACATCCTAATACTACCCTAATCCATACTAAAAATAGAATCTATGCCATCATGCCGCCAAAATGCAACTTAGAAGGAGCCTCCACTAATTAGAGAAGAGGATTGCAAGCTAATCCACTACTAATCCACCTCTACTTCAACTCTAGCAACTATCTAAGGAGCTAATCTTGGAGTTTGTGAGTTTCTATCACTTTAATAACCAATTGCTAAACTAAGTAGATGAGATGTGATGAGATCATATGGTTTTGCTTGCGGATCAATGGGTTTTAGGTCATATGTTATGATGCTAGTTTGCTAATCACTATGTTTAACACTTATTCATGATGACACTATGTTTATGCAAGTTAAGTGTTTGGGTTTATGCATGTTAAGTGGTGGGTTTTATGCATGCTAAGTATTTGGTTTTATGCATGCTAAGTGTTTGGTTTTATGCAAGTTAAATGCTTGGTTTTATGCTAGAATCATGTGTGAAATAAGTGACATGACATGCAAGTTTAACCTATGAGTTTGGATCTATAATATGCATAATCTATGCAAGTTGTTTGGATTAGTGATATGCATAACATATGCGAGTTTACCTTTGTATGTCATACATACATATGCAAGTTCATATGTAACATGTTATGCAAGTTTGGTGGTTGATTATATGCAAGTTCATATGTAACATGTTATGCAAGTTTGGTGGTTGATTATATGCAAGTTCATATGTAACATGTTATGCAAGTTTGGTGTTTGATTATATGCAAGTCTATATATGACATGTTATGCAAGTTTGGTGGTTGATTATATGCAAGTAGCATGTGCAAGTTTACACCTTTGTATGTCATACATACATATGCAAGTTTACCCCTTTGTATGACATAAGTACATGTGCAAGTTCATCCCTTTTAGACCTATGACATGTATGCAAGTTGACACCTTTATGATAGGTCTATGACATGAACATTTATGCAAGTTACCATCTTTATGACATATGTGATTCATGCAAGTTTGGGTTGGTTATTTATGCAAGTTGGGTTTATGGTCATATATGCAAGTTGACACCTTTTAAACCCATGATAATGCTAATGATATGCTAAGTTGAACCCATTGTGTGTATGATGAATCCCCTCTTTTAAAGTATGTCATGTTAACGTATTTACGTGGGGACGATGGGGTAAAAATTAATGAACACATAAAATTGTGTGAAGTTGGTATGATTAAACATACCATAAAGTGGATGGACATAATTGGGAATTTACCTATTAAGTTAGGTCTACCCATATTATGGAATTGGGAATTTACCTATTGAGTTAGGTCTACCCATATTTTTAAATATTTGTAATTAATTAGGGATAATTAATACAAATTATGGGGGTGATTAATTAGGTGTAATTAATCGACTGAGACACGAGGTTGGACCCTTTTGTAGCATAAGACCGCCCGGAACCGACCGGCAAATCCAGCGGCTACAAATGATTGGCCCAATGTGAGAGGTCTTAGTCATAAACTAAATACGTGACAAGTGTAAAGACACGAGGTTAGACTCTGTTATGGTGTAAGGCTGCCCGGAACCAACCGGCATATCCAGCTGCCATAAAAGACAGTCTAATGTGAGAGGTCTTTACAAAGGTTACGATCTTAATTAATTAAGAAACACTTAACCAAATTAGCATGTAGTGGGGCATGAGGGGTTAAGTGGGTGCCTTGGGTGGCATGTAGTAACTAGTGGGGGTGCCTTGGGTGGCATGAGGAAACTAGTGGGTTGCCTTGGGTGGCAATAGAAAATACGATTAGAATACTTAACCAAAGTGGAACATGTAATTAAACATGATTAAAGGGTTAAGTAAGTGCCTTGGGTGGCATGTGGGAATCAAGTAAGTGCCTTGGGTGGCATGTGGAAATCTAGTGGGCGCCTTGAGTGGCAATTAAAATATGATTAAAAGACTTAACCAAAATTTATAACATGTAAGTGGACATGGTTAAAGGGTTAAGTGGGATTCACTAGAAATGACAAGCTTAGGTGGGTAGCTTGTGGGGGCCCATTTCAACCAATATCCCAAACGTATCTTTGTGGGCTCGACCCAAGTCGAGGACGGGACACACATATTGGGCTTGACTGTAAGAGGCCAAAACGGGTTAGCGGTGGCAACGCAAGTCCAACGGGTTTCATATGCGTGTGTGGACCCGGGCTGGTAAGTAAGACGTTGTTGCATCGTGTAGGTATAAGCCGTGCACCGTTGATATTATCAGGTTGCCACTTTGGGGAATGATACACCCCACTGTGGGGCCAGCACGGGTATCTACATTAGGGAGCCGATCGCTTGGGGAGTAGTGGGTACACCTAGTGGAGATAGGGGCAGACGACACCTATGTAGTCAGCTAGGGGTACACGAAACTACTAATTATAGATTACTAAGTATACTTAGTGGGATCAACCTTTAAATTGGGAATGACTGGTGTGGTGCAGTGTAGTAATTACCCTTGGGTGGGTAGATGCGTCTTTACGGTTATCTTAGTTCATCCTAAGTCTAGTTGGCTGCTTAGTGTAGCCATTTATCCCCAGTCGTTACCGTATATCAAGCTTATGTCTTACTCTGGTTACTTTAATGATTGGATTGTTAAAGTTATAGGACTCGCTCAGACTTATGTCTGACCCCATTGGATTTATCTTTTTCCCAACCCTCAGGTTATCAGAGTGGGTCTAGCACTAGTGGGCTTTGATCAGACTGCTTTATCTATCTTTTGGAGCTTGGACCGTGGATGTAAAGCTCAGTTTATCTTTTCTATTATGGCTATTAAGTTATGTAGTGGGATTATGTACTTTTGTTTTATCAGGATGGATATTATGTACTTGACTCTTGTTTATGGTTTTGGTGTAACCAAACATGTTTTACTTTCCGCTGCAATGAAATGATGTTTTAAATTCTCAGGTATTACTTATATCTGTCTTGTTGTAATTTTTCTGTTCTATATTCACTTAAAATACTCCACCGATGTTATGGCATTCCCATAGTGAGTGACCGTAGCGGGTGTGGGGTGTTACAGCATTAGTCCAAATTTCGTATCTCGAGGGGATGTGAAATTTGCATGGACTATGTCACTCCTCTCCTTTTCAGGCTCTTTGATTGGATCTTTGCTTTTATCTTTAGATTCGTGATGCCTTTTTGACGACCTGCTGTGAGAAGGTGCACTCTTTGGAGGAGTTAACTCTTTAGGAAGTTTCTTTCCCCCTGCAGGAGCTACCGGGTAGCTGGGGAGCTTGGCAGATGTTGATTTCGGTGGAGACCGGGGTTGCGAGGAAGTCGGCCTGTGAGAAGGGCCGTGAGAGCGCTCAGTACCCGGATGAAGACTGGGTGTGCCCTCACGAAGAGAACGATAAGAATAAGATCGCCTGCGGGACATCTTTCCTGCAAAAGAGAAGAGAGCATATTAAAACTTTGAATATTGACGATATAAGTGTGCCGGGTCAGACAGTGTGTGTAATTTGTGCATCCCATAAGATTCCCCCTAACAGACCCGGGCCTGAAGACAGGCTCATCTGACCAGTTTCTTGTTCTCTAGTTGGAGCGATGGTCTCTTCAGAAGCAGGGAAGAATGGCTCCCCTTCGAAGTCCCTCTCTGTGTATACATCATCGGGCAGAGGAATTTTGCTCAGCTCGTCGAATAACTGTTCTTCTGTCAAATCATCGGGAGCAGCGGGTTCGATTGGAGTAGAAACTGGGATTTCCTTGGACTTGTCACCGCGGGCCTCATCCCCTCTGTATATGTTCAGGTCCTCATCCTCTTGAATGACTATCGGGGAAGGACTCTTGCGAAATTTAGTTGTTTCCACCGCTTGCGATGTTCCCTCTCCCTCCGTTGGGGGCACGTATCTATAGGGTTTGCCGCCAGCGCCAAGTCCAAATCTTATATCTAGAAGATGATGCTTATGAAGATTTTCATCAGTGATGCACTTTTTGATCCTTAGAAAGTCGGATCTGCTTTGTAGAAGAATAGACAATCGATTATTGTATAACGGTCCCTCCATTTTCGGGAAGACGTGATCTGTTTAAAACAAAGAAAAAGGGGGGGAGAATGTTAATGCTTCGGCTTCTTGAACAAGATATTCAGTCAAGAGCTATTTGAAAAACAGTGATCATTGCATGCCTACCATCCAAAAATACGTGATTCGCACATGAATTTTGAACATGCCAAGTTACTTTGCCAACTCCGCATCGCCTCCCACCAAGGTATTTTGCATCCTAGAAAAGTGTGGCCAGCCCGAGTTGGTCAAGTCGAAAACATTGATCCACATATGGATAATGCATCTGCACTTTCCCTTGCCAAATACATGAATTCACGTCCCAAGCTTTAGCTAAGATTTCACATTGCATCCTCACGACGCAAACACGATGAAATTCGCATCCGCTTTGATGCACGTTTGTGTTTCGTGTTGCCAAATTTGCACTTGGGATTTCGCATCCCAGGTGTTGCCAAATGCTAGATAAAGAAAGTATGGAGCGCGCTCATGAAAATGTACGATTGGCCCAGTGCGATCAGCTCATTGGAGCTCGCCAAAAATTTGAAAGATTCGTATCCCTAGGAGGGATACAATTTCGTATCCCCTAGGGGGATAGTATTTCGTATCCTTGCGTGGATACAAAATACGTCATTTGTATCCTTTATAGGATACCAAATGCAATTTTGGTACCCCTTAAGGTACACGTAAGTCTACCAAAATGTGCTGAATGGGGGAACTTGTCGAGGCTGGTGTGGAGGAAAAGCAACACGTGATCACACCGTGTCGATCACAGATTTTTGGAGTGCCAAATCTCGACTTTGACAAAGTTGTCGATCTGATGCTTGTGAGTTCGCGCAAGCTATTTTAGGTGTTCGACATGATGTGCTCAAGTCGTTTTGAGTGATCGACATGTGTTTGCCACACATGATAGAATCGATGTTGATTACGAGAATGAAATATATTTTTAATCGATTCCGAGCGCGTCGCGACTTTGACCAAATCGCTTCGCGCTTTCCGGCTACGTTCTTGAGATTTGAGCGTGTTGTTAAGCATGAACTTGATTTATGACTTTTTTGACCAAAAAACGTGTCAATAGATTATTATTATTTTTCAATTATGCCCCTATTAATTATATTGTAAAATTACTTTTACCAAAACAAAATATAAATATAATGATGTCAATGTAATGTTAGTATAATGAAAAAAAATCCAAAAAACGGTATATACTAAACTTAATGCATTGATCAGTTGTAACAATACTTCAAGTAAACCAGTCAAATTGCTACGATCATTAACAATCAAAACTATTACTCTCAAATCCTCTCACAAGTAGAATCTAAAGACTCTCAAATGGACCCTAAGTTGAAATCACTGTAGAATCTATATTGTCGGCTTCAATTTATGTTGTATCCTATCAATTCTATTATAAACATGGGTGTCAAATTTCAGGTCATTTGATGTATAAGAAGACTTATAATTGTTACTAGTCTATTACAATCAAATCATAAAAAATGTATAATTTATCCTTATTTTATCATCATATAATATATTAATTAGAGAATAATTTTAGATAACAACCAAACTAATTAAAGGAATTTAATGAATAAGTTAAAATCGAGATTTATGTATTTATTATTTTTCTTTACCTTTAAAAGATAACAACAATAATATTTAAAGCAGTTAAATAAATAATTTGAAATCAGGAGTTATGTACATCCATAAATCTCAAGATTTGTCATGTCAATTAATAAACTTAATTGTTTAGCAAATTATATTTTTCCTTTTCTTTCTAAGATAAAACCAAACTATTTTAAGCAGTTTAGAAAATAATTTGAAAAATGGGATTGACCTATAATCTTATTCAGAAGTACCAAGATTTATCATGTCACTTAATTAACTTGATTATTTAGCAAATTATTTTTCTTTTTCTTTCTAAGATAACAACCAAACTGTCTTAAGCAGTTTAGTAAATAAGTTGAAAAACGGGATTGATGTATAATCTTATCCAGAAATCACCAGATTTTTCATGTTAATTAATTTAAATTTCTTGCAAATTAATTTTCTTTTTGTTTTTCATAAACTATAAATATAGGTATCAAATATCAAATTGCTTGATTATTAGAGAAGTCCAGTAAATCTGAGAATAGTGCAATCTGAATAAAAATAATGAAGAGCTTTGTTTTGTGCTGCATTGTTATTCTGTCTTTGATCATTTCTGCTCCAAGTACGTAGTTCCTTAGAGATATACTTTTATACTCCAAGTTCTTATGTGCATGTTTATTTTATACTAGCTAACCATATTTTCAAAAGTAACGCATAATTTTTGTAGTTTTTCGTACAATTCATACATATACATTATCATTAGTGACAAATTATAGATATTTAAATCATTAATTATTATTAAGTGTCCATGAAAAACTTAGAAAAGATAGTTGCTTAAAACCTATAAAATAAAGCAAGGATCCCAAAATTAGTTTGGAATGGGTTAGTCGACAAAATCAAAGATCATAGTTGATGCAACAACCACTTTATAAATAAATAACAAACTTTACAAAAAGCATTTTGTATAATGGGGAGCTCTTAATTAGTGAACATACATATTTAATTTGTTAAGAAAACGAAATATTAATAAAATATCTTTTGATATCTTTCTTACCTGACGAATGTATTTTTGAAAGATATCTAACATGTTTCCAAATAAGCAGAAATGGTCAGATCTAATGAAGAGGGCTTGCACCCAACGCTATGCGCTCTTGAAGGTGAATGCAAGACACTTTGTGGTCTAAATAACTACAAGGACGGAAAGTGCAAAAAGGATAATCAATGTTACTGCTGTACACTTAAGTGTGACTTTTAATTATTATGTGCATTTTCTAGATGATTATGGAACAACTGCCATATGTAATCTGAAGCACACTGTGCTTAAATAATTCATGGTTAATGCAATTGCTGCTTCAAAACCATATGTTGTCGTATTTGATAGCTATAAGTTTTTATTTTATATTTTGCAAGGCTTACGAGGTTGAGCGGACCCCTACCACTTTATTGATGTACCAGAGAAAAAAAGCAAATTACAACACACACAAGAAAACGTAGAAACACGGTTCGTCACACGAAAAAGAGAACAGACAAAGAAAACCAAAAAACACATCAGTCCCTTAACGCAATAATGATTCCGGGATCAAAAGTAAGGCTCAAAAATTTGATGTCGTCCCTGATTTCCATTCTAATTTTCCTCTTCAACTGATTATTGTCCAATGCTTTGCTAGAATTAAATATGATTACATTCCTCTCCCTCCAAACAGCGCTAACATATTTCTTCAAAACTTAGTTCAGGATTCGGCCTTTGGTTCCCCTTCTACTCGTCTGGTTCTTTAAATTATTCCATTCAATATCTGAGTTTGTCGAAGTATTCATCCTACCAATGTCATTCATCGGCTTCTTCCAAATATAATGCAATGATACACATTCAAAGAAAATGTGCCCCAGCATCTCATCAGTGTGTCTACAAAAACCACAGACCACGTCAGTTTGAAAGCCTCTCCATTATAATTTATCGATTGTTAGCATTGCCCCATAATCCACCTTCCACAACGGCATATTATCTCTAGCACAGTTGTCGACAACCCAAATCTTTTTGCTCCACACGCAAGTTTGCATTTCGTCAACACTAGTCAAACAATTGTAAATAACTTTTATTTTAAATTCATTTCCCTTTGGCCCCATGAAGTAACTTCATCATGATCATTTTCCACCTTGATATTGCCTGCACGTGTCCAAAGAAGTGAAGAATGTAGCAAGAGAGGATCAGGTAAGCATATATGTTTTTATGCTTTGAAGTTATATATGTTATGTAACGACGGTCGAAACAAAACACCCCTTCATTGCACGCATATAAGCTGACACACAACTTTCATATAACAAAAGAAATCCCCAATGTTATGTGCTTACCAGCTCATATTTGTATACAATTCCTTCAATATATTATATGATGTGGGACTATTGTATCCAAATCATCATTCCTTCTTAAGAACATGCGAGACAATCCTAACAATATATATCCTTCAATATACTCCGTGATGTGAGACTATTATATCCAAACCATCATTTCTCCTTCAGAACATGCGAGACAATCCATATATATATGTATATGTATATGTACATATGTGTGTGTGTATATATATATATATATACACACAAAGAGAGAGAGAGAGAGGAGGGTTCCATGACATTCCAAATTTGTATCACCCCTAAAGCCACTTAATGAGAGCCACTCATTTATTATTAAATAATATAGTGGGGGGAGAGAGTTAGTGGAAGGAGAGAGAAATGAGATTGTGTGGTGGAAATTAGGGGGGCTAAAGGGGTGCTACACTATTTGGAGTGCTCTTGATCCTATCTCATATATATATATATATATATATATATATGGAGTGTTCAGTGGCACCCCATTTGCCCCTCTGTATAAACCAAGCACTTATATAAAAATAAGTGAGTGGAAGATGAAAAAATGAGTAGAGGGAGAGAGAAACGGGATATGTTGTGGAAATCAGGGGGCATTTAGGGGTGCTGCACTATTTGGAGTGTCATTAAAAACTCGCTATATATATATATATATATATATATATATATATATATATATGGGGCAAGTTCGAGGGCACCCCAAATAGTGCAGCACCCCAAAAGCCCCTCAACCACAACCAAGTATTTTACACTCTCTCCTTCCACTCATTCAGTCCAAATATTGTTTGATAAGGCTTCAATGGTTCTTTGTACTAGACTTGCTAGCTGCTTAGCTCTTGTTGCTGATATTACATCCTCTTCAACCAAGAACATTTTCTGGAAGAACTTTGGCATCAATTTTTTCGATCCCATCTTCATCTCTACCATAGATATACATTTCTTTCCTTCTTCAGGAATAACTTGATTACATGCTAAGTAAATATTGCTATGCTTAATTGCTTTTGAAAAAGTGTAAACTGCATTTCTTATTCTGGGTAGTCCCTTGAGATTGTTAAGGGTACTGTCTGTATAGATGCAATAAATTAAACCTGCTTTATATAAGTCTCTCACCACTGATGGATCAGCTTCAGGATGAATATATACTTTATTCAGATCATAACCATAACCTGAATATATTCCTTTACAAGGATTTGGTTCCAGTAATATTGGTTTTACCCAATTACTAAACCATGTAATAAATTCTTTATCATGTTTTTTTTTAACTCTGAGGGCTTATTGACTGATTTCTAAAACATTTGGGTAACTTCATTAAACATATCCCTTTGTACTTCTCTGAACATAATTTGTGAGTAGGATATCATATGATGGAAGAATAACCTTAGTTCCTCCTTTTTCTCGTCATCTGCAATGATTAAATATTGCTCAAAGGCTTCTTGTGCTTTAAGTACTTCATTATATATCTCATCAAAGACACTAAGATAATTAATTGTATCATCATTCCTTTCCGCCGTCATGCAACTCTCTTCTTAAAGTATCTGCAAGAAAGTTAGTTATCATGTTTCCATAAAAGGTTGTTGTTCAATATTATTTTCTTCATTCATTAATTCTTGAAATTCTTCTTCAAGAACTTCTGTGTTATCTAACAAAGTACTACTACTTTCTGTAGATGAGATTTCAGAAATAACTTCCTTTGGTTCTCTTTCTTTTACTACTGTTATCTTTTTTAATGCATCCATTTTTTCTTGGACACTATATTTTTCTCTATCAAAAATATGTATTTTTCCATTATTCTTTTTACTTACAATTACGTTTTGTCTAGTCTTCATGACACTATATGCTTTATGATTAAAAATATGTTCACATGAAATGACCTTTTTATGTTTAGGTCTCTGTTTTGTATTCTTCTTTTCTAAAGGCTCTTTGAATTCTAAAATATCATATGGTACTGGCTTCATTACCGGTTTTTCAAATTTTTCATTATATTGTTGCACAAAATTTTGTGAACTTGTTCTTAACATTTTAATATTCACCACGCTCAGTCTGTGTGGTTTATGATTATGTTCTTCTTCAGATTCCGTATCCATATCGGATTCAGAGTCTGAGATTAATTCATATATTTCTTCATCAGAGTTATATTCATTTTCTGATTCTATAGGTTCTATTTGTTCAGAGAATAACCGGAATGCTTTTACAGCCGTTTTCTTATATTTTCCTTTTTCTGGACATTCATTAGCATAATGTCCTTCTTTATTACATGACCACCATCTACATGTCTTTTTACCCATATCTTTTTTAGAATTCTTTATTTTAAAATATCTTTTCCTTCTAAAATTAAACGATTTATTTTTCTTTCTCTTAGCTGGTCTGAAATATTTTTTAAATTTCTTTTTATATGTTTTCTTAATTGGATTACATCCCCATTGTGTTGGTACTTCTGAGGTTTCACAGGACAAACCTTTTTGTTTAGTATATTGTCTAGCGCTTCCCATTATTGATTGTTGCATACAGTAATAGGCAATTTTATCTTTAGTGAATTTCATTTGTATTCCTAAACATGGAAATACATCTGGATTATCCTTAAGATACTTTTCATAATCGTTGGTTAATATGTTTGCCCATGGTAAAGGCAATTTTAAGAAATATAAGGAAAGCACATTTTCCATTGTTCCTTCATCTGGTGCAGATGCATAGTAATATTTAGCAAATTCACAATTATATTCATCTATATATCTCAAGTCACATATTGCAAGGTTAGCGAGTTTTATTCTTGCCTTTTTCTTTTCTTCATCTTCTAATTTTTTATCATCAAATGGTAATCCACCAAATTCTGTTTTTAAAACTTTTCTAAATGATTCAATCAAATTTAAAGGATCTAACAAATTGACTGAATCTCTTGCTCTTGTGTTAACTAATTGTTTAGCTTCCCTAGTTAGGTTTTTATACCAATTTCTCACATTACCTACAAATGTATTTTCAATGATTCCTAACATATCTATAGATGATTGTATGTTTTTTGTAATTCTTAAAGTTTGTAAATCTCCAGCCCAAGCATCAACTAGTTGAGTAACATTTCTAGCGCAATCAAGGTCTAGAACTGCTCTTGAATGTTCTTGTAATTTCTTTTCCTTTGGTCTATATAATTCAGAATACGTTTTATATGGTTTTTGCTTTTTTGGAAATTTATATTCATTGTATATTTCTTCCCTCTCATTTTGATCTATTGTTGTTAAATTATCTCGGCGGTTGTCTATTCTTGGAGGGTTTTGAACAGATACTATACTATTACTAGTAGCTTCCATTTTTAGATGTTCTATGGGTTTATTAGTAGATTGTTGTAATACTGATAATCTGGACATGGCTATGGCTATGTCTCCTAACTGAGAACCATCAGCCTTATCCCAAAGCTCTTCTAATTCCTCCATTGTTTTGTCATCATACTGGGTATGAGACTCTACAATGTTATTCATTTTAGTGTTCTCTATTATTGAAGATCTAGCATTAATAGTAAATCCTCCTGTAGTTGATGGTTTTAAACTTTAAGGTAGCATTTCATCTGATATACCTAACCTTTTAAACATTTTATCTATTTTGTTGTTTATTTCAACTATTGTAATATAATCACTAGGAGCTTGTAAAGAAGCTAACCTAAGCCGATTATATGTAAGAATATTAGCAAACAGATTGTATTCTGGGGTTCCGGTTTTAATGATAAATAATTTTTCTTCAGTTTCTATGATGGATTTAGCCATCAAAAAGACTGATAGTTTATTCTTAAGTTCTTCATATATCCTATCAACTTCCATGGCTCTGATACCAATTAATACAGGATCAAATTAAATCGTATGTTCAAAGCTAACTACTGAAAAGTTTCTAAATTAAGAATAATCAGAAACCGGCAATCTCTAGTTGTTACCTGTTTGGCCCAGCACGCTTCCAATCCCTACTCTTCTCCTTGTTCTCCTACGGTTTCACGGCTTCACTCTTGCCAAACGCCAACGAACACTGGATACTAATCAGGACTCCAGGAAATAGCTTAGGGTTTCCAAGTGGTAAGCAGACTTAGAAGCTTTTGTTTATGATTATCAAAAATTCAGAAATTTTTTAACAGAAGATTGCACTCAGAACAAACTTTTATTGATTATTGAGAATATTACAAGCTTAATACAAACACACTCAAGCTCACACTAATTTACAAAACTTATGAAAATATTTGCTTTGCTTAATTTCGAATGCCTTTCACAAACGTCTTCAGGTCTTCTTATAGCTACTCCAAACCGCCTTAGTCATTTTCAGATAAGGCCATGTTACTCGATGCTTTTACTTTTCTTTTATTAAAGAATTCTCTTTTTAGATACCTTTCCATCTGCTTGGACAGGTGTTATTTCTTTTTAAAGTTGCCATATTATCTTGTCGGGACAGCTGGACAGATGTTTATTCATCCAGAGAATCCATCTCTTTTCCAGAGTTATCAACAATTTTGTCATGCGAATCTTTTCTTTTTGAGGGTCCCACTTCACTTTGCAATGTTTCCCACTTTATTCCATGTAATATTAATTTCTTCTGTAGATTTACTGTCATATTCTTTTTAAGAAAGTGTTTATATGCTGTTTTATGTGTTTCCTATCGTAGAATTATCTCCACGGACTGGATTATATCTTGTTTTGCCCCTTCCTTTGGAACTTTACTAACTGTCAGAATTAATTCATTAGGGTCAGACTCATAAGTCCAAATATTGTTTGATAAGGCTTCAATGGTTCTTTGTACTAGACTTTCTAGCTGCTTAGCTCTTGTTGCTGATATTACATCCTCTTCAACCAAGAACATGTTCTGGAAGAACTTTGGCATCAATTTTTTCGATCCCATCTTCGTCTCTACCATAGATATACATTTCTTTCCTTCTTCAGGAATAACTTGATTACATGCTAAGTAAATATTGCTATGCTTAATTGCTTTTGAAAAAGTGTAAACTGCATTTCTTATTCTGGGTAGTCCCTTGAGATTGTTAAGGGTACTATCTGTATAGATGCAATAAATTAAACCTGCTTTATATAAGTCTCTCACCACTGATGGATCAGCTTCAGGATGAATATATACTTTAATCAGATCATAACCATAACCTGAATAAATTCCTTTACAAGGATTTGGTTCCAGTAATTTTGGTTTTACCCAATTACTAAACCATGTAATAAATTCTTTATCATGCTTTTTTACCTCTGAGGGCTTATTGACCGATTTCTCAGACATTTGGGTAACTTCATTAATCATATCCCTTTGTACTTCTCCAAACATAATTTGTGAGTAGGTTATCATATGATGGAAGAAGAACCTTAGTTCCTCCTTTTTCTCGTCATCTGCAGTGATTAAATATTGCTCAAAGGCTTCTTGTGCTTTAAGTACTTCATTATATATCTCATCAAAGGCACTAAGATAATTAATTGTATCATCATTCCTTTCCGCCATCATGCAACTCTCTGCTTAAAGTATCTGCAAGAAAGTTAGTTTTCCCAGAAATATGTTCAATGTCAAAATTAAATTCAGAGAACCATGATTGCCATCTTATTAATCTTTTATTAGGTCCTATATCTGGAATTTTATTTTTTATTCTAGACTTTGCAGTAATAGAATCTGTGCGAATTTTAAAAGGTTTATTTAAATATAGATAAAGGGCTTTAATACTATTTTTAATAGCTAAGAGTTCTTTATCATTAGAGTGATAATTCAGTTCACTTTGTTTAAATGTTCCAGATTTATATCTACATAATTTTTCTTGGTTATTTCTAATAGCTACCAAAGCTGCTCCCCAGTATGAATCTGAAGCATTTGTATATATAATTAATTCATCTGTTTCTAATGGTAAAGATAATTTAGGCATATTTTCACAAATCTTTTTAATATGCTGAATATATTTTGTATCATTTTCTGTCCATTGCCATTTATAATTCTTTTTAAGTTTTTGTTGTAAAGGAGCTCTTAATTTTGCTAATTTATTGATAAATATATCAGCATAATTTAGACATCCTAAAAACCTTTGTAACTGTTTCATATCCTCTAATTGATCAGGAAATTCCTTAATTTTTGTAAGAATATGTGGTTGTAATTCTATGTCTCCATTATCTATGGTTATACCCAAAAAATCTATTTTTTGTACTCCAATAACTGCTTTTTTAGCTGAAAGAGTTATTCCTCTTTTTATACATGTATCAATAACAAAATTGCAGTGTTTAATATGATCTTCTAAATTGTCTGAGAATATTAAAATATCATCTACGTACACAATACAGTAGTTATCATGTTGTTTTAATACTTCATCCATTCTCCTTTGAAATATTTGTGGTGCATTTTTTAATCCGAAAGACATAACTAGCCATTCATACTGTCCTTGTGGACAACTAAATGCCGTATATGGTATAGATTCTTCTGTTAACTTTATCTGCCAAAATCCACTAATCCGAAAGGCATAACTAGCCATTCATACTGTCCTTGTGGACAACTAAATGCCGTATATGGTATAGATTCTTTTGTTAACTTTATCTGCCAAAATCCACTTTTACAGTCCATTTTTGTGAACCATTTTTTATTCTGTATTTTGTTTAACAATACTTCTTTATTTGGTAAATAATATCCATCAAAGATTGTAGCATCATTTAGGGCTTTATAATTAAAAACTATTCTAGCTTTACCTCTAGCAATTTCACTGTGTTTTCTAACTATAAATGCAGGAGAACTATGTGGACTGTTAGATGGTCTGATTACATTTAAATCTAAAAGTTCCTTAATTTGGACCTTAAATTCTTCCAGATCCTCTAAGGAATATTTCATGGGTCTTACTCTTATTATTTTATTGGGGTCTTTTAATTTTATTTCTGCTAGTGTTTTATCTTTATCCCAGGCTGCTAAAGGATTTTCATTATATGTTTCTTTAAACCTTTCTTTAATTTTTTCCAAAGGATCAACACTTTCTTGTTTTAGTATTGGAATTTTTCCAAATTTAGGAATATCACCACGCTGTGCTGGCGTAGGTTGATAATTTGGATCAATGGCATATGCTTGTTTAAGTCTTGGTGCTAAAATAGGTGTTCCACATGGTGTAGTGAATATAATATGTTCTGTTAACTGGGTCATAGGTTGGTATGCGAGACAAAAATCATTGCCCAATAATATATCTGGGCCTTGGACATTACTAGCCCATAATTTTGGTATTTTAGTTTTAATATTTCCTATGGTAAAAGTTACAT
This sequence comes from Allium sativum, assembly GCA_030737875.1. Classification (NCBI taxonomy): domain Eukaryota; kingdom Viridiplantae; phylum Streptophyta; class Magnoliopsida; order Asparagales; family Amaryllidaceae; genus Allium; species Allium sativum. The sequence continues at coordinate 589,826,239 of CM060920.1, forward strand.
TAACTGCATAATCTTTATAACAAATCTCCTTTTCTTGAATACCTAAAGCTATTATAGAGGATCATCTTGGATCCACCATTTCTGTGGTAAAATATTTTTTTTGCATAAAGATATTCCTGAGCCAGTATCTATGTATGCATTTAGTTGTATTGGCTGGTAATAAGGTATTTCTATAGTTCCTTCTATATATGTGGAAAAAGGTGAGGTAACAATAGCCTTTTTAATATGTTGTTTATCAATTCTTGGAAATTCATATTGATCTAATTGTATATATGAGTCTTTTAAGATAAAAGTATATTTTGTAATAAAATTCATTCCTAGCAGTATTTCATTTTTTGCTAACTTATCATCTACTAACATTTCCATTTGTATTTGCAGGACTTTCCCATTTCTATCAATGAGGGATAATCTAGCTACCACGCTCTTTTCTAGCACATGTATATGTCCAAAATAATCTATGTATTTATAAGGATTTTGTATAGTATTACATGGATATGTTTGTACTAAAAAGGCATTGATATGAGAGGATGCCGCTCCTGTATCCAAAAGCACATTTACCTCTTTGTTATCCAAAAAACCTTGTATGTACAATTGTCTATTTTATTCTAGTAAGTTTAATTTATCCAATGTTCTTAAATCTAAGTCTTTTCTTTGAGAGGTTATTTTTATGTCTCTTGATATATCAGAGGTAGATGCCTCATTATCATAGCATATTCTAAAAGAATTTCTGCTATGTGGCTTTACAGTTGGTTGTGTTTTATATCTATCTTTTCTTTGAAGAATTAATTCTTGTGGAAAGTCTAATTCTTCATGCTTTAATTCTCTAGGTGGTGTAACTTCACATATGTCAGTAAATGGTTTAGCAATATTTATATTTTCTTCTTTAAATTTCTTTGTAGTAATATGATGTCTAGTAGAATACGCGTATACGATACATGCTGTTATACTACATACTTTACTTCCTGGTGGCATTTTGAGCCTTTCAATCTTATGATACATTGTAAGTCCAAGTTCTATATTTTGATCAGACAAAGCAATTGCAAAATCTGGAAATATTCTCATTTTTATCGTTTGATATGCAAAATTTCCTCTAATTACTCCTAATAAAGCATCCTTTGCATCATGAAGTATTCTATCATCTGATATCCAAAAGGTACAAGGAACATTCATTCCCCTTCTACATGCACATTTTATAATAAGTTCCATTCCTCCTAAATGTAACCATTTTACTTGTTTATTAAATTCCTTCGAAAAGTGTTTTCTATCTTCTTTTATTGCCTTTTGTGTTAATAATTTCAGAGGAATTTCTCCTTCCATAGTAAAAACATCTATTGGTTGTTCAAAGGTTTTTATAACATATTTTTCTTTAGACATATATCTTATTAAGGGCATTTCATAACATTCTTCTCTTGAAAGTGTATGTTTTATTTTTTCTATTTGTTTATATTTTTCTTTTGACATTTGTATAGTTTGTTCATTACCAGTTTCATCATCTTTAGTTTCAGAAATTTCTGATGTTTCAGATGTTGAAATTAGATTTGTTTCCACAAAAGGTTGTTGTTCAATATTATTTTCTTCATTCATTAATTCTTGAAATTCTTCTTCAAGATCTTCTGTGTTATCTGACAAAGTACTACTACTTTCTGTAGATGAGATTTCAGAAATAACTTCCTTTGGTTCTCTTTCTTTTACTACTGTTATCTTTTTTAATGCATCCATATATGTTTGGACACTATATTTTTCTCTATCAAAAATATGTATTTTCCATTATTCTTTTTACTTTCAATTACGTTTTGTCTAGTCTTCATGACACTATATGCTTTATGAGCAAAAATATGTTCACCTGAAATGACATTTTTATGTTTAGGTCTCTGTTTTGTATTCTTCTTTTCTAAAGGCTCTTTGAATTCTAAAATATCATATGGTACTGGCTTCTTTACCAGTTTTTCAAATTTTTCATTATATTGTTGCACAAAATTTTGTGAACTTTTTCTTAACATTTTAATATTCACCACGCTCAGTCTGTGTGGTTCATGATTATGTTCTTCTTCAGATTCCGTATCCATATCGGATTCAGAGTCTGAGATTAATTCATATATTTCTTCATCAGATTTATATTCATTTTCTGATTCTATAGGTTTTATTTGTTCAGAGAATAAGCGGAATGCTTTTACAGCCGTTTTCTTATATTTTTCTTTTTCTGGACATTCATTAGCATAATGTCCTTCTTTATTACATGACCAGCATCTACATGTCTTTTTACCCATATCTTTTTTAGAATTCTTTATTTTAAAATATCTTTTCCTTCTAAAACTAAACGATTTATTTTTCTTTCTCTTAGCTGGTCTGAAATATTTTTTAAATTTCTTTTTATATTTTTTCTTAATTGGATTACATCCCCATTGTGTTGTTACTTCTGAGGTTTCACAGGACAAACCTTTTTGTTTAGTATATTGTCTAGCGCTTCCCATTACTGATTGTTGCATACAGTAATAGGCAATTTTATCTTTAGTGAATTTCATTTGTATTCCTAAACATGGAAATACATCTGGATTATCCTTAAGATACTTTTCATAATCATTGGTTAATATGTTTGCCCATGGTAAAGGCAATTTTAAGAAATATAAGGAAAGCACATTTTCCATTGTTCCTTCATCTGGTGCAGATGCATAGTAATATTTAGCAAATTCACAATTATATTCATCTATATATCTCAAGTCACATATTGCAAGGTTAGCGAGTTTTATTCTTGCCTTTTTCTTTTCTTCATCTTCTAATTTTTTATCATCAAATGGTAATCCACCAAATTCTGTTTTTAAAACTTTTCTAAATGATTCAATCAAATTTGAAGGATCTAACAAATTGACTGAATCTCTTGCTCCTGTGTTAACTAATTGTTTATCTTCCCTAATTAGGTTTTTATACCAATTTCTCACATTACCTACAAATGTATTTTCAATGATTCCTAACATATCTATAGATGATTGTATGTTTTTTGTAATTCTTAAAGTTTGTAAATCTCCAGCCCAAGCATCAACTAGTTGAGTAACATTTCTAGCGCAATCAAGGTCTAGAACTGCTCTTGAATGTTCTTGTAATTCTTTTCCTTTGGTCTATATAATTCAGAATACGTTTTATATGGTTTTTGCTTTTTTGGAAATATATATTCATTGTATATTTCTTCCCCCTCATTTTGATCTATTGTTGTTAAATTATCTCGGCGGTTGTCTATTCTTGGAGGGTTTTGAACAGATACTATACTACTACTAGTAGCTTCCATTTTTAGATGTTCTATGGGTTTATTAGTAGATTGTTGTAATACTGATAATCTGGACATGGCTATGGCTATATCTCCTAACTGAGAACCATCAGCCTTATCCTAAAGCTCTTCTAATTCCTCCATTGTTTTGTTGTCATACTGGGTATGAGACTCTACAATGTTATTCATTTTAGTGTTCTCTATTATTGAAGATCTAGCATTAATAGTAAATCCTCCTGTAGTTGATGGTTTTAAACTTGAAGGTAGCATTTCGTCTGATATACCTAACATTTCAAAGGAGAATGGATGAAGTATTAAAACAACATGATAACTACTGTATTGTGTACGTAGATGATATTTTAATATTCTCAGACAATTTAGAAGATCATATTAAACACTGCAATTTTGTTATTGATACATGTATAAAAAGAGGAATAACTCTTTCAGCTAAAAAAAGCAATTATTGGAGTACAAAAAATAGATTTTTTAGGTATAACCATAGATAATGGAGACATAGAATTACAACCACATATTCTTACAAAAATTAAGGAATTTCCTGATTAATTAGAGGATATGAAACAGTTACAAAGGTTTTTAGGATGTCTAAATTATGCTGATATATTTATCAATAAATTAGCAAAATTAAGAGCTCCTTTACAACAAAAACTTAAAAAGAATTATAAATGGCAATGGACAGAAAATGATTCAAAATATATTCAGCATATTAAAAAGATTTGTGAAAATATGCCTAAATTATCTTTACCATTAGAAACAGATGAATTAATTATATATACGGATGCTTCAAATTCATACTAGGGAGCAGCTTTGGTAGCTATTAGAAATAACCAAGAAAAATTATGTAGATATAAATCTGGAACATTTAAACAAAGTGAACTGAATTATCACTCTAATGATAAAGAACTCTTAGCTATTAAAAATAGTATTAAAGCCTTTTAACTATACTTAAATAAGCCTTTTAAAATTCGCACAGATTCTATTACTGCAAAGTCTAGAATAAAAAATAAAATTCCAGATATAGGACCTAATAAAAGATTAATAAGATGGCAATCATGGTTCTCTGAATTTAATTTTGACATTGAACATATTTCTGGGAAAACTAACTTTCTTGCAGATACTTTAAGCAGAGAGTTGCATGATGGCGGAAAGGAATGATGATACAATTAATTATCTTAGTGTCTTTGATGAGATATATAATGAAGTACTTAAAGCACAAGAAGCCTTTGAGCAATATTTAATCACTGCAGATGACGAGAAAAAGGAGGAACTAAGGTTATTCTTCCATCATATGATATCCTACTCACAAATTATGTTCAGAGAAGTACAAAGGGATATGTTTAATGAAGTTACCCAAATGTTTTAGAAATCAGTCAATAAGCCCTCAGAGTTAAAAAAAAACATGATAAAGAATTTATTACATGGTTTAGTAATTGGGAAAAACCAATATTACTGGAACCAAATCCTTGTAAAGGAATATATTCAGGTTATGGTTATGATCTGAATAAAGTATATATTCATCCTGAAGTTGATCCATCAGTGGTGAGAGACTTATATAAAGCAGGTTTAATTTATTGCATCTATACAGACAGTACCCTTAACAATCTCAAGGGACTACCCAGAATAAGAAATGCAGTTTACACTTTTTCAAAAGCAATTAAGCATAGCAATATTTACTTAGCATGTAATAAAGTTATTCCTGAAGAAGGAAAGAAATGTATATCTATGGTAGAGATGAAGATGGGATCGAAAAAATTGATGCCAAAGTTCTTCCAGAACATGTTCTTGGTTGAAGAGGATGTAATATCAGCAACAAGAGCTAAGCAGCTAGCAAGTCCAGTACAAAGAACCATTGAAGCCCTATCAAACAATATTTGGGCTTATGAGTCTGACCCTAATGAATTAATTTTGACAGTTAGTAAAGTTCCAAAGGCAGGGGCAAAAGAAGATATAATCCAGTTTGTGGAGAGAATTCTACGATGGGAAGCACATAAAACCGCATATAAACACTTTCTTAAAAAGAATATGACAGTAGATCTACAGAAGAAATTAATATTACATGGAATAAAGCGGGAAACATTGCAAAGTGAAGTGGGACCCTCAAAAAGAAAAGATTCGCATGACAAACTTGTTGATAACTCTGGAAAAGAGAAGGATTCTCTGGATGAATAAACATCTGTCCAGCTGTCCCGACAAGATAATATGGCAACTTTAAAAAGAAATAACACTTGTCCAGGCAGATGGAAAGATATCTAAAAAGAGAATTCTTTAATAAAAGAAAAGTAAAAGCATCGAGTAACATGGCCTTATCTGAAAATGACTAAGGCAGTTTGGAGTAGCTATAAGAAGACCTGAAGACATTTGTGAAAGGTATTCGAAGATAAGCAAAGCAAATATTTTCATAAGTTTTGTAAATTAGTGTGAGCTTGAGTGTGTTTGTATTAAGCTTGTAATATTCTCAATAATGAATAAAAGTTTGTTCTGAGTGCAATCTTCTGTTAAAAAATTCCTGAATTTTTGATAATCATAAACAAAAGCTTCTAAGTCTGTTTACCACTTGGAAACCCTAAGCTATTTCCTGGAGTCCTGATTAGTATCCAGTGTTCGTTGGCGTTTGGCAAGAGTGAAGCTGTGAAGCCGTAGGAGAACAAGGAGAAGAGTAGGGATTGGAAGCGTGCTGGGCCCAAACAGGTAACAACTAGAGATTGCCGGTTTCTGATTATTCTTAATTTAGAAACTTTTTCAGTAGTTAGCTTTGAACATACGATTTAATTTGAAACTTTTTCAGTAGTTACCCAATTACTATTTGAATACTTCATGATGCAAAGGATGCTTTATTAGGAGTAATTAGAGGAAATTTTGCATATCAAACGATAAAAATGAGAATATTTCCAGATTTTGCAATTGCTTTGTCTGATCAAAATATAGAACTTGGACTTACAATGTATCATAAGATTGAAAGGCTCAAAATGCCACCAGGAAGTAAAGTATGTAGTATAACAGCATGTATGGTATACGCGTATTCTACTAGACATCATATTACTAGAAAGAAATTTAAAGAAGAAAATATAAATATTGCTAAACCATTTACTGACATATGTGAAGTTATACCACCTAGAGAATTAAAGCATGAAGAATTAGACTTTCCACAAGAATTAATTCTTCAAAGAAAAGATAGATATAAAACACAACCAACTGTAAAGCCACATAGCAAAAATTCTTTTAGAATATGCTATGATAATGAGGCATCTACCTCTGATATATCAAGAGACATAAAAATAACCTCTCAAAGAAAAGACTTAGATTTAAGAACATTGGATAAATTAAACTTACTAGAATCAAATAGACAATTGTACATACAAGTTTTTTTGGATAACAAAGAGGTAAATGTGCTTTTGGATACAGGAGCGGCATCCTCTCATATCAATGCCTTTTTAGTACAAACATATCCATGTAATACTATACAAAATCCTTATAAATACATAGATTATTTTGGACATATACATGTGCTAGAAAAGAGCGTGGTAGCTAGATTATCCCTCATTGATAGAAATGGGAAAGTCCTGCAAATACAAATGGAAATGTTAGTAGATGATAAGTTAGCAAAAAATGAAATACTGCTAGGAATGAATTTTATTACAAAATATACTTTTATCTTAAAAGACTCATATATACAATTAGATCAATATGAATTTCCAAGAATTGATAAACAACATATTAAAAAGGCTATTGTTACCTCACCTTTTTCCACATATATAGAAGGAACTATAGAAATACCTTATTACCAGCCAATACAACTAAATGCATACATAGATACTGGCTCAGGAATATCTTTATGTAAAAAATATATTTTACCACAGAAATGGTGGATCCAAGATGGATCTTCTATAATAGCTTTAGATATTCAAGAAAAGGAGATTTGTTATAAAGATTATGCAATTAATGTTCCTTTTACCATAGGAAATATTAAAATTAAAATATCAAAATTATGGGCTAGTAATGTCCAAGGCCCAGATATATTATTGGGCAATGATTTTTGTCTCGCATACCAACCTATGACCCAGTTAACAGAACATATTATATTCACTACACCATGTGGAACACCTATTTTAGTGTTAATACAGGATCAAATTAAATCGTATGTTCAAAGCTAACTACCGAAAAAGTTTCTAAATTAAGAATAATCAGAAACCGACAATCTCTAGTTGTTACCTATTTGGGCCCAGCACGCTTCCAATCCCCACTCTTCTCCTTGTTCTCCTATGGCTTCACGGCATCACTCTTTCCAAACGCCAACGAACACTGGATACTAATCAGGACTCCAGGAAATAGCTTAGGGTTTCCAAGTAGTAAACAGACTTAGAAGCTTTTGTTTATGGTTATCAAAAATTCAGAATTTTTTTAACAAAAGATTGCACTCAGAACAAACTTTTATTGATTATTGAGAATATTACAAGCTTAATACAAACACACTCAAGCTCACACTAATTTACAAAACTTATGAAAATATTTGATTTGCTTAACTTCGAATGCCTTTCACAAATGTCTTCAGGTCTTCTTATAGCTACTCCAAACCGCCTTAGTCATTTTCAGATAAGGCCATGTTACTCGATGCTTTTACTTTTCTTTTATTAAAGAATTCTCTTTTTAGATACCTTTCCATCTGCCTGGATAGGTGTTATTTCTTTTTAAAGTTGCCATATTATCTTGTCGGGACAGCTGGACAGATGTTTATTCATCCAGAGAATCCTTCTCTTTTCCAGAGTTATCAACAAGTTTGTCATGCGAATCTTTTCTTTTTGAGGGTCCCACTTCACTTTGCAATGTTTCCCACTTTATTCCATGTAATATTAATTTCTTCTGTAGATCTACTCTCATATTCTTTTTAAGAAAGTGTTTATATGCTGTTTTATGTGCTTCCCATCGTAGAATTCTCTCCACAAACTGGATTATATCTTCTTTTGCCCCTGCCTTTGGAACTTTACTAACTGTCAGAATTAATTCATTAGGGTCAGACTCATAAGTCCAAATATTGTTTGATAAGGCATCAATGGTTCTTTGTACTAGACTTGCTAGCTGCTTAGCTCTTGTTGCTGATATTACATCCTCTTCAACCAAGAACATGTTCTGGAAGAACTTTGGCATCAATTTTTTCGATCCCATCTTCATCTCTACCATAGATATACATTTATTTCCTTCTTCAGGAATAACTTGATTACATGCTAAGTAAATATTGCTATGCTTAATTGCTTTTGAAAAAGTGTAAACTGCATTTCTTATTCTGGGTAGTCCCTTGAGATTGTTAAGGGTACTGTCTGTATAGATGCAACAAATTAAACCTACTTTATATAATTCTCTCACCACTGATGGATCAGCTTCAGGATGAATATATACTTTATTCAGATCATAACCATAACCTGAATATATTCCTTTACAAGGATTTGTGTAATAACCCGGAAATTCTGAACCAGTTTAAAATTTTTATTTTGGCAATTTTAATGAATTTTGAATATTTAAAGTGAATTATTTTAAATATTATCGACGAGAAATTTATTTTGAATATATAATTCGACGTATATATTATATACGTCGTCGTTAGAATATAAATAATTATATATAATTATAAATAGAATTGGAAATGGCGCGGTAGTTCGATAATTCGATTTCAAACTTCAATTGAATGTACCGGGTGCAAAACAATCCGGATTTTAGTGAAACCAAAAACATTAGGATCTAATTGATAATATCTTTCCAACGAATCCGAAAAATCAAAATTTCATAGCGGGAATCAAAAGTTATGTCCAGTTGAAAATTCTGAATAGTCGCTATGGAATTCAGGCCCTTAAAAATGGAGATTTTGCAAATGACCTCGGATTTTGACGAAACCACTTTTGTTGGATCCGCAGTGTCAAATTATTGCTAGGTTTCAAATTTCATAATTTTTCGAATCAGTATGTGAGCGTGGCAAAGGAAAACGCATTTGACCAGTTTTAGTTGATTTTAATCGACTGGAAAATGGCCATTTTTCAAACGGCCTCAGAATTCAACGAAACTAGTTTTGTTAGGACCGTATCGTCAATACGAAGCTAGAAAATATTTTTTGGGAATTTTTCTAGTTAGTATGTGACCCCGGTAAATTGAAATGTACATTTAAAATTCAATATAGTGATTTAAATATAAATCCAACGGAAACTGATCGAAACGACCGAATCAGCCAACGATACATATCCCATTGTGTTCGGAATGGGGGTAATTAGCTATGGACGACAGGCGGTGGGCCTCGTTCCGAGGTCGTATGTAAAAGTCAACTTTTTGAAAATAAATTAAAGAAATAAATTAAAAATTAAATTTCTCTTTCCTCCCCCCTTAACTTCTCTCTGCCCCCCCCAAATCATTATTTCGATCGAAGAAAAAAAAAAGACGCAGCGCTATGCAACCGAGCCCCCCCCCCCCATCGTCGATGAGCCGCCGCCGCCTCCCTTTCTTCTTCCCCTCCCTTGTCGCAACACCCCCCCTATAGATCGACGCGACACAGCACACCCCCCCGGCGTGCGTCGCAACCGAGCCCCCCCCCCTCTACCCAAAACCCGATGCCCCTTTAGCCCTCACCACCGCCTGTCGAGACCTCCTGCTGCCCCTCCACGACCTCTGGCGCACCATTCTCCCACCCCCAAGTCCAGCACAAATCACAGTAAGTTTGTTTATTTTATTTATTTATTTTCTGATTTTATTTAATAAAAGAAAACAAAAATCTTAGAATTTTTATATGCAGAAAGTTGGGATTTTTATCATAAGAAAGATTCAATTTTTAGAATGAAGAAGATTGGATTTTTAAAAAGAGAACGGATTTGATTTTTGGCAATATGAAAATATGGTTTTTATTGATATAAAAATATTATTTTTATAGCGATGAATATAAAAAAATATGATTTTTATATTTTTAAAGTAATAAAAATATGATTTTTATATTTTTAAAGTAATAAAAATATGATTTTTACATTTTTAAAGTATTAAAAATATAATCTTTACTATGTAGAAGATGTAAAAATATGATTTTTGTTTAGGTAGAGAATTAAAAATATAATTTTTACATGATAGGAATATTAAAGATAGCATCTTTATATGTGTAGAAAAATAAAAATTTGATTTTTATAATGAAGTGAAATATAATTTTTCTATAGAAAGAGTGAAAAAAATATAAAGGCGAAATCTTTATTTTTATAAAGGCGAAATCTTTATTTTTATAAAGGCGAAATCTTTATTTTTATAAAGGCGAAATCTTTAAAATTGAAAAGGCGAAATCTTTATAGTCGAAAAGGCGAGACCTTTATATAGAGAATAACGATGTAAAAATAGAATTTTTATCTATACGATATAAATTGAATAACATAATAAAAATTTGATTTTTATATATTGAATAACGAAATAAAAATTCGATTTTTATATATTGAATAGCGAAGTAAAAATTCGATTTTTACATATGTAGTGGCTACAGCAACGAAGATGACAAAAATGCGATAACGATGAAGCTTTCTATCAAAGAAGAGTCAAGATGATTGGATAGCTATCGGTGAGAATTTCTCACCTTTCAATTTCTTTTTCTAGTTATGTATATATACTAGGATGCAGACGGTGCTTAGTAGCACCCGACACAATCGTCCACAGACCATGGACTTGTTTGTTTGGTTGCATAAGTTAGTTAGATTATTTGGTTTGAATTGAATTGTTTGGTGAAATTAAATTGGTTTGATTGATGTGTGAATGGTGTGGGCCTTCACTAGACCGGGGATAAGGCTAGGCCTCGTCCCGTTTCTAGTATCGCGCCGTTATGCCGCCGAAATTTCCTAAAATATGTTAGAAAAATAAAAATATCATTTTATTTAAAGAATGAACTGAATAGAAATTCATATGTTGGAATAAAATGTTTTATCGTTAAAAATATAATTTTTAACGTGAATGTGAATAAATAAATATTCATTTACAAACCGGACGGTTTGTTTATGTACACCTATTTGAAGGACATTGATTGGGTTGATAAATTTTACACATCGCCCAACTGCACAACTAAAATCTGTGTTTGATTGTTTGAAACCCCACATGGGTGTTGGGATGAAATATGAAGTTCACTCATCCTGATTTATTAAATATGTCGATCGATTGATTGACAGGCTGTTATAAGCGTTAGATATCTATATTTGATGCTTATACAGTGTAGTGCACTTTGGTTGATGGTTGATTATTTTCAATGCTATTATATACGTGTGATGTATGAAAATCCATATAATTAACATTGTATGATGATTGATTGGGCCTCATTCCAATTTAGAAGATAAAGAAAAATATAAAGTAAAGGTTCATGTGTTGACTGTACTCATCCGTTGAGATTAGTCATGTGTTGAACGAAATATTTTAATAATAAAATTTACATCTTCATCAATATAAAATAAAGGTTCATGTGTTGACTGTACTCATCCGTTGAGATTAGTCATGTGTTGAACGAAATATTTTAATAATAAAATTTACATCTTCATCAATATAAAATAAAGGTTCATGTGTTGACTGTACTCATCCGTTGAGATTAGTCATGTGTTGAACGAAATATTTTAATAATAAAATTTACATCTTCATCAATATAAAATAAAGGTTCATGTGTTGACAGTACTCATCCGTTGAGATTAGTCATGTGTTGAACGAAATATCTTAAAAATAGAAATATTTGAGATAGAAATATTTGAATAGGAAATATTTGAAAAAGAAATATTTGAAATAGAATATTTGAAAATAGAAATATATGAAGCCGTGTTGGTTAGATTGACGCCATTTTGACGTAATCGATATTTATATCGATTTTATTCATTTTAAAATGAATATTGAAAAGTGATTTCAAAATCGAATATTTTAAAATAAATTTGAATTGAAACGAGTTTGAATTGAATAGAAAACGGATTTGATTTCAATTGAATATATAACGAATTTTATTTCAATTGCATATGTAACGAATTTCAATTGAATAGAAAACGAATTTGATTTCAATTGAATATAAAACGAATTCGAATTGAATTTAAAACGAAGTGAAATGAATTCAAATTGAATTGAAACTTGAATTGAATAGAAATGAATTTTAAAACGAATTTATAAGGAAAGATTCAATTTTGATTTGAATTGAGATGGAAGTTGAAATTGTTTTTGAAACAAAATTAAAACGATTTATAAAATTCGTTTCAAATAGAAATCGACGAAATATAATATGTATATATATATATATATATATATATATTATATATAATGGCCTGAATAGAACGCGCCGCGCCGCGGTAGTTCGTAAATTTCGACCATTTATTTCAAACGGACATTACGGGAGATCCGACCGTCGGATTCTCCTAAAACCAGAACCGTTGGGTTCGTATCGAAAAGAACTTTCTAGCAAATATTAGAAATTCAAAATCTAACGGTTGGATTTGTAGATACGTCCAAATCAAATTTGAAAAAGGTCGCTATAGGTGCAGTTCGATGGCCGTTGTTGGAAATCGACTGTACGGGCCTTGATAAAATTATTAAAAATAGTAATAATTTGTGTAAAATCATAAGAAATGATTTGGGAAAAATTAGGGTGAAAAACTCCATATTTGAAAAGATAATGGATTTTTATCGAAATGAACTAGTTTTGAACTAAATTTAAAACCCAATTATTTTTAAATAAATAAATTAGATTTAAAAAGGGGTTTTAAATAATCGGAATTTCTAATATATTTGATTGGATTTGAAAAGGGTTTATCGTGAACTGTGTTTTAAATAACACTAGTTCTTTAACCCGATAATAAATAGAATGTGATTTGGGTTTGTCGTGAACTGTGTTTTAAATAACACTAGTTCTTTAACCCTAGAATGTGATTTGGGTTTGTCGTGAACTGTGTTTTAAATAACACTAGTTCTTTAACCCGATAATAAATAGAATGTGATTTGGGTTTGTCGTGAACTGTGTTTTAAATAACACCTAGTTCTTTAACCCAGTAAAAGGAGTTTTAATGAATTTGCAATTAGATTGAAATGTGCATTGATAATCTAAATTATCAAATTTTGAAAATAAGCGAGAATGGAGTATCACCAGTTTTGCTCCAAAGCGATAGTTAAATCTTTAATTAGATTTGAACGTGAAATGGTAATTAATTTTACCGATAACACCGTGGTGTTAGATATGAAGTATTACCAGTTTTTCTTCATGGGATGAATAGGTTGGGATTGGGAAATAAAATAAATAATTACTTCGGTGTGGTTCGCTAATCTCGACTAGTTTAGAAAACCATAATTTGGTTTGAAACGACATCCAAAGGAAGATTAAAGGATAAATTTTAAAGAATTTATCTTGGATAAAATTAATGGGAACCTTTCCCTAAGAATGTGATTTCGTGAATAAAAGGATATTCTGCATTAGAATGAGGCGTACGTCGTGTTTGTGTAACATTTGTTTTAATATACGCGGGTTGTTCGGAAAGTCCGGGTTTATACCCATTCTGAATAACCGATTCGACGATATGTCGAAGATGAAGACGTTGGTCGAAGGCCGGAAGTCTTCACATCGTTTGGATAATTACTGACGATCCTGATTGGGCTGTACACCCAAGAGGATGGAAATAGTTGGTGGTCGTCCAGACGTACTTGGAGATGGATGGATATGCGAGGAAAGTGCCTCCGGTTCCGTTCAGACCCAGAACGGACTTGTAAATGGATTGTGTGTCTAACATTGGATTTTATTCTGTGTTGATTGATTTCTGTTAAATATATATCTGTTTGGCGGCGGAGAATTTATTCTCTTGCTTAGCGCCCTTCTCTGAGACGTACGAGCTTAGAGGTTATATATCGATAGATATCAATCGCATGGCATGAATTGCCTGTGTGGCATGCTGAGTTGCATGGATCAAGGCTTCTGTTGAAAAGCAAAGTCTTGTGGTTGATGATCAAAGCACGCCTACGTGGCAGCTTTGTGTATAACGTGAATTCGCGAGCCTCACACCTCGGTATGAGTTAAAAACGGGATACGGGCCGTTGGGAGAACACGACGTTTCTTTCTAGCTTTGGTGGTGCCAGTGACTTACCAGCCCTGACATTTATATACTTTTCACCTTTGTGGTTGTTGGAATGAGGCGCCTCGATATTAGGTCTGTAAGGACCGGGAAACGTGTGTTCAGGAATTGCCAATCCTCTAACGTAAGTGAGGACCGACCCAACCGATCCAAGTGGCTGCCCAGAGTGTGTAGTCCTGAGCATTTGCTAGAGTGTCTCGAAGCGGAGAGGAGCTTGCCCCTTGCCTCGACTCATGACGGAAATCCAATTTCCAATACGTGTATTGCGGATTTAATTGTAGAACTAGTATGGCGACATAGTAGATGGTAGCTATGCCGCCTATGATTGATATTTATGATTGAAATTGTTTTGACACTATACACTTATTATAGTATCAAATGATTTGTTTTAAACGTACCAAGCATGTTTGGCTGTTAAAAGGTAAAACCCTATCCTCCGGCTTGCGTTGCATTGTGTGATGGGACCTGGGTCTTATAATAGCTTCATTTTTCGAAAAAGCATTGCGTTGTTTATTCTATGCACTAGTATTCTTGGGAGGAAACCCGTTCCGTGTTATATGGCGTGGTCCCTTGAATTACTCTCTTTTAAAGTAAAGCTTTAAATAACTGTTTTAGTTCTCACACCAGTCACATGATTGACCTGGAGTTTATTGTTTTAACCTAAACTCTGGGTGCCCCTATTTTCCGCACGGGCAGCTAGTAGTTTTGGTTTTGCAGATTTATATTCACAGGATCCTGGTTTACAGCTGGAATGATATCCGGAAAGCTCTGTATCCGTATATCACCTTCAGTTGTGCTTTGTATTATTTTCCGCTGCTATGTAATTTATTGTAATCTCTGATATTTATCGACTGTAATTTATTCATTTATACTCTGTATATTCTTGTATCTGATGGAATTGTTGTAATAACAATGAAATGTTCTCCCGTCTGCGTTCTGATTTGTCCTGTTCTCAAACGATCAGGGGTTTCGAACGGTCTAGATCGGTTTAACGACTGATTCAGATCGAGCGAAATTCCTTGCCGTCACAATTTGGTTCCAGTAATATTGGTTTTACCCAATTACTAAATCATGTAATAAATTCTTTATCATGCTTTTTTACCTCTGAGGGCTTATTGACTGATTTCTCAGACATTTGGGTAACTTCATTAATTATATCCCTTTGTACTTCTCTGAACATAATTTGTGAGTAGGATATCATATGATGGAAGAAGAACCTTAGTTCCTCCTTTTTCTCGTCATCTGCAGTGATTAAATATTGCTCAAAGGCTTCTTGTGCTTTAAGTACTTCATTATATATCTCATCAAAGACACTAAGATAATTAATTGTATCATCATTCCTTTCCGCCATCATGCAACTCTCTGCTTAAAGTATCTGCAAGAAAGTTAGTTTTCCCAGAAATATGTTCAATGTCAAAATTAAATTCAGAGAACCATGATTTCCATCTTATTAATCTTTTATTAGGTCCTATATCTGGAATTTTATTTTTTATTCTAGACTTTGCAGTAATAGAATCTGTGCGAATTTTAAAAGGTTTATTTAAGTATAGATAAATGGCTTTAATACTACTTTTAATAGCTAAAAGTTCTTTATCATTAGAGTGATAATTTAGTTCACTTTGTTTAAATGTTCCAGATTTATATCTACATAATTTTTCTTGGTTATTTCTAATAGCTACCAAAGCTGCTCCCCAGTATGAATCTGAAGCATCTTTATATATAATTAATTCATCTGTTTCTAATGGTAAAGATAATTTAGGCATATTTCCACAAATCTTTTTAATATGCTGAATATATTTTGTATCATTTTCTGTCCATTGCCATTTATAATTCTTTTTAAGTTTTTGTTGTAAAGGAGCTCTTAATTTTGCTAATTTATTGATATATATATATCAGCATAATTTAGACATCCAAAAAACCTTTGTAATTGTTTCATATCCTCTAATTGATCAGGAAATTCCTTAATTTTTGTAAGAATATGTGGTTGTAATTCTATGTCTCCATTATCTATGGTTATACCCAAAAAATCTATTTTTTGTACTCCAATAACTTCTTTTTTAGCTGAAAGAGTTATTCCTCTTTTTATACATGTATCAATAACAAAATTGCAGTGTTTAATATGATCTTCTAAATTGTCTGAGAATATTAAAATATCATCTACGTACACAATACAGTAGTTATCATGTTGTTTTAATACTTCATCCATTCTCCTTTGAAATATTTGTGGTGCATTTTTTAATCCGAAAGGCATAACTAGCCATTCATACTGTCCTTGTGGACAACTAAATGCCGTATATGGTATAGATTCTTCTGTTAACTTTATCTGCCAAAATCCACTTTTACAGTCCATTTTTGTAAACCATTTTTTATTCTGTATTTTGTTTAACAATACTTCTTTATTTGGTAAATAATATCCATCAAAGATTGTAGCATCATTTAGGGCTTTATAATTAAAAACTATTCTAGCTTTACCTCTAGCAATTTCACTGTGTTTTCTAACTATAAATGCAGGAGAACTATGTGGACTGTTAGATGGTCTGATTACTTTTAAATCTAAAAGTTCCTTAATTTGGACCTTAAATTCTTCCAGATCCTCTAAGGAATATTTCATGGGTCTTACTCTTATTATTTTATTGGGGTCTTTTAATTTTATTTCTGCTAGTGTTTTATCTTTATCCCAGGCTGCTAAAGGATTTTCATTATATGTTTCTTTAAACCTTTCTTTAATTTTTTCCAAAGGATCAACACTTTCTTGTTTTAGTATTGGAATTTTTCCAAATTTAGGAATATCACCATGCTGTGCTGGCGTAGGTTGATAATTTGGATCAATGGCATATGCTTGTTTAAGTCTTGGTGCTAAAATAGGTGTTCCACATGGTGTAGTGAATATAATATGTTCTGTTAACTGGGTCATAGGTTGGTATGCGAGACAAAAATCATTGCCCAATAATATATCTGGGCCTTGGACATTACTAGCCCATAATTTTGGAATTTTAATTTTAATATTTCCTATGGTAAAAGTTACATTAACTGCATAATCTTTATAACAAATCTCCTTTTCTTGAATACCTAAAGCTATTATAGAGGATCATCTTGGATCCACCATTTCTGTGGTAAAATATATTTTTTACATAAAGATACTCCTGAGCCAGTATCTATGTATGCGTTTAGTTGTATTGGCTGGTAATAAGGTATTTCTATAGTTCCTTCTATATATATGGAAAAAGGTGAGGTAACAATAGCCTTTTTAATATGTTGTTTATCAATTTATGGAAATTCATATTGATCTAATTGTATATATGAGTCTTTTAAGATAAAAGTATATTTTGTAATAAAATTCATTCCTAGCAGTATTTCATTTTTTGCTAACTTATCATCTACTAACATTTCCATTTGTATTTGCAGGACTTTCCCATTTCTATCAATGAGGGATAATCTAGCTACCACGCTCTTTTCTAGCACATGTATATGTCCAAAATAATCTATGTATTTATAAGGATTTTTTATAGTATTACATGGATATGTTTGTACTAAAAAGGCATTGATATGAGAGGATGTCGCTCCTGTATCCAAAAGCACATTTACCTCTTTGTTATCCAAAAAACCTTGTATGTACAATTGTCTATTTGATTCTAGTAAGTTTAATTTTCCTAATGTTCTTAAATCTAAGTCTTTTCTTTGAGAGGTTATTTTTATGTATCTTGATATATCAGAGGTAGATGCCTCATTATCATAGCATATTCTAAAAGAATTTCTGCTATGTGGCTTTACAGTTGGTTGTGTTTTATATCTATCTTTTCTTTGAAGAATTAATTCTTGTGGAAAGTCTAATTCTTCATGCTTTAATTCTCTAGGTGGTATTACTTCACATATGTCAGTAAATGGTTTAGCAATATTTATATTTTCTTCTTTAAATTTCTTTGTAGTAATACGATGTCTAGTAGAATACGCGTATACGATACATGCTGTTATACTACATACTTTACTTCCTGGTGGCATTTTGAGCCTTTTAATCTTATGATACATTGTAAGTCCAAGTTCTATATTTTGATCAGACAAAGCAATTGCAAAATCTGGAAATATTCTCATTTTTATCGTTTGATATGCAAAATTTCCTCTAATTACTCCTAATAAAGCATCCTTTGCATCATGAAGTATTCTATCATCTGATATCCAAAAGGTACAAGGAACATTCATTCCCCTTCTACATGCACATTTTATAATAAGTTCTATTCCTCCTAAATGTAACCATTTTTCTTGTTTATTAAATTCCTTCGAAAAGTGTTTTCTATCTTCTTTTATTGTCTTTTGTGTTAATAATTTCAGAGGAATTTTACCATCCATAGTAAAAACATCTATTGGTTGTTCAAAGGTTTTTATAACATATTTTTCTTTAGACATATATCTTATTAAGGGCATTTCATAACATTCTTCTTTTGAAAGCGTATGTTTTATTTTTTCTATTTGTTTATATTTTTCTTCTGACATTTGTATAGTTTGTTCATAACCAATTTCATCATCTTTAGTTTCAGAAATTTCTGATGTTTCAGATGTTGAAATTAGATTTGTTTCCATAAAAGGTTGTTGTTCAATATTATTTTCTTCATTCATTAATTCTTGAAATTCTTCTTCAAGATCTTCTGTGTTATCTGACAAAGTACTACTACTTTCTGTAGATGAGATTTCAGAAATAACTTCCTTTGGTTCTGTTTCTTTTACTACTGTTATCTTTTTTAATGCATCCATATATGTTTGGACACTATATTTTTCTCTATCAAAAATATGCATTTTTCCATTATTCTTTTTACTTACAATTACGCTTTGTCTAGTCTTCATGACACTATATGCTTTATGATCAAAAATATGTTCATATGAAATGACCTTTTTATGTTTAGGTCTCTGTTTTGTATTCTTCTTTTCTAAAGGCTCTTTGAATTCTAAAATATCATATGGTACTGACTTCTTTTCCAGTTTTTCAAATTTTTCATTATATTGTTGCACAAAATTTTGTGAACTTGTTCTTAACATTTTAATATTCACCACGCTCAGTCTGTGTGTGTAACGACCCGGATTTTCGGCCGTTGAATTCTGAATATTTAAATTGGTTTAAATATTTTATTTGAATTACATATAGGAATTTATAATGAATTTATTTATAAAACGAAGTTTTGAACGTTAATTTATTAATATAATTATAAAACGAGCTCGAAATCGCGCGGCAGTTCGTAATATAGAGTTTTGAACTTCAACTGAGGATACAGGATCCGATATAAATCGGATTTCTGTGAAACAAGACACGTTGGAACCGTATTGATTATAATTTTCATATGAAAGAGAAAAATCTAGATTTCGTGTTATAAATAGAAAGTTATGGTCAAATCAAATTTTGAAATAGTCGCTGTGGAAATCGTTATTTAAAATTATACGTGTTAAAATAGCCGTTTTGCAAACGGACTCAGATTTCGACGAAATCAGTTTCATTGGGACCGTATCGTTAAATTATTGTACGGTGTTGAATTGCGTGGCAAACCGATGTCGTATGTGACCACGGTAGCCGTAAACGCTCGTTCAGTGCAATTAAATTAATTCAACTGAATAAAGGGATATTAGAGTGTAACTTGAACAAACGATCAAATCAGGCCACGAAACCAGTTCCGTTGAGTTCGTATCGTCGATTAGAGTCAGGATAGCTATATAGTTTGTTAATTTTAAAGACCGGATAATTTGGCGTTAAAAATGGCATTGCGGTACACCTAAAAATAGCCTACCGGGGCGACAGTCTCAGAATGCGACGAAACTAGTGCCGTTGGGTTCGTATCGAAAAGTTATTGTCGGCATTTGCAGTTTCGAGTTGATTTGATTTATCTGGTGATCGTGAAAAATTTAAATGCGTGTTGATTTCTGGTTTTATAAAGGAAATTTTTTCATACGTTGTCAGAATTCGACGAAACTTGTCCCATTGGGTTCAGAATACCTTTTTACACCAAGATTAGTTTTTTTATCAGTAGACAGAAGTCGACTGTGGTCAGTGTCACTGATACTTCACCGCGAAGTTTCGCTATAATATAAATAATATAATAAAATAAATATGCATAATATGCAAATCGATATTGGTTTTTTGTTGAGACTAATGGGAAATTTCATTTATAGATATATGTGTTTGTAACCGTTTAAGCATATTTCCATTTATATAATCCGCGGACATAAAGAAATGTTTCAAGCCGACATAAGAGGTGCTATACACATACCTATTGTATACCTAGCAGCAAACATGTAAACAGGAAGTACTGAGGTCATTTAATAAATTATACAGTGCCACCCTATATTTTCAAAGCGTGTAGACAAAGGAGTCATAAATCACATGCACCATTAATTCTTCCGACTCACCTATGTTCTACTCTACTGACCTATTACTTCTCACCCACGTTTTACCATATTATAAATATACACTGCCTTCCTTGGGGAGAAATATTTCCAAGCCGAAGCTTGCTGGAACCGGCCACCAAAACAGAAAAAAAGAAAAAAAAAAAAAAAAAAGGAAAGAAATGAGGCCGGCGTAAGTCTGAAGGAGGATGGGGCTCATGTTGGTTTTCACCGCATTGAAGGGTGAGGGGACAAAAACGTACTTAAGAGGAAATTAGCAGTGGTAGTTGGGAAGCTCAGATGGGATTGTTTGTGCGTGTTCTTCTGGGTAGTGGTTCCAGTAAGGTGTTTGTGAAGGAGATGAGTTTGTGATGCTTTGGAGGAACTAACGTGTGGTAGGATGTTAAGAAGGAGGCGGGTTTACTGTGAAGAGGTGAGGGATGTATGTACAGCAAGGGAGGAAGCACTTGCGGTTTGAAGTAAGGTGAAATAGTGAATGAAGCATGGAAAGGAAGTATGGATGGAAAGGGAACCTGAAGCATGATTCGGCCATGATGAATAGCGGCATAAGGCCGAAATGGCTTGCAATTGGGCTTAGACAAAATTAAGGTCATTTGTGAACGTAATTTCATGAGAAAAATCACATTAGAATTGTAATGATACATCATGGAGCTGATATTGCCGAGAACCGGGCTGTTGGAATTTTACGATAAAATCGAACGATTGTTTGATTTTAGATCAAAACAAAAGAAGATTCATCGACCGCGAACCGAGGTGAGTAAACTCACTCGTTTAAAATTATTTTATAAATGTGAAATGGTTGCTTGGTTGAATAGTTGATAAATTGGTTGATATAATCATCGTTGATTGATTTTCCCATTAATGCGATATTATTGATGTTATTAACATCTGTGGATGCAGGGAAACAGGTTGGAGGGATCCAACTGGATCCCTCAACATTTTATTTACTGTTTTATTTGATGGTGATATATGTTATGCTACATTATCCATGGTTGAATTTGTGTGTTTGGTTTACCCTGGCCTTAGGAACCTGGTATTTTAGATACCGTAAAATATCATCGAATGTGAAAAAGGAAATTAGAATTTAAAAGCAGAGTTTATTTCCAAATTAGAAATAATTTCTTTTTCATTGAGTTGTAAATGGAAACCTATTCCATTGGGTAAACCAAGAAAAATGTTATAAATAAAGATATAAATCAAGTGGATCATTAACCATTGTATAAATTACAAGGTGAGTTCAAATATGAATGTATATTTGAAAGTGAGTATCGGTTTTGAAACCAATATTTGAAATGGATTTGAATTTAGCAAATTACAGAGGAAAGTTTAAAGAAATATTTTCAAATGCTTAAAATAAAAGAATAGATAGTTTAAAACAAGGAAATATTTTGCAAATAAAATGTATATAAAAAGGGGATTTATAGAAATCGAACTAAGTGGTTAGAAGAATGTATAGTTTATAAATATGTTTAAAGAAGGACTTGAATTGTTTAAAATAAACAGAGTTTATAAATGAACAACGGAAGCGTGTGCGCCGCACACGGTATTTTATTCAAATTCAAAACAGCAATCATAACGCTGTTGTTTTAAGAAATGCTTTTATAAGTTTTAAACAGCGATTATAACGCTGTCTTTGTAAGAAATGCTTTTGTAAATCTATACAGCAATTTTAGACGCTGTTGTTATAATAAATGTCTTGGTAAATCTAAATAGCAATTTTAACGCTGACGTTATAATAACTGTTTTAATAGCAATCTTAATGCTATGGTTAGGATAAGTGTTCTAAAATGCTAGACAGCGGTTTTAACGCTGTTGTTGAAAGCAATGTTTTATAAACCAAACATTTGAAGACAGCAATTATAACGCTACCGTTATAATCAATATTTTTATAAAGAAGGTGTGTTCGTAGATCAAACCCGAGAGTTGCGTAAGCAATGTTTGGTTTAAAGTTGTGAACTCTGATTATTTCAAAGTTAAGAATGTCGTTCAGTTAAGGTCTGAGAGGTAATTATACCCCAACTTGACTGACTGCATTATTGACGGAGAAATGGTTAAGGCTCGATAGCAAGGATTGGTTAGTGATATCGTTAGTTAACGAATGATTTATGATTTGAGTTATAATAACGATGTTTATAACATCAGTTAATTCAAAGAATTTAGAAATGTTTTCTAACTGAAGTAAAAGATATTTTCTCAATAAAGAAATTATATATATTGGAAATGTTTTCCAATAATCGTGAGAGAAAATAGTGCTTTGAAAGAACACGAAAGATGGGAAATGGAAATTGGGAATGATAACGAAATGAAGAATTAATATAAAAAGGGCCCAGTGTTGTTTGATGCTTGATTGATAGAATTTCCATTTGGAAATAGGACCGTTGATTGTATGGATGTTTCTTTGATAGTTAAATCACCGACTATCAAAGTTTTGATTTATTTTATACCTCCGTTGTCAATACGGAGAGACCGGGATCAGATTTGATATCTGAAAACCACTCCGTATTGGCGTAAGCGTTATGAAGCAACTTATGCTGAAGAAAATTGAAGACGGAGTTATGCAAGGGCTATTCTGTTTACGGGATAGTGCCTTCGGTTTGTCCAGACCCAGGACAACTTGTATGGACGAGTGTCTGACAGAGTATTTCCAAAGGGGGTTACGTACGTTGATTCCTTCAAACGTACGAAGTTGGTGGCATAGAAGGGAAACTTCTTTAGCCTAACAAATCTGAGTATTTTTGTGGGAATCAACTAGTGATTTCCGATGGATCTGACGATGTGGCATTCAAAGTGAATGATGGCCAGATGTTCTGGAAGATAATTCAAACCTCAAGCCTCATCAACCCGGAAGTGGACAAAAATCGGGCAGGCAGCATGGCTATGTGGGTCGCACCCATTAGGATGTATGATCACCTATCTAGAGAAATTCCCTTTGTTTTTAAATCTATCGATGCTGTCCCTTATCGGGAGGCGGTTGCTGATCCCAACCGTCGGTGGTATACATTCGATACACTCAAGCGAAATGAGTGGTCGGTCATGTGAGGGCCGGGTTGCAAGACGTTCTTGTTGAACCCAGTGTATTTGCCTCTAGAGATACACGTTCGGAAGGTGGTCCCATACCTTGTCAAGTTGGAATCCAATCTCCAATAAGTGCCTGCGAGTTTGATTGTATATTATATATGTAGAGCGTGAGATGCAAGCGTTCTACTAGATTTTAATTACTTGTGATTAGACATTATTATAATATCAGATAATATATGATTTCCAAAGTGTTTTGGGTTATCGTAAGGTAAAAACCATCCGTGTTTATGTGTGGATTGGTCTTACGATTATCTTTTCTTTTGAAAAGGATTTTGAAAAGTTAAACCAAATGATTGGAGTTTACTCACACCAGTCCCATGACTGACCCAGAGTTTATTTTGTTTTGTTTTTCCCTAAACTCTTGGGTGCCCAAATTTGTACGGGCAGTCAAGTAGTCGGGATTTTACAGATTCACTTGAAGAAGCTTGAAGCAGGAGGCTTCACCAGTTGGCTATAGACTATTATATTTTCCGCTGTGTACTATGTTGTATCTGGAAACTGGTGTTTATAACTGTTCCAGGGATAATCGTTGTGCTCTGATAATGGTATGTATATACAAATACTGATTTGTGCTTCAAAGTTATATTATATAATATATTTTATTCGTTCCGCTGTGAGTTTGTGATCTTCGTTTTCTCCTATTCTAATATTTCTTTCTTTCTATTCCTCATCCTCTAACTTCTTTCTAAAAATGGTTCGTATTTCTGTGCAATTTGAGTAGGACGTGTGGTGTTATTAGTCGACTCAAAGGGTACGGATTTGCGGGTCGTTTCAGTTGGTATCAGAGCTGAAGGTTAAGTGATTACCTTGGCTCTGTGGCGTGACTCAATAGAGATGGGGTTAGTAATACCCTAGATTGAGTGTGAGTGTATATATATGAGCGCGTATTTGTAAATTCGATATAAAATTTGTTTTATATTGTGTTGACTGGTTTGTTGAGTGGTTTATGAATTCTGGTCGATACAGGAAGTACAACCGTATCGATAGGTGTTTCTAAACTCTCGAACAGAACAAATCGACATGGTATTGTTTTAAAGATGGGTAAGCAATATAATTTTGCCCAAAGGATATTTTGATATAAAAGTGATAATTTTCTGAAATTATCGAATGTGTTGATTGTTGTTAAAATCAAACGAAATTATGAAATATTGAAATGGTTATATAACCAAGATAAACTAGAAATAAATTCAAACCAAATTTTGTGGATTTAAATCCCGGATATTTTGAAAATATTCCTTGAAGTATTTTAAAAGGTAATATATCATTGGTTTGAAGATATTTTTGAATTAGAATGATTTTGAATGGATTTTAAAAGGGATTAAGCACTGAAACCACTTCAGTGGCGAGAAAATAATTCTGATAATGGACTGCAGCATTATCGGTATTCATTTTCGAGTTTCTGAGTGACGAATTGCTACCATAAGTAATTTGGGAATAAAAATTGTTTGGAAAGGACAAGATGATTTAGAAATTCAAATGTTTTGAATTGATTTGATTATAAATATATGTACAAACTAGTTGAAATAAAACCCGGGAATTTGAATTCTAAAGATTTAAAATTTAACTTGTCTAAGTTAAATAAGTTGAAATGGTAAAAATGTATCAAATGGATGGAAATTTAACTTAAGTTAAATGGAAATTGAAACTCAAACCGAATAAGTGGATTGATTCTGAAATGGAGATCAAGTGGAATCGATAGAATGGATGTGAACTGATCAGAAATTGATTAGAGTTGGAAGTTGTATTGATTTGAGACCAAGTGGAAATGATATATGTATGCTGAGCAGATATAGAATGGAAGAAAGTGCAAGAGATAGAATTATGCCCGACAAAAGGTACATGTTTACAATATTGTTTGGGTTGATGATTTTATGAGCCTATGAGGCAAGCCACTTGGCTTTTTGATTTTCTTTCGGATTGGAGAAGGCCTAGGAAAGGAGTTGTGGTTGTACCGATGGAGCCATGCAGAGGAGATGCTGCCGAAATTTTTCAGAATTTAAAGTGTTAGAAAATTTTCAGAATTTTTGAAAATTTTCGTTAGTAAGAATAAATTGATATTTTAATTGAAATAAATTGGCCCAGTTAAACTAAAGTAAGAAGTGAACGAAAGGGATTTGTGGATCGAGTTGATAGGGTATGTGGTGTCTTTTCCTACCTTAGCAATTTCGAGGACGAAATTATTTTAAGGGGGAAGGAATGTAACGACCCGGATTTTCGGCCGTTGAATTCTGAATATTTAAATTGGTTTAAATATTTTATTTGAATTACATATAGGAATTTATAATGAATTTATTTATAAAACGAAGTTTTGAACGTTAATTTATTAATATAATTATAAAACGAGCTCGAAATCGCGCGGCAGTTCGTAATATAGAGTTTTGAACTTCAACTGAGGATACAGGATCCGATATAAATCGGATTTCTGTGAAACAAGACACGTTGGAACCGTATTGATTATAATTTTCATATGAAAGAGAAAAATCTAGATTTCGTGTTATAAATAGAAAGTTATGGTCAAATCAAATTTTGAAATAGTCGCTGTGGAAATCGTTATTTAAAATTATACGTGTTAAAATAGCCGTTTTGCAAACGGACTCAGATTTCGACGAAATCAGTTTCATTGGGACCGTATCGTTAAATTATTGTACGGTGTTGAATTGCGTGGCAAACCGATGTCGTATGTGACCACGGTAGCCGTAAACGCTCGTTCAGTGCAATTAAATTAATTCAACTGAATAAAGGGATATTAGAGTGTAACTTGAACAAACGATCAAATCAGGCCACGAAACCAGTTCCGTTGAGTTCGTATCGTCGATTAGAGTCAGGATAGCTATATAGTTTGTTAATTTTAAAGACCGGATAATTTGGCGTTAAAAATGGCATTGCGGTACACCTAAAAATAGCCTACCGGGGCGACAGTCTCAGAATGCGACGAAACTAGTGCCGTTGGGTTCGTATCGAAAAGTTATTGTCGGCATTTGCAGTTTCGAGTTGATTTGATTTATCTGGTGATCGTGAAAAATTTAAATGCGTGTTGATTTCTGGTTTTATAAAGGAAATTTTTTCATACGTTGTCAGAATTCGACGAAACTTGTCCCATTGGGTTCAGAATACCTTTTTACACCAAGATTAGTTTTTTTATCAGTAGACAGAAGTCGACTGTGGTCAGTGTCACTGATACTTCACCGCGAAGTTTCGCTATAATATAAATAATATAATAAAATAAATATGCATAATATGCAAATCGATATTGGTTTTTTGTTGAGACTGTAATGGGAAATTTCATTTATAGATATATGTGTTTGTAACCGTTTAAGCATATTTCCATTTATATAATCCGCGGACATAAAGAAATGTTTCAAGCCGACATAAGAGGTGCTATACACATACCTATTGTATACCTAGCAGCAAACATGTAAACAGGAAGTACTGAGGTCATTTAATAAATTATACAGTGCCACCCTATATTTTCAAAGCGTGTAGACAAAGGAGTCATAAATCACATGCACCATTAATTCTTCCGACTCACCTATGTTCTACTCTACTGACCTATTACTTCTCACCCACGTTTTACCATATTATAAATATACACTGCCTTCCTTGGGGAGAAATATTTCCAAGCCGAAGCTTGCTGGAACCGACCACCAAAACAGAAAAAAAGAAAAGAAAAAAAAAAAAAAGGAAAGAAATGAGGCCGGCGTAAGTCTGAAGGAGGATGGGGCTCATGTTGGTTTTCACCGCATTGAAGGGTGAGGGGACAAAAACGTACTTAAGAGGAAATTAGCAGTGGTAGTTGGGAAGCTCAGATGGGATTGTTTGTGCGTGTTCTTCTGGGTAGTGGTTCCAGTAAGGTGTTTGTGAAGGAGATGAGTTTGTGATGCTTTGGAGGAACTAACGTGTGGTAGGATGTTAAGAAGGAGGCGGGTTTACTGTGAAGAGGTGAGGGATGTATGTACAGCAAGGGAGGAAGCACTTGCGGTTTGAAGTAAGGTGAAATAGTGAATGAAGCATGGAAAGGAAGTATGGATGGAAAGGGAACCTGAAGCATGATTCGGCCATGATGAATAGCGGCATAAGGCCGAAATGGCTTGCAATTGGGCTTAGACAAAATTAAGGTCATTTGTGAACGTAATTTCATGAGAAAAATCACATTAGAATTGTAATGATACATCATGGAGCTGATATTGCCGAGAACCGGGCTGTTGGAATTTTACGATAAAATCGAACGATTGTTTGATTTTAGATCAAAACAAAAGAAGATTCATCGACCGCGAACCGAGGTGAGTAAACTCACTCGTTTAAAATTATTTTATAAATGTGAAATGGTTGCTTGGTTGAATAGTTGATAAATTGGTTGATATAATCATCGTTGATTGATTTTCCCATTAATGCGATATTATTGATGTTATTAACATCTGTGGATGCAGGGAAACAGGTTGGAGGGATCCAACTGGATCCCTCAACATTTTATTTACTGTTTTATTTGATGGTGATATATGTTATGCTACATTATCCATGGTTGAATTTGTGTGTTTGGTTTACCCTGGCCTTAGGAACCTGGTATTTTAGATACCGTAAAATATCATCGAATGTGAAAAAGGAAATTAGAATTTAAAAGCAGAGTTTATTTCCAAATTAGAAATAATTTCTTTTTCATTGAGTTGTAAATGGAAACCTATTCCATTGGGTAAACCAAGAAAAATGTTATAAATAAAGATATAAATCAAGTGGATCATTAACCATTGTATAAATTACAAGGTGAGTTCAAATATGAATGTATATTTGAAAGTGAGTATCGGTTTTGAAACCAATATTTGAAATGGATTTGAATTTAGCAAATTACAGAGGAAAGTTTAAAGAAATATTTTCAAATGCTTAAAATAAAAGAATAGATAGTTTAAAACAAGGAAATATTTTGCAAATAAAATGTATATAAAAAGGGGATTTATAGAAATCGAACTAAGTGGTTAGAAGAATGTATAGTTTATAAATATGTTTAAAGAAGGACTTGAATTGTTTAAAATAAACAGAGTTTATAAATGAACAACGGAAGCGTGTGCGCCGCACACGGTATTTTATTCAAATTCAAAACAGCAATCATAACGCTGTTGTTTTAAGAAATGCTTTTATAAGTTTTAAACAGCGATTATAACGCTGTCTTTGTAAGAAATGCTTTTGTAAATCTATACAGCAATTTTAGACGCTGTTGTTATAATAAATGTCTTGGTAAATCTAAATAGCAATTTTAACGCTGACGTTATAATAACTGTTTTAATAGCAATCTTAATGCTATGGTTAGGATAAGTGTTCTAAAATGCTAGACAGCGGTTTTAACGCTGTTGTTGAAAGCAATGTTTTATAAACCAAACATTTGAAGACAGCAATTATAACGCTACCGTTATAATCAATATTTTTATAAAGAAGGTGTGTTCGTAGATCAAACCCGAGAGTTGCGTAAGCAATGTTTGGTTTAAAGTTGTGAACTCTGATTATTTCAAAGTTAAGAATGTCGTTCAGTTAAGGTCTGAGAGGTAATTATACCCCAACTTGACTGACTGCATTATTGACGGAGAAATGGTTAAGGCTCGATAGCAAGGATTGGTTAGTGATATCGTTAGTTAACGAATGATTTATGATTTGAGTTATAATAACGATGTTTATAACATCAGTTAATTCAAAGAATTTAGAAATGTTTTCTAACTGAAGTAAAAGATATTTTCTCAATAAAGAAATTATATATATTGGAAATGTTTTCCAATAATCGTGAGAGAAAATAGTGCTTTGAAAGAACACGAAAGATGGGAAATGGAAATTGGGAATGATAACGAAATGAAGAATTAATATAAAAAGGGCCCAGTGTTGTTTGATGCTTGATTGATAGAATTTCCATTTGGAAATAGGACCGTTGATTGTATGGATGTTTCTTTGATAGTTAAATCACCGACTATCAAAGTTTTGATTTATTTTATACCTCCGTTGTCAATACGGAGAGACCGGGATCAGATTTGATATCTGAAAACCACTCCGTATTGGCGTAAGCGTTATGAAGCAACTTATGCTGAAGAAAATTGAAGACGGAGTTATGCAAGGGCTATTCTGTTTACGGGATAGTGCCTTCGGTTTGTCCAGACCCAGGACAACTTGTATGGACGAGTGTCTGACAGAGTATTTCCAAAGGGGGTTACGTACGTTGATTCCTTCAAACGTACGAAGTTGGTGGCATAGAAGGGAAACTTCTTTAGCCTAACAAATCTGAGTATTTTTGTGGGAATCAACTAGTGATTTCCGATGGATCTGACGATGTGGCATTCAAAGTGAATGATGGCCAGATGTTCTGGAAGATAATTCAAACCTCAAGCCTCATCAACCCGGAAGTGGACAAAAATCGGGCAGGCAGCATGGCTATGTGGGTCGCACCCATTAGGATGTATGATCACCTATCTAGAGAAATTCCCTTTGTTTTTAAATCTATCGATGCTGTCCCTTATCGGGAGGCGGTTGCTGATCCCAACCGTCGGTGGTATACATTCGATACACTCAAGCGAAATGAGTGGTCGGTCATGTGAGGGCCGGGTTGCAAGACGTTCTTGTTGAACCCAGTGTATTTGCCTCTAGAGATACACGTTCGGAAGGTGGTCCCATACCTTGTCAAGTTGGAATCCAATCTCCAATAAGTGCCTGCGAGTTTGATTGTATATTATATATGTAGAGCGTGAGATGCAAGCGTTCTACTAGATTTTAATTACTTGTGATTAGACATTATTATAATATCAGATAATATATGATTTCCAAAGTGTTTTGGGTTATCGTAAGGTAAAAACCATCCGTGTTTATGTGTGGATTGGTCTTACGATTATCTTTTCTTTTGAAAAGGATTTTGAAAAGTTAAACCAAATGATTGGAGTTTACTCACACCAGTCCCATGACTGACCCAGAGTTTATTTTGTTTTGTTTTTCCCTAAACTCTTGGGTGCCCAAATTTGTACGGGCAGTCAAGTAGTCGGGATTTTACAGATTCACTTGAAGAAGCTTGAAGCAGGAGGCTTCACCAGTTGGCTATAGACTATTATATTTTCCGCTGTGTACTATGTTGTATCTGGAAACTGGTGTTTATAACTGTTCCAGGGATAATCGTTGTGCTCTGATAATGGTATGTATATACAAATACTGATTTGTGCTTCAAAGTTATATTATATAATATATTTTATTCGTTCCGCTGTGAGTTTGTGATCTTCGTTTTCTCCTATTCTAATATTTCTTTCTTTCTATTCCTCATCCTCTAACTTCTTTCTAAAAATGGTTCGTATTTCTGTGCAATTTGAGTAGGACGTGTGGTGTTATTAGTCGACTCAAAGGGTACGGATTTGCGGGTCGTTTCAGTGTGGTTTATGATTATGTTCTTCTTCAGATTCCGTATCCATATCGGATTCAGAGTCTGAGATTAATTCATATATTTCTTCATCAGAGTTATATTCATTTTCTGATTCTATAGGTTCTATTTGTTCAGGGAATAAGCGGAAAAATAAATCGTTTAATTCTAGAAGGAAAAGATATTTTAAAATAAAGAATTCTAAAAAAGATATGGGTAAAAAGACATGTAGATGTTGGTCATGTAATAAAGAAGGACATTATGCTTATGAATGTCCAGAAAAAGGAAAATATAAGAAAACGGCTGTAAAAGCACTCTGCTTATTCTCTGAACAAATAGAACCTATAGAATCAGAAAATGAATATAACTCTGATGAAGAAATATATGAATTAATCTCAGACTCTGAATCCGATATGGATACGGAATCTGAAGAAGAACATAATCATAAACCACACAGACTGAGCGTGGTGAATATTAAAATGTTAAGAACAAGTTCACAAAATTTTGTGCAACGATATAATGAAAAATTTGAAAAACTGGTAAAGAAGCCAGTACCATATGATATTTTAGAATTCAAAGAGCCTTTAGAAAAGAAGAATACAAAACAGAGACGTAAACAAAAAAGGTCATTTCATGTGAACATATTTTTGATCATAAAGCATATAGTGTCATGAAGACTAGAAAAAACGTAATTGTAAGTAAAAAGAATAATGGAAAAATACATATTTTTGATAGAGAAAAATATAGTGTCCAAACATATATGGATGCATTAAAAAAGATAACAGTAGTAAAAGAAAGAGAACCAAAGGAAGTTATTTCTGAAATCTCATCTACAGAAAGTAGTAGTACATTGTCAGATAACACAGAAGATCTTGAAGAAGAATTTCAAGAATTAATGAATGAAGAAAATAATATTGAACAACAACCTTTTATGGAAACAAATCTAATTTCAACATCTGAAACATCAGAAATTTCTGAAACTAAAGATGATGAAACTGGTTATGAACAAACTATACAAATGTCAGACGAAAAATATAAACAAATAGAAAAAATAAAACATACACTTTCAAGAGAAGAATGTTATGAAATGCCCTTAATAAGTTATATGTCTAAAGAAAAATATGTTATAAAAACCTTTGAACAACCAATAGATGTTTTTACTATGGAAGGAGAAATTCCTCTGAAATTATTAACACAAAAGGCAATAAAAGAAGATAGAAAACACTTTTCGAAGGAATTTAGTAAGCCTTTGAGCAATATTTAATCACTGCAGATGACGAGAAAAAGGAGGAACTAAGGTTCTTCTTCCATCATATGATATCCTACTCACAAATTATGTTCAGAGAAGTACAGAAGGATATGATTAATGAAGTTACCCAAATGTCTGAGAAATCAGTCAATAAGCCCTCAGAGGTAAAAAAGCATGATAAAGAATTTATTACATGGTTTAGTAATTGGGTAAAACCAATATTACTGGAACCAAATCCTTGTAAAGGAATATATTCAGGTTATGGTTATGATCTGAATAAAGTATATATTCATCCTGAAGCTGATTCATCAGTGGTGAGAGACTTATATAAAGCAGGTTTAATTTATTGCATCTATACAGATAGTACCCTTAACAATCTCAAGGGACTACCCAAAATAAGAAATGCAGTTTACACTTTTTCAAAAGCAATTAAGCATAGCAATATTTACTTAGCATGTAATCAAGTTATTCCTGAAGAAGGAAAGAAATGTATATCTATGGTAGAGATGAAGATGGGATCGAAAAAATTGATGCCAAAGTTCTTCCAGAAAAGAAATTACAAGAACATTCAAGAGAAGTTCTAGACCTTGATTGCGCTAGAAATGTTACTCAACTGGTTGATGCTTGGGCTGGAGATTTACAAATTTTAAGAATTACAAAAAACATACAATCATCTATAGATATGTTAGGAATCATTGAAAATACATTTGTAGGTAATGTGAGAAATTGGTATAAAAACCTAACTAGGGAAGCTAAACAATTAGTTAACACAGGAGCAAGAGATTCAGTCAATTTGTTAGATCCTTTAAATTTGATTGAATCATTTAGAAAAGTTTTAAAAACAGAATTTGGTGGATTACCATTTGATGATAAAAAATTAGAAGATGAAGAAAAGAAAAAGGCAAGAATAAAACTCCCTAACCTTGCAATATGTGACTTGAGATATATATATGAATATAATTGTGAATTTGCTAAATATTATTATGCATCTGCACCAGATGAAGGAACAATGGAAAATGTGCTTTCCTTATATTTCTTAAAATTGCCTTTACCATGGACAAACATAATAACCAACGATTATGAAAAGTATCTTAAGGATAATCCAGATGTATTTCCATGTTTAGGAATACAAATGAAATTAACTAAAGATAAAATTGCCTATTACTGTATGCAACAATCAATAATGGGAAGCGCTAGACAATATACTAAACAAAAAGGTTTGTCCTGTGAAATCTCAGAAGTACCAACACAATGGGGATGTAATCCAATTAAGAAAAAATATAAAAAGAAATTTAAAAAATATTTCAGACCAGCTAAGAGAAAGAAAAATAAATCGTTTAATTTTAGAAGGAAAAGATATTTTAAAATAAAGAATTCTAAAAAAGATATGGGTAAAAAGACATGTAGATGTTGGTCATGTAATAAAGAAGGACATTATGCTAATGAATGTCCAGAAAAAGGAAAATATAAGAAAACGGCTGTAAAAGCATTCCGCTTATTCTCTGAACAAATAGAACCTATAGAATCAGAAAATGAATATAACTCTGATGAAGAAATATATGAATTAATCTCAGACTCTGAATCCGATATGGATACGGAATCTGAAGAAGAACATAATCATAAGCCACACAGACTGAGCGTGGTGAATATTAAAATGTTAAGAACAAGTTCACAAAATTTTGTGCAACAATATAATGAAAAATTTGAAAAACTGGTAAAGAAGCCAGTACCATATGATATTTTAGAATTCAAAGAGCCTTTAGAAAAGAAGAATACAAAACAGAGACCTAAACATAAAAAGGTCACTTCTTGTGAACATATTTTTGATCATAAAGCATATATTGTCATGAAGACTAGACAAAACGTAATTGTAAGTAAAAAGAATAATGGAAAAATACATATTTTTGATAGAGAAAAATATAGTGTCCAAACATATATGGATGCATTAAAAAAGATAACAGTAGTAAAAGAAAGAGAACCAAAGGAAGTTATTTCTGAAATCTCATCTACAGAAAGTAGTAGTACTTTGTCAGATAACATAGAAGTTCTTGAAGAAGAATTTCAAGAATTAATGAATGAAGAAAATAATATTGAACAACAACCTTTTATGGAAACAAATCTAATTTCAACATCTGAAACATCAGAAATTTCTGAAACAAAAGATGATGAAACTGGTTATGAACAAACTATACAAATGTCAGAAGAAAAATATAAACAAATAGAAAAAATGAAACATACACTTTCAAGAGAAGAATGTTATGAAATGCCCTTAATAAGATATCTGTCTAAAGAAAAATATGTTATAAAAACCTTTGAACAACCAATAGATGTTTTTACTATGGAAGGAGAAATTCCTCTGAAATTATTAACACAAAAGGCAATAAAAGAAGATAGAAAACACTTTTCGAAGGAATTTAATAAACAAGTAAAATGGTTACATTTAGGAGGAATAGAACTTATTATAATATGTGCATGTAGAAGGGGAATGAATGTTCCTTGTACCTTTTGGATATCAGATGATAGAATACTTCATGATGCAAAGGATGCTTTATTAGGAGTAATTAGAGGAAATTTTGCATATCAAACGATAAAAATGAGAATATTTCTAGATTTTGCAATTGCTTTATCTGATCAAAATATAGAACTTGGACTTACAATGTATCATAAGATTGAAAGGCTCAAAATGCCACCAGGAAGTAAAGTATGTAGTATAACAGCATGTATGGTATACGCGTATTCTACTGGACATCATATTACTACAAAGAAATTTAAAGAAGAAAATATAAATATTGCTAAACCATTTACTGACATATGTGAAGTTATACCACCTAGAGAATTAAAGCATGAAGAATTAGACTTTCCACAAGAATTAATTCTTCAAAGAAAAGATAGATATAAAACACAACCAACTGTAAAGCCACATAGCAGAAATTCTTTTAGAATATGCTATGATAATGAGGCATCTACCTCTGATATATCAAGAGACATAAAAATAACCTCTCAAAGAAAAGACTTAGATTTAAGAACATTGGATAAATTAAACTTACTAGAATCAAATAGACAATTGTACATACAAGGTTTTTTGGATAACAAAGAGGTAAATGTGCTTTTGGATACAGGAGCGGCATCCTCTCATATCAATGCCTTTTTAGTACAAACATATCCATGTATTACTATACAAAATCCTTATAAATACATAGATTATTTTGGACATATACATGTGCTAGAAAAGAGCGTGGTAGCTAGACTATCCCTCATTGATAGAAATGGGAAAGTCCTGCAAATACAAATGGAAATGTTAGTAGATGATAAGTTAGCAAAAAATGAAATACTGCTAGGAATGAATTTTATTACAAAATATACTTTTATCTTAAAAGACTCATATACACAATTAGATTAATATGAATTTCCAAGAATTGATAAACAACATATTAAAAAGGCTATTGTTACCTCACCTTTTTCTACATATATAGAAGGAACTATAGAAATACCTTATTACCAGCCAATACAACTAAATGCATACATAGATACTGGATCAGGAATATCTCTATGTAAAAAATATATTTTACCACAGAAATGGTGGATCCAAGATGGATCTTCTATAATAGCTTTAGATATTCAAGAAAAGGAGATTTGTTATAAAGATTATGCAGTTAATGTTCCTTTTACCATAGGAAATATTAAAATTAAAATACCAAAATTATGGGCTAGTAATGTCCAAGGCCCAGATATATTATTGGGCAATGATTTTTTTCTCGCATACCAACCTATGACCCAGTTAACAGAACATATTATATTCACTACACCATGTGGAACACCTATTTTAGCACCAAGACTTAAACAAGCATATGCCATTGATCCAAATTATCAACCTACGCCAGCACAGCGTGGTGATATTCCTAAATTTGGAAAAATTCCAATACTAAAACAAGAAAGTGTTGATCCTTTGGAAAAAATTAAAGAAAGGTTTAAAGAAACATATAATGAAAATCCTTTAGCAGCCTGGGATAAAGATAAAACACTAGCAGAAATAAAATTAAAAGACCCCAATAAAATAATAAGAGTAAGACCCATGAAATATTCCTTAGAGGATCTGGAAGAATTTAAGGTCCAAATTAAGGAACTTTTAGATTTAAAAGTAATCAGACCATCTAACAGTCCACATAGTTCTCCTGCATTTATAGTTAGAAAACACAGTGAAATTGCTAGAGGTAAAGCTAGAATAGTTTTTAATTATAAAGCCCTAAATGATGCTACAATCTTTGATGGATATTATTTACCAAATAAAGAAGTATTGTTAAACAAAATACAGAATAAAAAATGGTTTACAAAAATGGACTGTAAAAGTGGATTTTGGCAGATAAAGTTAACAGAAGAATCTATACCATATACGGCATTTAGTTGTCTACAAGGACAGTATGAATGGCTAGCTATGCCTTTCGGATTAAAAAATGCACCACAAATATTTCAAAGGAGAATGGATGAAGTATTAAAACAACATGATAACTACTGTATTGTGTACGTAGATGATATTTTAATATTCTCAGACAATTTAGAAGATCATATTAAACACTGCAATTTTGTTATTGATACATGTATAAAAAGAGGAATAACTCTTTCAACTAAAAAAGCAGTTATTGGAGTACAAAAAATAGATTTTTTGGGTATAACCATAGATAATGGAGACATAGAAATACAACCACATATTCTTACAAAAATTAAGGAATTTCCTGATCAATTAGAGGATATGAAACAGTTACAAAGGTTTTTAGGATGTCTAAATTATGCTGATATATTTATCAATAAATTAGCAAAATTAAGAGCTCCTTTACAACAAAAACTTAAAAAGAATTATAAATGGCAATGGACAGAAAATGATACAAAATATATTCAGCATATTAAAAAGATTTGTGAAAATATGCCTAAATTATCTTTACCATTAGAAACAGATGAATTAATTATATATACAGATGCTTCAGATTCATACTGGGGAGCAGCTTTGGTAGCTATTAGAAATAACCAAGAAAAATTATGTAGATATAAATCTGGAACATTTAAACAAAGTGAACTGAATTATCACTCTAATGATAAAGAACTCTTAGCTATTAAAAATAGTATTAAAGCCTTTTATCTATACTTATATAAACCTTTTAAAATTCGCATAGATTCTATTACTGCAAAGTCTAGAATAAAAAATAAAATTCCAGATATAGGACCTAATAAAAGATTAATAAGATGGCAATCATGGTTCTCTGAATTTAATTTTGACATTGAACATATTTCTGGGAAAACTAACTTTCTTGCAGATACTTTAAGCAGAGAGTTGCATGATGGTGAAAAGGAATGATGATACAATTAATTATCTTAGTGTCTTTGATGAGATATATAATGAAGTACTTAAAGCACAAGAAGCCTTTGAGCAATATTTAATCACTGCAGATGACGAGAAAAAGGAGGAAATAAGGTTCTTCTTCCATCATATGATATCCTACTCACAAATTATGTTAAGAGAAGTACAAAGGGATATGATTAATGAAGTTACCCAAATGTCTGAGAAATCAGTCAATAAGCCCTCAGAGGTAAAAAAGCATGATAAAGAATTTATTACATGGTTTAGTAATTGGGTAAAACCAATATTACTGGAACCAAATCCTTGTAAAGGAATATATTCAGGTTATGGTTATGATCTGAATAAAGTATATATTCATCCTGAAGCTGATCCATCAGTGGTGAGAGACTTATATAAAGCAGGTTTAATTTACTGCATCTATACAGACAGTACCCTTAACAATCTCAAGGGACTACCCAGAATAAGAAATGCAGTTTACACTTTTTCAAAAGCAATTAAGCATAGCAATATTTACTTAGCATGTAATCAAGTTATTCCTGAAGAAGGAAAGAAATGTATATCTATGTTAGAGATGAAGATGGGATCGAAAAAATTGATACCAAAGTTCTTCCAGAACATGTTCTTAGTTGAAGAGGATGTAATATCAGCAACAAGAGCTAAGCAGCTAGCAAGTCTAGTACAAAGAACCATTGAAGCCTTATCAAACAATATTTGGACTTATGAGTCTGACCCTAGTGAATTAATTCTGACAGTTAGTAAAGTTCCAAAGGTAGGGGCAAAAGAAGATATAATCCAGTTTGTGGAGAGAATTCTACGATGGGAAGCACATCAAACAGCATATAAACACTTTCTTAAAAAGAATATGACAGTAGATCTACAAAAGAAATTAATATTACATGGAATAAAGTGGGAAACATTGCAAAGTGAAGTGGGACCCTCAAAAAGAAAAGATTCGCATGACAAACTTGTTGATAACTCTGGAAAAGAGAAGGATTCTCTGGATGAATAAACATCTGTCCAGCTGTCCCGACAAGATAATATGGCAACTTTAAAAAGAAATAACACCTTTCCAGGCAGATGGAAAGGTATCTAAAAAGAGAATTCTTTAATAAAAGAAAAGTAAAAGCATCGAGTAACATGGCCTTATCTGAAAATGACTAAGGCGGTTTGGAGTAGCTATAAGAAGACCTGAAGACATTTGTGAAAGGCATTCGAAGTTAAGCAAAGCAAATATTTTCATAAGTTTTGTAAATTAGTGTGAGCTTGAGTGTGTTTGTATTAAGCTTGTAATATTCTCAATAATCAATAAAATTTTGTTCTGAGTGCAATCTTCTGTTAAAAAATTTCTGAATTTTTGATAATCATAAACAAAAGCTTCTAAGTCTGTTTACCACTTGGAAACCCTAAGCTATTTCCTGGAGTCCTGATTAGTATCCAGTGTTCGTTGGCGTTTGGCAAGAGTGAAGCTGTGAAGCCGTAGGAAAACAAGGAGAAGAGTAGGGATTGGAAGCGTGCTGGGCCCAAACAGGTAACAACTAGAGATTGCCGGTTTTTGATTATTCTTAATTTAGAAACTTTTTCAGTAGTTAGCTTTGAACATACGATTTAATTTGATCCTGTATTAATTGGTATCAGAGCCATGGAAGTTGATAGGATATATGAAGAACTTAAGAGTAAACTATCAGCCTTTTTGATGGCTAAATCCATCATAGAAACTGAAGAAAAATTATTTATCATTAAAACCGGAACCCCAGAATACAATATGTTTGCTAATATTCGAACATATAATCTGCTTAGGTTAGCTTCTTTACAAGCTCCTAGTGATTATATTACAATAGTTGAAATAAACAACAAAATAAATAAAATGTTTAAAAGGTTA
This sequence comes from Allium sativum, assembly GCA_030737875.1. Classification (NCBI taxonomy): domain Eukaryota; kingdom Viridiplantae; phylum Streptophyta; class Magnoliopsida; order Asparagales; family Amaryllidaceae; genus Allium; species Allium sativum. The sequence goes on from CM060920.1 coordinate 589,865,903, forward strand.
GGTATATCAGATGAAATGCTACCTTCAAGTTTAAAACCATCAACTACAGGAGGATTTACTATTAATGCTAGATCTTCAATAATAGAGAACACTAAAATGAATAACATTGTAGTGTCTCATACCCAGTATGATGACAAAACATTGGAGGAATTAGAAGAGCTTTGGGATAAGGATGATGGTTCTCAGTTAGGAGACATAGCCATAGCCATGTCCAGATTATCAGTATTACAACAATCTACTAATAAACCCATAGAACATCTAAAAATGGAAGCTACTAGTAGTAGTATAGTATCTGTTCAAAACCCTCCAAGAATAGACAACCGCCGAGATAATTTAACAACAATAGATCAAAATGAGGGGGAAGAAATATACAATGAATATATATTTCCAAAAAAGCAAAAACCATATAAAACGTATTCTGAATTATATAGACCAAAGGAAAAGAAATTACAAGAACATTCAAGAGCAGTTCTAGACCTTGATTGCGCTAGAAATGTTACTCAACTAGTTGATGCTTGGGCTGGAGATTTACAAACTTTAAGAATTACAAAAAACATACAATCATCTATAGATATGTTAGGAATCATTGAAAATACATTTGTAGGTAATGTGAGAAATTGGTATAAAAACCTAACTAGGGAAGCTAAACAATTAGTTAACACAGGAGCAAGAGATTCAGTCAATTTGTTAGATCCTTTAAATTTGATTGAATCATTTAGAAAAGTTTTAAAAACAGAATTTGGTGGATTACCATTTGATGATGAAAAATTAGAAGATGAAGAAAAGAAAAAGGCAAGAATAAAACTCGCTAACCTTGCAATATGTGACTTGAGATATATAGATGAATATAATTGTGAATTTGCTAAATATTACTATGCATCCGCACCAGATGAAGGAACAATGGAAAATGTGCTTTCCTTATATTTCTTAAAATTGCCTTTACCATGGGCAAACATATTAACCAACGATTATGAAAACTATCTTAAGGATAATCCAGATGTATTTCCATGTTCAGGAATACAAATGAAATTCACTAAAGATAAAATTGCCTATTACTGTATGCAACAATCAATAATGGGTAGCGCTAGACAATATACTAAACAAAAAGGTTTGTCCTGTGAAACCTCAGAAGTACCAACACAATAGGGATGTAATCCAATTAAGAAAAAATATAAAAAGAAATTTAAAAAATATTTCAGACCAGCTCAGAGAAAGAAAAATAAATCGTTTAATTTTAGAAGGAAAAGATATTTTAAAATAAAGAATTCTAAAAAAGATATGGGTAAAAAGACATGTAGATGTTGGTCATGTAATAAAGAAGGACATTATGCTAATGAATGTCCGGAAAAAGGAAAATATATGAAAACGGCTGTAAAAGCATTCCGCTTATTCTCTGAACAAATAGAACCTATAGAATCAGAAAATGAATATAACTCTGATGAAGAAATATATGAATTAATCTCAGACTCTGAATCCGATATGGATACGGAATCTGAAGAAGAACATAATCATAAACCACACAGACTGAGCGTGGTGAATATTAAAATGTTAAGAACAAGTTCACAAAATTTTGTGCAACAATATAATGAAAAATTTGAAAAACTGGTAAAGAAGCCAGTACCATATGATATTTTAGAATTCAAAGAGCCTTTAGAAAAGAAGAATACAAAACAGAGACCTAAACATAAAAAGGTCATTTCATGTGAACATATTTTTGATCATAAAGCATATAGTGTCATGAATACTAGACAAAACGTAATTGTAAGTAAAATGAATAATGGAAAAATACATATTTTTGATAGAGAAAAATATAGTGTCCAAACATATATGGATGCATTAAAAAAGATAACAGTAGTAAAAGAAAGAGAACCAAAGGAAGTTATTTCTGAAATCTCATCTACAGAAAGTAGTAGTACTTTGTCAGATAACACAGAAGATCTTGAAGAAGAATTTCAAGAATTAATGAATGAAGAAAATAATATTGAACAACAACCTTTTATGGAAACAAATCTAATTTCAACATCTGAAACATCAGAAATTTCTGAAACTAAAGATGACGGAACTGGTTATGAACAAACTATACAAATGTCAGAAGAAAAATATAAACAAATAGAAAAAATAAAACATACACTTTCAAGAGAAGAATGTTATGAAATGCCCTTAATAAGATATATGTCTAAAGAAAAATATGTTATAAAAACCTTTGAACAACCAATAGATGTTTTTACTATGGAAGGAGAAATTCCTCTGAAATTATTAACACAAAAGGCAATAAAAGAAGATAGAAAACACTTTTCGAAGGAATTTAATAAACAAGTAAAATGGTTACATTTAGGAGGAATAGAACTTATTATAAAATGTGCATGTAGAAGGGGAATGAATGTTCCTTGTACCTTTTGGATATCAGATGATAGAATACTTCATGATGCAAAGGATGCTTCATTAGGAGTAATTAGAGGAAATTTTGCATATCAAACGATAAAAATGAGAATATTTCCAGATTTTGCAATTGCTTTGTCTGATCAAAATATAGAACTTGGACTTACAATGTATCATAAGATTGAAAGGCTCAAAATGCCACCAGGAAGTAAAGTATGTAGTATAACAGCATGTATGGTATACGCGTATTCTACTAGACATCATATTACTACAAATAAATTTAAAGAAGAAAATATAAATATTGCTAAACCATTTACTGACATATGTGAAGTTATACCACCTAGAGAATTAAAGCATGAAGAATTAGACTATCCACAAGAATTAACTCTTCAAAGAAAAGATAGATATAAAACACAACCAACTGTAAAGCCACATAGCAGAAATTCTTTTAGAATATGCTATGATAATGAGGCATCTACCTCTAATATATCAAGAGACATAAAAATAACCTCTCAAAGAAAAGACTTAGATTTAAGAACATTGGATAAATTAAACTTACTAGAATCAAATAGACAATTGTACATACAAGGTTTTTTGGATAACAAAGAGGTAAATGTGCTTTTGGATACAGGAGCGACATCCTCTCATATCAATGCCTTTTTAGTACAAACATATCCATGTAATACTATACAAAATCCTTATAAATACATAGATTATTTTGGACATATACATGTACTAGACAAGAGCGTGGTAGCTAGATTATCCCTCATTGATAGAAATGGGAAAGTCCTGCAAATACAAATGGAAATGTTAGTAGATGATAAGTTAGCAAAAAATGAAATACTGCTAGGAATGAATTTTATTACAAAATATACTTTTATCTTAAAAGACTCATATATACAATTAAATCAATATGAATTTCCAAGAATTGATAAACAACATATTAAAAAGGCTATTGTTACCTCACCTTTTTCCACATATATAGAAGGAACTATAGAAATACCATATTACCAGCCAATACAACTAAATGCATACATAGATACTGGATCAGGAATATCTTTATGTAAAAAATATATTTTACCACAGAAATGGTGGATCCAAGATGGATCTTCTATAATAGCTTTAGATATTCAAGAAAAGGAGATTTGTTATAAAGATTATGCAGTTAATGTTCCTTTTACCATAGGAAATATTAAAATTAAAATACCAAAATTATGGGCTAGTAATGTCCAAGGCCCAGATATATTATTGGGCAATGATTTTTGTCTCGCATACCAACCTTTGACCCAGTTAACAAAACATATTATATTCACTACACCATGTGGAACACCTATTTTAGCACCAAGACTTAAACAAGCATATGCCATTGATCCAAATTATCAACCTACGCCAGCACAGCGTGGTGATATTCCTAAATTTGGAAAAATTCCAATACTAAAACAAGAAAGTGTTGATCCTTTGGAAAAAATTAAAGAAAGGTTTAAAGAAACATATAATGAAAATCCTTTAGCAGCCTGGGATAAAGATAAAACACTAGCAGAAATAAAATTAAAAGACCCTAATAAAATAATAAGAGTAAGACCCATGAAATATTCCTTAGAGGATCTGGAAGAAATTAAAGTCCAAATTAAGGAACTTTTAGATTTAAAAGTAATCAGACCATCTAACAGTCCACATAGTTACCCTGCATTTATAGTTAGAAAACACAGTGAAATTGCTAGAGGTAAAGCTAGAATAGTTTTTAATTATAAAGCCCTAAATGATGCTATAATCTTTGATGGATATTACTTACCAAATAAAGAAGTATTGTTAAACAAAATACAGAATAAAAAATGGTTTACAAAAATGGACTGTAAAAGAGGATTTTGGCAGATAAAGTTAACAGAAGAATCTATACCATATACGGCATTTAGTTGTCCACAAGGACAGTATGAATGGCTAGTTATGCCTTTCGGATTAAAAAATGCACCACAAATATTTCAAAGGAGAATGGATGAAGTATTAAAACAACATGATAACTACTGTATTGTGTACGTAGATGATATTTTAATATTCTCAAACAATTTAGAAGATCATATTAAACACTGCAATTTTGTTATTGATACATGTATAAAAAGAGGAATAACTCTTTCAGCTAAAAAGCAGTTATTGGAGTACAAAAAATAGATTTTTTGGGTATAACCATAGATAATGGAGACATAGAATTACAACCACATATTCTTACAAAAATTAAGGAATTTCCTGATCAATTAGAGGATATGAAATAGTTACAAAGGTTTTTAGGATGTCTAAATTATGCTGATATATTTATCAATAAACTAGCAAAATTAAGAGCTCCTTTACAACAAAAACTTAAAAAGAATTATAAATGGCAATGGACAGAAAATGATACAAAATATATTCAGCATATTAAAAAGATTTGTGAAAATATGCCTAAATTATCTTTACCATTAGAAACAGATGAATTAATTATATATACAGATGCTTCAGATTCATACTGGGGAGCAGCTTTGGTAGCTATTAGAAATAACCAAGAAAAATTATGTAGATATAAATCTGGAACATTTAAACAAAGTGAACTGAATTATCACTCTAATGATAAAAAACTCTTAGCTATTAAAAATAGTATTAAAGCCTTTTATCTATACTTAAATAAACCTTTTAAAATTCGCACAGATTCTATTACTGCAAAGTCTAGAATAAAAAATAGAATTCCAGATATAGGACCTAATAAAAGATTAATAAGATGGCAATCATGGTTCTCTGAATTTAATTTTTACATTGAACATATTTCTGGGAAAACTAACTTTCTTGCAGATACTTTAAGCAGAGAGTTGCATGATGGCGGAAAGGAATGATGATACAATTAATTATCTTAGTGTCTTTGATGAGATATATAATGAAGTATTTAAAGCACAAGAAGCCTTTGAGCAATATTTAATCACTGCAGATGACGAGAAAAAGGAGGAACTAAGGTTCTTCTTCCATCATATGATATCCTACTCACAAATTATGTTCAGAGAAGTACAAAGGGGTATGATTAATGAAGTTACCCAAATGTCTGAGAAATCAGTCAATAAGCCCTCAGAGGTAAAAAAGCATGATAAAGAATTTATTACATGGTTTAGTAATTGGGTAAAACCAATATTACTGGAACCAAATCCTTGTAAAGGAATATATTCAGGTTATGGTTATGGTTATGATCTGAATTAACTATATATTCATCCTGAAGCTGATCCATCAGTGGTGAGAGACTTATATAAAGCAGGTTTAATTTATTGCATCTATAAAGACAGTACCCTTAACAATCTCAAGGGACTACCCAGAATAAGAAATGCAGTTTACACTTTTTCAAAAGCAATTAAGCATAGCAATATTTACTTAGCATGTAATCACGTTATTCCTGAAGAAGGAAAGAAATGTATATCTATGGCAGAGATGAAGATGGGATCGAAAAAATTGATGCCAAAGTTCTTCCAGAAAAGAAATTACAAGAACATTCAAGAGCAGTTCTAGACCTTGATTGCGCTAGAAATGTTACTCAACTAGTTGATGCTTGGGCTGGAGATTTACAAACTTTAAGAATTACAAAAAACATACAATCATCTATAGATATGTTAGGAATCATTGAAAATACATTTGTAGGTAATGTGAGAAATTGGTGTAAAAACCTAACTAGGGAAGCTAAACAATTAGTTAACACAGGAGCAAGAGATTTAGTCAATTTGTTAGATCCTTTAAATTTGATTGAATCATTTAGAAAAGTTTAAAAAACAGAATTTGGTGGATTACCATTTGATGATAAAAAATTAGAAGATGAAGAAAAGAAAAAGGCAAGAATAAAACTCGCTAACCTTGCAATATGTGACTTGAGATATATAGATGAATATAATTGTGAATTTGCTAAATATTACTATGCATCTGCACCAGATGAATGAACAATGGAAAATGTGCTTTCCTTATATTTCTTAAAATTGCCTTTACCATGGGCAAACATATTAACCAACGATTATGAAAAGTATCTTAAGGATAATCCAGATGTATTTCCATGTTTAGGAATACAAATGAAATTCACTAAAGATAAAATTGCCTATTACTGTATGCAACAATCAATAATGGGAAGCGCTAGACAATATACTAAACAAAAAGGTTTGTCCTGTGAAAACTCAGAAGTACCAACACAATGGGGATGTAATCCAATTAAGAAAAAATATAAAAAGAAATTTAAAAAATATTTCAGACCAGCTAAGAGAAAGAAAAATAAATCGTTTAATTTTAGAAGGAAAAGATATTTTAAAATAAAGAATTCTAAAAAAGATATGGGTAAAAAGACATGTAGATGTTGGTCATGTAATAAAGAAGGACATTATGCTAATGAATGTCCAGAAAAAGGAAAATATAAGAAAACGGCTGTAAAAGCATTCCGCTTATTCTCTGAACAAATAGAACCTATAGAATCAGAAAATGAATATAACTCTGATGAAGAAATATATGAATTAATCTCAGACTCTGAATCCGATATGGATACGGAATCTGAAGAAGAACATAATCATAAACCACACAGACAGAGCGTGGCGAATATTAAAATGTTAAGAATAAGTTCACAAAATTTTGTGCAACAATATAATGAAAAATTTGAAAAACTGGTAAAGAAGCCAGTACCATATGATATTTTAGAATTCAAAGAGCCTATAGAAAAGAAGAATACAAAACAGAGACCTAAACATAAAAAGGTCATTTCATGTGAACATATTTTTGATCATGAAGCATATAGTGTCATGAAGACTAGACAAAACGTAATTGTAAGTAAAAAGAATAATGGAAAAATACATATTTTTGATAGAGAAAAATATAGTGTCCAAACATATATGGATGCATTAAAAAAGATAACAGTAGTAAAAGAAAGAGAACCAAAGGAAGTTATTTCTGAAATCTCAGCTACAGAAAGTAGTAGTACTTTGTCAGATAACACAGAAGATCTTGAAGAAGAATTTCAAGAATTAATGAATGAAGAAAATAATATTGAACAACAACCTTTTATGGAAACAAATCCAATTTCAACATCTGAAACATCAGAAATTTCTGAAACTAAAGATGATGAAACTGGTTATGAACAAACTATACAAATGTCAGAAGAAAAATATAAACATATAGAAAAAATAAAACATACACTTTCAAGAGAAGAATGTTATGAAATGCCCTTAATAAGATGTATGTCTAAAGAAAAATATGTTATAAAAACCTTTGAACAACCAATAGATGTTTTTACTATGGAAGGAGAAATTCCTCTGAAATTATTAACACAAAAGGCAATAAAAGAAGATAGAAAACACTTTTCGAAGTAATTTAATAAACAAGTAAAATGGTTACATTTAGGAGGAATAGAACTTATTATAAAATGTGCATGTAGAAGGGGAATGAATGTTCCTTGTACCTTTTGGATATCCGATGATAGAATACTTCATGATGCAAAGGATGCTTTATTAGGAGTAATTAGAGGAAATTTTGCATATCAAACGATAAAAATGAGAATATTTCCAGATTTTGCAATTGCTTTGTCTGATCAAAATATAGAACTTGGACTTACAATGTATCATAAGATTGAAAGGCTCAAAATGCCACCAGGAAGTAAAGTATGTAGTATAACAGCATGTATGGTATACGCGTATTCTACTAGACATCATATTACTACAAAGAAATTTAAAGAAGAAAATATAAATATTGCTAAACGATTTACTGACATATGTGAAGTTATACCACCTAGAGAATTAAAGCATGAAGAATTAGACTTTCCACAAGAATTAATTCTTCAAAGAAAAGATAGATATAAAACACAACCAATTGTAAAGCTACATAGCAGAAATTCTTTTAGAATATGCTATGATAATGAGGCATCTACCTCTGATATATCAAGAGACATAAAAATAACCTCTCAAAGAAAAGACTTAGATTTTAGAACATTGGATAAATTAAACTTACTATAATCAAATAGACAATTGTACATACAAGGTTTTTTGGGTAACAAAGAGGTAAATGTGCTTTTGGATACAGGAGCGGCATCCTCTCATATCAATGCCTTTTTAGTACAAACATATCCATGTAATACTATACAAAATCCTTATAAATACATAGATTATTTTGGACATATACATGTGCTAGAAAAGAGCGTGGTAGCTAGATTATCCCTCATTGATAGAAATGGGAAAGTCCTGCAAATACAAATGGAAATGTTAGTAGATGATAAGTTAGCAAAAAATTAAATACTGCTAGGAATGAATTTTATTACAAAGTATACTTTTATCTTAAAGGACTCATATATACAATTAGAATATTACAAGCTTAATACAAACACACTCAAGCTCACACTAATTTACAAAACTTATGAAAATATTTGCTTTGCTTAATTAACTTCGAATGCCTTTCACAAATATCTTCAGGTCTTCTTATAGCTACTCCAAACCGCCTTAGTCATTTTCAGATAAGGCCATGTTACTCGATGTTTTTACTTTTCTTTTATTAAAGAATTCTCTTTTTATATACCTTTCCATCTTCCTGGACAGGTGTTATTTCTTTTTAAAGTTGCCATATTATCTTGTCGGGACAGCTGGACAGATGTTTATTCATCCAGAGAATCCTTCTCTTTTCCAGAGTTATCAACAAGTTTGTCATGCGAATCTTTTCTTTTTGAGGGTCCCACTTCACTTTGCAATGTTTCCCACTTTATTCCATGTAATATTAATTTCTTCTGTAGATCTACTGTCATATTCTTTTTAAGAAAGTGTTTATATGCTGTTTTATGTGCTTCCCATCGTGGAATTCTCTCCACAAACTGGATTATATCTTCTTTTGCCCCTGCCTTTGGAACTTTACTAACTGTCAGAATTAATTCATATGGAACTTTACTAACTGTTATCTTTTTTAATGCATCCATATATGTTTGGACACTATACTTTTCTCTATCAAAAATATGTATTTTTCCATTATTCTTTTTACTTACAAGTACGTTTTGTCTAGTCTTTACGACACTATATGCTTTATGATCAAAAATATGTTCACATGAAATGACCTTTTTATGTTTAGGTCTCTGTTTTGTATTCTTCTTTTCTAAAGGCTCTTTGAATTCTAAAATATCATATGGTACTGGCTTCTTTACCAGTTTTTCAAATTTTTCATTATAATGTTGCACAAAATTTTGTGAACTTGTTCGTTACATTTTAATATTCACCACGCTCAGTCTGTGTGGTTTATGATTATGTTCTTCTTCAGATTCCGTATCCATATCGGATTCAGAGTCTGAGATTAATTCATATATTTCTTCATCAGAGTTATATTCATTTTCTGATTCTATAGGTTCTATTTGTTCAGAGAATAAGCGGAATGCTTTTACAGCCGTTTTCATATATTTTCCTTTTTCTGGACATTCATTAGCATAATGTCCTTCTTTATTACATGACCAACATCTACATGTCTTTTTACCCATATCTTTTTTAGAATTCTTTATTTTAAAATATCTTTTCCTTCTAAAATTAAACGATTTATTTTTTCTTTCTCTTAGCTGGTCTGAAATAGTTTTTAAATTTCTTTTTATATTTTTTCTTAATTGGATTACATCCCCATTGTGTTGGTACTTCTGAGGTTTCACAGGACAAACCTTTTTGTTTAGTTTATTGTCTAGCGCTTCCCATTATTGATTGTTGCATACAGTAATAGGCAATTTTATCTTTAGTGAATTTCATTTGTATTCCTAAACATGGAAATACATCTGGATTATCCTTAAGATACTTTTCATAATCGTTGGTTAATATGTTTGCCCATGGTAAAGGCAATTTTAAGAAATATAAGGAAAGCACATTTTCCATAGTTCCTTCATTTGGTGCAGATGCATAGTAATATTTAGCAAATTCACAATTATATTCATCTATATATCTCAAGTCACATATTGCAAGGTTAGCGAGTTTTATTCTTGCCTTTTTCTTTTCTTCATCTTCTAATTTTTTATCATCAAATGGTAGTCCACCAAATTCTGTTTTTAAAACTTTTCTAAATGATTCAATCAAATTTAAAGGATCTAACAAATTGACTGAATCTCTTGCTCCTGTGTTAACTAATTGTTTAGCTTCCCTAGTTAGGTTTTTATACCAATTTCTCACATTATCTACAAATGTATTTTCAATGATTCCTAACATATCTATAGATGATTGTATGTTTTTTGTAATTCTTAAAGTTTGTAAATCTCCAGCCCAAGCATCAACTAGTTGAGTAACATTTCTAGCGCAATCAAGGTCTAGAACTGCTCTTGAATGTTCTTGTAATTTCTTTTCCTTTGGTCTATATAATTCAGAATACGTTTTATATGGTTTTTGCTTTTTTGGAAATATATATTCATTGTATATTTCTTCCCCCTCATTTTGATCTATTGTTGTTAAATTATCTCGGCGGTTGTCTATTCTTGGAGGGTTTTGAACAGATACTATACTATTACTAGTAGCTTCCATTTTTAGATGTTCTATGGGTTTATTAGTGTGTGTGTGTGTGTGTGTGTGTGTGTATATATATATATATATATATATATATATATATATATATAAACACACACATACGTACACACACACACAATATGTAAGTGGCATGAAGTCAGCTATCATAATGATAACAAATTACATGGGAAAATAAACATCAGTTTCTGCTACTTACGATGTTAATGTAAGCGCTAAAATATTGAAAATGCTGCTTACGATCAAATTATTCAATCGGTAAATTGTATATTTTCCTCAGTTTCAACTAAAATTCCTTCTCTTGCAAAATGAGCAACAACCATTTTGTGTTCTACAAACGAGGATCATAATATATCCAATGCATTTGATCCTAAGTAAAGAGAACAGACCAAACACATGCAAAAGTTTTTGAAGCAGACACTTACCAAAACCACAATGACATGAAAAAATTCCACCCAGATGCCCAGAAACAAACCAGAGGCCACCTGCACATAAATGAACTCACACCACACGACAACCAACTGCAAACAGATGCTGACCACTGTTGCAAGCAATCCCACTGAACAGTTGAAAACCAGCTCCAAGCGAGAAAAATACACCAACCAAGCAAACAGATTCGCAAAGACGAGGCTGAACTATGCTTCTATATACCAAAACTATGCTTCTATATACAAGCCATAAATTTCTAAATTTAAACTATGCTTCTATATACCAAAACTAAAAATCTATTTATGATTAAATTAGATCAAAACTTAAACACGATAAAATTTTAAATTTACATTTATAGTTTTTTTTAAAGAATATATTTAAAATACTTGAAAATCGACCACGGTGTCCGTATATAGTTTTCTACCTAGGTCAAGTAATACAAATATTTATCATTTCAATCAGTTCAGTTAATATTTGGTTATCTATCACTTCAACCCAAATCCCAAATTTCAGTTTATTTCCCAACAATCGATACAGTCGTTCGGGTATGTATCACTTCAACCCGAAGTGATTTTCCTAAATTTAAGAAAATTTGCAGTGTGAGAGGCAATAAATAAAATAATTAAGAATCATAATATATCAGCATATGTCATACAAGTCATTTTGTGACCAGCGACACAAAAGGGTGTGTCTTTTACGACGTTTATGCGACGGTATTAAAATTAGCGTCGCATAAGCGTCGTAAATGACACACCCTTTTGCGTCGTTAAAGAATAGTTTTGTTGTAGTAGGTTCACAGTATAACAATACTATCAAATTCTAATACAGTCCCAACATTTCGCATGTCGCTCCAAAAGTTTAATTTACTTAAATTGATAAATTAGTTAAGTGTGAGTTGGGTACTCACCTTCCGTGGAATTCTGAAGATATAGCAAGTGGAAATAGCACGAGACGACACTGAGGTGCAACGATAGTCAAGGAATATGACAACAACCTAAAAATCAAATGTTGAAATTTTAACATTCAAAAAATTCCAAGTAGAACAGAAATATAGAATTCGCCAAAACTATGTCATGGCAAGTATTCGAACTAGCAACCCCTCATTTCTAAACCAAAATGACCAGCCACTCGACCAAACCAACATTTAATCATATTTGGAACGCGACAAATACATAGACAGCCTTAGTGCTTCAGTTTACATGTAGTCATAACTAATAAATTCATTTTTTTCTTCTTTTTTTTCTTTTTTTACAAACTCAAGCATGCCTGTGTACAGGCAAAAATGTCCAAACCCAACACTACAAAAGAATTCTGAATTCCATACGCCAATTTGGCGTAGGGATGGCGTAGGGAAACGAATTTCCCTACGCCATCCCTACGCCAAATTGGAAGTCGGAAAACAGCTCGTCGCAAATATTTCCTTACGTCATCCCTACGCCTACATGCCTACGCCATACCTACGCCAAATTCCCTACGCCATACCTACGCCAAATTCCCTATGCCATACCTACGCCAAGTTCCCTACGCCATACCTACGCCACGTTCCCTACGTCGTCCCTACGTCGTCCCTACGCCAAGTAGCCTACGCCGTCCCTACGTTAAGTTCCCTACGCCGTCCCTACGCGAAATTCCCTACGCCAAGTTTCATATGCATCCTTACCCCTTCCCTACGCATTCCCTACGCATCCGTGCACCAAAAATCAATATGGTAGTTCTATATTTATCTTCGTCTACCACAAATCATAATAAAACCGAACATATGCATAATCATAGCAATATATATATCAATAAAAACATTGTTGTAAAATGAATATCATGGTCGAATTACCATAAACTTGCTACAAATATATTTAAAATAAATCATGTCCAACAAACAATAAAATAAAGTTGCTACATAAGTCAAACATGATCGTTTCATCTAATTCAAACATCGTGTAATGTACCTTACACAAATAGAACATCAAACTCATTACGAAAATAAGATTAATTTATATAGAACGTCATATATGCGGTTCTTGCTCTCGCCGCAACCCTTGTAAAAACTCTTGTACAGAACTCATTTCTTCTTGTAGTTTGCTAACAGTGACACTCAATTCTTGATTTTTATCTCTTAGGTCTTCAACTTCCTTGACAAGCTTCTCTGTTTCATCTGTAACTCCAAACCTAACGGTGTACGTATTATCTTTATATATCTACACATAAAATTTTTAATCCAATTAGTACAACGAATATATCTCATATTACAATTAAGTAAAATGATCAGCGAAACAATTACAGAGTAATCATACACATGCAGATAGCCGAGTTCAGACCACCTTGAGGTTCTGTGTGCAACCTGAAGTTGCACACAGCAACTTCAGGTTGCTGTGTGCAACTTCAGGTTGCACACAGAACTGTGTGCAACTTCAGGTTGCACACAGAACCAGGTTGCTGTGTGCAACTCAGGTTGCACACAGAGGTTCTGTGTGCAACCTGAGTTGCACACAGCAACTTCAGGTTGCTGTGTGCAACCTGAAGTTGCACACAGCAACCTGAAGTTGCTGTGTGCAACTTCAGGTTGCACACAGAACTGTGTGCAACCTGAGTTGCACACAGAACTGTGTGCAACCTGAGTTGCACACAGCAACTTCAGGTTGCTGTGTGCAACCTGAGTTGCACACAGCAACTTCAGGTTGCTGTGTGCAACCTTAAGTTGCACACAGCAACCTGAAGTTGCTGTGTGCAACTTCAGGTTGCACACAGTTCTGTGTGCAACTCAGGTTGCACACAGCAACTTCAGGTTGCACACAACAACCTGAAGTTGCTGTGTGCAACTTCAGGTTGCACACATATGCAACCTGTGTCAAAATTGATTTGTTTTTTTGTCCTACTTCAGATGTAATCTACCTCACTTATCATGGCAAATAGAATTTGAAAACCTTTTAGAGCTTACCATTCATCTACATAATTTATTAGGATTGCCGAGACATTATATTAGGACTGCCGCGTTGGTTTTAGTCCAACGAGAGAAATGAAGGGCAACGTGTGTGTTTTATACGGGTTGCGGATATTTGAACCATAATTTCAGAACCGATTAAATAAATTCCAACCTATATAAATGGCGTAGGGAATGGGTAGGTAATTACCTACGCAGTCCCTACGCCATTTACGTGTTTTTACATTTTCCCTACGCCGCGCCTACGCTGCGTAGGTACGGCGTAGGGAAACCCGAGTTGGAAAATGACCCTTTTTTTGTAGTGCAAGATGCTACAGGTGAGTCACACGCATGCAAGTCTTTGCATGCAGCATACATTCATTTCGTTTTTTTTTTTCTTCCTACAAATACCTGCATGCAAGTGTATGCTTTTTGGTAAACATGCATGCAAATATTTGCATGCTGTGCATCCCTTTCGTTGTTTGTTTTTCCTCTTTTCTTTTACTACTAGCACCTGCAAGTATTTGCAATGTGTCCAAACTAACAAAAAATGCTTCAGGCAAAACGTTGTGAATGGGTTTGTGACCAAATTTGGTCACCACGCATGCAAGCTTTTGCATGCTCATGCACTCCCTTCGCTTCTTCCTATTGTTCATTTACATTTTTTTTGTTTGTTTGCGCCTGCTAGTACACGAAAAATAAAAAAAATGTGCCCAACTAAAAGAATGGTCACAACGTATGTACATGCTCCCATTTTTCCTTTCTTTTCACATAGCAAGCATAAGCAGGTTGTTCTTCCCAGACCATATGTGCGCCTTTTAATTTTTTTTATTTTTTTTTTTCAAAACATTACAGCTAAGACCATGCATGCAACTATTTTGCATACTACCGTAAGTCCATATCCATGTACATGCATTACTTCTCTAACGATACCAACTCATGAAAAGGAAACTTATACTTTGCTGTATGCATTAGTTTTTTTCTTTTTTGTGACTTGCTGAGCCAAAACATGTTCTCAAACCCATAATATATAAATTCACAACGCATGCACCTATTATTATTATTATTATTATTATAAAACAATACCTGCGCAACAGGTTGATGATGGACAGAAACACAAGCTGAGCTCGGCTGAGCTGTCAGGAAGGTAGCGGTCAGCGGGGAGACGCAAGAGACGGAGATAGGTTCCCCTGTGAGGCAAGGGTCGGAGTTTGACTGAGCGGATGCTTCAGGAATGGGGAGCTAAGGGGAAACTGAAGAATGTAGCTGCGTTGGATTTTGCCGTTCTCCTTTTTTTTTTTCTAAAGCAAGATGAAAGTTACAGAACAAGATGTGGATGGAGAAGACTAAACAAAATGGGGAGAGTGATTTGCAGAAAACGAGCACATGTAAAACTTTTAGACTAAGTTGCTACAGGTGTCGGCTTAGACAGAAAAAAGTTTGTTTTAATAAATTTTTTTCCGGATATTAATATGTTAATGTGTTAAACTTCTTCCATGCCTGCTCAGGTGAAAGAATGAATTGCAGAATAAGGATGGATTTGAAACCATGGCAACCGACTATTGTCCGTTTGGCTAAAATAAAAATTCGAAACATCTAATAATCAAGCCTTCGAAAAATGAAATATGGCGTGTTATTTAGAATTATTTTTAATATTTTTAGGCGAAGTTCACCTGGATTCCGACACCGCCTCATTTTTATAAATTTTATATTAACGTCTAATTTCATTTTTAATGCAAACCGCACAACAAGCTTATTTTTCTACAGAATTCATTCCTTTGCTACGTCCAACTAGACGCAACTCAAATATAAAATTTCACAATTTAATTCATAATTTAAAACTTTAATGTTATTAATGTTTTATCGGTTACTGCTACCGCAATCAACTGTATAAAACCAACTGAAATAAACAAGTGGAGTAGGACGTTTTCATCATAAAATTATTTAAACCTCAATTGCGCGAAAATAATCCAAATATACTAGATTTTTAATTAATACTTGATTTTAAAATCATTTAAATATTCTAAGGCGTTACATCCTCCCCCACTCAAGGTTGTTCGTCCTCGAAAAGAACCAAGGTGGAGTATGAATAGCAAAAATAGTTATAAATAAGATAAATAGATTCAATGGATGGAACCTGAAGTAAATAATTCTGGATTCGAAGCACGAATACTTTCCTCGGTCTCCCAAGTACAATCTCGCTCATCTGTACTCCATTGTGCCTTTACTAGGCTGACGGATTTTCTCCTAAGCTGCTTCGTATCTCTATCAACAATACGAAGAGGTCTCCTTTCAACAGTTAGATTTGGCTCGATATCCATATCATCTAATGCAACAGGTTGAACATAAGCTGAAGGATCATGCAAATACTTACGGAGGTGGGATACGTGAAACACGTTATGCATCCCCGCAAGTTTCTCTGGAAGCTCTAAACGGTAAGCTAAAGGACCAATTTTCTCGGATATTCGAAACAGACCAATAAATCTCGGGGCCAATTTTCCCTTTCTTCCAAATCGAATCACGTTTTTTAGCAGTGATATCTTTAAAAAGACTTGATCACCAACCAAGAACTCTAACCTCCTTCTTCTTCTATCTGCATATTTCTTTTGACGGTCTTGTGCAATCCTCATTTTATTTCTGGTATCAGCGACTTTCTGTGATTCGTCTAAAATCATATCTGGTCCAAGAAGTAAGCGATCTCCAGGTTCGATCAAACTAGCAGGAGATCTACACGGTCGCCATATAAAGCTTCGAATGGAGATGCCTTAATACTCGCCTTGGTTCAAAAGATCAGACTTAAAGGGTAGAATTTAAGATTCGACATTTACGATAAATTCTAACTTAAAATCAAAAGAGTTTACTTAATAACTATTGTTATAAGTGAATTTGACGAGATGAGGTGATCTTCCTAAGATCCTCCATAATCCAAGACATAGGCACCAAGGAGATCTTCTAGAATTTGATTTACTCGCTCTGTTTGACCAACAGTCTGCGGATGATATGATGTATTAAGATGTAACTGAGTGCCTAAAACTTCCTGAAATGCCTTCCAAAACCTACTCGTGAATATGGGATCTCGATCGCAAATAATGCTGGAAGGAACGTCATGCAGTCTAACTATCTCTTTCATATACAACTCAGCCAAAATGGAAGCAGTACGATTAGCTCTAACTGGAAGGAAATGAGCAGACTTAGTTAATCGATCGACTATCACCCATATACTTTCATTTCCCTTCCTTGATCTCGGAAGACCATCAATGAAAACCATGGACACCTGATCCCATTTCCAACTAGGGATCTCAAGAGGTTGCAATAATCCAGCCAACTTCCGATGGTTCGCTTTAATCTGTTGACGAGTCGCACATCTACTAACATAGCGAGACATATCGCACTTCATACCACTCCACCAATTATTATTTTCATATTCTAAAACATCTTCGAAATACCTGGATGAATAGAGAGTTTGGACTGGTGACTTTCCCTCAACACCTCTTGTCTCAAACCTCAACATTGGGAATGCATATTCGGTTCTTAATCCGGAAGATTCATTTCCCATCAATTTGCGCATCCATCTTACTATGATCACCTTCTTCCCTATTTTTAGCCTTCTCCTTAATAAGTCTGAGCATTCTTCGTCTTGCTTAGCGGCGATGCGATCCATAAGAGGTAAAGAAACTGAAATCTGACATATCATTGCTTTTTTTCGACTTAATGCATTGGCCACAACATTCGCCTTTCCAGGAGTATGATTAATATCGAGATCATAAGAAGATAGAAACTCGAGCCAACGCACTTGTCTCCGATTTAGATCGTTCTGAGAGTAAATATACTTAGGGGATTGGTGATCGGTGAATAACTCGAATTTGGTTCCCAAAAGATGATGTCTCCATAACTTCAAAGCGAGTACCACAGCCAACAACTCCAAATCATGGGCCGCATAATTGACTTCATGATTTTTCAGTTGTCGGATTGCATAAGCTATTACTTTCCCATTTTGCATTAGAACAGCTCCAAGACCTTCTCTACAAGCATCGGTATAAACAGTAAATCCTTCTTTTCCATTGGGTACAGTAAGAACCGGGGCTGAAGTAAGTTTTTGTTTCAACTCTACAAATGCAGCTTTACACTTATCACTCCAAACAAATTTAGTGTTCTTCCTGGTTAAAGAAGTCAAATTGGCAAAATGCGTGCAAAGTTCTCTATGAATCTACGATAGTATCCAGCAAGTCCTAAGAAACTACTACGTCGGTTGGAGTCTTAGGTTCTTCCCAATCCTAAAAATGGAATGGGAATTACGATTTAAATCAAAGGTAAGAAGATTTAGATAGAGAAAGAAGAAAGAAAGGGAAAAAAAATTTGACTTACATTGATCGCAGCAATCTTGGCTGGATCAACTAATACTCCATTTTCTGGAACAATATGACCAAGATAACGGACCTCATTCTGCCAGAAATGACATTTCGAAAATTTGGCTTTCAATTGGTGGTTCCTAAGTGTTTTTAGAACAAACTTCAAATGTACTTCATGCTCCTTCTCCGATTTGGAGAAAACAAAGATGTCATCGACGAAAACAAGTACATATTGGTTGAGGACTTCGGGAAAAACACAATTCATAAGGTCAACAAAGAAAGCAGGAGCATTAGTTAAGCCGAACGGCATAACTAACCACTCAAAGAAACCATTCTCAGTTCGAAAAGCGGTCTTGGGAATACTTTCCTCAGCTACTCTAAGCTGATGGAATCCAGTAGCAACATCGAGTTGTGAGAATACCTTTGCTCCATAGAGCTGGTCAAACATATCGTTGATTCGCGACATCGGGTATCTGTTTTTCAAAGTGAGCTTGTTCAGTTCTCGATAATCTACGCACATACGCAAGGAGCCATCGGACTTGGTCACAAATACAACTGCAGCGCCCCATTTTGAATAGCCTAATCAATCCTTTAGAATATAAATCTTCAACTTGCGCTTTTGGTTCGGATTTCTCTTTTGGCGCCATTCTCCGTGAAGGAAGAACCATTGAGTGTGCCCCTGGAACAAGACCTGTACGAAATTCGATTCCTCTTTTTGGAGGAAGACATGTTACTTCTCCAAACACATCAGGAAGGTGTTTGACAATTGGAGTTGAATTAAGCTCGCCAATATGGGAATCAAGGGAAAAGATAAAGATGCCCACAAATTCCATTGGCATGCGACATTTGATTATTAGAGAATTTCCCCTATCGTCGACCAAGGAAACAGTTCGGGCTTTGCATGAGATATTCACATCAAATTTCTTTAACCAATCACCATCAAGAAGAATATCAAAAGCATCAAATCCAAGGATGTAGAAATCGCTTGTAAAACAATGAAGGTTAAAAAGGAGTTTCACACCACTACATATCTTACTAAGATTCGGTGGGCCACCAATAGGATTTGACATGCATAAAGGTTCAGTTGTAAATTCAGGTTTTAACGTATGTTCAAACTCATCGCAAATATTAGTGCAAATGAAACTATGTGAAGCACCAGTGTCGAATAAAACACGAACATGATGTGAAAATAGAGTAAAAGCGCTCGAAAGCATACCCTTAGTGCCGTCACCAGTAGAAGGAGGGGAAGTAGAGGTCACAACAAATACTCCTGATGTCTGTCCCTTCTTCTGAGTGGGGCAGTTCTTCTTAATTTGTCCGGGCTGAAGGCATGCATGGCAAAGATCGTTGTGGGATCATTGATTAGGCGGAATAGGAACTCCAGTCATCTCAGGACAGTTAGTGGAATAGTGGCCTTTCTTGTTGCATTTAAAACAAGTAATGGTTGACAAATCCGTAGGAGGCTTCTAAGATTGATATCATATACCATGGGTGTTTTGCCACTTCTTCTTCTGCTCCTAGAACTTTGACTTCCTCTTCTTTGAACTACTAGAAGATCCATGAGATGGTGGGGCATGTGCAGCTTGTTTTCCTTTGATGTTTGGTGAGTTCTCAAGTCTGGTAGCATAGTTCATAAGTTTTGAGAACGGCTGGTTGAAATGGTTCATCAAATGCTCGTAGAATTCTGTTCGTGCACCAAGTATGAATTTCTCATTCTTCTGTAATGGGGTCTCGATCAAATTCGGGCCATACTTAGATAACTTGTTGAATTTTTCTCATATTCTGCAAATGTCATGTTGCCCTGCTTAAGATCCATGAATTCCCGATATAGTTGAAATTTTCCTGCTTCGGGCATCCATTTGGTGACAAAAGCATCCCTAAAAGATCGAAGTTTTAGAATGGATTCAAAGGAAAAGATGCGGAACGAGATAGGATTCACTTAAGATTTATACCTAAACTGCTGCCATGAAAATTCAGTCTCTGTTGAATGTGCGGTAATGGACTTCCACCAATGTCGTGCAACATCCTGAAGCTGCCAAACTGCCATCTGACGCTTCTGTGCGTCAGTGATCTCAAGACCAGTGAATATCATCTCTAAGTCATCCAGCCACTGTTGGGCTTCCACAATTGATTCTGATGCTGAAAAACTTAGTACCCCCGAGCTGAGTGTACCCTTTACATAACTGCGTGAACTTGACCGGCTAAGTTGGAGTGACAGGAGGCTCTGGCTCAGCTGGAGTACCTCCACGACCACTACCACGGCCTCTAGCAGTACTACGCCTAGTAGTCATCTGGAATCAAGAATAGATTAGAAAAGTTTAATTATGGATTCAAACTTAAAAGGAAATCCTACTTAAAAGAATTCAACTAGACTTAAAGGTCGATTTCTAACTATAAGACGGTTTAAAAAAGAAGATAGACCCTAAATGAAAGATTAAGGCAAAAACTAAAGCTAGGAAAATATTCTATCTTCAAAATCCCTTTTCCCTAAACTATTTATATCCTAAAAGACGCTCTCTCAAGGATCGATTCTGTTACTAATTTAACTCATTCTAGGGTATTTCTACCCCGTCTCTAATGAGTTAATTACCTTAAAAGCTAAGGTTGAACCAAAGCTCTGATAACACAACTGTAACGACCCACTATATTGAACCATCCAAATCGACAATAAACCACACATGTCAGACTTGAATTGTTCAAAACAGTAAGTTGTTACTTTTGTTTGAGGTAAATATAAATCAAAACGTAGAATCACAGACATAGAAACAGCGTAACTTGCAGCGGAAAACAAAGACATCACAGTACATAAGTCACAACCCAAAATACATCATGAATATATGTGCACAAAAAGATTCATGGCTCATACAAACCATACGATACATAGATAACTGATCATATCATACATATACATAACTGGAGCGGAATAACTGAAACCAAAAGATAGATGATAAGTGATAGAAATCCAAAATGAGATACCAAGCTCCCTAAAAGTGTGGCACGAATGGCTGCGATACTCAGGCTGACCCGAGTAGTAAGCAAAGAAACAAAACACCCGGATCAGAACTAATATTCCCATTTAAGTAAATTAACTCGAATGAAACATTCACAGAAATGCACAATAACTTAAAGGATGTTTGGGATTTCATCCTTTAAGGATCCGTAAAACTAATACTTATAATAATACGCTATTATAATATTGTCTATTCAGTAAAGTATAATATTTTAAAAATAGCGTAAGCGGGATTACTTTTTTACCCTTATGCCGTTTACAGACATTTTTGTAAACATTGCATATAAAACACCAGTACGTCGGTGGATAGGGATGCGCCGTGATACAACAATGTTAAATCAAAACCGTAGGGGCTCGATCAGGATAATATG
Source organism: Allium sativum (assembly GCA_030737875.1). Taxonomy (NCBI): domain Eukaryota; kingdom Viridiplantae; phylum Streptophyta; class Magnoliopsida; order Asparagales; family Amaryllidaceae; genus Allium; species Allium sativum. Next base: position 589,887,850 of record CM060920.1, read on the forward strand.
ACAAGGCACGCGAGGCAATACCCAGGGTACGATTTTACCAGTTGCACTCCTGGACCGGTGGTAACGCATAGCCGTAGCTACCGCCCACCTCAAACACACTTTCATGTCAAAGGGGCCCCCAAATCAATCACAATGTAATAGAGATGGTATCGGAGGAGCGTGTTCGATCGGAGCTGTTAGCTCACTTAGTCAAGGTATAGCTCCTGTTTTAGTCATTTTATTTATGACCCAAAGGTCAAGGCTATTCCATTATCATCCTCTTGCTTCATTCCAGTAACGTTCGTCATTCATCCTACTTTGTTTTGGACCCTTCACTGCGTATACAATTATCAAAGTGGTATCGGTATTGACAGAGAGTATGTCAATACCGACTCCAGTCTCTTTGGCAACTAACGCCACATTTTACACACCGTGGTCACTTTATAGAATCGTACTTAATAAAATCATGGTTGAAAGCTAAATTTATATTAACTTTGAAAAATATAATTATATAGTGATAAAATAAGTTTAATGGTAAATCTTTGGATAATTGCATTGAAAATGTTGAAGCCTTTTTACTTAATCTTAAGTCTTATTTGGTAAGTATGAATATAATTTTGAAATTTATGTTTATACATATATTTGAAAATTATTGAAACTTTGAAACTAATTTACAAAATTTCACTGTATACAATTTAGAAAACGCCATGTTTGGAAATCACTTTTTATACTTTAAAATTTATATATATATATATATATATACAAGCCATAAATTTCTAAATTTGAACTATGCTTCTATATACCAAAACTAAAAATCTATTTATGATTAAATTAGATCAAAACTTAAATACGATAAAATTTTAAATTTACATTTATAATTTTCTTTTAAAGAATATATTTAAAATACTTGAAAATCGATCACGGTGTCTGTATATAGTTTTCTGCCTAGGTCAGGTAATACAGATATTTATCATTTCAATCAATTCTGTTAATATTTGGGTATGTATCACTTCAACCCAAATCCCAAATTTCAGTTTATTTCCCAACAATTGATACAGTCGTTCGGGTATGTATCACTTCAAGCCGAAGTGATTTTCCTAAATTTAAGAGAACTTGCAGTGTGAGAGACAATAAATAAAATAATTAAGAATCATGAAATATCAGCATATGTCATACAAGTCAATAGATCATTTTGTGTCTGTATTGCATGCATGCGTGTCGTAGGTGCACAGTATAACAATACTACCAAATTCTAATACAGTCCTAACATTTCACATATCGTTTCATAAGTTTAATTTACTTAAATTGATAAATTAGTCAAGCGTGAGTTGGGTACTCACCTTCCGCGGAATTCTGAGGATAAAGTAAGTGGAAATAGCACGAGACGACACTGAGGTGCAACACTAGTCAAGGAAGATGACAACAACCTAAAAATCAAATGGCGAAATTTTAACATGCAAAGATTACCAAAATAGAACAGAAATATGGAATTCGCGAAAACTTAGTCATGGTAAGTCTTCGAACTAGCAACCATTCATTTCTTAACCAAATGACCTACCACTCAACTACACCAACATTTAGTCATATTTGGAACGCGAAGAATACATAGACAACCTTACTACTTCAGTTTACATGTAGTCATAACTAATAAATTCATTTTTTTTTAATTAATTAACTCACGCACGCCTGTGTACAGGAAAAAATACCCAAACCCAAGATGCTACAGGTGAGTCACACGCATGCAAGTCTTTGCATGCAGCATACATTCATTTCATTTTTTTTTTCTTTCTACAAATTCATTTATGCGACTGTATCCTTTTTGGTAACCTTGCATGCAAATATTTGCATGCTGTGCATCCTTTCCATTGTTTTTTTTCTCTTTTCTTTTACTACTTGCACCTGCAAGTATTTGCAATGTGTCCAAACTAACCAAAAATGCTTCAGCCAAAAAGTGGTGAATGGGTTTTTGTTGGAAACAATGGTTCAGCTGAGTCGTGGACTAGGTCATTTTCTTGAAGACGTTTCGGCGATCTACTCAAGGTGCAAAGTATTTCGTACTGTTCGCCGCCGCCTCTGGGATAAAACAGCCCCTTCCTTGTTTTTCTTTAATATATCGGATCATTTGCACATATGAATCTGACTCAGTTTGCACTCTAAAAATAATACTGCTCATGTATATTTTTCTTTCTAATTTTGTCAAAGAATGGTAGAGTAGAAGATAGAAAAAATATAAAAAATTTCTTTCTGTGGAAGAGGAAGAGAGAGAGATTTTTCCTTCTATATTCTGTATTCTATGTTCTGTATGTTTCCTGGTCTATAACCAAGTTCTTATATAGAAGAAACTGTAGCTATTCTAGTGGGAGGAGAATTGAACTGCAATTAATGCCAGATTAGATGAAAGAAACGTTCAAACAAATTTGCAATATGTGAATTGCATACGTTTCAAAAAAGAGATGAATGTTAATAAATATTAATTTATTACCATTCATTGCAATTTGTTAATTCTATTTATATTTTGTAACAACTCAATCATATACATGTATATATGTATATATATATACACACACACACCCATAACTGTTATGCAAATGTAACAGCTCCAAATAAAATTAATGATACAAAATATAATATCGTTTATAACTTCCAACGACTCTATGCATTAATGGCTCATAAATATATTTATATGTATTTAAATATATCACCGTTAGAGAATTTCAACGACTCTATTACATTAATTGCATTACAATAATGGCTTAAATATATGTTACCGTTATTAACTTACAATGACTCAATTTTTTATTTATTCTTAATTTTTTTTAATAAATTCACAAAATATTCCAACAATCCCCCACTTGAATTTCATAAAAAAATATTTTTGAGCAGTTCATTAAAAATACATAAGATTGTGCATAAACAAAGGTGTCATCCGACTTGAACCTTTGCATAGTGAGTAAGATTCAGTTTTTACTAGAGTGACACGTAGTCTTGAACTCTATTCCGGACATCAAACCACACACAACCTTTCTAGAGTGCAATCAAATAAGCCCGTGCATTTATGGCCATGCACGTCTATCCCAGTTTAGTGAACGCTCTAGGAATCTTGCCCAAAACTCCATAGGAAACAGCCTCATTTCCACATTCACACAGGTGAGTCTACCAAAAGTACTCCTGAAGGTAGGTACTCCACTCCAAATAGAGTATAGATCTCATTAAGAGTTTCTATTAACTCATCCTCTAATCACTTCAGGAATACATGCTTCTTAGTATATAAATTTAGCATGTTCATCTATTATCACTACACAACTTGTTTTTACCCATTGAACCTAGTTCTTGGGATCTCCAGTCATTTAGGTCGGGTTACCATTGTGCGTGATTTCACAATCTAAGGGAAATAGTCCCATTCTTTCAGAATCATTAAGGACTTTCTTTCTGGTCAGTCCTTTCATCAAAGAATCTGCCAAAGTATCATCACTTCACATGTGATGTTCTCTAACAATTCTGTGCATACGACTGTTATTTATTACCGTTGTACTATCGGTTCTGTCCTTTTCTTTAATAGCCGTCAAATTGTCATCACTACATATGTGATGTTCTCTTATAGTATTGTGCTTACGACTGTCGTCTTATATCGTTGTAATAACGGTTCTGAAATTTTGCAATAGCCGCGGAACTATCGCAACATATTACACCGTGGTGTCAGTTTTTCCATATGGAGATCTCCACTACTAGATTTCTGTAGTTCTCTGCTTCTTCACTAGTTGTGGCTAGTGCTATTATCTCAGTCTCTATATAATATACTGAGTCAAAATAGTATGTTTTCTTGATTTTTTTTCTAAGAAACAACTCCTCCAGCAATGCTAAATATATATAGCCACTGGTCGCTTTTGAATCATCAGATTAAGTATTCTAGTCTGCATCGAAATATCCTTCAAGTATAGCTAGAAACTTTTCATAATGTAATCCAATGTTCATGATTTATTTCAGTTGTAATCCAAGGCTCATGGTTTATTTTAGGTATCTTATGATCCTCTCAATAACATGTTAATGCTCTATACTAGGTCTACTGATAATCCTGCATAATAATACCACGACATTTGCAGTGTCGGGTCTAATACAATCATTGGCAAATCGAAGGCTGTCAATGATGCTCTCATAGTCATACTGTCTTACACCTTCACTAGTGTTTTTAAATAGCTTCACACTAGGATCATATGGTGTTCATGCAGGTTTACAGTCGAAGTAATTGTATTTCTTTAGAATCTTCTCAAAATAATGAGATTGATCCAAAGAAAGTCCTTTTTGAATCTAGTAATCTTAATACCATGGATTACATTCGCTTCACTTATATCTTTTATATTGATGTTGACACTTAGTATGGATTTAACAATGTTTGTGGCATGAATGTTTGACCCAAAAATAAATAGATCATCTACATATAAACATATAATAGTACAAATGTCATTTTCAGATTTATAATAAATGCATTTGTCACTTTCATTAACTTTAAATCCATGTGGGATTATAAAGTTATCAAAATTTTCATGTCATTTCTTATGTGTTAGTTTTAAACCATATAAGGATTTATCTAATTTGTAAATTTTACATTCTTGACCATGAACTATAAATTATTCAAATTGGCCCATATTAATTTCTTGTTTCAATTCATCATCTAAAAAATGTAATTTTAGCATCCATTTTTAAAATTTTGAATTTATGTAAGTGAAGTAATGCTCAAATGGATGTAGTTCGAATTACAGGAGAAATGATGCCAATACATTGTATATTATATCTTACATCATTTACATATTAAATAGGCAATATATTTATCAAATGTGCCTTCATATTTTTAATTTCCTTTTAAGCACTCGTTATTTTTTTTATAGATTTACACCAAGTGATAAATTCACTAAATGTCAAGTCTTATTAGATTCGAAAGAATCTAACTCATCATTTATAGCCTCTTGTCAAAGAATTGGCATTTAAGTAAGATAGGCCTCTTGGAGGTTTTAGGGGATTCTATTTTAGAGTAAAAGAACAAAAAATATGAATCAAGATCTTTTGCCTTTCTTTCTCTTTCTAGATTCATCATTAAGAAAAATTAACATCTATTTAGGGCGCTACAAAAGCAGGAAATTTGCAAGTCAAATTAATACCTAAATAAATGTTATTCTCGAATAGTTGAAAGCTACCCCCACTATTAAAAGAAACCCTCACTATTAAGAGAAACCCCCACTATTTTTGTCAAATTAAAAACTATACTATATGATTCTTCATCTATACATTCATCCAAAGTCATTTGATTACATGACTACTTAATGAATGTTCGTTATTCATTCAATAAAATTTTCATTTAATGACATCTTTAAAAATGTATATGCATTTATTGTTAAATAAATGTCATTCAATTAATGTTATTTCCTGTAACATTTTCTAAATTCGCATTTAATTAATGTCAACTTTTATTAGAGACATTTTTTAAATTTATGCATATAAAGTATGTCAAAATATTTTGATGCAAAAACTTGTTCATCAAATTAATGTCAATTCTCAATGACATTATCAAATAACATATACATTTTCTTAATGTCAAATATTTAGTGACATTTCCAAATAATATATGCGTTCTATTAATGTCAATTCTTACTGACATTTTTCAAATAACATACGCACTCTATTAATGTCAAATTTTTAATGACATTTTCAAATAATATATGCATCAATTTATTTTGACATTTCTAAATAAATATATGCATTTCAGTAATGTCAAAATTTTAAGGAAATTTTCCAAATAAGTATGCACTTAATTAATGTTAATTTATAATAAAGATATTTTCAAAATTTGCATTCAATTAGTGCTTATTCTAATGACACTTTCAAAACAAATTCCCTTTAATTACTATTGTTCATAAGTTGTAAATAACAACATCGGAACAATCATCAATAAATGTAATATGATACTGATTTTGGGCTCATTACTTCAATTAGATCTCACATGAAATAAATCTGAAATTCAGATTTTCTAATAAAAAGAAATCTTCCAAAATCATCATATTTGATCAAAAGTAAAAAATTAATCTTATATCAATATTTAAAGTCTATTACAACTTTAAATTCACTAATTGAGTTTTACTATAATGTTAATCACCGATCAAATGTGATTACACTCATTCATTATATCATTAAATGTTGTTTAATAACATTTATCATACAATTAAATGTTCAATTACAAACATTTTATTGCCTCATTTAAAATTCTCTAAACAAGAAGGACAAATTTCTAAATATATGCTTCTTGTAAAAGTTTTTTCCTTTTACTAATTTTACTGATTAGTAAACTATTAATATGCACCTTAATACATCATACAAGCACTTTCAAACGGTTCTCTAAAACAGTTGTTTTAGCTTAACATGAATGAATATAACATCATAATCTTTAGTTAACAATATAATTATATTTATATTATTTTCTTAATCTTAATCAATCTTTGACCAAATTTATTCCATTAAAAATCAATTCCAGGACTCATAAGATTAACTATTGTTTTCCAATAGTCTCCTAATTGATTTTTTCTTAATTAGCAAGTTGATGCACAATCCAAAATAATAATAATAGACAAATTCTTTTCAAACTCAGAGCAGTTTATCATTTATAACAGCAATATAACTGTTCATATAAAGTCATACCTTTGGAGATGATCTCAAAAGCTATTTCAAATCTTATGTGATGCATCTCTATTAACCATTGAAAAACTGAAACTTGGATGACGAGGCAGCATCGTCAAGATTTACAGTCGAAGCCATTGTTTTTTGGTAATGTCTTCAAGAAATTGACCTAGTCCATGACTCAGCCGAACCATTGTTTCCAACAGTTTTTGACCAAATTTGGTCACCACACATGCAAGCTTTTGCATGCTCATGCACTCCGTTTGCTTCTTCCTATTGTTCATTTACATCCTTTTTTTTTAAATTGGTCTGCGCCTGCTAGTACACGAAAAATAAAAAAAATGTGCCCAACTAAAAGAATGGTCACAACGTATGTACATGCTCCCATTTTTCCTTTCTTTTCACATAGCAAGCATAAGCAGGTTGTTCTTCCCAGAACATATGTGCGCCTTTTTATTTTTTTTATTATTTTTCTTTAAAACATTACAGCTAAGACCATGCATGCAACTATTTTGCATACTACCGTAAGTCCATATCCATGTACATGCATTAGTTCTCTAACGATACCAACTCATGAAAAGGAAACTTATACTTTGCTGTATGCATTAGTTTTTTTCTTTTTTGTGACTTGCTGAGCCAAAACATGTTCTCAAACCCATACTATATAAATTCACAACGCATGCACCTATTATTATTATTATTATTATTATTATTATTATTATAAAACAATACCTGCGCAACAGGTTGATGATGGACAGAAACACAAGCTGAGCTCGGCTGAGCTGTCAGGAAGGTAGCGGTCAGCGGGGAGACGCAAGAGACGGAGATAGGTTCCCCTGTGAGGCAAGGGTCGGAGTTTGACTGAGCGGATGCTTCAGGAAGGGGGAGCTAAGGGGAAACTGAAGAATGTAGCTGCGTTGGATTTTGCCGTTCTCCTTTTTTTTTTTCTAAAGCAAGATGAAAGTTACAGAACAAGATGTGGATGGAGAAGACTAAACAAAATGGGGAGAGTGATTTGCAGAAAACGAGCACGTGTAAAACTTTTAGACTAAGTTGCTACAGGTGTCGGCTTAGACAGAAAAAAGTTTGTTTTAATAAATTTTTTTCCGGATATTAATATGTTAATGTGTTAAACTTCTTCCATGCCTGCTCAGGTGAAAGAATGAATTGCAGAATAAGGATGGATTTGAAACCATGGCAACCGACTATTGTCCGTTTGGCTAAAATAAAAATTCGAAACATCGAATAATCAAGCCTTCGAAAAATGAAATATGGCGTGTTATTTAGAATTATTTTTAATATTTTTAGGCGAAGTTCACCTGGATTCCGACACCGTTTCATTTTTATAAATTTTATATTAACGTCTAATTTCATTTTTAATGCAAACCGCACAACAAGCTTATTTTTCTACAGAATTCATTCCTTAGCTACGTCCAGTTAGACGGAGCTCAAATATAAAATTTCACAATTTAATTCATAATTTAAAACTTTAATGTTATTAATGTTTTATCGGTTACTGCTACCGCAATCAACTGTATAAAACCAACTGAAATAAACAAGTGGAGTAGGACTTTTTCATCATAAAATTATTTAAACCTCAATTGTGCGAAAATAATCCAAATATACTAGATTTTTAATTAATACTTGATTTTAAAATCATTTAAATATTCTAAGGCGTTACATCCTCCCCCACTCAAGGTTGTTCGTCCTCGAAAAGAACCAAGGTGGAGTATGAATAGCAAAAATAGTTATAAATAAGATAAATAGATTCAATGGATGGAACCTGAAGTAAATAATTCTGGATTCGAAGCACGAATACTTTCCTCGGTCTGCCAAGTACAATCTCGCTCATCTGTACTCCATTGTGCCTTTACTAGGCTGACGGATTTTCTCCTAAGCTGCTTCGTATCTCTATCGACAATACGAAGATGTCTCCTTTCAACAGTTAGATTTGGCTCGATATCCATATCAACTAATGCAACAGGTTGAACATAAGCTGAAGGATCATGCAAATACTTACGGAGGTGGGATACGTGAAACACGTTATGCACCCCCGCAAGTTTCTCTGGAAGCTCTAAACGGTAAGCTAAAGGACCAATTTTCTCGGATATTCGAAACAGACCAATAAATCTCGGGGCCAATTTTCCCTTTCTTCCAAATCGAATCACGTTTTTTAGCAGTGATATCTTTAAAAAGACTTGATCACCAACCAAGAACTCTAATTTCCTTCTTCTTCTATCTGCATATTTCTTTTGACGGTCTTGTGCAATCCTCATTTTATTTCTGGTATCAGCGACTTTCTGTGATTCTTCTAAAATCATATCTGGTCCAAGAAGTAAGCGATCTCCAGGTTCGATCAAACTAGCAGGAGATCTACACGGTCGCCCATATAAAGCTTCGAATGGAGATGCCATAATACTCGCCTTGGTTCAAAAGATCAGACTTAAAGGGTAGAATTTAAGATTCGACATTTACGATAAATTCTAACTTAAAATCAAAAGAGTTTACTTAATAACTATTGTTATTGTAATGACCCGCATTGGCGGAGGTATTAGATTAATTTATTTAATTATATAAATGGTGGTTTAGAGAATTTAACGGTTGTGGAATTAAATAATGGTGAATATTTAATTAAAATAATAAATTAAATAATATATTTAATTCTGAAATAATCAGAATTGGCTGAAATGGCGATATGGTGTGAACCGGATCATCTGTGATATTTCATTCAGCTTGGAATTTGAATTTGAATAACGAATATATTCAATCGTCGACAATTGAACGTATAGTTTATAATATAATTTTAAACGAGCTCGAAATGGCGCTGCAGTTCGCTATTTGGCGATTCGAACTTCAACTGAATATACAGGATTCATTTTAAGCCGGATTTCTGTGGAACAAGAAACATGTGGAGCTGGTGGAGTATATCTTTCTAGTAGAAGAGAAAAATCGGGATTTCATCGTGTAGATTTTGATTTATGTCCAAATCAAATTTTAGAATAGTCGCTATAGAATCGTTTATCGACCATAACGGTTTATTCGATATAACTAGTTATCAGATTCGAATTTGAACAAGGTTCTTTTGGGAAGTAGTGATAATTTAATTTTTAGAATTTTATGGTAATTTTTAATTAATTTAATAAGCGACTTTGTATTTGAAGTATTTCGCACCCTAAAATCAACATTTCGAAGTTTTAAAATATGAGTCCATATACCGGTATTATTATATTTTTGGGATCGTGGCTCATCACTCAACGCGACTGTATCCCTATTTCAGTCCGTACTAGCTCTGACATGAAATGATTTCACTTAACGAAATTCAGTAGACTAAATAATATATATGCATGGTACTCTATTCAACCACGTTGCATATCCCGTTAACCACAAGACCATGATTGAAGTTCACACCACCACGTTTCATTTTTAAAACCATATATATATCATGCTGCCTAGATACGGGACTCTCTTCCCATCTCATTCGCAAAGAAGGAGCCGCCAGCTTCTTGTTTCCAAACAAGAAAATCACGGCTTCAATAATAAAAAACAAATCATCTAAAATCCTAAAAATTCTCAAACTAAAATAGTTGGATCCCTTAAGAGTTGCTCGATACATCCATACACGTTTTTAGCAGTTCGCAGAAAATTCTGTTCGTGGATTCCAGGGCGCAGAAAGCTAGAGTTTCCAGGCAGCGTCGAATAGGAGTTGCGATTTTGTGTTCAGGCGGGATCTGACCCAGTTCGAAGACGGTAGGGGGGGGGGGGATAAAGGAAGTTGCTGCGTTTTGCAGCTGAGAGATCGACAAAACGTGGGTAAGTAAATGAGGAGGGTGGTCTTGGTTTGGAACAAAAGGTGCGTGAGAGCAGGAAGCTGCAGTAGGCAGGCTGCGATGCAGTTTGTATCCGAGGGTGCAGTTTGGAAAATGTTGAAAGGGTCCACTTGATGAAGAGGGGTTAGCGTGTGTACAGGGAGTGAAATGGAGATGAACTAGAGGGGTGAAGTTCTGGAAAATGGAGAGGAAGCCTGCGTTCGTGAGTAGGGAAGAAGGAGTGGGAGTAAATGGCTTTGCACGAAATGAAGAAGAATGAGGGAGTAATAGCAGTAGAAGAGGGGACGTGAAAATGTACTGAAGAATGATGGATGAGGGAGTGGTTTCACGTGTCCTATTGTTGGGGGGTTCGGTAGTCATGAAAGAAGACAGGAGGAAGAAAGTAGGAAATACTGGAGTGTATTAAGGTGCAAGTTCTGGTTTATGAAAAAGGAAGTGAAACATGGATTGAGGAAAGGTTTGCATGGTGAAGTAAATGTATCACTGGAATGATGTTTATGAGAGGCGGACGTTGAAGAAGACGGTTAGTAAAGGAAGCGGGGTCTGGGCTTTTAGGATGTTGGGCCTGCTGAGATTGATGGGCTGAAATAAAATAAAAGGTTAAGCCATCTTAAATAAATTAATTAGCTTAGTTTAAAGTTATAATCCATTTAAATCATGTATTAATTTGAAATGACCATAACTTGCTCGTACATCATCAGAATCTCGAACGATCAGATCCGATAGGATCGTGTAGACCGACACTACATTCTGGAACTGACTGGAAGTGGATTGGGGCTCGTATGGATTTATGGCGAAATAAATTGTTTGATTCAAATCAAACAACAGTTTATCGTTGTTTAACGATGAACTGCCAATGTGAGTAAATCTCACTAACTCTGAACAGTTTATAATTTCATGTTGTATTTTTAGAACTGTTAGACATTGGATGATTTACTGTGTGTTGACTGTTTGATTGAAATGCTAGTCAGTTAGTTAAATTTCTATATTGATTCTGTTTTACAGAATATATCATATGGAACTGAAAGTGATGTTATCTATATTGTTTAACATCTGTAGTAACCCGCATTTTTATCTGTTGAATAATTTATTTATCTAATTATTAAATATCGATTTATCGATATCGAGAACGTGAATTAAATAATATTGAATATTTAATTAATAATTATAATATAATAAAATATATTATAATGTCGAAATAATCAAAAATATTGGAAATACAAATATTCTGTGAATGGGGTCATCCCAAAGATATAATTCAACTTAGAGTTGGATTATATTGACGAATATATTCAATCGACGACAGTTTGAACGTATAATTATATTTTAATTAAAATCGAGCGCGTAACGACGCGGCAGTTCGCTATTTGGCGATTTGAACTTCAAATGAGTATACAGGGTTCGTTTTAAATCGGATCTCTGTGAAACAAGAAACGTGTGGAGCTGGTGGAGTATATCTTTCTAGTGGAAGAGAAAAATCAGGATTTTTGTCGTGTAGATTTTGATTTACGTCCAAATCAAATTTCAGAAAAGTCGCTGTGGATTTCCTTTATAATTTGCGACGCTTTATATACGTTATAAATCGATTTTTCGATACGAACTGAATATCGATCAAATCAGAATTCTGGAAATCAAGTCATAAATTCTGGCAGGATATTCTGGAGCCGTACGACATCATCTGTGGATATATACGAGAATATTAATTTATTAATATTTAATTTAATAATATTTAAATATATTTATATATTTAAAAGGGTCAGTTCAGCGCTTGAAAAATAGCCAGTTTTTCATACGACCTCCGTTTTCGACGAAACCAGTTTTGTTGGATCCGCAATGTCAAATAGTTGATAGATTCCAAGTTTCGTGATTTTTAGAGTCACCGTGTGGTCGTACGGATTTTTAGAGTGAAATACAGTCGATAATTTGACGGTTAAAAATACGCTGTGTGAGCAAACGGAGTCGGAATTCGACGAAACCAGTTTCGTTGGGACCGTAATGTCAAACTCTAGCTACATGTCCAGTTTGGTGATTTTTAGATATCGTGTGTGAGCACACGGATTTTTAGAAGATAAATAAGAACTACGGTAGCTATATAAATGAATAAAAAAAATATATTCTTACATTATAAATACTCCTTAAAAACCCTAAACCCTAAATTCTACCTCCACGAAGTCAACAGACCAAAAAAAATGGTGCCGCACCATTTCTGTCTTCTCCAGTAAACATTTGTTCAAAGAAAAATCCAAAACATACCAAAATAAAATGCTAAAAATCCTAATACTCATGGATTTGAAATAGTGAAGCGATTCTCTACATCGCAGCACTCATTTCGTGGTGTTCGATCTACTATCGGGAGTTCGACGAGTAGTAGTAAGTCCCTAAGGTTCCCGTTAGTTGATTTTTTGAAGCATCGTTCGAAGTTTGATGAGTGGATTCGGGTTTGTGCTGGAGTGAGGTTTCGGTTGTGGGTGTTTGGGGGGATTCCGACACAAAAAGGTGTCGATGTTGACACTGTATGGCGTGGCTCGGAGCTGAGAGTCGAGTGTAGGAACGTGGCTCGAGTTGTGTACAATAGTGTGGAGGAGAACAAGGTTGTGAAGAGGAGTACCATTGTGTATTCGGGTTTGAAGTTCATGGAGGAATGATGGATGGAAGATCGGGAATGGCTTGCGATTTGGAGCAGGTCACGGTGCTTATTCATTTTGGGAAGAAGCAGTTTTCGGGTCTGGGCCTTTTGAAAGGAGGATGGGCCGTGGTAATTAAAATAGGGTGAGGCCCAATGGTGATATAAACCAAGTTTATTTAAATTTAAATTTTGTATAGAAACTTCTAAGTCGAATATCTTGATCATACTTAATCAGAATCACAAACCGTAAGTTGCGTTGGGATCGTATGGATGAGAACTCCATATTGGAACTGACTGGGAGTGGATTGGAGCTCGTCTGAATTTACGGCGAATTTAATTGTTTGATTCAAATCAAACAACAGTTTATCATTCTTTAACGATGAACTGCCAATGTGAGTAAAAACTCACTAACTCTCCTCAATTTATATTTTAATATAAATGTTATTTTATTTCTGTATTTGACTGCTAGTTATGTACTGTTAATTTGGACTGTTAAGTTGTATTGTTAAATTGGACTGTTAAATAATTGATTGAAAACAGTATGGATATATATATATATATATCTACATATATATATATATATATCTACATATATATATATATATATATCGTTATTAAACGGTGATTTTGTTATCAGTGTATTTCATTAGAAATGCAAGTGATGTTATATACGTTGTTTAACATCGGTGGATGCAGGGAAACAGGTTGGAGGAATCCGACTGGATTCCTCAACATTTATTTTACTGTTATTTGTATATTGTGATATATACTGTGATATATAATCTGTTGTTGATTGTATATGTTTGGATGATATTGATCATTGACAGTTGGTTGTTTAAAAACAATAGAAAACACTGAAAATGTAGAGAAGGGGATTTTCAATATTTATATTGAAAATGAATCTATTTATAAAATCGAAGGATTTTATAAAAGGATATTTATTTAGAAATAAATAAATAAAATAAAGGAATGTTTATTTAGATTAAATAAATAGAATAAAGGATATTTAATTAGGGATTAAATAATTAGAGTTATAAAGGAAAATCTATTTAGGAAAATAAATAGATTATACAAAAGGAAATCTATTTAGGAAATAAATAGAGGTTAAAATAAATAGAAATAAAAGAAAAGTTAGTTAGTCGGATATAAATATTCGAATCAAGTTAGTTAAGTGGTCAAACCAAGCTAGTCGAACCAAACTAGTCAAGCTAGTCGAACCCAACCGAGTCGAAATGGTCGAGTCGAACCAATCGAGTCGAAATGGTCGAGTCGAACCAATCGAGCCAAATGGTCGAGTCGAACCAAATCGAGCCAAATGGTCGAGTCGAACCAATCGAGCCAAATGGTCGAGTCGAACCAAATCGAGCCAAATGGTCGAGTCGAACCAATCGAGTCAAGCTGGTCAAGTTAGTCGAACCTGGTCAGTACAACCAAGCTGGTCAAGTTAGTCGAACCTGGTCAGTCGAGTCGAGTAAATCAAACTTAGTTAATCGAAAGGAGTTTATCGATTTAGTTAATCGATAGGAGTTAATTGATTTAGTCAATCGAGATGAGTTAATCGGTTTTAATGAATCGAGAGGAGTTAGTCGAATATGGTATTCGAACCAAATGATCAAACCAAGTGGTCGAACCAAGTAGTCAAGCCCAGTGGTCAAACCAAATGGGTCAGGTTAGCCAAACCTGGTCAGTCAAACCAAATGGGTCAGGTTAGTCAAACCTGGTCGGTCGAACCAAGTAAGTCGAGTTAAGTTAGTCAAGTTAGTCGAGCCTAGTTAATCGAATCGAATTGGTCGAACCAAGTAAGTCGAGTTAAGTTAGTCGAGCCTAGTTAATCGAATCGAATTGGTCGAACCAAGTAAGTCGAGTTAGTCGAGTCAAGTTAAGTTAGTCGAGTTAAGTTCGTCGAGTTAAAGTTATCGATGTTAGTTTCATCGAAAGGAGTTATCGATGTTAGTTTCATCGAAAGGAGTTATCGATGTTAGTTTCATCGAAAGGAGTTATCGATGTTAGTTTCATCGAAAGGAGTTATCGATGTTAGTTCATCGAAGGGGGTTATCGATTATAATTTAATCGAAGTGAGATTTTCAAATATGGGATATTTGAAAAGAAGAGTTATCGAATATTAGTTATTCGAAGAGAGATTATCGAATATCGTTTATTCGAGAAGGAGTTAATCGAATATAGGTTATTCGAAGAAGAGTTAATCAAATAGAGATTTCTCGAAGAGAGTAAATCGGTAAATTCGATTATATCGAATTCGGGAAAGTACTTATACTTTCCAGTGTCTAAATAGAGATTTATTTATTTATAAATAAATAAGTGTTAGGTTAATTATTCACTAATAGGAATAGAAGTTATAATTAAAGTTAGATAATTCGAAAGGAGGGATTATAACGTTATCGTTATAACCAATGTTTTAAATATAGAAGTGGATTAGTAAAATTTAATCCGAGAAAGGCGTAAAGAAGTTGTTAAAGATTAAAAGATAAACTTTGACCATTTCGAAGTTATAACGTTGTTCAGTTAAGGTCTGAGAGGTAATTATACCCCAACTTGAGTGACTTCCTTCTTAACTAAGAAACGGTAAGGTTTGATCGTAAAGGAGTTTTGGAAATGTTTTCCAAACGAGAATCAGAAATGTTTTCTGATAAAAGAAAAATAAAAATTTAGAATATAGGGAAACAAGAGATAAGTAAATAAATGAACTAAAAAGATTAATGTTAAATGATGTTTGTTCGATATAATTTCCATCTGGAAATAATATCGTTGTTTGCACACTTGTTTTTCTTTGATAGTTAACTCACAGACTATCGAAGTTTTTGACCATTTTAACTTTGTTAATATGGAGAGACCGGTTGGGTTATTATCCAAAGAACTACTCGGTATTGGCATAAGCGTCGCGAATCATATATGCCAAAGATAATTGAAGACGGAGTAAAATGCAAGGGCTATCCTATTTACAGAATAGTGCCTTCGGTTTGTCCAGTCCCAGGACAACTTGTATGGACGAAAGTCTGACAGAGTATATCCAATGGATCGCGTAAGTTGATCTGTTCAAACGTATTCACGTTTGGTGGTTGAGGAATTCGTTTCTTTTAGCTGTATACCCGTGTTATTTTTGGATAAGTCAATTTGTGATTTGGCGGGTATGACGATGTGACATTTTAAGTGATTTTCGATGGATCTGACAATGTGGCATTCGAAGTGAATCTATTGTGATGATAAAGCGTAGCTTCTAGCCTCACATCCGGTAAATGACAGAAATCGGGCAGGCAGCATGGCTATGTCGGTCGCACCGAAGTAGGGTGTATAATCACCTATCTAGAGAATATTCATTTGTTTCTTAAATCTATCTATGCTGTCCCATATATATATGGGAACAGTTGCTGATCCCAACCGTTGGTGATGTACATTCGATACAATCAAGCGAAATGAGTGGTCGGTCATGTGTGGCTGAGTTGCAAGATGTTCTTGTTGAACTCTAGTGTATCGTTCCTAGAGTACACTGATCGGAAGGTGGTTCCATACCTTGTCATAGTTGGAAATCCAATCATCCAATACGTGCTTGCGATTTTGATTGTATACTATATATGTAGTAACGTGAGATGCAAGCGTTTCTGCTAGATTGATATTTATTTGTACTTAGACATTATTATAATATCAGAATGATATTGCTTTGAAAAGTTATTTGGATTGTCATAAGGGAAAAACCCGTTCCGTATTCACGGCGTGGTCTTATGAGATATCATATACCTGTTTAAATGATTTGAGTTTATTCACACCAGTCACATGACTGACCCGGAGTTTATTTTGTTGTTTTCCCTAAACTCTTGGGTGCCTAAATTTGTACGGGCAGTCAAGTAGTCGGAATTTTACAGATACACTTGGAGAGCTTGGAGCAGGAGGCTTCAGGATTCTATAGCTATTATTATTTCCGCTGTTGTTGTAAGTGTTGTACTCTGATAAGTGTTATTGTATACATATACTGATGTTATTTCAAAGATACGTTATGTTATATTTTATTCGTTCCGCTGTGAGATTCGTGTTTACTCTGATGATGATGTTCTTCTTCTTCTTCTATTCTATAAGTTCTATCTTATCTATTCTCACCTTCTAATTTCTTTCATTAATTACCGGGATTTTTTCGATGTTTTGGTTATCGACGTCGAGCTTACGTCGATAACCAAAGTCGCTCAAAATCCGGGTTACTACAACATCTGTGATGCAGGGAGACAGGTTGGAGGAATCCAACTGGATTCCTCAACATTTATTTTACTGTTTTCATATATTGTGATATATAATGTGTTATATAATCCGTTATGGATTATGTGTGTTGGAATGATGTTGATCATTTTTATTCGATATTTTAAATATCATAAAAGACCCTGGGATGTAAAAGAGAATTGTTTCAATGTGTATTGAAATAAAGGGATTTTATAAAATCAACAGATTTTAAAAAAGGAAATATTTCGAAAGTAAATAAAAGGGAAAAATGTTTTTAAAACGAATAGAGTTTTATAAAAGGGAAATCATTTGTAAAGTGAAGAACTGTTACTAAAAGTAAATCTTTATAAATGAATAGTTTAGATTCGAATAGAAAGTTAAAAGGAGTTAATCGATGTTAGTTAATCGATTAGAGAATAAAGTTAAAAGGAGTTAATCGATGTTAGTTTAATCGATTAGATAAAGTTAAAAGGAGTTAATCGATGTTAGTTTAATCGATTAGATAAAGTTAAAAGGAGTTAATCGATGTTAGTTAATCGATTAGAGAATAAAAAGTTAAAAGGAGTTAATCGATGTTAGTTTAATCGATTAGATAAAGTTGAAAGGAGTTAATTGATAAGAGTTAATCGATTAGAGTTAAAACAAAGAAGTTAATCGATGTTAGTTAATTGATTAGAGTAAAGGTAAAAAGAGCTAATCGATGTTAGTTTAATCGATTAGAGTTAAAGCAAAGGAGCTAATCGATGTTAATTTAATCGATTAGTGTTAAAGCAAAGGAGCTAATCGATGTTAGTTTAATCGATTAGAGTTAAAGCAAAAGAGTTAATCGAATATAGTTATTCGAATAGAAAGCAAAAGAGTTAATCGAATATAGTTATTCGAATAGAAAGCAAAAGAGTTAATCGAATATAGTTATTCGAATAGAAGCAGATGAGTTAATCGAATATAGTTTATTCGAAGAAAGTAAAAGGAATTATCGAATATAGTTTATTCGAAAGGAGTTAAGCGAAATGAGTAAATCAATAGCGTTAGTCAAATAGAGTTAATCCAACAGTGTTAGTCCAATAGAGTTAATTGATAAGGGTTAATCGAATAGAGTTAAGTGAAAAGATTCAATCGAAGATAGCTATTCGAAGGAGGGTTAAGTAAGGAAGTTCGTAAAGGAATATAAAGTGAACTTTGCCTATTTCAAAGTTAGAAATGTTGTTCAGTTAAGGTCTGAGAGGTAGTTCTACCCCAACTTGATTGGCTTCGTTTTAACTAAGGAATAGTTAAGGTTTGGCAGTAAAGGAAATGGTTTGAGTTGGCATCGCGATGGTTTGTTTAAACATCTGTCTAAGTCCAATGAAGAAGCTTTGGAAATGTTTTCCAAATAAGAAACCAGAAATGTTTTCTAATAAAGAAAACAAGAAATGGAAATGTTTTCCATTGTTAATAACTTATATTTTCCAAATTTAGAAAATAAGAAATATTGAATATAGGGAAACAGGAGATAAGTAAATTAATGAAATAAAGAGATAAATGTTGAATGATGTTTGATCGATATAATTTCCATTTGGAAATAATATCGTTGTTTGCACACTTGTTTTATTCGATAGTTAAATCACAGACTATCGAAGTTTTGACCATTTTAACGTTGTTAATATGGAGAGACCGGTTGGATTATTATCCAAAGAACCACTCTGTATTGGCATAAGCGTTGCGAATCATATATGCCAAAGGAAATTGAAGACGGAGTTATGCAAGGGCTATCCTGTTACAGAATAGTGCCTTCGGTTCATCCTGTTCCTGGGTGACTTGTATGGACGGATGTCTGACAGAGTATGTCCAGACGATCACGTATATTGATTTCTCCAACCGTACCAAGAGTGGAAGCGGAGAAGGAAACTTCTTTTAGCTAACACATAATGTATTGTTGTAGACGTCAATCGGTGATTTGATGGATTTGACGATGTGGCATTCAAAGTGAATCTGGTTTGATGATAAAGCGTAGCTTCTAGCCTCATCATCCGGTAAATGACAGAAATCGGGCAGGCAGCATGGCTAAGTCGGTCGCACCGAAGTAGGGTGTATAATCAGCTGATCTAGGGTTTCATTTACTTCTAAAAATCTATTGTTGATGCTGTCCCATTTGGGAAACGGTTGCTGATCCCAGCCGTTGGTGATATACATTCGATACACTCAAGCGAAATGAGTGGTCGGTCATGTGTGGCCGGGTTGCAAGATGTTCTTGTTGAACCCAGTGTATTCCTCTCTAGAGGTACAAGAGCGATGGGTGGCTCCATACCTTGTCATAGTTGGAAATCCATTACCCAATACGTGCTTGCGGTTGTGATTGTATACTATATATGTAGAACGTGAGATGAAAGCGTTTCTGCTAGATGATTATATATACTGTGGTTGATAGACATTATTATAATATAAAAAGGTTTTTGATATAAAGATATTTTGGATTCTCATAAGGGAAAAACCCGTTCCGTTATGCGGCGTGGTCTTATGAGATATCATTTACTTGTTCGACCTGTTTTTAAACTGTTTTACTCATACCAGTCCCATGACTGACCCGGAGTTTTCTTTGTTGTTTTCCCTAAACTCTTGGGTGCCTAAATTTGTATGGGCAGTCAAGTAGTCGGGATTTATAGATATACTGGAAGAGCTTGGAGCAGGAGGCTTCAGGATCATATAGCTATAGTTATTTCCGCTGTGTTGTAAGTGCTGTACTTTGATAATGATATGTATATTCAAGTACCAATTTTGTATTTCAAAGTTATGTTATGAAATATATGTATTCGTTCCGCTGTGAGATTCGTGTTACTCTGATATTGTGTTCTTCTTCTTCTTCTATTCTAAGTTTCTATCTTATCTTTCCTCACCCTCTAATTTCTTTCACTAATTACCAGGATTTTTCGATGTTTTGGTTATCGACATCGTGTTTATGTCGATAACCAAAGTCGCTAAAAATCCGGGTCGTTACAGTTATAAGTGAATTCGACGAGATGAGGTGATCTTCCTAAGATCCTCCATAATCCAAGACACATGCACCAAGGAGATCTTCTAAAATTTGATTTACTCACTCTGTTTGACCATCAGTCTACGGATGATATGCTGTATTAAGATGTAACTGAGTGCCTAAAACTTCCTGAAATGCCTTCCAAAACCTACTCGTGAATATGGGATCTCGATCGCAAATAATGCTGGAAGGAACGTCGTGCACTCTAACTATCTCTTTCATATACAACTCAGCCAAAGTGGAAGCAGTACGATTAGCTCTAACTGGACGGAAATGAGCAGACTTAGTTAATCGATCGACTATCACCCATATACTTTAATTTCCCTTCCTTGATCTCGGAAGACCATCAATGAAAACCATGGACACCTGATCCCATTTCCAACTAGGGATCTCAAGAGGTTGCAATAATCCAGCCAACTTCCGATGGTTCGCTTTAATCTGTTGACGAGTCGCACATCTACTAACATATCGAGACATATCGCACTTCATACCACTCCACCAAAATAATTTTCTCATATTCTGAAACATCTTCGTAATACCTGGATGAATAGAGAGTTTGGACTGGTGACTTTCCCTCAACACCTCTTGCCTCAAACCTCGACATTGGGAACACATATTCGTTTCTTAATTCGAAAGATTCATTTCCCATCAATTTGCGCATCCATCTTACTATGATCACCTTATTCCCTACTTTTAGCCTTCTCCTAAATAATTCTGAGCATTCTTCGTCTTGCTTAGCGGCGATGCGATCCATAAGAGGTAAAGAAACTGAAATCTGACATATCATTGCTTTTTTTCGACTTAATGCATTGGCCACAACATTCGCCTTTCCAGGAGTATGATTAATATCGAGATCATAAGAAGCGAGAAACTCGAGCCAACGCACTTGTCTTCGATTTAGATCTTTCTGAGAGAAAATATACTTAGTGGATTGGTGATCGGTGAATAACTCGAATTTGGTTCCCAAAAATGATGTCTCCATAACTTAAAAGCGAGTACCACAGCCAACAACTCCAAATCATGGGCCGCATAATTGACTTCGTGATTTTTCAGCTGTTGGATTGCATAAGCTATTACTTTCCCATTTTGCATTAGAACAGCTCTAAGACCTTCTCTACAAGCATCGGTATAAACAGTAAATCCTTCATTTCCATTGGGTACAGTAAGAACCGGGGATGAAGTAAGTTTTTGTTTCAACTCTGCAAATGCAACATTACATTTATCACTCCAAACAAATTTAGTGTTCTTCCTGGTTAAAGCAGTCAAATTGGCGAAATGCGTGCAAAGTTCTCTATGAATCTACGATAGTATCCAGCAAGTCTCAAGAAACTACGGGCGTCGGTTGGAGTCTTAGGTTCTTCCCAATCCTAAAAATGGAATGGGAATTACGATTTAAATCAAAGGTAAGAAGATTTAGATACAGAAAGAAGAAAGAAAGGGAAAAAAATTTGACTTACATTGATCGCAGCGATCTTGGCTGGATCAACTAATACTCCATTTTCTGAAACAATATGACCAAGATAACGGACCTCATTCTGCCAAAAATGGCATTTTGAAAATTTGGCTTTCAATTGGTGGTTCCTAAGTGTTTCTAGAACAAAATTCAAATGTACTTCATGCTCCTTCTCAAATTTGGAGAAAACAAGGATGTCATCGACGAAAACAAGAACATATTGGTTGAGGACTTCGCGAAAAACACAATTCATAAGGTCAACAAAGAAAGCATGAGCATTAGTTAAGCCGAACGGCATAACTAACCACTCAAAGAAACCATTCTCAGTTCGAAAAGCGGTCTTGGGAATACTTTCCTCAGCTACTCTAAGCTAACGGAATCCAGTAGCAACATCGAGTTGTGAGAATACCTTTGCTCCATAGAGCTGGTCAAACATATCGTTGATTCGCGGCATCGGGTATCTGTTTTTCAAAGTGAGCTTGTTCAGTTCTCGATAATCTACGCACATACGCAAGGAGCCATCTTGGTCACAAATACAACTGCAGTGCCCCATTTTGAATAACATGGCCTAATCAATCCTTTAGAATATAAATCTTTCAACTTGCGCTTTTGGTTCGGCTTTCTCTTTTGGTGCCATTCTCCGTGGAGGAAGAACCATTGGGTGTGCCCCTGGAACAAGATCTGTACGAAATTCGATTTCTCTTTTTGGTGGAAGACATGTTACTTCTCCAAACACATCAGGAAAGCGTTTGACAATTGGAGTTGAATTAAGCTCGCCAAGATGGCAATCAAGGGAAAGATAAAGCTGCCCGCAAATTCCATTGGCATGCGACATTTGATTATTAGAGAATTTCCCCTACCGTCGACCAAGGAAACAGTTCTGTCTTTGCATGAGATATTCACATCAAATTTCTTTAACCAATCACCACCAAGAAGAATATCAAAAGCATCAAATCCAAGGATGTAGAAATCGCTTGTAAAACAATGAAGGTCAAAAAGGAGTTTCACACCACTACATATCTTAATAAGATTCGTTGGGCCACCAATAGGATTTGACATGCATAAAGGTTCAGTTGTAAATTCAGGTTTTAACGTTTGTTCAAACTCATCGCAAATATTAGTAGAAATGAAACTATGTGAAGCACCAGTGTCGAACAAAACACGAACATGATGTGAAAATAGAGTAAAAGCACTCAGAAGCGTACCCTCAGTGCCGTCACTAGTAGAAGGAGGGGAAGAAGAGGTCACAGCAAATACTCCTGATGTCTGTCCCTTCTTCTAAGTGGGGCAGTTCTTCTTAATTTGTCCGGGCTGAAGGCATGCATGGCAAAGATCGTTGTGGGATCATTGATTAGGCAGAATAGGAACTCCAGTCATCTCAGGACAGTTAGTGGAATAGTGGCCTTTCTTGTTGCATTTAAAACAAGTAATGGTTGACAAATCCGTAGGAGGCTTCTAGGATTGATATCTTATACCATGGTTGTTTTGCCACTTCTTCTTCTGCTCCTAGAACTTTGACTTCCTCTTCTTTGAACTACCAGAAGATCCATGAGATGGTGGGGCATGTGCAGCTTGTTTTCCTTTGATGTTTGGTGAGTTCTCAAGTCTGGTAGCGTAGTTCATAAGTTCTGAGAATGGCTGGTTAAGACGGTTCATCAAATGCTCGTAGAATTCCGTTCGTGCACCAAGTATGAATTTCCCATTCTTCTGTAATGGTGTCTCGATCAAATTCGGGCCATACTTAGATAACTTGTTGAATTTTTCTCATATTCTGCAAAAGTCATGTTGCCCTGCTTAAGATCCATGAATTCCCGATATAGTTGAAATTTTCCTGTTTCGGGCATCCATTTGGTGATAAAAGCATCCCTAAAAGATCCAAGTTTTAGAATGGATTTAAAGGAAAAGATGCGGAACGAGATAGGATTCACTTAAGATTTATACCTAAATTGCTGCCATGAAAATTCAGTCTCTGTTGAATGTGCGGTAATGGACTTCCACCAATGTCGTGCGACATCCCGAAGCTGCCAAACTGCCATCTGACGCTTCTGTGCGTCAGTGATATCAAGACCAGTGAATATCATCTCTAAGTCATCCAGCCACTGTTGAGCTTCCACAATTGATTCTGATGCTGAAAATTTAGTACCCCCCAGCTGAGTGTACCCTTTACATAACTGCGTGAACTTGACCGGCTGAGTTGGAGTGACAGGAGGCTCTGGCTCAGCTGGAGTACCTCCACGACCCCTACCACGGCCTCTAGCAGTACTATGCCTAGTAGTCATCTGGAATCAAGAGTAGATTAGAAAAGGTTAATTATGGATTCAAACTTAAAAGGAAATCCGACTTAAAAGAATTCAACTAGACTTAAAGGTGGATTTCTAACTATAAGACGGTTTAAGAAAGAAGATAGACCCTAAATGAAAGATTAAGGCAAAACCTAAACCTTGGAAAATATTATATCTTCAAAATCCCTTTTCCCTAAACTATTTATATCCTAAAAGATGCTCTCTCAAGGATCGATTCTGTTACTAATTTAACTCATTCTAGGGTATTTCTACCCCGTCTCTAATGAGTTAATTACCTCAAAAGCTAAGGTTGAACCAAAGCTCTAATATCACATCTGTAATGACCCACTATATTGAACCATCCAAATCGACAATAAACCACACATGTCAGACTTGAATTGTTCAAAACAGTAAGTTGTTACTTTTGTTTGTGGTAAATATAAATCAAAACGTAGAATCATAGACATAGAAACAGCGTAACTTGCGGCGAAAAACAAAGATATAACAGTACATAAGTCACAACCCAAAATACATCATGAATATATGTGCACAAAAAGAGTCATAGCTCATACAAACCATACGATACATAGATAACTGATCATATCATACATATACATAACTGGAGCGGAATAACTGAAACCAAAAGATAGATGATAAGTGATTGAAATCCAAAATGAGATACCAAGCTCCCCAAAAGTATGGCACGAACGGCTGCGATACTCAGGCTGACCCGAGTAGTAAGCAAAGAAACAAAACACCTGGATCAGGACTAATATTCCCATTAAATTAACTTAACTCGAACGAAACATTCATAGAAATGCACAATAACATAAAGGATGTTTGGGATTTCATCCTTTAAGGATCCGTAAAACTAATACTTATAATAATACGCTATTATAATAGTGCCTATTCAGTGAAGTATAATATTTTAAAAATAGCGTAAGCAGGACTACTTTTTTACCCTTACGCCATTTACAGATATTTTTGTACACATTGCATATAAAACACCACAGTACGTCGGTGGATAGGGATGCGCCGTGATACAACAATGTTAAATCAAAATCGTAGGGGCTCGATCAGGATAATATGACAAGGCAGGCGAGGCAATACCCAGGGTAGGATTCTACTAGTTGCACTCCTGGACCGGTGGTAACGCATAGCCGCAGCTACCGCCCACCTCAAACACACTCTCATATCAAAGGGGCCCCCAAATAAATCATAATGTATAGAGATGGTATTGGAGGAGCGTGTTCGATTGGAGTTGCTAGCTCACTTAGTCACGGTATAGCTCCTGTTTTAGTCATTTTAGTTATGACCCAAAGGTCAAGGCTATTCCATTATCATCCTCTTGCTTCATTCCAGTAACGTTCGTCATTCATCCTACTTCGTTTTGGACCCTTCACCGCGTATACAATTATCAAAGTGGTATCGGTATTGACAGAGAGTATGTCAATACCGACTCCGGTCTCTTTGGCAACCAACGCCACATTTTACACACCGTGGTCACTTTATAGAATCGTACTTAATAAAATCATGGTTGAAAGCTAAATTTATAATAACTTTGAAAAATATAATTATATAGTGATAAAATAAGTTTAATGGTAAATCTTTGGATAATTGCATTGAAAATGTTGAAGCCTTTTTACTTAATCTTAAGTCTTATTTGGTAAGTATGAATATAATTTTGAAATTTATGTTTATACATATATTTGAAAATTATTGAAACTTTGAAACTAATTTACAAAATTTCACTGTATACAATTTAGAAAATGCCATGTTTGGAAATCACTTTTGATACTTTAAAGTATATATATATGTACAAGCCGTAAATTTCTAAATTTGAACTATGCTTCTATATACCAAAACTATAAATCTATTTATGATTAAATTAGATCAAAACTTAAATACGATAAAATTTTAAATTTACATTTATAATTTTCTTTTAAAGAATATATTTAAAATACTTGAAAATCGATCACGGTGTCTGTATATAGTTTTCTACCTAGGTCAAGTAATACAGATATTTATCATTTCAATCAATTCAGTTAATATTTGGGTATGTATCGCTTCAATCCAAATCCCAAATTTCAGTTTATTTCCCAACAATTGATACAGTCATTCGGGTGTGTATCACTTCAAGCCGAAGTGATTTTCCTAAATTTAAGAGAACTTGCAGTGTGAGAGACAATAAATAAAATAATTAAGAATCATGAAATATCAGCATATGTCATACAAGTCAATAGATCATTTTGTGTCATGTATTGCATGCATGCGTGTCATAGGTGCACAGTATAACAATACTATCAAATTCTAATACAGTCCTAACATTTCACATATTGTTTCATAAGTTTAATTTACTTAAATTGATAAATTAGTCAAGCGTGAGTTGGGTACTCACCTTCCGCGGAATTCTGAAGATAAAGTAAGTGGAAATAGCACGAGACGACACTGAGGTGCAACGATAGTCAAGGAAGATGACAACAACCTAAAAATCAAATGGCGAAACTTTAACATGCAAAGGTTACCAAAATAGAACAGAAATATGGAATTTGCCAAAACTAAGTCATGGTAAGTATTCGAACTAGCAACCACTCATTTCTTAACCAAATGACCTACCACTCAACAACACCAACATTTAATCATATTTGGAACGCGAAGAATACATAGACAACCTTACTACTTCAGTTTACATGTAGTCATAACTAATAAATTCATTTTTTTAATTAATTAACTCACGCATGCCTGTGTACAGGAAAAATAACCCAAAGCCAAGATGCTACAGGTGAGTCACACGCATGCAAGTCTTTGCATGCAACATACATTCATTTCGTTTTGTTTTCTTTCTACAAATACATTTATGCGACTGTACCTTTTTTGGTAACCTTGCATGCAAATATTTGCATGCTGTGCATCCCTTCCATTGTTTTTTTTCTCTTTTCTTTTACTACTTGCACCTGCAAGTATTTGCAATGTGTCCAAACTAACCAAAAATGCTTCAGGCAAAAAGTTGTAATTGTGTTTTTGTTGGAAACAATGGTTCGGCTGAGTCGTGGACTAGGTCAATTTCTTGAAGACGTTTCGGCGATCTACTCAAGGTGCAAAGTAGTTCATACTGTTCGCCGTCGCCTCTGGGATAAAACAGTCTCTTCCTTGTTTTTCTTTAATATATCGGATCATTTGCACATATGAATCCGACTCAGTTTGCACTCTAAAAATTATACCGCTTATGTATATTTTTCTTTCTATTTTTGTCAAAGAATGGTAGGGTAGAAGATAGAAAAAATATAAAAAAATTCTTTCTGTGGAAGAGGAAGAGAGAGAGAGATTTTTCCTTCTATATTCTGTAGTCTATGTTCTGTATGTTTCCTGGTCTATAACCAAGTTCTTATATAGAAGAAACTATAGCTATTCTAGTGGGAGGAGAATTGGACTACAATTAATTCCATATTAAATGAAAGAAACGTTCAAACAAATTTGCAATATGTAAATTGCATACGTTTCAAAAAAGAGATGAATGTTAATAAATTTTAATTTATTACCATTCATTGCAATTTGTTAATTCTATTTATATTTTGTAACAGCTCAATCATATACATGTCTATATGTATATATATACACACACACACCCATAACTGTTATGCAAATGTAACATCTCCAAATAAAATTACTGATACAAAATATAATACCGTTTATAACTTCCAAAGGCTCTATGCATTAATGACTCATAAATATATTTATATGTATGTAAATATATTACCGTTAGAGAATTTCAACGACTCTATTACATTAATTGCATTACAATAATGGCTCAAATATATGTTACCGTTATTAACTTACAACGGCTCAATTTTTTATTTATTCTTAATTTTTTTAATAAATTCACAAAATATTCCAACAATCCTCCACTTGAATTTCCTAAAAAAATATTTTTGAGCAGTTCATTAAAAATACATAAGATTGTGCATAAACAAAGGTGTCATCCGACTTGAACCTTTGCATAGTGAGTAAGATTCAGTTTTTACTAGAGTGACACGTAGTCTTGAACTCTATTCTTGACATCAAACCACACACAACCTTTCTAGAGTGCAATCAAATAAGCCTGTGCATTTATGGCCATGTACGTCTATCCCAGTTTAGTGAACGCTCTAGGAATCTTGCCCAAAACTCCATAGGAAACAACCACATTGCCACATTCACACAGGTGAGTTTATCAAGAGTACTCCTGAAGGTAGGCACTCCACTCCAAATAGAGTATAGATCTCATTAAGAGTTTCTATTAACTCATCCTCTAATCACTTCAGGAATACATGCTTCTTAATATATAAATTTAGCATGTTCATCTATTATCACTACACAACTTGTTTTTACCCATTGAACCTAGTTCTTGGGATCTCCAGTCATTTAGGTCGGGTTACCATTGTGCGTAATTCCACAATCTAAGGGAAATAGTCCCATTCTTTCAGAATCATTAAGGACTTTCTTTCTGGTCAGTCCTTTCATCAAAGAATCTGCCAAAGTATCATCACTTCATATGTGATGTTCTCTAACAATACTGTGCATACGACTGTCATTTATTACCGTTGTACTATCGGTTATGTACTTTTTTTAATAGCCGTCAAATTGTCATCACTACATATGTGATGTTCTCTTACAGTATTGTGCTTACGACTGTCATCTTATACCGTTGTAATAACGGTTCTGAAATTTTGCAGTAGTCGCGGAAATATCGCAATAGATTACACCATGGTGTAAGTTTTTCTGTATGGAGATCTCCACTAGTAGATTCCTTTAGTTCTCTGCTTCTTCACTAGTTGTGGCTATTGCTATTATCTCAGTCTCTATATAATATACTGAGTCAAAATAGTATGTTTTCTTGATTTTTTTTCTAAGAAACAACTCCTCCAGCAATGCTAAATATATATAGCCACTGGTCGCTTTTGAATCATCAGATTAAGTATTCTAGTCTGCATCGAAATATCCTTCAAGTATAGCTAGAAAATTTTCATAATGTAATCCAATCTCATGGTTTATTTTAGGTATCTCATGACCCTCTCAATAACATGTTAATGCTCTATACTAGGTCTACTGATAAACCTGCATAATAAAACCATGACATTGGCAGTGTCGGGTCTAATACAATCATTGGCAAATCGAAGGCTGTCAATGACGCTCTCATAGTCATACTGTCTTACACCTTCACTAGTGTTTTTAAATAGCTTCACACTAGGATCATATGGTGTTAATGCAGGTTTACAGTCGAAGTAATTGTATTTCTTTAGAATCTTCTCAAAATAATGAGATTGATCCAAAGAAAGTCCTTTTTGAATCTAGTAATCTTAATACCATGGATTACATTCGCTTCACTTATATCTTTTATATCGATGTTGACACTTAGTATGGATTTAACAATGTTTATGGCATGAATGTTTGACCCAAAAATAAATAGATCATCTACATATAAACATATAATAGTACAAATATCATTTTCAGATTTATAATAAATGCATTTGTCACTTTCATTAACTTTAAATCCATGTGGGATTATAAAGTTATCAAAATTTTCATGCCATTTCTTATGTGTTAGTTTTAAACCATATAATGATTTATCTAATTTGTAAATTTTACGTTCTTGGCCATGAACTATAAATTATTCAAATTGGCCCATATTAATTTCCTGTTTCAATTCATCATCTAAAAAAAATGTAATTCTAGCATCCATTTTTAAAATTTTAAATTTATGTAAGTGAAGTAATGCTCAAATGGATGTAGTTACAATTACAGGAGAAATGATGCCAATAAATTGTATACTATATCTTACATCATTTACATATTAAATAGGCAATATATTTATCAAATGTGCCTTCATATTTTTAATTTCCTTTTAAGCACTCGTTATTTTTTTATAGATTTACACCAAGTGATAAATTCACTAAATGTCAAGTCTTATTTGATTCGAAAGAATCTAACTCATCATTTATAGCCTTTTGCCAAAGAATTGGCACTTAAGTAAGATAGGCCTCTTGGAGGATTTAGGGGATTCTATTTTAGAGTAAAAGAACAAAAAATATGAATCAAGATCTTTTGCCTTTCTTTCTCTTTCTAGATTCATCATTAAGAAAAATTAACATCTATTTAGGGCGTTACAAAAGCAGAAAATTTGCAAGTCAAATTAATACCTAAATAAATGCTATTCTTAAATAGTTGAAAGCAACCCCGACTATTAAAAGAAACCCTCACTATTAAGGGAAACCCCCACTATTTTTCTCAAATTAAAAACTATACTATATGATACTTCATCTATACATTCATCCAAAGTCATTTGATTACATGACCACTTAATGAATGTTCGTTATTCATACAACAAAAAATTTCATTTAATGACATCTTTAAAAATGTATATGCATTTATTGTTAAATAAATGTCATTCAATTAATGTTATTTCCTGTAACATTTTCTAAATTCGCATTTAATTAATGTCAACTTTTATTAGTGACATTTTTTAAATTTATGCATATAAAGTATGTCAAAATATTTTGATGCAAAAACTTATTCATCAAATTAATGTCAATTCTCAATGACATTATCTAATAACATACACATTTTATTAATGTCAAATATTTAGTGACATTTCCAAATAATATATGCGTTCTATTAATGTCAATTCTTACTGACATTTTTCAAATAACATACGCACTCTATTAATGTCAAATTTTTAATGACATTCTCAAATAATATATGCATCAATTTATTTTGACATTTCCAAATAAATATATGCATTTCAGTAATGTCAAAATTTTAAGGACATTTTCCAAATAAGTATGCACTTAATTAATGTCAATTTATAATAAAGACATTTTCAAAATTTGCATTCAATTAGTGCTTATTCTAATGACACTTTCAAAACAAATTCCCTTTAATTACTATTGTTCATAAGTTGTAAATAACAACATCGGAACAATCATCAATAAATGTAATATGATATTGATTTTGTGTATAAGCTCATTACTTCAATTAGCTCTCACATGAAATAAATCTGAAATTCAGATTTTCTAATAAAAAGAAAACTTCCAAAATCATCATATATGATCAAAAGTAAAAAATTAATCTTATACCAATATTTAAAGTCTATTACAACTTTAAATTCACTAATTGAGTTTTACTATAATGTTAATCACCGATCAAATGTGATTACTCTCATTCATTATATCATTAAATGTTGTTTAATAACATTTATCATACAATTAAATGTTCAATTACAAACATTTTATTGCCTCATTTAAAATTCTCTAAACAAGAAGGAAATTTCTAAATATATGCTTCTTGTAAAAGTTTTTTCCTTTTACTAATTTTACTGATTAGTAAACTATTAATATGCACCTTAATACATCATACAAGCACTTTCACACGGTTTTCTAAAATAGTTGTTTTAGCTTAACATGAATGAATATAACATCACAATCTTTAGTTAACAATATAATTATATTTATATTGTTTTCTTAATCTTAATCAATCCTTGACCAAATTTATTCCATTCAAAATCAATTTCAGGACTCATAAGATTAACTATTGTTTTCCAATAGTTTCCTAATTGATTTTTTCTTAATTAGCAAGTCGATGCATAATCCAAAATAATAATAATAGACAAATTATTTTCAAACTCAGAGCAGTTTCTCAATTATAACAGCAATATAACTGTTCATATAAAGTCATACCTTTGGAGATGATCTCAAAAGCTATTTCAAAGCTTATGTGATGCATCTCTACTAACCATTGAAAAATTGAAACTTGGATGACGGGGCAGCATCGTCAAGATTTATAGTCGAAGCCATTGTTTTTCGGGTAACGTTTTTAAGAAAGTGACCTAGTCCACGACTCAGCCGAACATTGTTTCCAACAGTTTTTGACCAAATTTGGTCACCACACATGCAAGCTTTTGCATGCTTATGCACTCTGTTTGCTTCTTCCTATTGTTCATTTACATCCTTTTTTTTTAAATTGGTCTGCGCCTGCTAGTACACGAAAAATAAAAAAATGTGCCCAACTAAAAGAATGGTCACAATGTATGTACATGCTCCCGTTTTCCCTTTCTTTTCACATAGCAAGCATAAGCAGGTTGTTCTTCCCAGAACATATGTGCGCATTTATTTATTTTTTCTTTTTTCAAAACATTACAGTTAATACCATGCATGCAACTATTTTGCATACTACCGTAAGTCTATATCCATGTACATGCATTAGTTCTCTAACGATACCAACTCATGAAAAGGAAACTTATACTTTGTTGTATGCATTAGTTTTTTTTCTTTTTATCTTTTTTGTGACTTGCTCAGCCAAAACATGTTCTCAAACCCATACTATATAAATTCACAACGCATGCACCTATTATTATTATTATTATAAAACAATACCTGCGCAACAGGTTGATGATGGACAGAAACACAAGCTGAGCTCGGCTGAGCTGTCAGGAAGGTAGCGGTCAGCGGGGAGACGTAGGAGACGGAGATAGGTTCCCCTGTGAGGCAAGGGTCGGTGTTTGACTGAGCGGATGCTTCAAGAATGTGGAGCTTAGGGGAAACTGAAGAATGTAGCTGCGTTGGATTTTGCCGTTCTCTTTTTCTTTTTCTTTCTAAAGCAAGATGAAAGTTATAGAACAAGATGTGGATGGAGAAGACTAAACAAAATGGGGAGAGCGTATATCAAGAATGTGCTGCAACGGCGAAGTGATTTGCAGAAAATGAGCATGCGTAAAACGTTTAGACCAAGCTGCTACAGGTGTCGGCTTAGACAGAAAAAAAATTGTTCTAATAATTTTTTTTCTGGATATTAATATGTTAATGTGTTAAACTTCTTCCATGCGTGCTCAGGTGAAAGAATGAATTGTAGATTAAGGATGGATTTGAAACCATGGCAACCGACTATTGTCTATTTGGATAAATTAAAAATTCGAAACATTGAATGATCAAGCCTTCGAAAAATGAAATATGGCGTGTTATTTACAATTATTTTTAATATTTTTAGGCGAAGTTCGCCTTGATACACTACAAGGATTGTATAGTATAGCGTCTGAGTGTTCCAATGGCTATTGATCAATGACTTCTAACGAAGCCAAAAATTGGTATTTTCTTACAGTACACAAATATACGCCGTTGAAAACAGTGGGCGGCCGTCGATTATAAAACTGATGGAGGCCGTTGGTACCCATTACACGGACGAGCAGAAAAATAACCCGAGCCATTCTACTTCTTCCCCATTTGCTTCCCCCACGAAATCAATCCCAAAAACCCCAAATTTCCCCCCTTTATTTCTGAAATCACCCTATTCCGCGCCCCCATCCACCTAGGATCTGTCCAAGTCGGTGAAGACACTCTATTGTCCTCTCTAATCTCGGATTCTCTCCAATTTGAAGGTATGTTTGTGTATGTTTGTGTGTATTAACCCTAATTTTGTTAATTAATGTATGTTTGTGTATGTTTGTCTGTATGATGCTTTTAATTAGTCGCTAATGTATGGTTTAATCATTTAAGTTGCTAATCTAGGGTTTTATTTATAAATACTTAGTTGTTAATTAATCTAGGGTTCTAGTTAGTTTAATTAGTTGTTGTTAGTAAGTTTTCATTTGAAGATTTATTTGATTATGTTGCTAACCTAGGGTTTAATTTGTTCAAGTTGAATATGTATATATGCATACGTATAGTGATGTATGCATTGAAAAAGATATCCAATTTGTTGAAAACATGTGGTGGAAATAGAAATATTTAAGTTTATGTTTTATAAAAATTTAGCGAAAACAACATTTAATTTTGTATATAACGTACGACTATACAGTTCGATTTAATGTTGAAAATATATGTATATGTGATAAAATTTATATACGTACAATTCAGAGTAGTTGACTAAGGTGCTAAGGCGCACAAACGCACACGACTTGAGCTTTGGCCTTTTCCTGAGTTCTGCAACTGATCGTAAACCTGCAACTATGATTTTAAAATTTTTTAAGTTGAAATTTCGAAATCAAAGTTGAAAAAAAAACTCTTCAATCACAAAAAAAAAAAAAACAAATCGTAATATGTTATATTCATAAAGCCTTAGAGTGTTTTTTGGCTCCGTCTGATAAGTATTGTATATAATCGTTATGTGAATGTTCGTTGGAAACTGTTGATCCGTATACCAACGGGTTGACCAACGACATCCAACAGCGTTTCCAACGGGCCCTGGCCATTGGAAACTACTGCTTCTCTTGTAGTGATACCGACACTGCTTCATTTTTATAAATTTTATATTAGCGTCTAATTTCATTTTTAAAGCAAACCGCACAGCAAGCTTATTTTTCTACATAATTCATTCCTTAGCTACGTCCGAGTAGATGCAGCTCAAATATAAATTTCACAATTTAATTCATATTTTAAAACTTTAATGTTATTAAAGATATATCGGTTACTGCTACCGCAATCAACTGTATGAAACCAACTGAAATAAACAAGTGGAGTAGGACGTTTTCATCATAAAATTATTTAAACCTCAATCGCGCGAAAATAATCCAAATACACTAGATTTTTAATTAATACTTGATTTTAAAATCATTTAAATATTCTAAGACATACAATAAACATCTGTTTCTGCTACTTAGGATGTTAATGTACGTGCTAGAATATTAAATGAGCAACGACTTTTCTGTGTTCCACAAACGAGGATCGTAATATATCCAATGCATTTGATCCTAAGCAACGAGAACAGACCAAACACATGGAAAACTTGCTGAGGCAGTCCCTACCAAAACCACAACGACATGAAAAAATTCCACCCGGGCGTAGAAACAAACCGGAGGTCAGCTGCGTATGGATGAACTCACACGACAACCAACTACAAACAGATGCTGACCATTGTTTCAAGAAATCACCTTGCCCAGGTGAGCAGCATTAATAAGACGTCAAGAGGAGTAAAATCTGACCTCACATATTAATGCCTACGTCCAATTTATAGTAATCATTCATCATAATATTGTTGATTACAGTGTTTGTACCAGTTCAGACAATTTAAATGTATAAGTTTTATAATAGAACAACAAATAGCTTGTTAACCCTAAACTTTGACCAAAATGTCCTTCTTCATTGAGCCAAATTGTGTTTGTATGAACAACAATATCCAAAAAGTAGTGTCAATGTCCAAGAGTATGCATGAATATCCGAATGATGTTCAAAGATCCAAGTGAATGCCAAAATGTTGTAGATAAAATTTTATGTAGCATCAACAAGTCCAAAAAATGTCCAAAATCCAAGTGAATCTCAAAAAGTTGTAAGCAAATGTTTATATAATGTTTGCAAGTCCAAGAGATGTCTAAAGGCCATGGAGATCATGAGGACAACCATTATGATGCCTTGGAGCTCCAATTCTATATGCCAAAGTATAGGCAAAGTCCAAAAATGTCTATCCTTTAGAATGAAAAACAATGGGGTATTTATAGGTAAGGTTGGAAGGCATTAGCCTGAATTTCATATCTCGGGGGGATGCGAAATTCGTATGCCGAAAACTTAGCCAAAAAACCAAGCTATTTGTAAAATTTCGAATTCAGGGTTGGTAATTTGAAAAACAATGATCGTTGCATGCCGATCAGCCAAATATATGTGATCCACACATGAATTCTAAACGTGCCAAGTTACTTTTCCAATTTCGCATCGGCTCCCACCAAGGGATTTCACATTCTAAAAAAATGTAGCCAGCCCGAGTTGGTCAGGTCGAAAATAGTGATCTTCATATGGATTTGACATCCACGCTTTGCCTTGCCCAATACACTAATTTGCATTCCATTCTCAAGATGCAACATAATGAAATTTGCATCCGCTCCAATGCGCATCTATATTTTCTTACTGCTAGATTTGCACTTGGAATTTCACATCCCAAGTTTTTCCAAATGCTAGGTGAAGGAAATATGGCGCATGCTAGTGAAAATGTGAGATCGGGCCAATTTGATCAGCTCCTTGGAGCTTGCCAAAAATTGGAATGAGTAGTACCCCCAGGAGGGATGTGTTTTAATATCCCCAAGGGGGATACGATTTCATATCCTTGCGGGGATATGAAATACATCATTTTGTATCCCATATAGGATACGAAATGCGTATTTTTGTATCCCTTAGAGGACATGAAAATCTGTCAAAGTGTGCCAAATGGAGAAGCTTGCCGGGACTGGTGCGGACCAAAAGAAACACATGATCACACTGTGTCGATCACTGAATTTTAGTGTGCCAAATCCCCACTTTGACAAAGTGGTTGATCTGTGGCTTATGAGTTCACACAAGCAATTTTAGGTGATCGACATGAGGTGCTCACGCCTTTTTGATTGATCGACATGCGTTTGCCACACGTGACTGAATAGATGCTGATTCCAAGAATGAAATATATTACTTCTCGATTCTGAGTGCATCGCGACTTCGACCAGATCGCTTTGTGCTTTCTGACGGCGTTCTCGAGATTTGAGCGCGTTGTTAAGCATGAACTTGACGTGTGACTGCTTTGACCAGAAAATTGTCAATAGATTATATTTTTTTTCAATTATGACCGTATTAATTATATTGTAAAATTACTTTTACCAAAACAATATATAAATATAAGGATTTAAATGTAATGTTAGTTTTGGTGAAAAATATATCTCAAAATCGTTATATACTAAACTCTCAAGTATGCATTGATCGATTATAACAACACTTCAAATAAACCAGCCAAACCGCTACGAACATTAACAACCAAAACTGATAATCTCAAAACCTCTCATAAGTAGATCTCAAAACTATCAAGCGGACCCTAAGTTGAAATCACTATAGAGATTATATATTGTCGACTTCAATTTCCGTTATATCCTATCGATTCTATTATCAACACGAGCGCCAAATTTCAAATCACTTAATATATAAGATAAGAAGTCTTATAATTACTACTGGGTGTATTACAATCGAAGTATTTAAAAAATGTTATTCTATCATCAAATAAAATATTAATTAGAGAATAATTTTATATAACAACCAAACTATTTCAAGTAGTTTAGTAAATAAGTTGAAAATGGGATTGATGTATAATCATATCCGGAAATCCATAAATTTGTCATGTCAATTAATTTTTGTTTAGCACATTACTTATCTGTTTATTTTTGAGGTATGACAACAAGTTACTACTTCAAGGAATTTAATGAATAATTTAAAATCGGGATTTGTGTATTAATTATTTTTCTTCTCCTTTTTAAGATAACAACCGAAATATTTAAAGCAGTTAAATAAATAATTTGAAATCAACACTTAACTACATCCAGAAATCCAAAGATTTGTCATGTCAATTAATTAATTTAATTATTTAGCAAATTATTTTTCTTTTTCTTTCAATATAACCAAACTATATCAAGCGATTTAGTAAATAAGTTGAAAACAGGATTGATGTATAATCTTATCCAGAAATCCCCAGAATTGTCATGTCAATCAATTCCATTTTCTTGCAAATTAATTTTCTTTTTTATAAACTGTAAATATAGGTATCATATATCAAATTACTTGATTATAAAAGAAGTCCAATAAAACTGAGAATATTGCAATCAAAATAAAAATGATGAAGAGTTTCGTTTTGTGCTGCATTGTTATTCTGTCTTTGATCATTTCTGCTCCAACTACGTAATTCTCTTGAGATATACTTTCATACTTCAAGTTCTTATGTGGATAATTATTTTATACCACATATCAATATTTTGAAAAGTAATATGTATTTTTCTAGTTTTTCCTACAATACATACACATACATTATCATTACTGACAAATTATAGATAGTTAAAACACTAGTTATTATTCATGTGTCCGTGAACAACTTAAAAAGATAGTTGCTTAAAACCTACAACATAATGATGAAAAATAATTTGAGAGGAAGAGATTAAAATTTTGGAGAAGATAATATTCTATTTCTTGTGTTTCTTCATTACATAGATGCTTCTTTTGTACGTGCTTTTAATGAAAATTCTAGATAAGATCGCATTAATACATTTCCAAACATAACCAAATAAGCAAAAATAGGGAATGTAATTAACACATGCAATATTTAATGCAATGTTTAATGCACTTTTTAATTTATTCCAACAATGTCTCCCGTAAATTAAAACTTTCTTCTTTGTTTCCAAGTTCTCTGCACTTCTTCTGAAGACTTGTCTGCTATGTGCCGTTGTCAAAATATCAGTCATCTGATCACTTGTTTGCAATATCTCGATTTTGATTCCTTTATACCTAACGTGCTTTGGCAAGAAAAAAATAGAAAATTTCCAAGTTTTCTTTCTCATCAGCTTCTCTTCTTTTGCTTCTTCACTGGTAGAGACTCTAGGTTTCGCTTTAGCTGTTTGTTTTAATTTAGGCTCCTGCTTTTCTTCTATTTTCTCATTCCCTACGTTGCCTTCTGAAGCTCCTTGTTCGAATATTGCAAGCTCCTGCCCAACATTCCCTATTGGCATAACACCAGTACCACCACAATTTTGCAGCTGTGTTGCCCACCAGATTAACATACAGGTTTGGGGTAACCATCACATCAAATTGTTCCGGCTTTGACACAAGTTGCATACAGCAATTGTCGACTATGATTTCATTGTACTCGATTCCAGGGTATTCTTTTGCTATATCCCTGCATGAATCCAGAAATAATCCATCAGCTTGCTTCATGATATTGGCTTTATGTACAACCATGACTTTCTTCCAATCATTCAGATACACATACTCAAATGCATACTTTGCTATTCCAAACATGCCCAATATCTCAGTAGGTTGTCCAAAACCCACTTCTTTTTCTACAATGTTTTTCATCGTAGTAGAACTCTTACTAACCTTTGTTGGATCACCCTTATCTATGACGTACTTATTATTCCCAACATAACTCTCATGACCTGAAGACTGTTTTGTGCTCTCTTCAATGCCAGCTACTATGTCGGAGCTCATCTCATACTCTTGAACTTCCAAAAACAATTACTATGTATAAAACACGTTAAAAAAGGAGGAAGAAGAGAAAGCTTCTAAAGAAGAAGAAGAGGAAATGCCAAAAGCAAGAGAGAGAGAGAGAGATATAGACCATGCTGAGGAGACCCTAATGGAAAATAAAGAAGATGAGGCTATTGATGAGAAGTCAGTACAAACTACCACTACAGGTCATGTTGAGGTGACTTCGGTGGAGAACGAAAAAGAAGATGAAAATGTGGTTGAAGAAGCTGCTAAAGAAGAAAAAAATGAGAAGAAACTCGATGAATCAGGAGAGGATTCTACACGTGATAATCTCGGTTCTGACACGAAGCGAGGGAGAAGGAAAGAGATGGCAGTTTCAGATCTCGTCGCCGAAAAGAGTCTGAATCTGGTTGATGCCGGCACGACGAAGCACGGCAGTATGAAGAAGAAGAAGATTGAGAGTTCTGATGCTAAGAAGGCATCCGATTCCCTTATTTCACCTGAAGTGGAAATAGATATATGTGATAAGATAATCAGAATGTTGGTATGCTTGAGACAAAACAGAAGAAGGAAGAAAAAAAAGTAGATGTTTTTGGAAGTTCAAGATTATGAGAAGAGCTCCGACATAGTAGCTGGCGTTGAAGAGAGCTCAAAACAGTCTTTAAGTCATGAGAGTTATGTTGGGAATAATAAGTACGTCATAGATAAGGGTGATCCAGCAAAGGTCCGTAAGAGTTCTACTGCGATGAAAAACATTGTAGAAAAAGAAGTGGGTTTTGAACAGCCTGCTGAGATATTGGGCATATTTGGAATAACAAAGAATGCATTTGAGTATGCGTATCTGAATGATTGGAAGAAAGTTACGGCTGTACATAAAGCCAATATCATGAAGCAAGCTGATGGATTATTTCTGGAGTCATGCAGAGATATAGCAAAAGAATACCCTGGCATCGAGTACAATGAAATCATAGTCGGCAATTACTGTATGCAACTTGTGTCAAAGCCGGAACAATTTGATGTGATGGTTACCCCAAACCTGTATGTTAATCTGGTGGGCAAAACAGCTGCAAGAATTGCTGGTGGCACTAGTGTTATGCCAACAGGGAAAGTTGGACAGGATCTTGCAATATTCGAACAAGGAGCTTCAACATGCAACGTAGG
This sequence comes from Allium sativum, assembly GCA_030737875.1. Classification (NCBI taxonomy): domain Eukaryota; kingdom Viridiplantae; phylum Streptophyta; class Magnoliopsida; order Asparagales; family Amaryllidaceae; genus Allium; species Allium sativum. Next base: position 589,928,023 of record CM060920.1, read on the forward strand.
CAATGAGAAAATAGAAGAAAAGCAGAGCCTAAATTAAAATAAACAGCTAAAGCGAAACCTAGAGTCTCTACCAGTGAAGAAGCAAAAGAAGAGAAGCCGATGAGAAACAAAACTTGGAAATTTTCTATTTTTTTCTTGCCAAAGCACGTTAGGTATAAAGGAATCAAAATCGAGATATTGCAAACAAGTGATCAGATGACTGATATTTTGACAACGGCACATAGCAGACAAGTCTTCAGAAAAAGTGTTGAGAATTTGGAAACAAGATGCAACTTTTAATTTAGGGGAGACATTGTTGGAATAAATTAAAAATTGCATTAAACATTGCATTAAATATTGCATGTATTAATTATATTTCCTGTTTTTGCTTATTTGGTTATGTTTGCAAATGTATTAATGCGATCTTATCTAGAATTTTCATTAAAAGCATGTATAAAAGAAGCATCTATGTAATGAAGAAACACAAGCAATAGAATATTATATTCTCCAAAATTTTCATCTCTTCCTCTCAAATTATTTTTCATCAATTTTTTTTTATTATTAAATTTTTTTTGGAGAAGATAATATTTTATTTCTTATTTTTTCTTAATATTTTTCTATATTTTGATTGACATGAGATGCTCTGATACCAATTGATGAAAAATAATTTGAGAGGAAGAGATGAAAATTTTGGAGAGGATAATATTCTATTGCTTGTGTTTCTTCGTTACATAGATGCTTCTTTTATACATACTTTTAATGAAAATTCTAGATAAGATCGCATTAATACATTTCCAAACATAACCAAATAAGCAAAAACAGGAAATGTAATTAACACATGCAATATTTAATACAATGTTTAATGCAATTTTTAATTTATTCCAACACATAAAGCAAGGACCCCAAAATTAGTTTGGAATATGTTAGTCGACAAAATCGAAGATCATGGATGATGGAGCATCTACTGTATAAATAAATAACAAACTATACAAAAAGCAATTTATACAATGGGGAGTTCTTAATTAGTCTACACACATATTTAATTCGTTACGAAAATGAAATTTTAATAAAATCTCTTTTGATTTCTTTCTGCTTTTCACTTTGGGGGAATATATTTTTAAAAGATATCTAACATACTTTCAAATAAGCAAAAATGGTCGGATCTAATGATGAGGGCTTGAACCCAACGCTATGTTCTTTTGAAGGTGAATGCAAAAAACTTTGTGAACTAAACAACTTCAAAGACGGAAAGTGCAAAAAGGATAATCAATGTTAATGCTGTCCACTTAAGTGTGACTTTTAATTATTACGTGCATTGTCTGCATGATTATGGAATGACTATCATATGTAATCTCAATCTCAACATGCTTAAATAATTCATGGTTAATGCAACTGCTGCTTCCAAACCAGTGGCGGACCTATGTAAGGCCCGGGCCGCCGCCCCCAATGAATTGTTTGTCGTAACCGTTTTTCAAGGAAGTTGTATATTTTTTTATTTTTTCGAATATGGTAAATTTTGGAATAAAAGAGAGGAGTTTGAGCCAGCCATTTGGGAAAGAGAGTGAACAGTTAAAGGAAATAAGATAGTTCAAAAGAAAAAGCAATATGAACACATTTCTGTTTTGAAAACTGTGAAAGTTATTTCTTACAGCATGGGTAAAAGTAATCTTTTACACGCCACTGATATTATGGCAAATTTTTTGGACCAAAATACAATTAAACTTTTCCTCTGTCTAGCCACGTTTCTTTGTAAGAGCATTCCTAGCAGTGGATGCTTAATTGAGCGTGGATGCTCAATTTAGAGCGTGAACCCCCCCACCCATCCAGCAGTCGGTGGGGGGACGCTCTGTTCTTTTTTTTTTATTTGACAATTTTGCCGTAAACGGTTTTTAGAAAACCGTTTATGGGTTAAACGGTTTTCTGAAAACCGTTTAACCAAAAAATGGTTTTCTGAAAACCGTTTGAATTTGTTTTTTTTTCTTCTAGAATTTGGTCGAACGGCCAAAACGTAGTTAACGGCTATAAAATTGTATATTAAAATAAAGTTTAAATAAATAACTGTTGTTATACAGTAAAATACATTTTAAATTTAGAGCCGTTGCAATTTATAGCCGTTATTGAATATACTTTAATACATTATTCTTTATATAGCCGTTGCAATTACGGGTTGAAGAAGCTATAAAACCACTTCAGGTGTGCACATTTAAGCTTCACAACACCAAAAATGTCTCATAATGTCCACAACGACGATTCTGTTTACGAATCAGATGCGCAAATCGAAGAATCAATAAACTCTAGCGACACTGATCTGGATTATACTGATTCTGATTCCGATGAAGGCGATGAAATGTGGAAGCATACAAAATTTCTGCAGTTTTCTTCAGATAGCTCGACCGATGGCGATAATTTACTGGTTATGATGCAAGTTGTTGCCGTGCAACAATTAAAGATTAACCAACATTTCTTAGCTGAAAGTTCATCTCGGGGTAATCGAAGAGGCAGCACGTACGGTCGTGTAGACAAACGGAAGATGCGGGATCATAAAGGAGGTATTGCAAGATTACTTAGAGATTATTTCAACACCCCTTGTACGTATGGTCCTGAAGACTTGAGACGCCGTTTTCGTATGAGCAAGAATATGTTTATGCGCATTTTCAATGGAGTTGTTGAACACGATAATTATTTTGTTCAAAAACGTAATAGTGCGGGTACCTTAGGATGTTCGCCGTACCAAAAAATTATAGGCACATTACGTGTAATAGCTTATGGAATAGCTCCAGATGCGTTTGATGAGGTTGTCCGAATGGGTGAAAGTACTATTACCTTAAGCCTTGAAAGGTTCTGTGTAGCCATAATTGAAATGTACGGTGAGGAGTATCTACGTGCTCCGACGCAAAGCGATGTCAACAAATTGAAAAGGCTAGGAGCCAAAAGAGGATTTCCCGGCATGTTAGGCAGTCTAGACTGCATGCATTGGGAATGGAAAAACTGTCCTACAGCATGGCACGGCCAGTTTATTGGACATTACCCTAAAGCGACAATGATACTCGAAGCAGTTGCTTCACATGATCTGTGGTTTTGGCATGCATTTTTCGGATGTCCTGGCTCAATGAACGATATTAATGTGCTTCACCAATCACATTTGTTTAAGAGCCTTGCACATGGAAAAGCACCTGCATGTGATTTTAATATTGCAGGAAATACATACGACATGGGGTATTATTTAGCAGATGGCATCTATCCTTCTTGGGGTACGCTTGTCAAAACAATTCCCACTCCTGAAACAGAGAAAGAAAAATACTATGCTAAAAGGCAAGAGGCAGCGAGAAAAGACGTAGAACGTGCATTCGGGGTTCTCCAAGCAAGGTTTGTGATTGTTAAAAATCCTGTTAAATTATTTAAGCCACAGGTTTTGAGCAACATTATGCGTGCTTGTATTATAATGCATAACATGATCACCGAAGAAGAAAGAGGAAAATTTCCGTCTTATTTGGGATATGATCCTGATAACACAGCAACTGTTGTTGCTGATCGAAATCCAGCGACTCTTGAGGTATTTCTAAGGCGACTACGTAAAATTAGGTCTAGGGAGGTCCATAGTAAACTGCAGGACGACCTGGTTGAGCATTTATGGCATACGAAAGGTACTGCTTAGATATAGTCTATGAGGTTGTTGAACTATTGTAACGTTGTAGTACTCAATTATTGTATTGTTTTATGTACTTTAAATATTTTGTCTTTCTATTTAATAGTGTGGCTAATATGCAAAATGCACGTTTGATTTAATATAACTCATTATTTTCACTATTCAGAAGTGGACGACCCAAACTGTATATAACTCCTTGACTCCTTAAAAGCCTTAACTCATTATTTTCACAATTCAAAAGTGGACGGCCCAAACTGTATAAAACTCCTTGACTCCTTAAATGCCTTAACTCTGTATTTTCACACTTCAGAAGTGGATGACCCAAACTGTATGTAACTCCTTGACTCCTTAAATGCCTTATTTTCAAATTTCAAAAGAGGACGACCCAAATCTGTAACTCCTTGACTCTTTATTAGGAGCACGACTTTTAATGTCAGTGGAGCACGACTTTTAATGTCAGTGGAGCACGACTTTTAATGTCAATGGAGCACGACTTTTAATGTGAGTTGAACACGACTTTTAATGTAAGTTGAGCAAGACATAAACTAAACGATATAATATAGCAATACATACTGAATACGATACATACTGAATACGACATACATACTATAACAATACTGAATTCACACATAAACCAAACGATAAACCAAACAATACATACCGAATACGACACATAAACCAAACGATACATACTGAATACGACACATAATATAACAATATACTACTCAAACTGTATAATATGATTGTACCATAACCCGTACACTTCATGGCCGACGAAGTTTGAACGGTACTTGAAAATATAGAGTGAGTCGTACGTCGACCGTTTCTCCTGAAAGACACCATTCTTTTTTCTCTCATCAATTACTTTGCGGTAATTCATACAGTTGGTAGTAAATAAGCAGAAGGCGCTTCTGGTTGCTAAGTTGGGCCTCTGTACTCTACACCTAGTATGATTGTTGTAAAAATCATTGAGGGTAGCCCAAAAATCTTGATCTAACTCTTCTTCCATATGTACTACGTCTGCTTCAATGTACGCCTTTATCAAAACAACGTAGTCTGAAGCAGTCCAGTTTTCGTTTGCCATTTCGAAGTGTGTGGTTAAACTACAATTCAAACGTTTAATATAGGTAGAGCAAAGTTAAAGCAAAGTAAAGTAAAGTAAAGTAAAGAAAAGTTAAAGTAAAGCAAAGTAAAGTAAAGTAAAGTAAAGTAGAGTAGAGTAAAGTAAAGTAAAGCATCACACCATTCAAGGGAATCATTAAAGTTTGTTTGGTTATACAACATTACAGGGTCAGAACAAGTAAACTTACCCTGTTTTCCTTATACTCGCATCCTTTACTTTATAAATACGGAGGTATGGTTGTTTTCCTTATACTCACAAACAAATCCACTTCTAAGCAAACAACAATGGCTGATCCCAACAACAACAATTTCTCTGGCTATACCGATGATAACATTGGTAATTTTACTAATTTATTATCTCAAGCCGACAACCCCTCAATGATTCCATCCCCGTTCCTATCTCCAAAACAAAGTCAATATCTCCACCATATGAACCTCACCCAGCAGTACAGTACCATGTACGGCCAACTTCATAATCAAAACGTACACCAACAGATGTTTGCTCCGGCCCATGTACCGGAGAAAGCCAAGGCCAAACGGTCTTACACCAAGCGAAAAACAAAAGAAACTCCCGTTCAAAGTAGCATGGAAAAAACTGTAGCTACTGGTAAAATATGGAAAGCAGCTGATTATACAGTGTTAGCTAATGCATGGGTAAACGCGTCTGTTGTTGCTGAAGGCCGTTCTGGTGGTAAGTTTTTCTACCAGAGGGTTAACGATTTATACAACGGAGATCCTGAATGCGTGACACGAAGATCAATTGAGAGCACGAAGACTGCATGGTATAATTTGAATAATATGTGTACCAAGTACAAAGGGATAAAAGCATTAAGGGGGGATTCGCTTAGAAGCGGTCAAACATTCAGAGATCTGAAGGACGATTATGATACCATATATCGTGACACATGTAAAACTGAATTCATTGCTCATGCAGTATTGGAAATTCTTTCTTTTTGTCCACGTTGGGCCAATCTATGCGAAATGGATGATGTATATCTTGTGGACACCGAAGAATCTAACTTAAGAAATGTAGCTTCTAGACTTTCGGTGGATTCATCCCCGGGAAATACAGTTGAAGCTCCTATAGCTACAGACGAGGATGGGAATAACAGTACACCTGTGACTCCAAATTCGGGAATGATGTATGGTGGGGTTGAAACAAGGCCAGAATGAATAAAATCAAGCAAAAGAGCACTGCTGAGAAATAAGGAAACAAAAGATTTAGCATCGTCTAGTGATAAACTAACTTCGTTGTTAAGTAATATATCACTCGCATCTGTCTCCAACAACGAAGACCGTGAAAAGCGTAAAGATAAGAAGCTGCAGATAATGGAGATGCAACTGCAGCAAGATGCCGCTAGAACTACAGCTCTCATACAAAGAACTGCTTACAAAGAAAAACGTGAAAGACGTTTGAAGGAAAAAGAAGATGATGCGTTTCTATTAAGGGATATATCGCATTTGACCGGACAGGCTCTTCAGTATGCTTTAGCAAAAACAGACCGTATATTGAGTGCTCAGCAGAAACGATATCAAGGAGAAGAAGGAAGTTCCGAGATGTAGACACAGTCTATGTTGCTATTTCGAGTGTGTTGTATCCTAGCTTTAGTTTTCTAAGTTGGTTGTAATTCTATTTTTTCTATGCTGCTATTTCTGGCTTGTTGTATCCTAGTTTTAATTTTCTATGTTGGGTGTATTGTTTTGCGGGTTATTAAAAAAAATTACTAGTTTTAAGTAATTTATATTGAAATCCATGTTCTAAATTAATTTGAAAACTTATATTTACATAAATTTAAAAATTAATTCACACATATTAAATTAACACATCAAAAAGCGTATTATCTTTAAAAAAATAAAACAATGTTTTATACGGTTCTCACATAACCGTATAAAACCAAAGGGTATTTAAAAACCGAAATTAACCCCTAAACGGTTTTCATAAAACCGTTTAGAGCTTAAACGGTTTTATGAAAACCGTTTAGGGCTTATTCGGTTTTCTTGAAACTGTTTAGGTCTCGACGCTCAAATTTCTGAAATGGCGAGCGTCGCCATTTCAAACTGCTCCCCACCTTCGTCGCGCCACTGCTGGAGAGCGTCGACTCCACTTTCCTCCCCATTTCACCTCCCCTCAACTCTGCTGGGAATGCTCTAAGTAGGGTAATACTCTTATTTTTTGTTCGTAAATTACAAGCATGTGTACTGGAAGGTTTTCATAAATTGCAGTCGCTGTTAAACATATGATTTTTTTTTCTTGAATTTCCGGCCCCAGTGAATTAAAAACCTGCGTCCGCCACTGTTCCAAACTACATGTTGTCGTATTTGATATGCTATATGATTTTGTGCTTTGAAGTTATATATATTCCTAGAGATAATATGTAAGTGGGATGAAGTCAGGTACCATAATGAGAACAAATTATATGGGAAAATAAACGTCAGTGTCTGCTACTTACGGTGTTAATGTAAGCGCTAGAATATTCAATGAGCAACAACCTTTATGTGTTCCACAAACTAGGATCATAATATATCCAATGAATTTGACCCTAAGCAAAGAGAATAGACCAAACACATGGAAAACTTGCTGAAGCAGTCACCTACCAAAACCACAATGACATATGAAAAAATTCCACCCAGGCGTAGAAACAAACCAGAGGTCAGCTGCGTATAGATGAACTCACACGACAACCAACTACAAATAGATGCTGGCCACTGTTTCAAGCAATCACCTTGCCCAGGTGAGCAGTGTTAATAAGACGTCAAGAGGAGCAAAATCTGACCTCACACATTAAGTGACTGCTGCGTTGATAAGTCATATACCAAACAGTTGAAAACCAGCTCCCAACGAGAAAAAGACACCAACCAATAAAACTGATTCACAATGACAAGGTTGAAGCAAGATCAAGCGCATGTTAGGCCATAGGGAACCACTTTACAACACCAATGATAGACGAACCAGATGCAAAACCAGCTCGGCCATATGCGGTAGAAAACCTCCAAAATGACATTGGAATTTATACATCTGTTGGTGGGTAAACTCACGAATAGCAAAACTGGAAATAGGGGAAGGGCTTTGTACAACGATGGAAAAGGCTAAGCTTGGGAAAGGAATGCGGTAGAAAAGAAGGAATGAGGGACGGAAAAGAAAGAACGAATAAGATAAAAGGCGCCTGAAGGGAAGCTAGTCAGTAGTTATATATCGTAATATTATCTTAGACTGAAAATGTTTGTGTTATGGAACCACTCATATGCTACTACAATTTAGTTTTATGTTTAGTGCTTTAGAGCGTTCTATACTTGATGACTACACATTTGTATTGAATGATATTCATACAAATGAAGCCGGGAAAATAAAATGATGCAACACATTGTATGAATATATGTACATGTCCGTATAACAAAAAATGTCATTGAAGAGTCTTCTTGCACTTTTAATAGACGCTTTTCTTGTTCACTTATTTTAGGCTCTATATGCACATTGACGTCAAAAGTTGGTCCAACGACTATCTACCCCCAACGTATGCTAAACGCACACGAAAATAATAATAGAGATTAATGAAAAAGTAAATAAGTAAAAGACACACAATATTTTATAGTGGTTCGACTTATATCAAAGCCTACGCCCACATATAATCTTTGTTTATAATGTCGATTACAGGTTACAGTGATTTTTCAGAGGAAGAAAAAAGAGAAAGAAGTGATCTAAACACGAAATCCTTGTGTCGAGTCTAGGGTACACAACATACTAAATATGGAGTGCCGAATATACGTTGTTCTTCGAGGATTTCAGAATGACTTTCCATTTCTAGGAGTAGTTGTATTTATACGCAAGCTAGTGGGCCAAACTTGCATCCGGCGTGAAATACATCTTTTTTGGGCTTTAACACGTGGAGCTTGATCCTATTGAATAGTTGTAGGCGGCGGGAACCAGTACTGCTCATGAATAGTTCTTCCTCGAAATAAGTGGCATGCATGGAATTGAATATTTGGTGTGTAAAAAGAAGTGCTGGTCAAAGCATGTCTACTACTTCACCGTTGGGGAATAGAACTTTGTTTGATAGCGTATAACATGCATTGATAGTTATGTTGATCCGATATGGTAGGACATAATTTCACTTAGATTCTTCTGATCTTGTATTCCAGCCGATTCGATCTTTCAGGATTAGGTCAGTCGATCTGCAGACGACTCGACCAATTGGTTTGTTTTTTTCTTTAAGAGGTTGCTATCTTTATTTGTTGAGAAGTCATCCCGAGCGAACCAATGTTCGATCGACCCAAAACAAAAGTCACTACAACAAAACAGTCCTTTTACAACGGGCAAAAACCGTTGTAATATGTATTTCACAACGGGCGTATGCCCGTCTTAATATGCGTCGTCGTAATAACTCCTAACTATTTGACAACGAGCAATGACTGTTGTAAAGGACCGTTGTAATAACTTGTTCTGTCACATGCAATGACTCTATGACAATGGTTATAAACCTGTCGTAATACCTAATAAATTACAAGCAGCTTTTGCCCGCTGTAATATAGTATATTACAGCGGTCCTTGACCGTTGTAATATACTGTATTACAATGGGCAAAAGCCACTTGTAATTTATTACGTATTACGATGGGAAAAAGACGCTTGTAATATACTATTATACTACTTGGTAAACCTGTTTTACAACAGGCCAACAACCTTACACAATAACTATTCAAATCAAATAAATATTTTATTACACTTCTGAATAGTACAAAGTTTTTTTTATCTTTGTTACACAATAACTATACAAAATGTTCATTTGTACAAGTATTGCCACACTACATACACTCTGTTACACTCACTCTCACTCTCAATGTCTTCATCTTCAGTGATTGACCCAAAACCAATTGCTAAGCCTATGAAGCTCTTCAAATTTGTACTCAAACCAAAAAACAAGTACCTAGAAATGAATGTAGTGCACAGTTAATGTAAGCATAATCAATATAAACATTTTGATGCATGCCGAGTTGGCGGTTTATAAAAGAAACACAGTTCTAAGGCTATATATTTTATTTTCCTCATGAGTGAGCAAAAATTCAGTCAGGTGGGTTACCTTAGTGAGCCACTGTCAACAAAAACACAATGAAGTTGTCCTCCAATTTAGATGCCGTATAGTATGCATATTAAAAGACAACTTCAAGAAGTAAGTCCGATAATTATAACTACTCTAGCTTATAACCCGACGAGTTACCCAATCGTTACGTAGCTCACTTGATCAAACTTAACATGCTAGAACTTCACAACAGATAGTTGTCAATATTAACCCATGATTTACCCAGAGTATATATTGGGAATTCAGCGCGTGCTTCTTAACAGCATACAAGCGTGACCTTAATTCTCTATGATTTTAAAGAAAGCTCCCTACAAAGAAATTGGAATATAACTAAAATCTACATGCTCTATACACACAAAAATATAAAACATGAGAAGGAAAAATAAATAAAGGAAAAAGCCTTTGTAACCTACACCAAACAAATTTACTTTAGTGATGTGATAGGAAATTCATGCACAGTTCCAGAAATTCCAAAATTACTTTTAGGATTCTCATATTAATGTCCTTGTGCAGAAAAAAGGATGACACATAAGCCTATTCAAGTTTCAGAAACAAACTTAATCTAAACATTAATAGTAGAAAGGGTACTGCATTTAACTTGATAATAAATACGTTCATATAAACCATGTGCATGTGAATGTGATGATAGTTAAAGGTTTACCGTGTATGTAGTAAAAGCTTATGCCACTATCGAATCCCCAAGCATGTCTCAAACCAAATTGTCGATGACGATCAAGCACATAAACCAGATAGGACAGGATATAAATAACAACCTATGGAGAAAATACATGGGTATTAAAATACACAGTACAGAAAATGATACATAGTTGAAATAAAACTGAAGAACAAAATAAGCTACAACAGACTTACAAGTTGAACAACACCAAAGATACTAATATATCACGGGTCACTAAAAATTTGAACTTCAATGTTCTCCATTTTCTATCTGCATGGCCATGAACTCTCAAGTAGTAAGGAGCCTTGCATGTTGTACAATGAGAAAATAAAAAACCTTCCTGGAGTATGTACACATTAGTATTAAAATGGCATCTTAATGGGTACTCAGTTCTGACAACGGACCCAAATTTGAGCCTTTTTAGTATTTGATCCCCATCTCTAATCTAGTTGGTAGAAATGTCAATATAAAATTGAATATGCAAACCAATTAAAATAGATTAAAGTACGATACCGTATATAAAACACATATCATATCAAGTAGAGGCTTTTTTTACAGTAACAATAATGTAACAAGAAACATAGAACTCAATATTCATTTGTTGTATTTTATATCTAAGAATCAAATAAAAGAGAAGATCATGCTTTAAGTAAAAATCTGACTAAATCAAAGCCTAGTGCATGTTATGTCTACCAGTAACTCTATTTGCAAGGAGGATTCTTAATCATTCTCAAGATAATAAACTGTAGACTATACGTTTCACGTTTAAAGAAATTAACTAACTTTGATTGACAAAACCTACAGGTTGGCTAATAAGTAAAATTAATGAAAATTCAAACACAAGTTTTGACACCACAACAGTCTAAAGAAAAGCCATTTCAGACCAAAGAATTCAATACAAAATAAAAAGTTATAATTGATGTGTTAAAAATATAACAAAATAAGAGGTTATAATACACCTGATTGTTTTAGAAATAAGGCAAACACTAATAAATATTTATTTAATACTCATATTGGCCTAATACACGTTCATTCTTCAGAAGGTGATGGTTCATTCCTCAAAATAATACAGCCTCAAATTCCAATGCTGTATAGACTGATGTAATGCAAATTGATGTAACAGATAAGCATAATTTAATTAAGGACCATAAACGTAAGTATGGTAACAATACTAAGACATCATTTCCATTCTTTCAAACACACAGTGCAAATAAAATGAACAAAGGAATCACTTTAGTCTAAACGCACCATATATAGTAACCGTACATATTACTATATCCTGTATTTCTATTTCACGGTTCTCCAAACAAATTTCAGTTTCTTGGAAACCCATGTGAACTGCTAAGATAGCTTTATTATAAACACATACTCTCCTATAAGAAACTGCTAAGTTAGTTAATTTAGATCCAAGTAATTAACGAACATACTTTGTTTTGATCAATACATAATGGTTTTTTTTAATCCATGAACAAGAACATAATCAGGTTTCTAGTCAAGAAGGTGCAATCAGCTAACATAAAAACTCAAGTATTCTACGTATGATTATTTCATAAAAGAGTAAATCTTCAGAAACAAAACAACTCATAACTTACTATATGATGAGTCAACGCATACCAGCATTTGTAAAAAATGTACGCTTGAGAATCATTCTTCCTAGGATGCATCTCCCTTTCCCACTCTTCCAAAAGAGTGTCGGACACCTCATCAACCTTAATTGTAACAGCATCCCTAATCACATACCACGAAAATGCAATCACCAACCAATTGTTGACAACCCTATCCACATTCATGGTCAATGCAGACGTCTTCCCAACAAGCAAAAACACAGCCAAGTTCAATGCATAAGAATACAATGGATTCGTCCCAAATATCAGGAAATCAAAATGGAACAAACTCGCACTCTTCAAAATAGGCATCTGCACAACCATCCAAGGCACAAATAAGAAGGCAAAGCAGCATGGTGAAACATAGTTCAAACTAATTATGGGATTCAGACTTATTCCCTTGCTAGTGAGCAAGATCTGAATTAAAACCAACCTGATCGCCTCAAAAGCCACTGCACTAAGCTGTAAAGTAACACCCCAAGCGTTAAAATGCCACATATATTTTAATCCTAACATATTTTTATTTAATTATTAGGTTCATGACAAAATACCACATATATTTTAGGTCAAATGGTACTGCATGTGCTAATAATGTATATACATAGTTACTTCGGAAATCCAAATCTAACATTTTCAAGGCCTTATATAAATAAACAACAAATTGGTTCATACAACATGTAGGCTAATAGCAGCAACTACAAGAACTAGCAGTAGGCTAAAGAAAGATTTTTTTTTTTCAACCCATGTATTATCACATGGCCAAGAAATGAACATCTATTCCCTTACATCTATAGGTGAAAGTTTATCAAATAGGATGGCAAAGTAGCAGCCACAACGTAAGCAACATGACCGGGTCTAATTTCACATGTCACTTTTATACTGATATCATACATGAATAAATGTCATGCACATACAGGAAACATATTAGGCATTTAGTGCGGATACTGAAACAAAACAAATTGTCTTAACAAGGATATTAGGAACAAAATGTATGACAAAATGCATGTGCATGTTGATCAGCAACGCAATACATTAAATGGTCATGGTAAACACTTGTAAAAAAAATCTTCAAATACATACTCCAGTGCATATCAATGGAGCCAGGTTAAAGATCAAATATAAATTGTCCATTGACTGTTTTATGCTCCATGTTCAACAAATTATTATTGGTATAAAATTTTGCTGGCAACAGCAACTAGATGAAGTTATTTTATCAAACACAATTGTTCTGTTCTCACATTTCAAGCTTGTTACTGAAAATATAGTGAACTGATTGTTAAGTTACTGGGAAGCTAACGGTCAGATAAACCAAATAGACATTTAGATTTCGATGATACCGACTTGCCTACAAATGAAATCTCACCTCAAACTGTATGCTAAAATGTTAAGACCCTTTTACTACTCTATTTTAATTCATGACATGCACAGACTAGTGGTAAACAACATTTTCCAAAGTGGAACACAACCAAATAGTTCACATGTTGAGGCATGCAGAACAAAATAAAACTTCAAACTAAATCGTCTATGCGATGACAGGTTCTTAATTGACAACAGAAACAACAAAAGGCCAAGGCCAGCAACGCTCCAGACCAAACAACATATAATCAGACAAATATAAAATGGAATGGTCTCAGGTCCAAGCATAAACATGGCCAGTAACTTGGTTTGGTTTTCATGATGGGGTTAGATTTACAGGAAATGGGAGAACCAGGCATGTAAGGTGAACATGCGTCAATTAAATAAGTCCATGAATTTGCTAAATAATAATCTCAAGTTATTAAAATAACAACATGAGAAAGGGTAAAACATCAACTTCGGATCGACACACAACTAAGGTCACAAGACAACCAAGTATTTGAACGACTACATGTTATGGCCACTGCAGTACGAGGGAAGATGACAGTAAGGTATAGCCCAAAGCACAGTGCAAAACCAAACCACGCAAGCAAATCAACAATCAAACATAAATTTTATTTCAGCATGATATTGAGGTTGTAAACACTTGAAACCAAAAGCGAATCGTGAGCTGAAGCTCACTTACAGTGAAGGACAGAAGCGCGGGTGGAAGAAAAGGTGGCAACACGGTGCTTCACGGCGGCTCAGTGGGTGGCTACAGCCTGAGTCAACGGTGGAGATGCGGATGAAGGGGCCAAGGCCGAGGCTCGCATACGGTGGCTAGGGGTTCGAAAGGGTGCGATAGCCATGGATCGATGTAGGGTTCGGAGGTGCTGCCATTTCGATTTCGAGAAGGTCGATTGGGTGCCGGTGGTGGAACAAAGAATGGCCGGCGCGGGTTCGATCTGAGGAGGAGGGAGCGACATCACTACGCCGACGAGCTGAAGGACAGAAAAGTTAATCAGCCATGATTTTCGATTTACATTGTTCTTTGATTTGGGGAAAGATATTGGTTTTCTGATTTTTTTGGAAAGGGGATTCGGCTGCTAACAAAAATGAAGAGGGATGGGAATATAAAAGAAAGCGGAGAGTACACGGACACGGTGATAAAGGAAGCCAGGACACGCGTTAGAAACTCAGCACAATACGACCAAGTGTCAAAAATCTCAGAAATAAGAACAAGTGTCAAAAATTAAATAAAACAATTATTTTTCAAGCATAAATAATATTTATAATACTATGTATACAAATACAATGTGGTATTTATTTATTTCAAATACACTCCAATATATTTGCAAAGACCAAAATTCAACTATATAAAATTATTTAAATATAATTCCTAACGAAATTCCAAAATGAAAAAAAAAATCAAATTCGAATTAAATAGATTATATCATAAGTTTTCAAGTTAAATAATAATTTCAAAATAAAATTTCTCAACAAAATATATCAAATAACTTAAATTTTAAAATATTACAAACATTAAATTAACGAAACATTTAATTCAAATAAAATTTAAATTTCACTTACAAAATATGTTTCTCCCGAAATATACCAGATTAGATTTCAAATAAAACCAAATATAAATTTTCTAAATTATCAATTTTAAAATAAATTCATATATTAAAGAGTCGAAAAACTGGTTCGTTACAATTATTTTTATAATATGAATATATTTCGATGAGATTAGGACAAATAAAATATATAAAATCTAATACGATTAGTTGGCTTGCTAAACTGTTCTTGCTTGCAAATTATGATTCCATACATGTGTCCAAGTATGCTCGGAGTTAGAACTCTCAAATCAAAGAACAAAATTGTATTTTTATCCTTTTCTAAAAAACGCTGAAATGAAATATTATTATTTATGAATTTTCACTTATAATAAATTACTAATTATAAATTATTTAATATTAAGTATATATTATTATTTATTTGTTTTCTTAATTAATTAATCTTTTTTATTAATTAGTAAAAAATAATTATTAAATGTTACTTCATATTATTAATTATAATTTAATGTTAATTATTAACCGTAGTTATCAATTATTGTTTGTCACCTATTACAACGAGCATTTTTAGTCCATTGTAAAAATGTTACTAATTTCGTTGTGGTGCTCACGAAGGGATGGAGCTGCGTGCGATGTTGGGGTTCTTATCGGGTTTGGGTTTGGTGTAAAAATGTTTTGGAGATAGACAGTGGATTGGAGTTACCAAGGAGGAGTGGAAAGTGAGCGGTGATTTTATGCCAATAAACAAATCTGGAGGCAAAAAATTGGATTTGGAGCCAATGGGAAATTCCATTTTGGAGCCAACGAAATTTGGTTTACAGCCATAATAAAAGTTTGTAAAGGTGTTACAACTAACAAAAAAATAATAGTTTTTAAATATTAACATCTGTATAGGTTATAATAAGAATCTATTACAACTAATTAAAAAGAAGAATTGTTAAAATTACATTTGTATTATAACAGGCAAAAAAATGTTGTAACATTTCTATTATAACTGAAGAATATTTGATTTGCATCCAAATTTCAAAAATAAAAAATCGAAATCTACCATCCAATATCAGTATTATACAATTATTACTTCTGAAAGTAAAACTAAGTCTATTAATTTTTAATAGTAATATTATTAATAATAAATTATTAATATTATTGTTAGTTATAAATTATTAATATTTATTTTTAATTATGAATTATTATATATTTGATACTAATTACTCGATATTACTTATTGATAACTCGAAAGTAAAATTAAGCCTATTAGAATACTGATTATATACAATAATTGGTAATTAAAGACTATTTATTCATAATCATTAATGATTATAAGTTATAAATGATTAATTATTAAATATTAATAAATAATATAATAGTTAGTAATTAATAACATAAGATTAATATAATATTATTAATGATTAATTAATAAATAATAATAAAAATAATCAATATTAATTTTAGGAAAGTATTGTAATTATTAATTATTGATTGTTGAAAATTTGTAACAGATATTTTATGATTATTGTAAAATTGGTACCAGTTAAAACAGACACATTTTATGATCATTGTAAAATTAGCACATATTACAACGGGCATTTCCGGTTGTAAAGTTGACACCACTTACAATGGGCATTATGTGACCGTTGTAAATTAGATATCTATTACAATGGGCATTCTGTGAACGTTGTAAAACTGATATCTATTACAACAGGCTTTTATTGACCGTTGTAATAGCAATCTATTAAAACGGGCAATCTTTGCCTGTTGTAAAAAGGGCATTGTACATGACATCTATTACAACGGTCAAGAAATGGCCGTTGTAATAGCATTCTATTACAACGGAAAGCAAATGCCCGTTGTAAATTGGACATTGTAATAAAGTATTTTTGTTGTAGTGAGTCGATTCTGTGAGCATCGGGTCGATATATGGTAGAGAAATAGCTTTGTTCTTGAGTCATGACGGCTTTTGCTAAAAATCTGATCAACACTTTTCCCCCCAAAACATATCTTTTTGGAAAAAGGAGATATGTTTTGGATTTTTGAGTAACAGAGATCCAGTAAGCCATGGTTGCGCCGAGCCATATTAAGGGAAGAAAACCGATGATCAATGATTGTATTAAGGTTGGATGACCGACAACCGCTGACGATCGTATTAAGGCCTGGAAACCGACAATCTTCCGAGTGATCTTGTTAAGGCCAAAAGCTTACGAACGCCCGAAAATAAGTCGACCATTTTAAGCCGATCTTGGTAGAAGCAAAAGAAATGGGACACTGCCAATTAAATGATACCTACAAAGAATTAAGGTATAAGTCATACCCGGCGGACGAGTATAAACCATACTCTGTTTTTCCTGGCAAGACCGTGTAGCCTTTCGTACCACGGTTTTTAAAGTTGAACATTAACCATATCCGCAGAGGGATCAGAAGATATGAGCATAAACCATACTAGTTAGTTAATAGTTTTTACTTGTTAAACCCTGACAAGGTTTGGTTCGAGGATTATCTATGCTCATGCTGAAGGATAGGCATAGGACATGCCCAGTTTTATAAAGTTGGTGAGCCTCAATCATACTCGGCTTAAAAGAGGTGGCGAGTATTAATCAAACTCGGCTTAACGGATTGGCGAGCATTAAGCATACTAGGCTTAAGAAAATTGTTTAGGTATGGTGGTGTGCATCGACTATGCTCGGTTTAGAGATGGTGGCTAGAACTGACCATATTTGGGTTGGCGAGCTTTAACCATGCTCGGCTTGAATCATTCAAACATAATCCATGTTCGAAAAAGAAATTTTATTGCTGCTAAACAGCTATTACAGAAAAATGAAAACAAATCCTAATAAGTATATAGTTGAATCCAGAGCACGCCTAGGGATTAAATCCTAACCCTGTACATGTGTACTTCAAACTATTCACGTTATTGAAAAAAATAACAAAAGTACATTTCTTATATCCTAAGAAATAGGAAATATCCACAATGATCTAAACTAGATCGGTTAATGAAGCCACCATTGCTAGGCTCCTGGTCCTGTCCATTTCGGGGAGCTCGGGGATCGATCTTAGGAGCCTGGGCAGAAGTATGTAGCGGCGTGGCTAGTGCAATTTTTTGATGTACTCATGTAGTTCTCCACGCCAAATCCTATCCTCAAAGATATCGTGTTGATGTCTACATTGATTGGTGCTATGACCAGCCATGTTATGATACATGCAGTGCTTTCCGGATTCGAGTTCTTTTTGGGTCAGCTCCCTTCGAGGACGCTTAAGGGAAGATAGAGATCCTCGTACGTCGAGGTAGATGTCTAGTAGGGATGAATTGAGTTCAATGTATTGATCATGCTCATTCTCTCTCTAGAGTCATACGTTCTGATCGTTCTTTTTCGAGGCTTTTCCTTTTCCACTGTTCTGACCATTAGTGTTGGATGGGCCTCCATCCTTGGTAGCAGGTACCTTAAGGCTTTCCATCTCGACGTTAGCATCATATTGCCGGAGGAATCAATTAGCTTCGGCATAGAAATCTTCAATGTCCTTGGCATGTCTCTGGTTAAAGGGATTCTGAATTCTGATCGGCTTTGTACTCCAACTATGGTGGCCGTAAGCACCATCGATGGCTCAGGTCGATCAATTTATGCTACTACCATGTTGAATCTTTCTAGGAAGAAATGTAGGCTTCCGCCGTACTGTTGCTTGATGGATGTAAGGAACATGACGCTCTTTGGTCAGGAGATGTGAACTATGAACTACTCGATGAAGTGGGCGACCAACATATTCTAATTGTTGATCAACTCGGCTGCTAACTACCGAAACCACATGCCAACTATCTCGATGAGAAAGAGTAGGAAGCACTTATAGCCATGACATTCGTCGATGCTAATGGTACTTCCATGTTTCTCATGAGATGTATGGTCGGGTCGGCCCCTGCCATTGTAGGGCTCTAGGACCGGAAGCTTGAAGTCTGGAGGATTTCAGGAATTTCTGATCACCCATGTGAATGGACTACGATGTATGTTATCCATATCCTGTTGAGAAGCCGTGCCTCAGGTGCTAACCTCGTTATTATAAAGCAGTTTAAAGAGTTAATATCAAGAGACTGCAACTTGTTCGCAAATTCCAACCGGTCGATCTCGCTTGCTCTAACTAACGCACTAACTGGTCAAGCAAAGCCCATTCCAGTCAGTCGAGCGATAGCATCACATCGAAGGTTTTTCGTCCAGACTGATCGATCACTTTAGTAATTGAGTCGTTCACCATTAATGAATCAGGCCTTACAAGTATTATTTGCCCGGTCGTACATTGCGTTAAAATCTGGTCGCTCAAAGTTCATGCTTGCACATATATTTAGGACATGGAATGGGCATCGAAGTTATATGGCTGGAAATGTACGAGGAAAGAAAGGAGTGTATACAAAGAACTCTACGTCAACATGAATACAAGATATTGCTAAAAGAAGGTCCAACGTGTAAATGTGGCATCAACCTGCTGATGAAAAAACAGTATGGTACAGATGTTACTCATATATTGCGAGCATAACAAATACATGTTGGCACAACATGTGTTTAAATACAAAAATGGGTGGTTCATGGATTCGTTGGCAGAGCGTATGTGGCTCATTTACACTAATAGCATGAGACTTGTATGCATCGTACATACAAGAGTAAACACGTGAAGTCCAGCCTTATACCGTAACACTTAATACAAACTTGGTTGAGAGCTTGAAATCATGAACAGGTCCTCGTCAGCATTCAAATGGACTGGTCGAGCACTTCGTGAGCAGCAGATCAGGTCGTTCAGTTCATGCAGATCGCACATGACAACAGATCAGGTTTGCTTCGTTGCAAATGGATTTAGCAGCTCCAGTGTACGAGACGTCGTACATTCTACAATCGTTCAGTCAAGAGTGCTCTCGCTCATAACATACGAAGCTCACTCATATTCAAGGTAGAGCAGACTTTAGGAATGCATAGAAAAAGTGCATATATTAATCTCATTTTGCACAGTAGGAAAGAGGAATTGCATACATGTAAATTTTGTTCCCACATTTCGCGAGAAGACAACGACAACTCACTTGTTTATTATGGGACTCGGTCATTCAATAATACAAAAGCGTGTTCATTTTACACGTGGTCGTTTAGCACACATCTGAACAATTCGCTCGCACATGTTGGTAAAACATGTAGCAGCCCGCGCCTCCGATCGCATAAGATATTGTCCTCAACTTAACCACCATATATGTGTGGGGTTTTATTCCACAAAAGGCCTCGGCGTTAGTAAGAGATGGATCTACTATAAAAGTACCCACTTCACACAGGCTTCCACGATGTGGGACTTAGGGGTGTTACATTCTCCCCTCCTACAGAGCCCAACTTCCCCGTTGGCTCACAAACACCTCACCCAGGCTTTGTAGTCCACATAGCAGAATTCCGGCTCGGTATTGGCTCTAATACCATTGTAACAGCCCGCACCTCCGTTCACACAAGATATTGTCCCCAACTTAGCCATCGTATAGGTGTGAGGTTTTGTTCCACAAAAGGCCTCGGCGTTACTAAGAGATGGGCTCTACTATATAAGTACCCACTTCACACAGACTTCGATGTGGGACCTAGGGGTGTTACAAAACATCCCGTTTGCTCACTAGAAAACCTGTTCGGAACGTTGAGTACAAGCCACGTGGAGGGGGAGCACCGAATTAAAAAGACTGGCACAAAGATAGGGGTCGCTCACATTATTGTATGGGAAGCAGTCGCTCGTTCTTTTAAGGAGAAGTCGCTCGCTCAAACTTATATAGATCTAACGCCTGCCTAGTGCCAACTGTAAAGCGCATTCCGCCAGCTGGGCAGTGGCAATTCTATAAATTCCCAGATGAGCGACCTGTAGCTTGAACACCGTAATTACGACTTTGCCACCTAGTCCAAACTTTTCCTATAAATAGCACATTTCACCACACTTCAAGGGACCGATTTTTCCACCACCGTGAAGTGTTGTCCAAAGGTTTCCTCCACCATTGAAGAGCTCTCCAACCACCATTAATGGCTTCCAAAGCTCCCTACATCTTCCTCCAACGGTGTGAAGATCAAATCACCTTCTCGAATCTTCACTAGGGATCATTCAAGCTTCATTCTACTCCTCTCCTACCGCTATTTATTCTCATTAAAGTCTAGGTCTACCACAAATTCATCATGAAGCCATGGAAGCTCACCTAAATCACTAAGTGATTGAAGATCTACACTTCAACTACTACAAATTAAGAGGTCTCCTCCATTCCTCCATGAATTCAAGCGTAATCTAGATCATAAAAAGAGTGAAAAGAGGGAGAGAGATGAACATTATGAATGAATCCGTATATCTTGTAGTCTCCAAAGTGATAATGAGTATCGCCTCCAAAGTGATAATGAGTATCGCCCCCAAAGTGGACGTAGATCTATTTTAGATCGAACCACTATAAAACTCTTATGTCTTTACTTTCCTTTTCCCACTTACTTTTCATTTGTGGCCCAATTTTCTATTGCATACCGAATTGGTGAAGTATGATCTAAGTGCCTTTGGTGTTGAACATTTTTGGTGAAAACATTTGGCACCTACCATGAGGCCGCATTCACATTTACTTCTACCACACTCTCTCTTAAGGTTAAAGGCCTTGCATTGAAACTCGAAATCACCTCCTTTTTCAACATAATGGCTAAATCAAAGAAGACCGCGAGTAAGGTAATTGAAGAAACTGCCTATGTTGATAACAATGAAGTTACTCCGCCTACTAATCGCTTTGAAATTGGTAAGAATTCCGTTGGTGGGGCCGGTGTCACGAAGAATGAATTAAATGCCTCTATTGCCAACATGAACCAACGAATGGATGCTTCTATTAAAGCTATGATGGAGAAAGTCGACGCCATCCTTAATGCCCGGCCGAATCCAGCCCCTCAAAATGTCCATGCTGATCTCGCAGAGAATAACTACTTGTCTGCTTCTAAATGTGATCACAACGACAACATGGATGACGATTATGATTGGTGGAGTGACAAGGACGAAGATAATGTCGAAAAAACGAAATCAAAAGCTAAGAATCATTCTAAAGTTAATGATCCAAAGTTTACGACTTCCATCACGAGAGCACCTCTTCATAGAGAAGGCAAAGCAACTAAGTTCTCAAATCAAGACCGCATGCCTAGATGAATGTTTGGAAAAGAGCTCAGCTTTGCGGAGCAGCATAGCACTGAAGAATACATCTCCGACATGATATAGCAAATCATGAAGAAGAATCAAGCTAGAAAAGACGATGAAAGAGAATGGGACTTCTCTCTTATTAGGACTCCATTCATAGAGAGAATCCTTGAAGCAGAATGCCCTAAAAAGTTCAATCCACCATCTTTGCCTCTGTACAACAGTCTCGTTAATCCAAACTAATTTCTATTCAAATACTAGTGGAATATGAGCGTAGCTAAAGCAACTGATGAGATGAGATGAACGTATTTTGCCCTCTACTTAGAAGGTGCTGCATCATTATGGTGTAGGAAGCTTCCACCTAAATCTGTCGATCGGTTTTCTGACCTAAACAAAAAGTTCAAGGAACAGTTCCGCTTATATGCTCCCAAAGCCAAGGATGCTATAACGCTCTCTGCAATGAAATAGAAGCCAGGGGAAACTGTCAAAGCCTTCCTCTATTGATTCAATATTGCTTTGTCTGAAGTAAGGAATCCGAAGCCACGTATAACCCTCATGGCTTTACTCGACGCTATAGACAAAACAAGTGAATTCGGAAGATGGATAAAGATGAAGGAACCAAATACACTTGACAAGTTCTATAAGATAGTAGAGGAGTACATGAGAGTGGATGATAATCATATACCTCTTCAAATCGTTGGTGGTAACCAAATTCTTGAAGCTCCCAAAAGTGCAGCTATTCAATCTAATCAGAAGAATACTCAAGGTAGAAACGAGCCAATGACGGGAATGACAACAAAGCTAATAAGAAGTTTTGTCTACTTGACTCGTTTGAACTAACGCCTCTAAATGAAATTCCTGAAAACATCTACCTTTCCACGCAGGATGAAGAAGATTATCCGGAACCTCGGCCAATAAAGATGAATGACCATCTAACCAAATCTGGGAAGTTCTGCATGTTTCATAATCAGCCAGACCACAATACCAACGAATATAGGCATCTGAAATCATTAATTGAAGAGCTGATTAAGAAGAACCGCCGATAACAATATGTGAAGAATCCCCAAGAGACAAATCCTTCTACAACTCCTGAAGGGCAAGGGGCATCAAACGACCGATCTGGTCTAAGCAACAGAGTTCCTGCTCAATCTGATCCAAGGCCGATAATCAACTGATGACCGTTGATGATGTTACAATAGCCGCGGCTCAGAATAAGAGATTTCTACCGCCTTTACTTCACTTCTTGCATTACTTTACTCTTTTCTATGTTCTACTCTCTTGTAAAAAGTCTATAATGATTTACATGCATTGTATCAGACCATGGCTGTACAAAAGAAATATTACCTGCTTGTGTAAATCTCTGAACTGCAAAATTTTCTTTAATATAAAACTTGCTAACGAACGATTTCTCATTGCAGGCTTTTCAACAAGTGTTTACCTCCTTAAAATCTGACCAGATAAGACAACCCTGACAATACCCATTCAACGGTAGATCGAGGAAATCTCAGTGAATCAAATGGCAGATAAGGAAGCAAGAGGTCACGGATCTAAAACCCCATCCCCCAATGGTTTGCGGGAATCCGTAAGCGCGAAACGAAGCACAGGAGCTCGCTTAAGCGAGACGAAGCATGGGAGTTCATAAGCGCGGGGCAATGCAACCTTCAACTAGTGGTTTGCGGGAATCCATAAGCGTGAAATGAAGCGCGGGAGCTCACTTAAGCGAGACGAAGCGTGGGAGTTCACAAGCGCGTGGCGATTCAACCTCCACCCACTGGTTTGCGGGAATCCGTAAGCGTGAAACAAAGCGCGGGAGCTCACTTAAGTGAGACAAAGCGTGGGAGTTCGTAAGCGTGGGGCGATGCAACCTTCACCGAATGGTTTGCGGGAATCCGCAAGCGCGAAACAAAGCATGGGAGCTCGCTTAAGAGAGATGAAGCATTGGAGTTCATAAGTATGGGGCGATGCAACCTTCACCCAATGGTTTGCGGGAATTCATAAGCACAAACCGAAGCGCATGAGCTCGGTTAAGCGAGATGAAGCGTGGGATTTTGTAAGCGTGGGGGCGATGCAACCTTGATCCAATGGTTTGCGAGAATCCGTAAGCACGAAACAAAGTGCGGGAGCTCGCTTAAGCGAGACGAAGCATGAGAGTTTGTAAGCGCAGTGCGATGCAACCCTTACTCAAACCTCATGGGAGTTCGCAATGCAGACCGATGCGACAATCCCAAAACCCTTTCGATAGAGAAAGTAACCACTCCCCAGCAGAGGTCAGGAATACTTGGTGAACTCTATAATTCTGATTTATTCGATAGAAGGACGAATATTGGATTATAACAGCCTCTCCAAAACACGAGGCATCCCATAGAGTCTTTGACGTCAGAACTAATCGACAAAGCGAACAAACATTGGGCAGCAAAAATTATTCCCATAATGAAGACTAACGATGACCTCCCAAGCCGGGGCATGAATAATCGAAGCTTCCCCAAAAGAAAGCAGAAAATAAATCACAAATACGTATTTCCCAAATGAGAAATACCGTACCTCAACACATAAGTCATTAAAAAAATGACGCTTTGGAATCCACAGTCAGCTTCAGTCGATTTGTCGATCTTATGCGTTACGTTAACATGAATTAGAATATTGTGTCTGTACAAATAATATTCGACGAGTTATAAACCGTTGAATAAAACAAATCCGGTACAAACACTTTATTCAATTTAAAACAAAATTTGCTATAAATCATTTTTAATGATTACTAATCCACTATCGATATGGACAGTCGATGGTGAGTATAAGTCCAGAATCACGCAAGTGCTTATTTTAATTATGGAATAGGTGACATGAAGCTTATGGAATTAAAGTATGATCTGTCACAGCAAAGAAAAAGCTATAATTGGATCTCAACACAAAAGTGTATTAACAACAATGTTCATTTCGAAGCCCGCATCTCTTACCAGCAAAAAATGCAAGCTTCGAGGGGCAAATGTTAACCTCGTTATTATAACGCAGTTCAAAGAGTTAATATCAAGTGACTGCAACTTGTTCGCAAATTCCAGTCGGTCGAGCTCGGATGTTCTAGCTAATGAACTAACCGGTCGAGCAGAGCCTATTCCGCTTGGTCGAGCGATAGCATCACATCGAAGGTTTTTTGTCTAGACTGATCGATCACTTTGGTAACTGAGTCGTTCACCGTTAAAAAATCAGGCCTTGCGAGTATTGTCTACCTGGTCGTACATTGAATGAAAATCTAGCATCTCAAAGTACATGCTCGCATATATATTTTGGAGATGGAATGGGCGTCCAGGTTATATGGCTGGAAATGTATGAGGCAAGAAAGGAGTGTATACAAAGAACTCTACATCAACATGAATACAAGATATTGCTATAAGAAGGTCCAACGTGTAAATGTGGCATCAACCTGCTGATGAAAAAACAACATAGTATAGTTGTTACTCATATATTGCGAGCATAACAAATACGTGTTGGCACAACATGTGGTTGAATAAAAGAACAGGTGGTGCATGGATTCGTTGTCAGAGCGCACATGGCTCATTTACACTAATAGCACGAGATTTGTATGCATCGTACATACAAAGTATACGCGTGAAGTCCAGCCTTATACTGTAACACTCAATACAAACTTGGTTGAGAGCTTGAAATCAAGAATAGGTCCAACTCAGCATTCAAATGGACTGGTCGAGCACTTTGTGAGCAGAAGCTCAGGTCATTCAATTCATGCGGGTCGCACGTGACAGTAGATCGAGTTAGCTTCCTCGCAAATGGATTGAGCAGCTCCAGTGTATGAGAGGTCGTACATGCCACAATCATTCAGTCAAGAGTGCATAGGGTCCCTCATAACATACGGAGCTCGCTCGTATTCAAGGTAGAGAAGACATTAGGAATGCATGGAAAAAGTGAAAATATTAATCTCATTTTGCACAGTAGGAAAGAGGAATGGTATACATGTAAATTTTGTTCCCACATTTCTAACGGTGTCAGTGATTGTGTGGCTGGGATTAAAAAGGTGGAATTCGGGGGTAATCATAGCCTCACACCACTAACACCGTTACTGGTGTCATGATGACCCACGTTAAAAAAGTGTCAACAAACTCGTATTGACATTTCGCAAGAGAGCAATAATAACTCACCTATTTATTATGGGACTTGGTCATTCAATAGTACAAAAGGGTGTTCACTTTACACGTGGTTGTTCAACACGCATTTGAACAGTTCGCTCGCACATGTTGTTAAAACAGCCCGTTCGCTCTCTTGAAAACCTATTTGGAACGTTGAATATAAGCCACGTGGAGGGGGAGCACTGAATTAATAGGACTGGCAAAAAGATAGGGGTCGCTCGCATTATCGTATGGGAAGCAGTCGCTCGTTCTTTTAAGAAGAGGTCGCTCAATCAAACATATACAGATCTAATGCCAACCTAGTTCCAATTGTAAAGCGCATTCCGCCAGCTGGCTAGTGGCAATTCTGTAAATACCTAGTGAGCAACCCGTAGCATGAACGCCATAATTACGACTTTATCAACTGATCCAAACTTCTCCTATATATACCCCATTTCACCTGACTTCAAGAGACCGATTTTTCCACCATCACGAAGTGCTGTCCAAAGGTTTCCTCCACCATTCTAGAACTCTAATGGCTTCTAAAGCTCTCTCCATCTTCTTCCAACGGTGTGAAGGTCAAATCACCTTCTTGAATCTTCAATAGGGATCATTCAAGCTTCATTCTACTCCTCTCCTACCACCATTTATTCTCTTTAAAGTCTAGGTCTACGTGCAAATTCATCATGAAACCATGGAAGCTCACCTAAATCTCTAAGTGATTGAAGATCTACACTTCAGCCACCAGCAATTAAGAGATCTCTACCATTCCTCCATGAATTCAAGCTTAATCTAGATCATAAAAAGAGTGAAAAAGGAGAGTTGAACATTATGAATGAATCCATGTATCTTGTACTCTACAAAGTGATAATGAGAATCACCTCCAAAATGGACATAGATTTATTTTAGATCAAACCACTATAAAAACTCTTATGTCTTTACTTACTTTTTCCCGCTTACTTTTCATTTGTGGTCCCATTTTCTATTGCATACCGAATTGGTGAAGTACGATCTAAGTACCTTTGGTGTTGAACCATTTTTGGTGAAACCATCGGGTGAATCGCTTGATGATGCTTGCAATTTGACTCCCATCCCCAAGGAGTTGTTGCCACGAATCTCATTCTGTATTGGGGACATCGATGAGAATCCCAGCACTAGGACAAGGTGGTAACATGCTCGGAGGTCTCAAGGTTGGTTGGTTCGATCTCTAACAGTTGAGTGAAGGTGACCTCCAGCCTCAAGTCTTAATTCGGGTGCAACAGAAGTCTCTTGGCTATTGTTGGATGGAACCATGTCCGCTTCGATTAGAAGGGATCTGTCCAGATGAGTGGTATCCTTTCGGAGCTCGACATTGCCCTGCTAGGGGCAATGTTAGAGTGGTTTACAGTAGCGTTTCCCTCTGTCATGTTGGGGACCAGTATGGTAGAGTGGTCTTAACAACAAGGAGGGTTGATGTCCCCATCCCATCTTAGATTGGCAAGCTTGGAGGGTTGTGGGTGAGGCTACATAAGATGGGTTTGCAGTCCGACATTGGGTCGAACCAGATGTGAAAACGTCCCTATTTCTGGCCGACCCAAAGGTTGCACTAGATCAGGAGATGTTTGTCCAAGGAGTCGAGTCGATCCCTAAATCAAAGGCAAACTAGCCGGCTAGTCTGGAACTTGGCAAGGTTGACCTGTAAACTGCAGCTACCCGAACTCCAGTAGTTGCCTAGAGCGACGACAATAAGTCTAGCCGACCGGGTTTGCGAGCTAGAACCAGGAGGAAGCAAAGGTGCAGACCTATCGGCAGCTTGGGTCTCCACAGATCAAAGATCAGTTGTTGCCCCATCTCCGCCCGATGCAGGAAATGACACTAGAATGTGAAGCCCCTTTTCCATCCGACCGGCGAGGTTGTTCGTGTAACAGCCCGCATTTTTCATATCGAAGGGTCATAAAATATTTTTATTCCCTGAGTGTTGGATCCTTCTCATATTTTGATTTGTTGGTTATGGAAGTGAGAGATATGTCCATAATTTTTACCAGTTTTATTTATGACCATTTTGCCCCTATCAGTCTACTACATAGCAAAACTTTTGACTGAGATCGAATCAGGTGCTGAGATCGGTCTCATTGGAAAGGAAATGTTGTTTCCAATTTCGAAGAGTGGTCACATTAAAGATTTAGCTCAACAATTTGGGAGAAATCATGGTTTTCGTGTTTTAGAATTTCCATTCACGTATGGCAAGCCATAATGGGCAGATTTGGAGTGGCCCATTAGTGGGCTAGTGGGAGGCTATAAATAGGGGGTTAGAAGTATGGAAAACAGTTTACTTTCTTCATTCTCTCATTTGGTTAAGCTCCTGATTCATCTTGCTCAATCAAATACACTTTCCACCATTAAAATTCTAGATATACATAAGAGAATCGAAGATCTAGATCGTTTGAAGCTAGATCTATGTCAAGTGAAGGGAGATCTCATTAAACCAAGAGGTTTAAGGCATATTATTCGTTGTTTGGATTTAGAATTTAATGATTTCGAGTTAATTCGAAGAATTGGTGAGGGTTAAGCATCTTTCATGCGGATTCGATCAAGTATACGGGTTGTTTGATCTTATTTTCATCAATTTAAGTCATTTTCACTTAGATCTACATCATGGTAAGTACATTTTTTGTTAATCACCATAGGATCTAATCTAGAAACTTAAAATCGGTAATTTCCATGTTAATTCATATGTTTATGCAAGTTAGATCCATCATTTTAGTTTACTCATTTATTTATCGTGATTTAGTAAACTTTAAATGAAAGTTGATGATAATCATCATTTTATTGTTATTGTTAATTTCATGAAGTGTTTATGACTGAATTTGAAGATTTAGATGAGTCGATTTGTTGTTTGGCGAAGAATTGGTCCAGTCTGGAGCTAATTTGATCAGATCCGGAGTCGGGTCGTTTTTCTTAGGTCAGGTCGTTTTCTTGTCCTCCAAGAAATAGAGTCAGATTGTCCTTGAAGCTCAGGTCATTGGTTGGATTTGGGTCGTGGGTCGCTGGTGCATAGGTCAGGTTGTCGAAGAGCATGGGCTGTCCAAAACATGTAAGAGCTTCGCGTCGTTCAGAGATAGGTCAAGTCGTATGAGCTTCCCTGGAATTGGGTCGTTGGTCTTCTACATAAAGTCGGGTCGTTGGGTGACCCGAATGTTAGGTCGTAAGGTGACCTAAAGCTTAGGTCGTTGGGTGAGCTGAAAGTTAGGTCGTTGGGTGACATGATGAGTCGGCCTGAAACACCATGAATTGAATTGTGACCAAATAATGTATGTTTTTGGCTCATTGGCTATTGTGGCTTCAAAGTGGATTCAGGAAGGAATGTTCGAAATGCAGTGATGTGTTCGTTGATTGTCATAATGCAACGAATGTGAAGACGACTCAAGGGTGTTTTGAGTTCATGGATAATGGTTGGATAATCCTCGGTGATGCCGACTAGAGATACTGAAGGCCGAGGAATTTTCGTTGTCATAGGCTATAGCGGAATCAAAGAAGGGGTACATTAGCGATACCTAAAAGACCAGTTGTATGGTCAGGTACCCTAGGCAGCTCGACGGGCCTAGTTACGTTTCATTGTATGGCATATGAAGTTTTGTTAGAACCGAGGTTTTCCATTAGCCCTTGACAGTTGATGGCAAAGTGTTTAGCCGGTCATACGATTAATGATGTTTTCAAAGCAGGATTGGCGGTGATAGCCAGAGTCAGTCATGGATGTTGATTGTTTTGGTTGTACCATCTCTCGTAGATTATGCGACGTAGAAGGAGATGTTTCTTGGGTGCTTGTCCGATGTTGATTTAGGCCTTCAGGGCTTGTGCTTAAGTGATCCCGATCTCGATTAGGATGGCTTACATGAGATATAACTGTTGCTCTGATTTCTATTGCGTGGTTACTTCTGATTGTCATGAATGAATGATAATCTGATTTTCATGAATGTATTATTATTTCCAAATGCTTGTTTGTAAAGGTTATCACCGATGTGGGAAGAAGGGGTTGAGTTCTTCTCTATTATTCTGGTAGATTGGTTGGTTAATCTACCTATTCTCATGTACTTTATTGATGATGTTAGATAGTTGTTTTATCGCTCACTAAGATTGTTATCTGACTAAAGGTTTAACGTTTCCCTTTTATTACCTTGGGCTGTTCATTCGTTTTTGGATGGACAGACTGTGTAGCAGGTAACATTTGATATCTTGGTGAGGACGATGCTGCTGTGCAGTGGCAAGAAGGAGGCTGGCGTATTTTTTTCTACTATCTAGTATCTGTTATTTCTGCTTCTTGATGTTTGACTATGAGTGTTGTAATGAGGCAAATTTGTGCAGATATTTGTGTGATAATCCGGGGGTGTATGTATATTCTTTCTAGTTGTTGTTAAAGTTATAGTTTCTTCTCAAATATGCTTCACTTACTGCCTGTTATATATATTCCATTATATTTTATCCTTGCGCTGTGAGTTATATGATAGGTTTCGCTTGTGCTATCTTACTCTGATGATCGTCCATAGTTTCCTAGCACGTATTTGAGCGCACTATTTCCCTTGTTAGGTGCAGGAGTTATGGCGGATTGTCACATTTGATATCAGAGCTCTTGTTATGGATTTTTAGCCAAAGTTCAAAGACGTACTTACGTATGAGTGGCGCATTTATAGATTTCATATGGATGTATACTATATACTAGTATATAACACAGTAGCGTTTAAACTCCATAAGTAGTTTTCTTGTATGTGGCTAATCATTCTATATTGCAGATTTAGAATGAGTCGACAAATTTTAGGACATGCGACTAGGGAGAGGGTTGTTCTTGGAGAGGGAAATGTCGGCACACCAGATTACCCAGCCATGATTGAGGCATTCGTGAGAAGGGTACCCGCTCTAGTGCAGCCGCGAAAGATGTAGAGGTGTAGGTGCCTACGGTTGTGGATTTCGCGAAGCTATATAAAGGCTTCCCGTCTCTAGAAGGAAAGCAGTTTAAACGGACAAAACTGACTAAAGAGGTTCGAAGGTGGTTAGATTCTTGTATTCGTATTTTTGTAGACTTAGGCATTGACCATGTAATAAAGAAAAGGCTTGCATAAAGACAATTGCATGGTAGGGTCGTGGATTGGTGGATTTCTGTTACGCTTGACACTCTGGAAGATGAGACAACTTGGGAGCAGTTCCAAGTCAAGTTCAAAACGAATTTTATCTCTACTGCTCAAAAATCGGTTATGTTCAAGAAGTTTGTGGAGTTCAAAAAGAATGGAAGACCAGTGCTTGATTATGTTTCTGATTTCGAGGCCTTATATAAGATTCCCGTTCGTATATTGACTCTTCTTACTAAAAGAACGAGAGGTTTGTTATGGGTTAGGATACCTATATTGGGAATCCATTGGTGGACCATCTTGACGATCCATATGAGAAGATAATGGAGAAAGCAGTTCTACATGAAAGCTTATTTCCTAGAGAAAAACATGTTGTCGCTGCAAACAAGGAAGCTTCGAAACCACAGCAGCGTGGTAATAACAATAAGAAGAGGAAGCAGTAACAACATAAAGGGAAGGATGGCCAGATTAAGCTGAATGTTGAAGTGACTTGCTATAAATGCTGGAAGAAGGGCTATTATTCCAAGGATTGTAAGAATCCAAAAGCTTGGAAAAAAGTACTTTAAATATGGAAAGCCTGGGCATGACAAGATGGACTGTCCAGAACCAGTTAAGGTTAATCAGATTGTGAAGGCATATGATTTTGAGGCCATGCCATCTTCTTCAAGAGTTCCTACTGCAAAAAAGAAATGGAAGGGTGTCATCGTTCAAGGTACTCTTTCTATTAAAGGTGTTTCAATTATTCTGTTGTTTGATACTGTAGCATCGCATTCATTCATTTGTAGTGAGCTTGTGTGCCGCTTGGGTTTGGAACCCGAGATTTGTGATTAACCTTTGGTTGTGAATAATCCAGTTAGGGGTTCGTCCAATCTTTGTAAGCTTTGTCGTAGTCTTGTGTTATCAAGTCATTGTTGCTCTTTTGTGCGTGATTGCTTTATTTTGAACTTCGTTGGGTTTGGGATCATTTTGGGTATTGATTGGCTCGAGAGGTATGCGATAAGAGTGAATTGCGAGAAGCTTGAGGCGAGAGTTGGGGATTTGGTAGGGCGAAAGGTTTTGATTCGATGAAAGCACGAAGATGGTGTCTTCGTGAGCTATTTATATTCAGCTGTGATTCCACAGGAAGACTTATCATCTGTGTTGATCTCTAATGAGTTTGAGGATGTCTTTGAATAAGTCAAAGGTTTACCACTGCATCGTGAGATTGAGTTTAGAATCGATTTGGTCAAGAGTGATAGACCAATCGTTATGCCTCTTAGGGGGATGGTGCCTAAGGAACAGTGAGAGTTATAGGTACACGTTCGTGACCTTTTAGGAAAAAGATTCATTTAGAGAAGTGTATCCAAACAGGGTGCACCAGTTGTGTCTGCAACCAAGGCAGATGGCCCGCTAAGATTGTGTGCGGATTATCATGAGCTGAATATGGTGACTAAGAAGAACAAGTATCCATTGGCAAGGATAGATGACTTGTTCGATCAACTTCACGAAGACAAATTCTTTTCTCAGATTAATTTGGCAATGGGATTTCACCAGTTGAGGTTGGCAAAGGATTGTGTGCCGAAGACTGCTATTACGACACCATCTAGTTTCTTCGAATGTTTGGTGATGCCATTTGGGTTGACTAACACACCAATGTGATTCATGGATCTTATGAATAGAGTTTTGAGGGATCAGTTGAATAAGTTCGTGCTTGTGTTCGTAGATGATATTCTGGTTTATTCCCAGAATAAGGAAGAGCATAAGACACACTTAAAAGTTGTTTGGAGATTCGAAAGCATCAGCAGAAGGCTAAGTTTTCGAAGTGTCACTTCTAGAAGAGTGAATGATATTCTTAGGCCATGTTGTTTTTGGAAATGGAATAGCGGTTGACCCCGCTAAGATGGCAGCAATCCAGGATTGGGATAAACCTAAGAATGCTATGGTCGTAAGGAGTTTCCTTTGGTTGACAGGATATTATCATCGTTTTATCCAGGAATTCTCCTAGATTGATGCACCATTAATAGGACTGATGAAGAAGAACCAAGTGTTCACGTGGGATGGAAAGTGTGAGCAAGCTTTTTGAATCTTGAAAGAGAGACCGACGATTGCTCCTGTTTTGACGGTTCAAAGAGAGAATGAAGAGATGGTGGTATACACTGATGCATGTAGTACTGGACTAGAAGCAGTTCTAATGCAGAAAGAGTTGGGGCCTATGCAAGTCGACAACTGAGGCTGCATGGGAGAAATTATCAAACTCATGATTTGGAGTTGGCGGCGGTCGTGTTTGCTCCGAAGATGTGGAGACATTACCTATTAGGAGTTTGATTCGAGTTGTTTACAGATCATAAGTCATTAAAGTATCTTTTCTCCTAAAAGGATTTGAATCTTCGAAAGCAACAGTGGTTAGAGTTTTTTCTGGCATCATATGATTTTGGTATAGCCTATACTCCTGGCAAAGGCAACCTAGTGGAAGATGCGTTGAGTCGAAGACACGCAAGTTTAGGAGCAATTTTTTCAGAATGGAAGAGTCTTGAGTATTTGGCAGGATTTTATTTTAGACCATTGTGTGAGTTGGAACCTGAAATGTTGGCAAGCTTATCTATAAGACATACTCTTGTTGAAAGAATTGGCAAGAGCCAAAAACGTTATGCAAAGCTTGTCGAGATTTTCCAGAAGTTGGAACCAGAGGATAAAGAGTTCGAGGTTGATCGAGAAGGTTGTCTTTGGAAACAAGGATGACTGGTTGTTCATGATATCGACAGATTGAGAGATGAGGTTATGAGGGAATGCCATCACTCGAAGCTGACGATTCATCCCATTGGTAACAAGATGTATCAGGATATGAAGCGAGCTTATTACTGGGAAGGGATGAAGCAAGATGTTGGAAAGTTCATTTCCAAATGCATGAATTGTTAGTTAGTGAAAGCTAAACATAAAAAGCCAAGTGGTTTAATTCAACCATTGGAAGTGGGAACAAATATCGATGAACTACCTAGAACCAGGATAGAAATCGAACGAATTTGGGTCATCATGGATTGCTTGACCAAGTGTTCAATATTTATGCCTGTTAAATCGACTAGGACCCCATCAAAACTTGCTGAGCTTTATATTAAGTAGATAGTTCGACTCCATTATGTCCAGACGATCATAGTGAGTGATCGAGATCCATTGTTTACGGGTGGGTTTTGGAAAAGTTTGAAAGAAGCTTTGGGAACTAAGTTGTGTTTAGGTATGGCTTATCTTTCCTATACCGATGGTCAAACCGAGAGAGTTAACCGAATTTTGGAAGATCTCCTTAGGACATGTGTATTGGACTTCGGAGGATCATGGGAATACCATTACATTTAATTGGATTTGCATACAATAATAGCAACTAGTCAAGCATTGGGATGACACCATATGAGGTGTTGTATGGTAGACCGTGTAATTCTCCAGCATGTTGGTTAGAAACTGGAGATAAGCTAATACTTGGGCCAGAGACGATTAGAGAAACTTCAGATTTTATAGAGATCTTTCGGCAACGAATGAAGGCATCCCAATACCGTCAGAAGAGTTATGCCAATAAGCATCATAAGGATTTGGAATTTGATGTTGGTGACATGGTATATGTGAAGATTTTGCCGTTGAAGCATGTGGTTAGATTCAGAAGTGAAGGAAAGTTAACACCTATGTTTGTTGTTTTTTCGACCATTTTCGATAGTTGAGCGAATTGGAAAGCTCGCATATAGATTGTAGTTATCGGAGAAGATGTCAAGTATGCATAATGTTTTCCATGTGTCATTTCTATGGAAGTGCGTGCATGAGTTGAATGTGGTAGTACCTCCAGAGCAGTACGAAGACCTAGAATTCGAGACTGTAATTACGAAACCTCATAAGCTGCTTCATGTAGTGGAGAATGACACAAAACAACTTAGGAGCAAGACCATTAGGCTAGTCAAGGTACAATGGAGTGACGATGATGATGATTGTACGTAGGAGATGGAAGAGAGCATGAAGACGACCCATTAGTGCACTTTATCGGTATGACACATTAATGTCATATCATCATTACATCATTGTAACTTGTATTATTGTAATTACTATGATTAAAATTCTGCATGCTAGGATAAGGCTGTGAATGCATAGTTGGATAGATTTTAGTTTGGATGATAGATTGGTTGCTCATGTATGATATTCACGTGAAATTTAGGGCTGCTTATGTTTGCTTGGGATTTCAGGGGCGTAATTCATAAGGGGGGAAGAATGTAATAACTTGCATTTTATGTATCGAAGGATCGTAAAATATTTTTATTTTATTACCTGAGGTTTGGATAATTCTCATATTTTGATATGGTGGTTATGAAGGTGAGAGACATGTCCATAATTTTTTTACTAATTTTATTTGTGACCATTTTGCCCCTGTCAGTTCTGTATAGGGCATAACTTTTGGCTAGGATCAATTCATGTTCTGAGATCAGTCTCATTGGAAACAAAATAGTGTTGCCAATTCCGTAGAGTGGTCACATTAAAGATCTGGTTCAGCGGTTTGAGAGAAACTGTTGTTTTAGTGTTTTACAATTTCTGTTCAGGTTTGGCTAGCCATAATAGGCTGATTTGGAGCGGCCCATTATTGGGCCTGTGGGAGGCTATAAATAGGGGGTTAGAGGCATGGAGATAGTTTACTTTCTTAATTCTCTCATTCGGTTGAGCTCGTGATCCTCCTTGCTCAATCAAATACACTTTCCACCATTAAAATTCTAGTTCTCCATAAGAGAATTGAAGATCTACATCGTTTGAAGCTAGATCTACGTCAAGTGAAGGGAGATCGCATCAAATCAAGAGGTTTAAGGCATATTCTTCGCTGTTTGGATTGAATATTTAGCAATTTCAAGTAAATTCGAAGAATTGGTGAGTGACAAGCATCTCTCAAGGGGATTCGATCATGTATATTGGTTGTTTGATCTTATTTTCATCAATGTAAATTGTTTTCACTTAGATCTACATCTTGGTAAACACATTTTATATGAATCACCATAGTATCAAATATAGCAACTTAAAAACGGTAATTTACATGTTAATTCACATGTTTATGCAAGTTAGATCCATCGTTTTAGTTTATTCATTGATTTATCATGATTTGGTAAATTTTATATGAACGATGATGATAATTGTTATTTTGATGTTGTTGTTGATATCATGAAGTGTTTATGGTTGAATTGGATGAGTTGATTTCATCAATGTTGTCGTTTTGCGAAGATTTGGTCTAGTTTGGAGCTAATTTGATCAGATATGGAGTCGGGTCGTTTTTCTTTGGTCAGTTCGTTTTCTGGTCCTCCAAGAAATAGAGTCAGGTCGCCCTTAAAGCTCAGGTAGTTAGTTGGATTTGGGTCATGGGTTGTTGGTGCATAGGTCGGGTCGTCGAAGAGCATGGGTCGTCCGAAATATGTTGAAGCTTCGGGTCGTGCGGAGATAGGTCAGGTCTCAGGAGCTTCTCTTGAATCGGGTTGTTGGTCTTTTGCATAAAGTTGGGTCGTTGGGTAACCCGAAGGTTGGGTTGTTGGGTGACCATAAGGTTAGGTCGTTGGGTGACCCGAAGGTTAGGTCGTCAAGTGACCCGAAGGTTAGGTCTTTGGGTGACACGAAAGTTAGGTCGTTGGGTGGCCTTATGAGTCGGGCTGAAACACCATGAATCAAATAGAGACCAAACGATGTATGTTTTTGGCTCAGTGGTGGTTGTGGCTTCGAAGTTGGTTCAAGAAAGAATGTTCAAAGTGTTGTGATATGTTTGTTGATCGTTGTAATGCAACGAATGTGAAGGCGACTCAAGGGTGTTTTGAGTCCGTGGATAATGTTTGGATGGTCGCCGATGATGCCAACTAGAGATACTGAATGCCGAGGAATTTTCGTTGTTGTCGGTTCTAGTGGACTCAAATCAGGGGTATAATAGTAGGGCTGTCAATTTCTAACACGACCTGAAACACAGCTCGTAACCCACATGGAAAAAACACGACCCGACCCATTTATAAACTGTTCAAATTTGGGTCAACCCGCTTGGGCCCATTTAATAAATGGGTGCGTTTCGGGTTGACCTGTAAACCCGTTTTGACCCGCCATGACCCGTTTAATATAAAATATATTTTTGTTAATTACATGGAATATGCAATTATGCATACACGGACAGGGGTGAGCCTGTTAGACTTAGTATTGTTACTTTTGTTTACTGTCTTTGTGAATTATGCATACAAACACAATTACGGATTACCCTTATTTACACTTTACACCAAGTCGCCACTACCATAAGACTTCAGAAATGTGGATTTGAATGCTCATGTATTGTTTCTTATGTATATATTTTGCTAAATGCATCTCGGAAATGCGGTCTATTATTACAAATATAGTCAAGTAACCGGGTTCATGGGTCAACCAGTTTAACCCATTTAACAAGCGGGTTGACCCAACCCGTTCAAGAGTTGACACGAACCTGAGTTAACCCGACCCACACCTAACCCGACCCTTTGATATCCCTATATAATAGGGATACCTAAAGACCGATTATATGGTCGAGTACCCTGAGCAGCTGGACGGGCCTAGTTGCGTTTCTTCATATGGTGTATGGAGTTTTTCTAGAACCGGGTTTACCATAAGCCTTTGAAAGGAAAAGTGTTTAACTGGGCATAGGATTAACGATGGTTTCAAAGCAGGGTTGGCAGTGATAGCTAGATTCAGTCAAGAATGTTGATTGTTTTGGTTGTACCATCTCTCGTAGATTATCTGACGTCGAAGGAGATGTTTCTTGGGTGCTTATCTGAAGTCGGTTTAGGCCTTTAGGGCTTGTGCTTGAGTGATACCGATCTCGATTAGGATGGTTTACGTAAGATATAACTAATTGCTCTAATTGCTATTGTCTGGTTACTTCTGATTGTCATGAATGAATGGTTGTCTAATTGCCATGAATGTATAGTTGTTTCCAAATGCTTGTTTGTAAAGACTGTCACTGTCTGATGTGGGGAAGGAGGGGTCGATTTCTTCTTTAGTATTTCGGTAGATTGGTTGTTAATCTACCTATTCACATATACATTATTGATAATGTTAGATAGCTGTTTATCGCTTACTAAGACTATTGTTTGAATCAAGGTTTTATGTTTCCCTCTTATTACCTTGGCCTGTTCATCCATTTTTGGATGGGCAGACTAAGTAGCAGGTAATATGTGATATCTTAGTGAGGACGATGTTGCTGTGTGGTGGCAAGAAGGAGGATAGCATATTATTTTCTACTATATAGTATCTGTTTTTTCCGTTGTTTGATGTTTTTGACTTTGAGTGTTGTAGTGAGGAAAATTTGTGCAAACGTTTATGTAATAATCCAAGGATGTACGTATATTCTTTATAATTGTTATGAAGGTTACTGCTCAAATATGTTTCACAATTACTGCCTATTGTATATGTTCTATTATATTTTATCCTTGCGCTGTGAGTTATACGACGTGTTCCGCTTGTGTTATCTTACTCTAATGATCGTCGATAGCTTCTTGGCATGTCTTTTAGCGCACTATTTCCCTTGTTAAGTGCAGCAGTTATGGACAGTCATCACAGTTCATCACTTCCTGCTGATGTTTGAGAAGTTCACCCTGTTGTGCAATATGATTCCTGAACTCAACCAAAACTTTATCCATGTAGTCTCTGGTCAGGTATACGGACTGTATTCATGGGAGGAAGCCTCATAGGCTGCCTCCGTTGATGTTGCTTCTGTTGCATCAGTAGGTCGAGATTGAGAATGAGAAGGTGTTGCGTCCTTCTTCGCTTTGTTATTGCTTCCTTAAGAGTTGCCAAAGGTCATAGGGTATATCTATGTGCCCTTACTTGGCACACCAAAGTGTTGACATCAAAAGTTGGTCTAGTGACGATCAACCTCCAACATGTGCTAAACACACACGAAAACAATCACAAAGATGCAACAAAGAGTAAATAAACAAGGAAGACACAATATTTTATAGTGGTTCGACTTATATCGGAGCCTGCGTCCACATATAATCTTTGTTTGTACTATCGATTACAGATTACAGTGATTTTTCAATGGAAGAAAGTAGAGAAAGAAATGATCTAAACATGAAATCCTTGTGTCGAGTCTAGAATACATGACATGCTAAATATGGAGTGCCGAATATACGTTGTTCTTCGGGGATTTTAGAATGCCTTTCCATTTCTGGTAGTAGTTGTATTTATAGGCGAGCTGGTGGGCCAAGCTTGCATGCGTCGTCGCATACATATTTTATGAGCTTTAACACGTGGAACTCGATTCTGTTGAATAGTTGTAGGCGGCGGGACCCGATACTGCTCATGAATAGTTCTTCCTAGAAATAAGTGGCATACTTGGAATTGAATATTTGGCATGTAAAAAAAGTACTAGTCAAAGCATATCCGCTGCTTCAGCCATGGGAATAGAACTTCGTATGATAGCGTATAACTTGCATTGATAATTATGATGATATGATAATGTAGCAAATAAATTTACTTAGATACTTCTACTCCGATATTCTAGCCTGATTCGATCTTTTAGTAACAGATCAGTCGATCTGCTGAAGACTCGATCGATTGCTTTGATATTTTCTTTAAGAGGCTGCTGCCTTTATTTGTTGAGAAGCCATCCTGGGTTGACCTATGATCGATCGACCCAAACCAAAAGTCGATTATGTGAGCATCGGGTCGATATCTGGTAGAGAAAGAGCTTTGTTCTTGAGTCGTGATGGCTTTCCAATGGCAAACTGGTCAACAATACATCCACTGGTCTCTACCAACTAAGGGTGCGTTTTTAGGGAATGATAACAAGGTACTTGAGCGTGGCACATTAGTGATGCGTTTTTAGCTGCTATTGTGGGTATTTGAGCATGGTATTTGAACAGGGCATTTATTTGTTAATTTATTTGTTCTAAATTAATTATGCATTTAATTTTAATTCTTATTTCTTATGTAAATGACAACAACTTATTATCTTTGTATTATTAGTCCTATATTGCCAAAACATTATAAGTATCTTGCTATATATATATATATATATATATATATATATATATATATATATATATATATATATATATATATATATATATGAGTATGCAAACATTAAAGTATCAATTTAAATAAAGCCAAATTGGCTTGAATAAACATGAAGGATTAATACTCATATGTATACATCAACTGTCAAAGATGGGTATTTGGGCACTTGGACACGGGCGTACAGACATGTGAACAACGGTTAATTACAACAACTATCGTTCATTTTACATTTTCTATGGTTTCTCACGTTTGCATCGGACACCAACGGTTCATTTTTCGGCAACCAATGAACATTCTTCGAATGGGTTTCAACCATGTTACAATGTCTGTCACGAACTAAACAGTAACTGTAACGCCCCATAAAATTCATAAGTATTAACAAGTTAATTAAATAATTAAAACAAGCAATTAAATGATATGGATGGAAAATGAAAATTTTGCAGCATTAGGAATTTGGCTGTGAAACTCTTTTTTTGGATTCATGGCGAAATTCTACATCGTTTTTGTATATAATATGCTGAAAACGGTTAATGTATGAAGAATTATGAACAGTTGAATTTGGACAGTGTACGCAGAAACTATATGAATATATAATTATGTGAATATTATATATATTGTCTAAATAATAGTTTAAAATTAATAAATAAAAAGTGGGAAATTCAAAATTTGAAATTAGAGATAAGATAATATTAAAGGGACAGAGAATATTGGATATACGGAAAGATGTAATTACAATCAATTGTGTTATTGTATGTGTTCGAATTGATAATATCTAAGGGATAAACTACATGTTTCGACAACAATAACTTTCCCTTAGGTGGATTTGAAATCCAAATAAATAGTTAAAGACAAGGGGACAAAGGATGTGTTACATAAAGAAAAGGATCGGTAAAAAAAGGCAAGTAATTAAGCAAATAAAGAACGTAATTAATAAAAATGAACAACCTAATAAGGCTATGTAATTAGAGTTTTCTAAAGAGGTAATGTTTATATGGATGGTGCAGATTAATTTTTTTTATAAATTTGACAGCTCCTGCTCACATGAGCAAGTATAAATAACACCTTAAACAACACACTAGAAACCCTAATTATTCGAAACCTCTTCCTCCATGCTGTTGAATTCCACATAAAAATAAAGAGAAAAAGGGTGAAGGTTCTTCTACTTCTCTACCTCCATTCCTATATCTTCTATTTCAATTTATGTAAATTTAGGAAGTTGGAATTTAGCACAAACAATATATATAAGAATATAATTATATGTTTCTTATATTTATATTGTTCGGAGATCAATCTAAGCCCACTTGAACATTGAGAACCGTCGCAGATCTAGAGATTTCTATCACATCTCCACTTGATTTGTGAGTGGAATCTAGTTTTGCTTAAAGGCATATTCATATTATTATCAGTTCGCTATATGAATTGTTATGCCTACGAAGATTTGGTTATGCGATAACAAAACACGAAAAATCCACAAATCTTTTACTTTGTAATCACGTACGACATTGTCATGTAATATTGGTTTTGTAGAATTATAGTTTTTTCTTGAATTAAAGGTAAACATGAGTATTGTATTATTATCTATATTTTAAGCGGCCCAAAATTGTTGGGATTTGAATCGTTTAATTACTAAATTGGGTTTGTATAACGACCCGAACTTCCCCGTAAAAGAAAGCCCAGATTGAGTTGAGAACACGACAAATCAGAATACAAATGACAGAACATTTCATTGCTTATTACAACAATTTACATCAGCATACAAGAATGTACAGAGTATGAACAAATAATATACATTTGATAAATATCAAAGATTACAGTACATTACATAGCAGCGGATAAATAATGCAAACACAACTGAAAAAGATACACGGATATAAAGTCTTCCGAATATCATTCCAGCTGTAAACTAGGATCCTGTGAATATAAATATGCAAAACCAAAACTACTAGCTGCCCGTGTGGAAAATAGGAGAACCCAGAGTTTAGGTTAAAACAATAAACTCTAGGTCAATCATGTGGCTGGTGTGAGAACTAAAACAGTCATTAAATCTTTACTTTAAAAATAAAGTAAATCAAGGGACCACGCCGTATAACATAGAACGGGTTTCCTCCTAAGAATACCAATGCATAAAACAATCAGCACAGTGCTTTTTGAAAAAATGTAGCTATTATAAGACCCATGTCTCATAACGCAATGCAACACAATCCGAAGGATAGGGTTTTCCTTTATAATAACCAAACATGCTTGGTAAGTTTAAAACAAATCATTTGATACTATTATAAGTGCATGGTGTATAAAACAACTTCAAATATAAATGTATCAATCCTAGACGGCTTGGGTACCATATATCATGTCGCCAATACTAGGCTCTACAATCAAAACCGAAATGTCACATATTGGAAGTTGGATTTACATCTGTGAACCAAGGCAAGGGATCATCCTTACCGCTTCGAGTCTCTCTAGCCGAGCCTCAGGCAAGTGCGCAGACAAGCCTTGGATTGTCAGAGTCGGTCCACTCGATGTGGATTAAAATGCCTGAACACTATGTTTCCCTGCCCTATGGGGCATTAAATTGGTCTGTATAAAGACATACCATCCATCGGCCCCGCAGTGCTGATATATCCGAGGCGCCTCGCTATCCATTATCCACATAAGTAAAACATCTAGGCATGCAAAACCCAGACACCTCTCCTAGCTAGGAAGAAATGCATGTCCACCCTGATGTCCTCTCCCATTTCTGGTTCACAACGGGTTGCGAGGCTCACGAATTAACGCTATACACAAAGTTATGTTATATTAAAGCCGTGCTTTGATCATCAACCACAAGTCTCTACTTTTCAACAAAAGCCTTGATCATTTGCATCTTAGCATGCCACACTGGCAATTCACGCCATGCAACCGATGTCCATCAATCACACAGAATGAAGTCCAATGTCAGACACACATCCATTTGCAAGTTCGTTCTGGGTCTGAACAAAACCGGAGGCACCTTATTCCTCGTCCCATATGTCTAATATAGGAGAGAGGCCCTCGCATATCCGGTCGATCTCCAAGTACGCCTGGAACGATCACCAGTTATTAACTTGTCTTCGGTGTACAACCCAATCAAGACATCA
This sequence comes from Allium sativum, assembly GCA_030737875.1. Taxonomy (NCBI): domain Eukaryota; kingdom Viridiplantae; phylum Streptophyta; class Magnoliopsida; order Asparagales; family Amaryllidaceae; genus Allium; species Allium sativum. The sequence continues at coordinate 589,971,508 of CM060920.1, forward strand.
ATAATCATCCAAACGATGTGAAGACCTACGGTCTTCAACCACCGTCTTCATCGTCAACATATCGTCGAATTAGTTATTCATAACGGGTATAAACCCAGCCTTTTCAAACAACTCACGTATATTATAAACAAGTGCTACACAAACACAACATACGCCTCATTCCAAACCAGAATATTCTTTTATTCAAATATTCACATTTTTAGAGAAAAGTTCCCATTAATTTTATCAAAGATAATTTCTTTTAAATTTATTCTTTAATCTTCCTTTGGATATCAAACCAAATTAAGGTTTATCCAAACTAGTCGGGATTAGCGAACCATATTGAAGTAATCATTTGTTTTATTTCCCAATCCCAACCTATTCATCCCATGGAGCAAAACTGGTAATACTCCATATATAACACCACGGTGTTATCGGTATATATTAATTACCATTTCACGTTGCAATCTAATTAAAGATTTAACTATCGCTTGGAGCAAAACTGGTGGTACTCCATTCTCGATCATTTCATGAATTCGATTTTAATTATCCCATTCACATTCCAATCTAATTAAAGATTCATTAAAACTCTAATTCAATTTTAATCTCCAGAAATCATTTCTTAATGATTTTTCAAAGTTAAGAATTAATCTTATCCTTAACTGGGTTAAAGAACTAATGTCATTTAAAACATAACTCACGATAAACCCAAAATCACATTGCATTAATTATGGAATCTTCGCCGAAAAACAAGTCAATATATAATCGATATCAATTTCCATATCCGACTAACAATATAAATGGAATAATGACAAAGCCCTTTAAATTTCAGATATATTAACATTCTTCTTCCATAAAAACTCACTTCGAGTATTATCAAATCGAATTCCATTCCATTCCAGTGAATTAAATTGGAAAACTTTACTTTGGAAAATATCTGCTAAATCTTAATAAAAAGATTTATAAGTTCCAAATCTCATTTCATTGTAAATCGGGTTAAAGAACGAATGTCGTTAGAAACACAGTTCACAATAAACCCAGTTCACAATCCATTTCAAATCCAACTAAGTGTTAATTAATTGGTAATTCTTCTCTACATCTTAATTAAAAGATTTATTCTTTTCATACAGGTTTTAAGAAAAGTGTTACTGAAAACCCCATCAGTCTCCAACCGTAAATTAGTAAGAGAACAATTCCCTAAGTATTAATCCCGAAGGTTGAAACCAACATCAGATCAATACCCAGGAAACCATTCAACATAGCTAATCTCCAGTTAGTTTCTAGTTTTCTCAACTCCATTGGGTTTAAGAATACTATTATTAAAGATACCATTCATAACAAACCCAAAATCTCATTCCATTGTTAATCGGGTTAAAGAACAAGTGTTATTTAAAACACCATTCACGATAAACCCAAAAACCAATTTGATATTAAATACAAGGCTCTGAACAGAAAATATATCAGCTTATATTCAATGTCAAATTCTAGAATCAATAAATACCGTATTGGAATAACAATATAAATATATCTTCCAAATTTCTCCACAATGTCCGTATAATCACGGAATCCAATATCGAAATATTCCGAAGATAATTTCGATTCAAATCCTTTCCAATTCATATATTGGAAATTCCGGTTATTTTTATAACCATTTCAAATCCAATTTATTTATTTAAAAATAATTGGATTATAATTCTAGTTATTAACTAGTTCATTTTGATAAAAGACTTTTTTATCTTTTCAAATATAGAATTTTTCATCCCAATTCTTTCCAAATCATTTATTATGATTTTACACAAATTATTGCTATTTTCAATAATTTTATCAAGGCCCGTACAGTCGATTTCCATAAACGACCATCGAACTACACTAACAACGACCTTTTCCAAGTTTTATTTTGATATAATTCCAAATCCAACTGTTAGATTTCTAATTTCTAATATTCTTTGGAAATCTCTTTTCGATACGAACCCAACGGTTCCGGTTTTAGGAGAATCCGACAGTCAGATCTTCCGTAATGTCGATTCGAAATCAATGGTTGAAATCCGCGAACTACCATAGCGCGGCGCGTTCTATTCAGCCTATTAAATATATATTATATGTATTTCGTCGATTTCAATTCAAAATGTATTTTATAAGTCGTTTTAAATTCGTTTTGAAAACGATTTCAACTTCATATTCAATTTTAAATCAAAATTGAATATTCCATATCACTAATATATAAATGATAATATTTTCAAACATCAGATTTTGAAATCAATTCCTTTTTGATATTCATTATAAAAATGAATAAAATCGATATAAATTCGTTCATGCCAAAATAGCGTTAATCTAATCAACATGGCTTTATATATTTAAATATATTCGTGTCTTTCCCAAATCGGACATCAAAATCAGATTTTTAATCTTTTACTGAATGTTATTTTTAAATATTCATTATTTTAAAATATTCGTTATTTTAAAATATTCGTTATTTTAAAGTATTCGTTCTTTCTAAACTGGAATCAGACATAGTCAGTTACCATATAATGTTATTGATATGGATTTCATACAATACATATACATAACAAAACTAATAAACAATCAACTATCATCCAGAGTGCATTCAACACTGTATAAGCATTAAATATAAATATTAACGCTTACCACAGCCTGTCAACCAATCGATCAACATACAACTAAATAATTGGGATTAGTGTATTACAAATGTCATCCCAAAAACCGTGTGGGGTTTCAACCAACAAATATTGTTGTGTAGTTGGGCGACGTGTAAAATTTATCATCCCAATCCATATCAGTCAAATGGGTTTACATAAACAAATCGTCCGATTTGTAAATTAATATTTATTCTCTTTTTATTTACTCGTTAAAAATTATATTTTTAACGATAAAATATTTTACTCAACATACGAATATTCTATATAGTCCATTTCGCATCACAAACAATTTCAAACAACACAATACAATCAAGTAAACAAGTCATCCATGGTCTGTGGACGACGGAGAGCGGTTCATATACGCAGTTATAAAATAAATAACTGTACAAAGAAAATTATACTGAGGAGTTCTCACCTTGGGTTTCCACTCCGCCTTTTTTATTTTTGAATTTCAGAACAGTCCCGACTTACCTGAAATTCCAACGCAATTTTCTTCACGCTGTTCATAGTAAAAATCACATTTTTATTTCAATTCTAAAAATTATATTTTTAATTCGCTAAAAATTATATTTCTACTTCGCTAAAAATTATATTTTTACTTCTCTATGTAAATTAAAATCATAACTTTATAAATTAGTTTACATTATAAAAATCAAAAATTTTCAATGCTACTTACATAAAAATCAAATTTTTATGCGAATAAAAATCAAATCTTTCTTCTATTGAAAATCAAATCATGTTCATGATAAAAATCTAATCTTGTTCATTATAAAAACCTAATCTATTTATTTTTAAAGATCTAATTTTTTCCCCTACTTTATAGATCTAATTCTTATCGTATTAAAAACCTATTCTTTATGTTGCAAAAAATCATATTTTTTTTGTTGCTCCATACATATAAAAATAGCATTTTTATTTACAATGCTTTTCTATTAAAATCTGATCTAAATCAATATTTTGTAGAAATTAAAAACAGAATTATTTCTTAAACAATATATTGTATAATTTAAAAACTCACCTTTGGGCTGACGAGGTGGAGGAGAAGTCGACGTGGCGTCGGGGGAGGGGGAAGCTCAGGCACAGCAGAGCCACGCAATTGCGGCGGAGGTGGTTCTAGGGGGCTAGGGCTAGAGGCTTGCGGATTGGGGGTTTGCTGAAGAAAGAGGGAGGGAGAGGGAAGAGAAGGGAGATTGGAGGGGGAGGGTTTGGGCTAGGCGCTGTCATCGGCGGTTTGGAGGCAGGGGAATAGCGGCGGCGCGCTGGTGGCTGTCGCATGAGGGCGCGATTGATTTCTTTTTTTTTGGTCTATGTTGACCGTTTGGAGAAGGAGAGAAGGGGGGCTGAATATATATATATATTATATTTATATTATTTTAATGTTTAATTTCCTTTAAAACTCAACATCGTAACGAACTCCAAACGAATTCCAACGACTACCGCCACTAGCTAATTACCCCCATTCCGAAGACAATGGGATATGTTCGGCAATCCAATTCGACATTTACGATCACTTTCCGTCAAAATTTAAATATAAATCATTATATTTTAATTTCAAACCTACATTTTTAATTTACCGGGGCCGCATATGACCCCTAAAAATTTCAAAAAAATAAACCTGGCTATGTTTTGATGATACGGTCCTAACAAAACTGATTTCGTCAAACTGGGAGAACGTTTGAAAAATGGCCATTTTCTGGTCGATGAACGATCCAAATTGACTAAAACTGTTCAAACACGTTTTCTTTTGCCACACTCACATATTGATCCCAAAAATTATGAAAATTGGTATCCAACAATACTTTGACATTCCGGATCCAACAAAAGTGGTCTCGTCGAAAATGGAGGTCGTTTGCAAAATTGCTATTTTTAAGGGCTATAATTCCATAGCGACTATTCTGAATTTCCAATTGGGCATGACTTTTTATTCCCGCTATGAAATTTAAAATTTTCAGATTCGTTGGAAAGATATTTTCGAACAAATTCAAATATTTTTGGTTTCACTAAAATTTGGTTTATTTTGAATCCTGTAAATTTAATTGAAATTTAAAATCGAATTTTCAAACTACCGCACCATTTTCGGTTCATTTTATAATTGAAATAAATATTTATATTCTAATTTCGATTTGAATAAATACGTACATTCTAATTCTATTCAAAATAAATTTCTTGTCATTTTTAATTAAAATAATTCGTTTTAAATATTCAAAATTCATTAAAATTGCCAAAATAATTTTTTAAAATTGGTTCTGATTTTCCGGGTTGTTACAATCTCCCCCACTTAAAATCTTTTCGTCCTCGAAAAGGACTGGAGCTAAAAGTTGTTTTACTAATCAACTCAACTTTCAGTTTGGCTTTCATTCTTCAACTTTTCAGTTTCTAAAAATTTTCAAATTTTTTTCTAACACCCTAAATTTTCAAAAAATTTCGCCATAACCTCCTTTGTACAGGGAGCACCGGGAAAATCCCTAAACTGCCACATAGGCCCTCTCATCTCAAAAAGAAAAAGGAAAAGACAAGCGGCTAGCCAATCAGCTCATAAAATCATCCAAACCCAATAAATTAGTAAACATGTACCTATTTGTCGGGCATACAATTTTATACCTCTGCTGAACTTCCCTGCTATGACCTATTCAATGTAAATACATGTATATGCATGCAATCTCAAAAAAAATTCAAGTTACTTCAATATTTTGACTCAATTTGGCTTAATGGTTCAAAACTTTAATAAATCAAACCAATAATCAAACAACAACTATCAGCAATCAATTAGTTGATTAGCTTTTCAAATTCATAATTTTGATATATATATATATATATATATATATATATATATATAAATTCATTTTTGATGCCAAGTCACATCAATAGACCCTATCTAGTTTTGGTTTCACACCAGTCAATTTGAAATATATAGAAATCCCACTTTCGAAACTCAAACATAAATGCTGATGATGCTATAGCGATCATCAGAACCATCTCCGGGCGACTAGAGTGTGATTCCATATCCATCCAGTACATTTGAGGCTTCAAATACACGTGGATAAGACATATATCAAAATCTCTATATACCCGATAGTCTAAATCAATTTAAAATAAATTATTCAAATAAGTATAATCAGGTTTAAATTTTCAAAACAAAATTCATGTTCATTTTTATTTTACAAATAACACTCTTCCAACTCATTCTAGGATACAACTGATCCCATCTCTAACGAGTCATTCTTATTGGATATTGCTAATCCAATCTCTGATGAATTATATCGTTTGGTTCTAATGTGTCTTGGTCTCGAGCTTTATAAACCAAAGCTCTGATACCAAACTACCCGAACTTCCCCGTAAAGGAAAGCCTGGATTGAGTTGAGAACATGACAAATCCGAATACAAACGATAGAGCATTTCATTGCTTATTACAACAATTTACATCAGAGTACAAGAATGTACAGAGTATGAACAAATAATACACATTTGATAAATATCAGAGATTACAATACATTACATAGCAGTGGATAAATAATACAAACCCAACTGAAAAAGATACACGGATACAGAGCTTTCCGAATATCATTCCACCTATAAACCTGGACCTTGTGAATATAAATCTTCAAAACCAAAACTACTAGCTACTTGTGTGGAAAATAGGGGCACCCAAAGTTTAGGTTAAAATAATAAACTCCAGGTCAGTCATGTGACTTGTGTGAGAACTAAAACAGTCATTAAATCTTTACTTTAAAAATAAAGTAAATCAAGGGACCACTCCGTATAACACGGAAAGGGTTTCCTCCCAAGAATACCAGTGCCTAAAACAAACAACGCAGTGCTTTTTGGAAAAATGAAGCTATTATAAGACCCAGGTCCCATCACACAATGCAATGCAAGCCGAAGGATAAGGTTTTCCCTTGTAATAGCCAAACATGCTTGGTACGTTTAAAACAAATCATTTGATACTATTAAAAGTGCATAGTGTATAAAACAACTTCAAATATAAATGTATCAATCCTAGACGGCCTGGGTACCATATATCATGTCTCCAATACTAGGCTCTACAATCAAAATCGAAATGTCACGTATTGGAAGTTGAATTTCCATCTGTGAACCAAGGCAAGGGATCATCCTTACCGCTTTGAGACTCTCTAGCTCGAGCCTCATGCAAGCGCGCAGACAAGCCTTGGATCGTCAGGGCCTGTCCACTCGATGTGGATTAAAATGCCTGAATACTACGTTTCCCCGCCCTTGGGGCGTAAAATTGGTCTGTATAAAGACCATACCATCCATCGGCCCCGCAGTGCCGTTATATCTGAGGCAGCTCGCTATCCATTATCCACAGAAGTAAAACATCTTGGCGTGCGAAACCCAAACACCACTCCTAGCTAGAAAAAAGGCATGTCCTCCCTGATGTCCTCTCCCATTTTTGGTTCATACTGGGGTGCGAGGCTCGCGAATTAACGCTATACACAAAGCTATGCTATATTACAGCCGTCGTTTTATCATCAACCACAAGACTCTGCTTTTCAATAGAAGCCTTGATCATTTGCATCTTAGCATGCCACACTGGCAATTCATGCCATGTAATTGATGCCCATCAATCACACAGAATCAAGTTCGTTCTTGATTTGAACTTTAACACCCCACCTCCGTTAAGGTCATTTGCAAAGGGAGTGCTTTTACTTCGGTGGAGCGTTATAGGTAAAAGATGCAGATAAATTACAAGACAGACATGTTAAAGCAGCGAAAAATAGAGTCATTTTATAAAAAATGTGGTTCAGTCAAGCTTTTACAAATATTGTCTCAATCATACTTAAAAGTAATACATAAAACTTCTATCTTGATTCAAAATTTCCAAGTATAAAAGAAGCATAAAAATAACAATAATATTTCCCAATAAAGCATGAACCAGCCATAGCAGTGGAAGAGAGAGTCCAACGCAATACATCGACTATCTTCAAGCTTGGAAAGAAAACTGAGCTAAGTGGTAACATTTCTTCCCTGCGAACCTGTGGGGAGAGGGTGCGACGGAAGAAAAGTGGCGAAATAAACTAGGTAAGACATAAGTCTGGTAAGTCCTGTGACTTTCAGCATGTAAATAGGCAAAAGCATCATGACATGAATAAACTGAATATAAGACAATAACGTGATAACAAGGATAACAAGATAACTTACGATTTGCATAGATATGATTAGGCAAGATAAACTGAATGCACTTCTACTCTTTCTATGTTTTCGCTACTACCCTGTTATTCTGATTTCTATATCTCTACACCACATAAGTGGTGTCCCAACTAGTAAACTGTATAAAATGTTCATATGATAATGTGATACCAATCCCCGCAATTGTGGTAGCCTTCAGGTGTACATTTATTGTGAGGATTCCACCTCAATCTGCCTAATTGCTATGAATATGTTAGATGTACCCTTACTACCCTATCGATCGACTCCCTACTTGTATTAATGTTCCATGTGTCTATGTCAATCGACCCGCTCTTGCGTGTAGATTCCTTATGTTGGTCCCACCATAAGGTGTATCAATCCTTATGATAGCAACCCAACACGATTCAAGATGCACAACGTATAGCTACTGGTACCCAGTGCCCGCTTTTTCCTACTCCGGAATAGGTGCACGCCCCTAATCTGTCGGAACCTACACTGACATAGCCCCTGCCGCTATTTTGACCACTTATAATCAGCCTAGTAATCGTGCCCCACCCTGCCTAGTTTCAGGGTACCTTGATACATCTATGTGGGTTACTGCTGAAATGGTTCTTCGTTACTAGGGTTTCTTATGGGTTAAGTTTGTGGGACTATATTTACTAATATTACCCATCAACCCGATATGTACTTAACCCTCCCACCGATTCAAACATGTTTACTTAATCGTTAAGTTTGTGGGCCTATATTTACTAATATTACCCACCAACCCGACATGTACTTAACCCTCCCTCACATTATGTCATATTCGTTAAGTGTTGTCTATTCATGTTAACTTAACCCACCCACTCATCATGTCATGTTGGTTAAGAACCCTTCTCACCCTTCATGTTGGATTGGTTAAGAGTTTCCTATTAACTTAACCCCGTTCATTCATCAAGTTACATTGGTTAAGTGTATCTTATTAACTGAACCCCACGCGTTCATCGTGCTGTATCGATTAAGTGTCATCAATCAATTCAAGTTAACTTAACCCATCCACTTGTCGTGTTACATTGGTTAAGTGTTGCCTTCTTGTGTTAACTTAACCCTTCCCATTCATCAGGTTATATTTGTTAAGTGTTGCTCTCTTGTTTTAACTTAACCCTACCCATTCATCACGTTATATTGGTTAAGTGTTGCTCTCTTGTTTTAACTTAACCTACCCATTCATCATGTTATATTGGTTAAGTGTTTCCTATCCTACTCATTCATCATGTCATATTGGTTAAGAGTTTCTTATTAACTTAACCCTTCTCATTCATCATGTCATATTAGTTAACTTAACCCTGCTCACTTGTGTAATCAACATGTTATAACGGCTAAGTTTTCTAAATTTACTTAACCCCACCTTCTTGTCTAATTAACATGTTATAACGGTTAAGTGTTCTAAATTTTACTTAACCTTACCATTCATCGCATCTTCGTTTATTGGCATTAATTAATTTATTAGTGCCCCAACCTCTCACATTAGAACTGTTGTTTGCGGTTGCTGGATGTGCCGGGCGGTTCCGAGTAGACTTCTACCGCAAACTCATTCTAACCTCGGGTTTTGGGCTAAATGCGCTAACCTCTCACACTAGATCTGTGTTTTTGCGGTTACTAGTTGTGCCGGGCGGTTCCGGGCAGTTTTACACCGCAACTCAATCTAACCTCGGGTTAGGCATGTTTATCTTTTAGCATATTTACCATACATGTCCAAGTCTAAATTTTATATGCTAATCATACAAATTCATAAAACTAGTCATGTACCAATTCTCAAGTTATACCCCAACAAAGTTGATTGCAAGTTATGCCTTACAAATTCAAATTCAAGTTATTACTCAAAATAGGTTACACCGAATTTTCCCAATTTTGCAATAGTAGTCATGCCCCAAAAATTGCGATATAACACATATCCTAAGGTTTGGTCATATTGCACCACACAAAATATTCTCCAAAAACCCCCAATCATGATTCAGAGTATAAACTATGCCAAATTATAACCTTAAATTACAGTGCATGCCAATTACCCAAAATCCCAGTTTATGCGTGTTCACATTTAACAGTTATCCCTATCTTACTATATGTTTTCATGCCTAAGCTATATATCACTATACACAATAATCTCCTTCTTCCAAGTCATAAACTATCATATATAATATGCCCCAATTTTAGGTCTTAAACCACAACATGTACTATGCCTTACATGTTTACAGTTCAATCTATGCCTCAAACGCTCAAGTCATATGTCCAATATACTTTATGCCTCGAATCTCAAGTCATATGTTCGATACACTTTATGCTTTAAATACAACATGTGTTATGTCCTCAAATCTGTTAAAAATCAGTTATGTCCATTTATACATAATTTAATCCTTTTCCCAATTTTAGTGTTGGCTATGTCCAAATCATATATTATGCCTTATTTTTCCCAACCTACGTTCATCGCTTGTGAGATTTGGCTCAGGCTCGCAGTAGCCTGGGTATAAAACAAAAAGGGAAGAAGGAAAGAAGAGACAAAGAATGGACATAATAATATCAATGAGATAGATCCAATGGACATAGAAAGATAGATAGAAATAGGGATAATCTCAGATTCAGTTTTATTACAATGCCAGAATCACAATTAAATTTTATTTCTGAAAGTAATATGAACTTACAAATTACAGAACGGTCTTGAATTTTGGAATCTGATTTCTAAATTTGATTAGTTATTCCTTCGATGTAGACTTTGATTGTTAACCTAAAAACTCTATTTTGATTGATTAAGATGGAGGCTAGGTCACTTCAGGTTTTACCAGCATATAAACGCCTATGAATTCGTGTGGAGAAAACAATAGGTTTAGGGCTATTTTATAGGTGTATAGGGAGATTTAGAGCCTTCAGATCAGTTTAGAGGTCATCAGAATCGTCCAGAGCAGAATACCACGTCACACAGCGAATCAGAAAGCAACACGTGGAGAAACACGTCATCGGTCAGATATGGGCCAACAGGGGTCGACTCCCCTATAGGGGGGTCGACACCTATGTCGACACCCCTATAGGGTGGTCGACACCTATGTTGACTCCCCCTGGGGTCGACGCCTTTGAGCGGGAAATTTCCCGCTCAATCTGCTTTGACGCAAATTCGACATTTGAACCCTGTTTTGACTTCTGGAATTATTTTATACGTATATATATACTTCCTTGGGCGTATACAAACTTCTAAGGCTTATAACTTCTTTCAACGGTATCTGATTTACGCAAACTCGGATTCTATCTTCAGCAGAATTCTGAGACAAACGCAATCGTGTAACCCGTTTTTCTTAATTCCTACTTTTAAAATTAAGTATTATTTAATTTGTTACTTTAATACTCACAGGATATACGGGGTGTTACATTCTCCCCTCCTTTAAAGGATTTCGTCCCCCGAATCTCCAAGTCAAGGAGAATGTATCCTAACATCTAACATCCACCTACTCAACCATTCAATCATAGGCATCCATTGTCCTTAAAATGTATCTAATTATTTTCATGAACATATGCATAGTGCGTATATATCCTTATCCAATGAAAAATTAGGCGGTCCAATAATTCAGTTGACCTCCTTAGTGCGAATTATGTCAGTGTCATGAGTCCATCATGTATACAATTATTCCTAATCGTTCTTTTTGACTTCTGCATGAGTGCACAATCATTCATATAAATGCAACATCCATATGATAACACATCAAGTTTCAATTCAAATATATAAAAATTCACTCATGCATATGCAATATGAAAGTGACTCAGTCGATCTAGTGCCTAATGTGTGTATATCCATCCACAAGCAACCACTAGCAAACACTTACATCCACTTGCATCCACCAAACATAACATGTCTCAAACACATGTTTACATCCATTGGATTCTACCTAGGGATCGAGGATAGGATCAAGAGGACATACTTAAAAGATAAAGACTAGCAAATAAACTTTACAGAAAAAGAGAGATCAAGGATATACCCTCAAAAAGGGTATGATGCACGTATCTAGTCTTCAGTCTTCTAAGTCGCATCTTCTTGAGCTTCATTCCATATTGCTCTGACTGTCCTAACTTCACGATTTGCATAGCTTCTTAATTTTTGTTTCCAGAATTTTCGTTGGAACTCATTTCATTGTAGCCTCCTGTTCCACCTTTTCTTCTTATAGTATACTTAGCACTACAACTTGTGTCGTGTCATGCTAACATTCCCAAAACTATCTCTTGAAAATAAATAGATGCTAACCATGTTACCAAGTGTATATACTAAGATGATTAGATTCTACTTCGACAATCTAGTAAGTGGGGCTAGTACCTTTGTAAAGTCCTTAATGAACTTCCTATATTAGCCCGCTAGTCCAAGAAAGCTTCTCACTTCGGTTGCATTCCTTGGGACCTTCCAGTCTTACACCGCAACTACTTTTGCGGGATCTACTGCTATCCCTTCTTTGAGCACCATATGTCCTAGAAACCTTACTTATTCTCTCCAAAAATTACATTTTTGGAGAACTTCCCCTTATGTTGATGCGCTTGGAGGGTGTCCGAGACTTCCCTTAGATGCAACGCATGTTCTTCCTCATTCCTAAATTTCATCTATGCACAAGCAAAGTGAACCATCCGCCTTTGTTATGAAAACGACTGGAGCACCCCATTCAGAAATACTTTTCCCTATGAGCCCTTTTCAAGTAACTCTTTTACTTGTTTACTGAGCCCTTCCTTTCCCTTGGATTCATGTGTCGTACAGGTAATGCAACTGGTTTTGCATTGTCATCTAGATATATGTGGAAGTCTATCTCACGATTTAGGGGACAAACCCCTAACCTAATCAAAAAACATCTGTGTACTCATGGACTACTCCAACAGATCGCAAATCGTCGATAGATACATCAAGAGATTCTAGGTAGCTAAGACAAACTGATCCTTTAGGGTCGCACGAAATCTCAAGGGTATTCCCGAGGCAAGTTGAAAGTCTAATTACCCTCCTATCACAATTACTAGCTAACCAATCCATGCCTAGAATCAACCCATAGACCATGAAACCAAAAACATAAGCATTACAATTAGACTCAATACTTAATATAGTTATTCTCAAATCCTTAAAAACCAAAGATAAATGAGCCGAACCACCAATTGGATTTGAGACAGTAATGGGATCTTCTACTGTACAACTACTAAGGTGCAGAGACTACTATGGAAGCAGATATAAATGAATGTGAAGGGCTAAAATCAAAAAGAGTACTAACAGGATGATCAAAAAGAAAAACTAGACTTTTTCAACAGAAACTTCACTACCTCTCTCTCAAGTACTCTAGCGGTGAGAGCATGCACTTGCCCTCCTGAAAATCCTGTCCTTTGTTCTTACCCTTTATCCTTAATTATATGACCCTTTATACCATGATAACGACACTGCCTCTTGCCTTAGATTTTCTTATTCTTCCTTCCCTTCTTGTCCTGTGATTCTTCCACTTACACCTTTTTCTTTTTACCTCCTATGTGAACCAAGTCTATATCCATGAGTTCCTCATCCTTGGGTTGTGCTCCTTAGCCAAACTCCTTTAATATCATCTTTTCCATCCTTGTGTAACTTGTTGACAAGTCTCTTGAAAGTTGCCTCCATCGCACGGAAATCCCTACAAAGCTTGAAAGAAAATTACCCACAGGTGAAACTACTACGGTTATAGATGCAAGTTGGTCACTTCTTTGCCCTTTGACCGATGTCGTAGTCTAATCAAGCCCATAGAACCATGCTGCGATGAGGTTACCTCCCAAAAAGCGAGGAGCTCCGGAGACTCAGGAAAGAAGGAAATAAGGATTCAAATAGAGGATCGAAAGATAGTGCATATGGCTTTGGGGAATATGCCTTTAAAACAAAACATTCCTTTTGAAAATGCTTCTTTTAAAACTGTCTTAAAGATAATTTTTCAAATCTTTTATCTGATCCGGTAACCTTCAGCTCTAATACCAAGTGTAACAACCCACCTCCGTTAAGGTCACTCGCAAAGGGAATACCTTAACTTCGGTGGAGTGTTATAGGCAGATAAATTACAAGATAGACAAGATAAAGCAGCAGAAAATAAAGTCATTTTATAAACAATGTGGTTCAGTCAAGCTTTTACAACTACTGTCTCAATCATACTTAAAAATTATACATAAAACTTCTGTCTTGATTCAAAACTTCCAAGTATAAAAGAAGCATAAAAATAACAATGATATTCCCCAATAAAGCATGAACCAGCCATAGCAGTGGAAGAGAGAGTCCAAAGCAATACATTGACTATCTTCGAGCTTGGAAAGAAAACTGAGCTAAGTGGTAACATTTCCTCCCTGTGAACCTCAAGGGGGGAACGGAAGAAAAGAGGCGAAACAAACAAGGTCAGACATAAGTCTGGTAAGTCCAGTGACTTTTAGCAATTAAATAGGCAAAAGCATCATGACATGAATAAACTGAATATAAGAAAACCGTGATAACAATGATAACAAGATAACATACGATTAGCATAGATATGATAAGGCAAGATAAACTGAATGCGTTTCTACTCTTTCTCTATTTTTGCTACTACCCTGTTATTCTGATTTCTATATCTCTACACCACCTAACTTGTGTCCCAATAGTAATCTGTATAAAATATTCATATGTTAATGTGATCCCAATCCCCGCAATTGTGGTAGCCATCAGGTGTACATCTATTGTGAGGATTCCACCACAATCTACCTAATTGCGATGAATATGTTAGATGTACCCCTAATACCCTATCGATTGGCTCCCTACTTGTATTAATGTTCCATGTCTATATGTGAATCGGCCCTCTCTTGCGTGTAGATAACCTGTGCTGGTGCCACCATAAGGTGTATCAATTCTTATGATAGCAACCTGACACGATTCAAGATGCACAATATATAACTATTGGTACCCAGGCCTTCTTTTTCCCGCTCCGGACTACGTGCACGCCTGTAATCCATCGGAACCTATACTGACGTATCCCCTTCCGCTATTTTGACCGCTTATAATCAGCCCAGTAATCGCGTCCCACCCTACCTAGTTTCAGGGAACCTTGATAAATCTATGTGGGTTACTGCTGAAACGTTTCTCCGTTACTAGGTTTTTTTACAGGTTAAGTTTGTAGGCCTATATTTACTAATATTTCCCACCAACCCGATATGTACTTAACCCTCCCACTGATTCAAACATGTTTACTTAATCGTTAAGTTTGTGGGCCTATATTTACTGATATTACCAACCAACCTGTTATGTACTTAACCCTCCCACACATTATGTCATATTGGTTAAGTGTTGTCCATTCATGTTAACTTAACCACCCACTCATCATGTCATGTAGGTTAACTACTTCTTGTTAACCCTTCTCACTCGTCGTGTTGGATTGGTTAAGTGTTTCCTATTAACTTAACCCGGTTCATTCATCAAGTTACATTGGTTAAGTGTATCTTATTAACTTAACCCCATGCGTTCATCATGCTGTATTGGTTAAGTGTCATCAATCAATTCAAGTTAACTTAACCCACCCACTTTTCGTGTTACCTTGGTTAAGTGTTGCCTTCTTGTGTTAACTTAACCCATCCCATTCGTCAAGTTATAGTGGTTAAGTGTCGCTCTCTTGTTTTAACTTAACCCTACCCATTCATCATGTTATATTGGTTAAGTGTTGCTCTCTTGTTTTAACTTAACCCTACCCATTCATCATGTCATATTGGTTAAGTGTTTCCTATCATACACATTCATCATGTCATATTGGTTAAGTGTTTCTTATTAACTTAACCCTTCTCATTCATCATGTCATATTGGTTAACTTAACCCTGCTCACTTGTCTAATTAACATGTTATAACGGTTAAGTGTTCTAAATTTACATAACCCCACCTTCTTCTCTATTTAACATGTTATAACGGTTAAGTGTTCTAAATTTTACTTAACCTTACCATTCTTAGCATGTCTGTTTATTGGCATTAATTAATTTATTAATGCCCCAACCTCTCACATTAGAACTGTTGTTTGCGGTTGCTGGATTTACCGGGCGGTTCCGAGGAGACTTCTACCGTGAACTCATTCTAACCTCGGGTTTTGGGCTAAATGCGCTAACCTCTCACATTAGATTTGTGTTGT
Source organism: Allium sativum (assembly GCA_030737875.1). Classification (NCBI taxonomy): domain Eukaryota; kingdom Viridiplantae; phylum Streptophyta; class Magnoliopsida; order Asparagales; family Amaryllidaceae; genus Allium; species Allium sativum. Next base: position 589,987,424 of record CM060920.1, read on the forward strand.
TGCGGTTATTGGATGTGTCGGGCGGTTCCGGGCGGTTTTACACAGCAAATCAATCTAACCTCGGGTTAGGCATGTTTATCTTTTAGCATATTTACCATACATGTCCATGTCCAGATTTCATATGATAGTCATCCCATATTCACAAAACTAGTCATGTTCCAGTTCTCAAGTTATACCCCAACAAAGTTGAATGCAAGTTATGCCTCACAAATTCAAATTCAAGTTATTAAGCAAAATAGGTTACACCCAATTTTCCCAATTTTGCAATAATAGTTATGTCCCAAAAATCATGATATAACTCATGCCCTAAGGTTTAGTCCCACATAAAATATTCTCCAAAAACCCCCAATCATGATTCACAGTATAAACTATGCCAAATTATAACCTTAAATTACAGTGCATGCCAATTACCCAAAATCCCAGTTTAGGCGTGTTCACAATTAACAGTTATCTCTATCTTACTATAGGTTTTCATGCCTAAGCTATATATCACTATACACAATAATCTCCTTCTTCCAAGTCATAAATTATCATATATAATATACCCCAATTTTAGGTCTTAAGCCATAACATGTACTATGCCTTACATGTTTACAGTTCAATCTATGCTTAAAACCCTCAAGTCATATGTCCAATATACTTTATGCCTCAAATCTCAAGTCATATGTTCGATACACTTTATGCTTTAAATACAACATGTGTTATGTCCTCAAATCCGTTACAAATCAGTTATGCCCAATTATACATAATTTAATACTTTTCCCAATTTTAGCGCTAGCCACGTACACATTATATATTATGCCCAATTTTTTCCAATGTACATTCATCTCTTATGAGATTTGGCTCAGGCTCGCAGTAACCTGGGTATAAAACAAAAAGGGAAGAAGAAAAGAAGAGATAAAGAATGGACATAATAATATCAATGAGATAGATCCAATGGATATAGAAAGACAGATAGAAATAGGCATAACCTCAGATTCCGTTATATTACAATGTCAGAATCACAATTAAATTTTATTTCTGAAAGTAACATGAACTTACAAATTACAGAATGGTCTTGAATTCTGGGATCTGATTTATGAATTTGATTTGCTATTCCTTTGATGTAGACTTAGATTGTTAACTTGAAAACAATAATTTGATTGATTAAAGTGAAGGCTAGGCCACTTCAGGTTTTAGAAGCATATAAATGCCTATGAATTTGTGTGGAGAAAACAATAGGTTTAAGGGTCTTTTTATTGGTGTATAGGGAGATTTATATCCTTCAGATCAGTCTAGAAATCATCAGAATCGTCCAGAGAAGAATACCACGTCACACAGCGAATCAGAAAGAGACACGTGGCGAAACACGTCATCGGCCAAATCTGGGCCAATAGGGGTCGACTCCCCTATATGGGGGTCGACACCTATGTCGACACCCCTATAGGGGGATCGACCCCTATGTCGACTTCCCTTGGGGGGGCCGACACCTCTAAGTTGGAAATTTCCGGCTAATATCTAGTTAGTTTCTAATTTTCTCAACTCAATTGGGTTTAAGAACAGTATTATTAAAGATACCATTCACAACAAACCCAAAATCTCATTCCTTTGTTAATCGGGTTAAAGAACAAGTGTTATTTAAAACACAATTCACGATAAACCAAAAAACCAATTTGATATTAAATACAAGGCTCTGAATAGAAAATATATCGGCTTATATTCAATATCAAATTCTGAAATCAACAAAAATCATATTGGAATAATGATATATATATCTTCCAAATTCCTCCACATTGTCCGTATAATTACGGAATCCAATATCAAAATATTCCGAAGATAATTTCGATTCAAATCCATTCCAATTTATATATTGGAAATTCCGGTTATTTTTTAAAACTATTTCAAATCCAATTTATTTATTTAAAAATAATTGGATTATAATTCTAGTTAATAACTAGTTCATTTCGATAAAATGCATTTTTATATTTTCAAATATGTAAATTTTCATCCCAATTCTTTCCAAATCATTTATTACGATTTTACACAAATTATTACTATTTTCAATAATTTTATCAAGGCCCATATAGTCGATTTCCATAAATGGCCATCGAACTGCACTTACAACGACTTTTACAAATTTGTTTGGGACATAATTCCAAATCCAATCGTTAGATTTCTAATCTCTAATATTCATTGGAAAGCACATTTCGATACGAACCCAACGGTTCCGATTTTAGGAGAATCCAACGGTCAGATCTCCCGTTACGTCAATTCGAAGTCAATGGTCGAAATTCTCAAACTGCCGCGGCGCGTTCTATTCAGGCCATTATATATATAATATATATATACATATATTATGTATATTTCGTCGATTTCAATTCAAAACATATTTTATAAATCATTTTAAATTCATTTTGAAAATGATTTAAACTTCATATTCAGTTTTAAATCAAAATTGAATATTCTGTATCATTAATATATAAATGATAATATTTTCAAACATCATACTTTGAAACCAATTCCTTTTCGATGCTCATTATAAAAATGAATAAAACTGATATAAATATCGTTCACGCCAAATGGCGTTAATCTAATCAACACGGCTTTATATATTTACATATATTCGTGTCCATCCCAAATCGGACATCAAAATCAGATTTTTGATCTTTTACTACATATTATTTTTAAATATTCATTATTTTAAAATTTTCATTATTTTAAAATTTTCGTTATTTTAAAATATTCATTCTTTCTGAACAGGAATCATACACAGTCAATTATCATATAATGTTATTGATATGGATTTCTTACAATACATGTACTTAGCAATACTGATAAACAATCAACTATCATCCAGAGTGCATTTTACACTGTATAAGCATTAAATATAAATATTAATGCTTACCATAGCCTGTCAGCTAATCGATCAACATAGAACTAAATAATTGGGATTAGTGTACATCAAATGTCATCCCAATACCCGTGTGGTGTTTCAACCAACAAATACTGAATATTATTTGTGCAGTTGGGTAATGTGTAAAATTTATTGTCCCAATCCACATCAGTCAAATGGGTGTACATAAACAAATCATCTGATTTGTAAATAAATATTTATTCTCATTTCATTTATTCGTTAAAAATTATATTTTTAACGACAAAATATTTTACTCAACATATGAATATTTTATATAATCCATTTCACATCCCAAACAATTCCAAACAATACAACGCAATCAAGCAATCAAGTCGTCCTTGGTCAGTGGACGACGGGGAGCAGTTCATATATGCAGTTATAAAATAAATAACCGTACAGATAAAATTATAGTGAGGAGTTCTCACCTTGGGTTTCCATTCCGCCATTTTTATTTCTGAATTTCAGAATAGTCCCGACTTTCCTGAATTCCAATGCAATCTTCTTCACGCTGTTCATATTAAAAATCACATTTTTATTTCAATTCTAAAAATTATATTTTTACTTCGCTAAAAATTATATTTTTACTTTGCTAAAAATTATATTTTTACTTCGCTATGTAAATAAAAATCATAACTTTATAAATTTGTTTACATTATAAAAATCAAATTTTTTCAATGCTACTTACATAAAAATCAAATTTTTATGCGAATAAAAATCAAATTTTTATGCGAATAAAAATCAAATCTTTCTTCTATTGAAAATCAAATCTTGTTCATGATAAAAATCTAATCTTGTTCATTATAAAAATCTAATCATTTTATTTTTAAAGATCTAATTTTTGTTTCCTACTTTAGAGATCTAATTTTTATCGTATTAAAAACCTATTTTTTATGTTCCTAAAAATCATATTTTTTTGTTGCTCCATACATATAAAAATAGCATTTTTATTTGCAATGCTTTTCTATTAAAATCTGATTTAAAACAATATTTTGTAGAAATTAAAAACCGAATTATTTCTTAAACAGTGTACTATATAATTTAAAAATTCACCTTTGGGCTAACGAGGAAGAGAAGGGGTCGGCGTAGGGTCGGGGGGGACCTCAGGCGCGGCGGACCCAGGAAGTAGCGGCGGAGGTGGTTTGGGGGGCTAGGGCTAGGGGCTTGCAGATTGGGGGTTTGTTGAAGAAAGAGGGAGGGAGAGGGAAGAGAAGGGAGATCGGATGGGGGTTTGGGGTAGGCACCGTCGTCGGCGGTTTGGAGGGGGGAAATTGCAGCGGCGTGCAGGTGGCAGTCGCACGGGGGTGCGATGGATTTTTTTTTTGTCTGCGTTGACCGTTTGGAGAAGGAGAGAAGGGGGCTGAATATATAATATTTTTATATTACATTTATGCTTAATTTTCTTCAAAACTCAACATCGTAACGAACTCCAAACGAATCCCAACGACTATCTCCCCTACCAAATTACCCTCATTCCTAACACAATGGGATATGTTCGGTAAGCCAATTCGACTATTACAATCAGTTTCCGTCAAAATTTAAATATAAATCATTATGTTTTAATTTCAAACGTACATTTTAATTTACCGGGGCCACATATGATCTCTACAAATTCCAAAAAAAATAAATCTGACTATGTTTTGATGATACGGTCCTAGCAAAACTAATTTCGTCGAATTTAGAGGCCGTTTGAAAAATGGTCATTTTTTGGTCGATCCAAATTGACTGAAACTGTTCAAACATGTTTTCTTTTGCCACGCTCACATATTGAACCTAAAAATTATGAAAATTGGAATCCAACAAGAATTTGACATTCCGGATCTAACAAAAGTGGTCACGTCGAAAACGGAGGTTGTTTACAAAATTGCTATTTTTAAGGGCTATAATTCCATAGCGACTATTCTGAATTTTCAATTGGGCATAACATTTTATTCCCGCTATGAAATTTCAATTTTTCAGATTCGTTGGAAAGATATGTTTGACCAGATTCTAATATTTGGGTTTTACTAAAATCCGGTTTATTTTGACTCCTGTACACTCAATTGAAATTTGAAATCGTATTTTCAAACTACCGCTTAATATTTATATTCTAATTTTGATTTAAATAAATGCGTATGGTCTGATTCTATTCAAATAAATTTCTTGTTGTTTTTATTTAAAATAATTCATTTTAAATATTCAAAATTCATTAAAATTGCCAAAATAAAAATTCTAAATTGGTTCTGGTTATCCGGGTTGTTACAGTTTGGATCCTAGTTTGGGCGTAAACACATTCATAAATTGGAATATGTCAAATGCGAACATTTTTAGGTGTATAACACCACAAAAAGTGTGGATGGGAGAAATATAGATTGAATGTACGAAGTAATCACTTTTTAATTTAACATTGAAACCTTTTTCTACGTTCCTAGGATATAATTTGTAATTAATATGTATGTGTATGTTTTCCATTACAGTTATTTGCTATATGTTCATTATGGCATCATGTTATGTTGTAGCGGTAAAATAGGAAAGATTTAGACATGTATGCATTAATTTTGATAAGTGACAATTGTCGTCCCGATTAGAAGGTTCACCGTTTATACGAATGTTACATTAACTAGGGTTTATTATATTAATTATTTAAACATAAATAATATAATTAGCACCATACACATGGTTAGGGATTTGAAATGTCCCGCTAACTAATATACGTATATATTTGTTTGTTTGTGTGTGCGTATATATGGAATGGCTTATATATGTATATATATATATTATATATATATATATATATGACACATAGACACGAGGTTAGTTGCCATTTGTGGTAGAAGCCTTCCCGGAACCGACCGACATATCCAGCAGCCACAGGTGGGCCCAACTAATGTGAGATGTCTAGGTGCCATGGGCCATTCATAAACTTAGTACACTAGACGCGAGGTTAAACCGACTTTTAGTAGAAGTGGTCCCGGAACCGACCAACATATCCAGCATTAACATTTATATGGGTTAATGTGAGAGGTCTAGTGTGTGTATATATATAACTATATATATATATAAGTTGATATGTGATAAAAAAAATAGGCTTACTACGCCTTTAGAAGGTCTTAAGTGGCTGACTCGCCTTTTATCTAATTTGTCTCTTAAGTGGTTAGTACTAGGATCCTTCCGAAGGTTTATTTCTTGGAGAGGAACCCAGGTCATGAGACCCACCCTTATTAGTATTAAGGAAAGTCTTTGGGTACTTCTTCTTTAAATGTGGTTAGCCATAAAACAGTCAACGGAGTAGGGTATTTCACGAGGGATCTCTACTTCCTCTAGAAGATTATAAGGGCTCAACTAGGGACAAATTGGTAATTGAATGATATGCGGCCATCGCATCCTCACCAACCGTCTATGGGAAGTCTTAAGTGACATAGTTGTCCAACCGGGTGATATCAATTAAGTAGTAACGTTCGCAATACTACTTCTCATATTACAAATGAGAGATTAGACTTAAGAACATTAACGTACTACGATGGGGTTCTTAAAGGGCTAAGGGTCTGCCCCAGGGTTGTACGAGATTATAAAAATCCACCTTTAATAGGGCCATAAGTGATCGAGATTGTCACCTCGTTGGATCTTTACCCTAAATACACTAATGGGCGATTGACTTGGATATCCACCCCATTGGTTAGAAATTTATGTTTATGTGAAATATTATGTGCAGCATAGACATAACTTGACATATGTAACCTGCAAAAAATATAGCGTATGGACATTAAATAACACTATTTTCCAATCACACAGAACTTTATGTTCTGGCCCACTCTCCTTAATATCCAACAGGTCAGTAGATGGGGTAAAGCCATGAATGAAGTCAGAATGGAAGCCGATGGAGAAGACGAAGTTATTAAAATACTATTGGAAGTTATTGCTTTATTTCTTTTGGAATCTTATGAAAATAAACTCTTTGATGTACCTATTGAATACATGCAACTATGACTATATATTTTTGTGGTTTTGAAATAAATGGTACATCTTATTTTTGGTATTATATTTTCTCTTTGCACTGTGTGAGAATTCCATTCGAAGAATATATTATTATTATCTGTGCGAATGTAATCCTTATAGGAACCAATGACTCCTTTAGAAATTTTGATGGGCCTTTGTTGGGTTGAAATTTAGGCCCATTCCGTGCGAGTTGGTACATTTGGTATAGGATCATAGGTTACCTGATTATAAGGGTAATATACGTATGAGAGGCGTATTTGTAATTTGAATAGACTTTTCAAACTATATATACATATATAATATATGTTTACCCAACAAGAATATGCACTTGTAATAGGCACCTTTACCGTTTCTTCCCTTTTTTTCATCTTAAATACTATCTCAGAAGTATCCACTGAGGGATTCTTCCTTTTCTTTTCAGATAGTAGAATGGCTAAAAAACGTAATGAGCAGGGAAACCAGGCGAGACCCCGTTACTTGCCAGAATGGTTCTAGTAGTATCTTTGTACTGTGGAGTAGGTCCCTGTAGCTAATCCTACCCCGGTGGCTCCCACAGCTCCTGCTACTGATGTGGCCTTTGATTTTTCTCTCTTATGCAAGATCTTTACGAATAATGGAGGGAAACTGTTTTTTGGAAAGGAAGGCTTTGCTAGTGGCAAATCTTAGGTTATGGACTGTGAAAGAATCATTGAATCTACTTCTTTTCCCAATGAAATAAGAAGAAGGATAGCAGTCTGGCATTTAAAGGATGAAGCCTTAGAATGGTGGAACTTAATATCAATGGATAATGAGGGTCGGATCTTCACATGGGCTGAATTCAAGGGCCATTTTGAATCGAAATTTTTTCCAAGGCCAGAAATGATTATTCAGCCATAGATATTCATCCACCACAAGCATGGAAGCTTGAGTTTGCAAGAATATGTATCTAAATTCACTTAATTATGTAAGTTTGGTAGGGGTTGGTAGACACCCCCATGAACAAAGCTCATAGATTTGTGAAAGGACTTAACTACTAGCCCAGGTAGCAGTTGGGGAGATTTTGAGACTCTAGTTGAGACAACTAAACTTTGCATGGCTGAATGCTCCAAGGAGGATAAAGAAGCTGAGAAAGGATAAAGCTCCAACAAGAACAAGAAGAAAGAATGGTGGAAAAAAAAAGAACTTCAAAAAGGATGCAAAGACTCGCGCGAGGTGCAACCGCAAGGGCCATGGGGCCAATGATTGTTGGCTCTCATTGGCAAAGAAGGAGTTCAAAGGAAAATGTTACAACTGCCACGAAGAAGGACATATGTCCAAAGACTGCCCTAAGCTACCCAAAGTTGCCAGAACCATGCAATTGAAGCAACCCTAATTCAAAGCCAACCCCCAAGAGACCAAGGTCAGCCCGCACTTGAAGGTATAATCTCTATTTTAGGAAGTTCAACATACACCTTGTTTGATTATGTAGCTACTCATTCTTTTATCTCCAAGCAGTTAGTAAATCTGTTGAACCATTCTGTATTTATCTCGAATAGTTCGATAGAGGTGGCCAACCCTATCGGTGGATCTAAGTATCTTAATCTGTTATATAAATACCTAGTATTGTAGGTCGACAATGTCAAGTTTCATTGCAAAGCACATGCGTTGGATTTTATGGGGTATGACCTAATCTTAGGAATGGACTGGCTATCGTTTTATGGGGCCGCCCTAGATTGCGATAAGAGACTCGTTCGTCTTAGGAGCCGAGGACGGCATAGCCTAAATATTCCTTATAATGTTAGAAAAAGAATAAAGGCTTATTATATTCCTTGTCTCCTAGTTTTGAAGGACCATATTTGGTCCCTATAGCTGTGAGTTCTTGGACATTTTTGAGGTAGTCACGGAACTTCCACCTCATAGAGAAATCTCCTTTCGTATTGACCTAGAGAAGGACGCTAGACCTGTAGCACTGCCCTTGAGGAATATGGCGCCCAAGGAAAGAAGGAATTAGATAAGCAGATTTCAGAGTTATTGCAAAAAGGTTTTATAAGCCGAAGTGCCTCAAAATGGGGTGTAACTGTTGTATTTACCACCAAGGCAGATGGATCTTTGAGACTTTGTGTGGACTATAGAGAAATTAATAAATTGACCAAAAAGAACAGGTACCCTTTGCCAAGAATCGATGACCCTTTTGACCACTTAGGTGGAGCCCAAGTATTTACCTAACTAGACTTTACTACTGGATTTCACCAGTTGAGAATTGCGGAGGATAACAAGAACAAAAATGCATTTAGGATGCTAGACGGATTGTTCCAATGGGAAGTTATGCCCTTCGGATTAGTGAATGCGCCCGCTTTATTTGTAGACCTCATGAGTAGTGTGTTTAGGGGCATTCTAAATAAAATTGTGGTAGCCTTCGTAGATGATATCCTTATATTTTCGAAGGATCGTGAAGAGCATGAGAAACACATGAGACAAGTGTTAGGGATATTAAGAAAGAACCAACTGAAAGCAAAATTCTCGAAGTGTCATTTCTGGAGGGATGAAGTGAGATTTTTAGGACATATTGTGTTGAGTCAAGGCTTGGCCGTAGAACCCACGAAGATAGAGGCAATCAAGGATACCTCGAAATGCTACAGAGGTAAGAAGTTTCCTCGGATTGGCCAGATATTATAGGAAATTCATTAAAGATTTCACAAAGATTTCTTCTTCATTAACCAAATTAACAAGGAAGAATTTGGTATTCACTTGGAGTAATAAAATTAATGTAGCCTTTAAGAAATTAAAGGAAGCATTAACTAGTGCACCAGTCCTAATTATACCTGATAGTTCAAAGTTTTCCACTATTTAAACTGGCGCATGTGGGACCGGTTTAGGTGCAGTCCTTATGCAAAAAGGAAGAGTAGTTACCTATCATAGTAGACAACTCAAGAATCCAGAGAAAAGATATCCAGTGCATGACCTTGATTAGTAGCAGTAGTGTTCGTCCTTAAGATGTGGAGGCATTATCTCTTAAGGGAGAAGTTTGAATTGTTTACTGACCATAAATCCCTTAAGTGATTATTTTCTCAACGTGACTTAAACTTGAGACAAAAAAGATGGATGGAATATATTGCCTCATTTGACTTTGTGATTCAGTATACCCCAGGCAAGGGGAATGTTGTGGCGGATGCTTTAAGTAGGAAAAAAGCGACATTGAATGTGATGATAAAATGGAAACAGTTAGAGTTCCTCGCAAATTTTAATTTGCAGCCCTCACCAACCACTTCTAATGGTTTTCTTGGGGCAATGACAATTAGACCTACCCTAAGAGAAAGAGTCCAAAGTGCACAAGACCTTGACAAATATCTAAGAGGAATAAAGGAGAAAGTGGTAAAGAAAGAGACCTTTCCTCATTGGTTAGTTATTTGATCCATGATGATGGGAGTTCACTTTGGGACGGATGAATTTACATCCTTAAAGATGAAGGGTTAAGGAAAGAAATTTTAGAAGAGTACCTTAAGTCGAGATTGACCATACATCCCAATGGGGATAATGTACAAGTATATGAAGAGGAATCTCCATTGGGAAGGAATGAAGCGAGACATAGCCGAGTTCACTGCCAAATGTTTAACATGCCAAAAAGTCAAGGCAGAGTAAGGGAAGCTCGAAGGACTATTGTTACCTTTAGAGATCTCCATGTCGAAGTGGGAGCATATTTCCATGGAATTTATAGATGGACTTCCTAGAAGCCAAAAGGGTAATGACGCCATTTGGGTTTGGTGGACCATTTAACCAAAAGCTCTTATTTCATACCAGTCAAGAAGACAAGGACCGCAGCCTCGTTAACCAAATTATACGTTAAAGAGATTGTCAGACTTCATGGTATTCCATCAAGTATCGTGAGTGGTAGAGATCCCTTATTCACAATCCAATTTTGGTGAAGTCTGCAAGCGTCATTAGGGAAGACCCTTAACTTAAGCATATAAGATCATCCGCAGACCAACGGAAAGACAGAGTGAGTAAATAGAATCTTAGAAGACTTGCTCTGTAATGACCCATGGGATTTGACGCTCGAATTCCAACAATAATGCACAACTCGTATTACTTGCTAGAACACAAGTACCGGAAACTCAAGATAGTTAATGAAAGAATTTAGAGGGTGAAATAAGAAAGAAAGAAATATTAGAATAGAAGAAGAAGAACACAACAACATCAAAGTCTCACATCGCAATAGAATAAAATATAATAGAAACAAAATTTTATTGAGATCTTTGAATTTTTTTTACAATCATCATAGTACATCAACACATATGGACAGTTTAATAATTTGTCTTCATATACAACACACAGCGGAATACATACTAGTCCGTATTATACGTCTGAACTTCTCCAGCATGTCTTCTGAAATTCACATCGTCCAAAACCTGAAGCTGTACAACCCGGTCTGACCCGAGCATTTACAAAACGCCGGATCAGTGTGGTGAACCAGAGTGAGAAAACTTGCTAAGTTTACAAACATCACCCAACTTGATTTTAAAATCAAACCATTTCGTTTTGAAATCATAGCTTATTATGATATTATAATAATGTCTAAACACAAATAAATATCAATCTAGCATAACACTTGCATCTAATGTTCCTGCAACACCTCACCTCCGTTAAGGTCACTCACAAAGGGAATGCATTAACTTCAGTGGAGCGTCATAAGTGTATAGAACATATTAATTATAAAACAGACAAAATTTAAACAGTAGAAACTAAATAAAAATTTACTTTATTGATAAAAACAGCAGCTTGGTAAAACAGCTTGTACAAAGATTGTTTTCCAACACCAATACCCATTACAACAAAGCATCTGTCTTGTTTAACAAAATAAAGAAGCATAAAATGACAATGATATTCCCCAATAAAGCATGAGCCAGCCATAGCAGTGGAAAAGAGAGTCCAAAGCAATACATCGTCTATTTCCAGCTTGGAAAGAAAACTGAGCTAAGTGGTAATATTCCCTCCCTATGAACCTGGGAGGGAAACGGAAGAAAAGAGAGCGAAACAAAACAGAGTCAGACATAAAGCCTGGTAAGTCCAGTGATTATTCATCATGTAAACAGGTAAAAGAATCATGACATGTATAAACTGAATACCACACATAACCATGATAATAAGCATAACAAGACAACAAATGATGATCGTTAGATATGACAAGGTACACAAGTATGATGATTGTGCTCCTGATTATTAAGATATTTCCTACACCGCACTATTTACTAAGACACCTTGGCTAAGAGAGTAACTCCCTGAGTATCAACCCCGAAGACCGAAATCAACATAAGATTGACCCCTAAGGAATTATCCAACTCAACCAACCTTATGTTATCGCATTATTACAAGATTACACTGCACCATTTGATATGACAAGGCAAGATACACTAAATGCGCTTCGGTTCTTTCTCTGATTTCATATTTTCTCTGCACCATCCAACTAGCATCCTAACTAGTGTTTTTTATAGAATGATTCGTATTCCCTACTAGTATCACAACTAGTATCCTGTGAAAAAGGATCCGTAACCCCTACTAGTGTCCCAACTATTATCTCTTGTTATAAAATAAGGTGATCCCAACCCCACAATTGTGATAGCCTTCAGCTGTACATCTAGTATGAGGATCTTACCTCAACCAGCCCAATTGCTATGAAGATGATAGATGTACCCTTACTACCGTATCAATCGGCTCCCTACTTGTATTAACTTTCCTTGTGTCTGTGTCAGTCGGCCCTCTCTTGCATGTAGATACCTTGTGCTGGTCCCACCATAAGGTGTACCAATGCCTGTGATAGCTAGGGATGGCAATGAGGCAGGTCTAGGGTCCAAACCCGCTTGACCCGCCCCTGTTTTGACCCATTTAGACCCGCCCCATAGGGTCTTCGGGGCGGGTAGACCCGCGACCCACTTTTGGAGGTCCGGGTCTAGGGCATGGCTAACCCGCCCCAACCCGACCCGCATGATCGAAACATCATTCAAACTCTTTATAACTATAACTATTAGTTGTTAATCTTCTTATATTTACACGGTTATAACTTGAATATTATATTCTTTCAATTGACAAACTATAAAATTTTCATTGTATTAAGTTGCATCAATGATAATCATACAATAACAAATGCATACATTTTGAACTATTATCTTGCAACTCAATTTATAATATTCTCTTGTCATTGTGAACACATTATAATATGCATATAATTTATCATTTAGTGATAAAAAATATAAATATATAAATTTGTGTACACTATAACATAATATCACCGGGTCGTGGGGCGGGTCGGGTCTACCCTGACCCGTACGGGTTTCGGGTACAGGGCGAAACTCCAGACCCGCACCGGGTCTACGGGGCGGGTCTGGGGCGGGGTTTAAAAAGTCCGGGTCGGGCCTGGGGCATGAGAAACCCGCCCCATTGCCATTCCTAGTGATAGCGACCCGACATGATTCAAGATGCATAGCGTATACAACTGATGCCCAGTGCCTGCTTTTCCACTCCGGAGTACTGCACGCCTATACTCCGTCAGAACTACACAGCTGCACCCTCTGCCGCTATTTTGATCGCTTATAATCAGCCCAGTAATCGCGCCCCACCCTGCCTAGTTTCAGGGTACCGTGATACATCTATGTGGGTTACTTCTGAAATGGGTCCCCGTTACTAGGGTTTCCTAGGGTCTATTCGTATACCACCCAAATTGGCTAAGTGTTATCCATCCATTCATGTGAACTTAACCCATCAGCACGCCATGTCATGCTGGTTAAGTGTTTCTTATTAACTTAACCATGTTCATTCATCATATTATATTGGTTAAGTGTTTCCCTTTAACTTAACCCCACTCGTTCATTGGTTAAGTGTTAACTTAACCCTAGCACTGATCATGTTACATTGGTTAAGTGTTGCCCTCTTGTGTTACTTAACCCAACCACTTATCATGTTACATGGGTTAAGTGTTGCCCTCTTGTATTACTTAACCCTATCACACATCATGTTATATTGGTTAAGTGTTGCCTTAATTAACTTAACCCTACCATTCTTAGCCTGTCTGTTCCTTAGCTTTAATTCATTCATTAAAGCACCAACCTCTCACATTAGATATGTATTATTGCGGTCGCTGGATGTGGCGAGCGGTTCCGGGAAGTCTTACACCGCAACTCAATCTAACCTCAGGTTTTTTTCGGGCTTAATGCGCAAACCTCTCATATTAGATCTATATTGTTGCGGTCGCTGGATGTGCCGGGTGGTTCCGGGCAGTCTTACACCGCAACTCAATCTAACATCGGGTTAGGCATATTGATCTTTTAATTTATTTACATATTTAACATTATTGTTAATATGTTAATTATCCATATGTGTTGTCAAATCAAGTCATGTCCCATTTACCGTCTAAATTATGTCCATAATTCTAGGTGTACAAATTCTACCATTTCATGTTACTAATTATTTACATGATTACGTGCCAATCTATGCCAATAGCATGTAGTTTAATATTTTTCCCCAACGTCTCCCCCGTTATTCATTCGCATTGGTCACGTAGAACGTTAGGCTCACAAATTAGCCTAACTTATAAACAAAAGGGAAAAGAAAGGGACATGTAACATTCCAACACGCTTAAACAATATAGATCAACATGCGTAGTATAAATTTGGGATTGAACAACATAAACTTAATTGAGCACATGAATGTGATCTTACATTTAAATTAGATCCAATTAACATGCGAACTAGCACAGGTCTAATTGTATAAGCATGAACATATATAGATCTTAAACATAGGTACTAGCTTGTATCCAAACATGTAAGCATGTATGAACATAACTTATCATGTAATTTGCATATACATCATGGTAGGTTAAATTATGTCAGTCCAATAGTCTCAGAGGCAAAGGATGTACAACATGATAAATCATTCACAAAAGTTCCATAGGCATGATTGGTTCCATTTTGTCAATCCAACAGTCTCATTGGCAAGTTAGGTTTCATTAGGTCAATCACAATAGTCTCATAGGCACGAAAGGTGTCATTACATCAATCATAATAATCTCATAGGCATATGCAATTCAGAATTGATAAAAGGATAGGCACGAATATAATTAGCATTATTCTAGATCCTGTTATTATTGTCATGATTTCTTATTTGGTGTTCATATCTAAACAATAACTGTACTTACAGAAAAAGGACGGATCTTGATTTCTGGGATCTGATTTCTGAATTTGAAAAGCTATCCTTTGATGTAGACGTTTGATTCTCTAGTTCTTTTAATTAATTCCTAGTTTGAATTTGATTCTCTAGTTCGGGGGAGATGAATGGAGGCTAGGCCAGTTTGTAGATGAACAACATGATGGCTTCATAAAATGAGTTCCAGGGTTGAGGTTTGGGGTGATTATATAGAAGTCTAGATCTAATTCTAGCCTTTAGATTAGTCTAGGAGAAATCAGAGCCATCCTACCAACTGTAGCATGGCACATATGCCTTAATAACTCAGAAATCAGTCATCGACCAATCAGAGGAGGCTACATCAGCACAAGGCTATAAACAGGAGCTGGGTCTAGGAGGAGTTGACTCCCTACAGGGGGGGTCGACACCTATTTCGACTCCCCTATAGGGGGTCGACACCTATGTTGACTCCCTCTAGAGGGGGGGCGACACCCCTGAGCGGGAAATTTCCCGCTTAGGCCGCTCTTGCTAGATTTTGAAATTTGAACTGTTTTCTAATTTGATTTATTATTATATTTAATTATTGTTTAATCTTGAAAACTTCTGAACTCCATAACTTCTTCATGCGGAGTCCGATTCACGCAAACTCGGACTCTTTCTCAAGCAGAATTCCGAGACGAACATAATGGCATAAGCCGTTTCACCCAATTCCTCATTTAAAAATTAAGTGTTCTTAGATTTGTTAATTTTGATATTCATAGAAAATACGGGGTGTTACATTCTCCACTCCTTAAGGATTTCTCCCCAAAATCTCTAAGTTAAGAAGAATGTATCCTAACATCGAACATCAATCTACTCAACCATTCAATCATAGGCATCCATTGTCCTTAAAAAGGTATCTAATGCTTTATGAACATATGCAAGGGTGTGTGTACATGTCCCAGTACTAATGCAAAAGATCAGGTAGTCCACTGATTCAGTTGACCTCCTTAAATGCGAATTATGTTAGTACCATGAGTCCAACATGTATGCAATTATTATTCCTATGGTACTTTATAACTTCTATATGAGTGCACAATCATCCATTCAAATTCATCATCCATATGATATCACATCAAGTTTCAATCCATATATATAAAAATCCACTGATGCATATGCAATATGGAAGAGATGGAGCCGATCTAGTGCCTAATGTGTGTGTATATGCATCCATGAGCAACCACTAGCAAACACTTACATCCACTTGCATCCACCAAACATGACATGTCTCAAACACATGTTTACATCCATTGGCTTCTACCTAAGGATCGAGGATAGGACCGAGAGGATATACTTAAAAGATAAAGACTACCATGTAAATAAACTTTACAGAAAAAGAGAGATCAAGGATGTACCCTCAAAAAGGGTATGATGCGCGTATCTAGTCTTCAGTCTTCTAAGTCGCATCTTCTTGAGCTTCACCCTATTATGCTCTGACTATCTCAACTTCACGATTTCGTAGCATCTTAATTTCTGTTTCCAAAATTTGAATTGGAACCCATTTCACTATCGCCTCTCTTTTCACCACTTCTCCTTCTAGTATACTCGGGACTACAACTTCTGGTGTGTCATGCTAACATTTCCTCAAAGGGTCTTCAAAATTCACTAGAGGGTATTCCATGTTGAAGAACTATCTCTTGAAAATAAACATATGCTAACCATGTTTCCATGTGCAGTTATTAAGGTCATTAGAGTTCTCTTTTCTAATTAACTTATATATTGCGTGAACTATCTGAGAGTCTTTTCGTTGTGAAGTCCCTATTTGATCCAAAAGCGTAGGTCTTACTCCTAGCGATGCCAACTACTAACTTAACCGAAGGTTTTAAAATCAAAGGCTGATGTGTATTCTGAACTTTTCCTTTTCACATAAAGAGGACTTGAAGTCAACCTTTTTCTTCTTAAGGCATCCGCTACGACCTTACCCTTCCTTTTCACATCATAATGGCGCCTAGTCCTGTACCACATGCATTCGTGTATACCGTAAACCTTTTACTACCGTAAGGTAAAAGTCAAAACTGGGTCCATTGTAAGACCCCTCTACGATCGTTGGAAAGCGAGATCACAATCAATACCCGAGCAAAGGTTAGATTCTCCTTCATTAATCTAGTAAGTAGGGTTAATACCTTCACAAAGTTCTTAATGAACTTCCTATATTAACCCACTAGTCCAAGAAAGCTTCTTACTTCTGTTGCATTCCTTGTGACCTTCCGGTCTTGCATCGCAAGTACTTTGGTGGGATCTACTGCTATCCCTTCTTTTGGACACTACATATCCTAGAAACCTGACTTCTTCTCTCCAAAAGTGACATTTTTGGAGAACTTCGCCTTAAGTCGATGTGCTCAAAGTGCATCTATGGCTTATATTAAATACAAAGCATGTTCTTCCTCGTTCTTTGAGAAAATCAAGATATTGTCCACGACGACTACTACAAACATATTAAGGAACTCCCTAAACACCCTACTCATCAAATCAACAAAATAAGCGGGTGCATTCGTCAATACCAAAAGGCATAAAGAGCTACTCAAAGAAACCGTCATGGGTCCTAAAAGCAGTCTTGTCTATACTATCCTCAGCTACTCTTAGCTGTTGAAACCTTATAGCCAAATCTAGTTGAGAGAAAACAGATGCACCTACAAGCTGGTCAAACAAATCATCTATTCTTGGTAGTGGGTGCCTATTTTTCTCAGTCAACTTGTTTAATTCTATAAAATCCATGCATAAGCGAAGTGAACCATCTGCCTTCGTAGAGAATACTACTGGAGCACCCCATTCAAAAAAATTCCACCTTATGAACCCTTTTTCAAAGCAACTCTTTAACTTGCTTGCTGAGCTCTTTCCTTTCCCTTGGAGCCATGTGTCATACGGGTAATGCAACTGGGTTGGCGTTATCAACCAAGTATATGCAGAAATCTATTTCACGTTTTTAGGGGTAAACCCTTCACTTCGTCAAAGACATCGGGATACTCATGGACTACTTGAACATATTGCAAATTATCAATGGATGTATCAAGAGATTCTAGGTAACTAAGCATGACAGAACCCTTGGAGTTACACGAGATTTAGAGGGTATTACCGAGGCAAGTCAAAAGTCTAACTACCCTCATTTCACAATTGAGAATCACTACACCATATAGGCAAAATTGCAAAACATAAGTGCGGAAGGATTGTAACGGCTTATAGTTGTTGCTAATTTGCAACGGCTCTGGGCCGTTGCAAAGCATGTTGTACAATAAGTTTCCATCGTTCAAGGTTTCGCAACAGCTTTAGGCCGTTCTAATTTGGAAATTCCCTACCCCCCCCCCCCCCGCCCGGGTTAAACCAGTACGCCCTCTTCATTTCCCAAAACCATCATAAAAAAACAGAAAGCAAAAAACCCTAAATCACTCTCGATCCCTAATAGAATCTCAGTTTACAGTACGCTTTCAAATTGAAGATTCCTGTTTCAATTGAAGACCCTACTATCGATCCCTAATCGAATCTCAGTTTCCAGTCCGCTTTCAAATTGAATATTCCTGTTTCAATTGAAGTCCCTAGTCGAATCTCAGTTTCCAGTCCGATTCCACTTTGAACATTCCAATTTCAATTGAAGACCCTACTCTCGATTTCCGCAAGGTATGGAGCTGTTCTTCGTATCATTTGTCGTTGATCCGTTTGTCTGTAGAAAGCTATCTGCAAGAAGTTTATCATACATACTGATATTTTCATCCAACTCATGAATTTGTTAGTTAGTATATTTAAATGGGACCTTCTTCTCCTTATTTAATTACTTAGTATATTTAAAGTTTGAAATTGAAGATAAGAGGAACAATTAGTTTGATAATGGAATCTGGCCCGTTCTTGTAAGGAAAAAGATGTATATCATTTTAGTGTAATTTGTCCTTTAAATTTGTTTGGCTTATTACTTTGTATTCCTTTTTGGGTTTTACCTAATTTTTAAGCTATTTCAACACAACATTCATCTTGATAATGTCAATGGGATAAGATCATATGGACTAGTAACTAGCTTCAATGAGAAACCCACCAATTAGGCAATTAGTAGATCAAAAGTTTTGATTTTGTGGTGCACTTTAGCCGAGTTGAATCTGTCAAAATGGACTAATCTAAGAGCCTAAGTCCACTTATGTTTCCCTCCCACAAGCCTACATCGCCCTGCAATTTTATCCAGAGTTGGGACCAGGTAGAAATTTGCAACAGCTTTACAAAATTAGGGCTTAGCCAGAAAGTGAGGAAAAAGTCGTATTTTTTTTTATCCACTTCCCATGACCAAGATTTGCTAACCATGTCTGCCAAATGGAGTACAAGGACATAACCTTCCAAGTAATCTTAACTAATGGACATGAATTCAATTTTGGGAAACATAGACATTCCAATATTTGGCACTCTTTTTTTAGGCTTTTCTTGTCTATTGCTTGACAATGTGATTGTGCACAGCCCAAGTAAAAACTGAGTCAAACACTTCAAACCTAAGCTTCTACTCTCATGATACTTCTTTTCTATTCTCTTATGTGAACACTTAACCATTCCTCTATGATCATGTTTCCAATGTTGGCATTCTTCTTATCTAATCAAAGTTGATTAGTTTATCATAAGGTTACTCAAATAGGATTCTTTATTTATTATATGTAGTTTCTTTTATAGCTCCAACGTGTTAGATAATTGGACGTGATCTTTGGGTTAGACACCGATGTTGTGCAAGATGTTAAGGGGTAGCATCATGGATAAATATGTAATTTGTTCTTCTTCCTTTTTTCAATGAACACCAGCAAACAAAATAGTGGTACTTAAATGTATCATTAGTAATTGTCTACTAAAAGACGCATATAGAGAAGTATGGATAATGAGACATGTGATTGCTTGAAATCTCGTGTTACATGAGAGTTAGATTTCAAACACTTATGTACTTTTAATCTTTTATACAATATTGTTGCAGGTTTTATTTCTAAAGTGATGTTGCAAATGTAAAAAACATTTAGCTGTACTTCATAAGTTAAGAAAATCAGTTTTTTAGTATAAATCCAAATAAATCCTAACATCAAAGACAAATAGCCAAATATCAAATTTCCACTACATGTAAAGCAAAAAAATAAGGCTACGCTAGATAACAATGACTTCGCTTCAGCTTTCAAGGAAGGCTTATCACAAGTGAGATCCACAGACGAGGAGATAACAAAAATGAAAGAGTATTAATTAGTTAACCTAAGTCTTCCAAAACAGTAGAAAGATTGAATATGGGAAGAGAGCTCCTTCTCTTTTAATGATAAAATGACCAAAAATTGATAAAGCGTATTAAATGGTTCACCCAACTCTTCCAAAACAGTAGCAAGATAGGAATAAGAAAAGAGAGCTCCTCCTCATTTAATAATAAAATAACTGAGCATACCAAATCGAAAGTTAGGGGCATTCAAATGATGAAACTGGCAGCCCTTTCACATATTAACAAAAAAAAAATGGAAAAACGAATTCAATTTCAATTACATATGAAATCACCTGACTTTCAAAGGATGATCGATATTCAATCGATGCTTGACAAGACAATTATGGTTCTAAGGATGCTTCAAATTAATATGTACGTATATGTGTTTAAATTCATATGCGTACAATTAGGGATTTGAAGAGCACAAATCATAATATATTATATTTATAAAGCCTTAGAGAATTTTTTCGGCCCCGTCTGATAAGTATTATATATGATCGTTATGTGAATGTTCGTTTTATTAACAGAACGGACATTCATATTCATCATATACAATATTTGTTGGATTTGTCTTTTGCATTGGACAAGCAATTTAACCATTTCGTTTGGTTTTGCTACTTAAAAATTGCTTCACAAAGACAAAATACATGGTGAATCTTTAGTTGTGTATTGATCCATGCAATTGTCCCAACTGATTGCTTTGATTTTGAATTTGTAATTATGTTTGGTTGGTGAAGATCTGCACATCTGATAATCAAATTCTGGTAACAACGAAAAAAATGTATGCATGGTTGAAAATTCAATATACATGTGACAACAAACCTAAAAAAATGTAACAGTCTTCTACGAATAAAGGGTTGATTAATAGAGTTTTACTTATCCTATATCCAGTTTCTTCATTTAATGGATAATTATAAAATCTAAAATAGCTATATGAATTGTGATCAAGTTTTTTCGATTAACCATAATGTCTACTTCATTTGAAATTACGATATGCTTGAACATTTTAATCCAAGTTTTTTTTGTTTTCTCCATTTATGAATGACATATTTAACATACTATGATATGCTTTTCTTTTCAGGAAATGTTAAACTATGGTGCAGGATGCTTTTTCCAGACTTCATGTTTTACTATGTTTTGTTTGTCTATTTAACTATGTACGGTGCAGGAACAATTAAACTATGTAGTGTTTGTAGTATGTAGAATTATTTTGTACTTTATGACGGTAAGTGGTTTGTACTTTATGAAGTTATGTGGTTAAGGGATATATATGTTGTTTGTAGTATGAAATTATGTGGTTAGGGGATATATATGTTGTTTGCAGTATGAAGTGGTTATGTGGTTAAGGGATATATATGTTGTTTGTAGTATGTAGTTTGCACTTTGTACTTTGTTTATATTGAATGTGTTCAAAATACCAGAATATTATGATCTGTTCTGGTATTTACATCAAATCTGCATAGATATTTGCTTTATATGTGATGCAGGGTGCAGAAAAATGATTTTTTTTTCCGAAAATTATAAATGTAGCAACGGCTAAAAACTGTTACAAAAACAAAAGCGCAACAGCTCATACTCATTGGTAAAAAATAAGTCAAAAATAGAAAACACACAGCAAAGGATAAGAACCGTTGCAAAATAAGTGTCGCAACGGATTAAACCGTTGCAAAAGAATATTTAGCAACGGCTAAAAGCCGTTGCAGAAATCAATTTTAGCAACGGCTGTAGGCCGTTGCTAAATGGTTGCAACCCGGGTCGTAGCAACGGCTAAAAGCCGTTGCTAAAGTCGTTTGCAACGGCTAAAACCGTTGCTAATTGATGATTTTGGTGTAGTGAATGGCACCATTACCGGATAACCAATCCATCCCTAGAATCAACCCATAGCCTATGAAACCAAAAACATAAGCATTACATCTAAACTCAACGCTTGGTATAGATATTCCCAAATCCAAACTAATCATAGACGAATGAGCCGAACCTTCAATCGGATTTGAGACAACAATGGGATCTTCTACTATACAAGTACTGAGGTGTAGAGACTCAACTATGGAAGCAGATATAAAAGAATGTGAAGCGCCAGAATCGAACAAAGTTCTAATAGGATGATTGAAAGGAAAAACTAAACTTTCAACAGAAACGTTCCTACCTCTCTTAGGTACACCAGTAGTGAGAGCATGCAATTGCCCTCTAGAAGATTATGTCCTTTGCCCTTGTCCTTGTCCTTCGAGCAATCCTTGATAAGATGCCCTTCTTACCATACTGAAAACAACCACCTGTCTTCTTCTTCCTACTATTAAATGACCCACTATACCATAGAAAAGACACTTCTCCTTGTCGCGGGATCTATTATTTCTTCCACCCTTCTTATATTCCAATTCCTTATTCGTGATTCTTCTACTTTGGCCTCTTTCTTTTCACCTTTCTCCTTCTACGTGGATTAAGCCATATCAACAAACTTCTTATCCTTGGGCTTGTGCTTCTTAGCCCAAACTCCCTTATTCTCATCCTTACTATCCTTGTATGGCTTGTTGACAAGTTTCTCGAAACTACCTCCATCGCACAACAACCTACAAAGCTTGAAAGAAAATTAGTCGCAGGTGAAACTACTGCGGCTACAGATGGAGGTTGGACGCTACTTCGCCCTCGACATGTGCCGTATGCCTACGAAACTTTGGCGAAAAGAAAGGAAGAAGAGATTCAAATAGAGAATCGAAATATAGTACATATGGCTTTGGGGAATATGCCTTTTAAAAACAATACTTTCTCTTGAAAAACGCTTCTTTAAAACATGTTTTAGAAAACACCCCCTTTAAAATATGCTTTTGAAAAATCTTTTATCTGTTCTGGTAACGTTCATCTCTGATACCCCGTGTAACACCTCACCTCCGTTAAGGTCACTCACAAAGGGAATGCATTAACTTCAGTGGAGCGTCATAAGTGCATGGAACAGATAAATTACAAAACAGCTAAAATTTGAATAGCGGAAAATAAATAAAACTTTACTTCATTGATAAAAAGAGTAGCTTGGTAAAACAGCTTGTACAATGATTGTTTTCCAACACCAAAACACTAATACCCATTGCAATAAAGCTTGTTTAACAAAATAAAGAAGCATAAAATGACAATGATATTCCGCAATAAAGTATGAGCCAGCCATGGTAGTGGAAAAGATAGTCCAAAGCAATACACCGTCTATCTTCAAGCTTGGAAAGAAAACTGAGCTAAGTGGTAATATTCCCTCCCGGTGAACCGGGAGGGGGGGGGGGAGAACAAAAGAAAAGAGAGCGAAATAAAACATAGTCAGACAAAAAGCCTGGTAAGTCCAGTGATTATTCAGCATGTAAACGGTAAAAGGATCATTACATGAATAAACTGAATACCAGACATAACCATGAGAATAAGCATAACAAGATAATAAATGATGATCGTTAGATATAACAGGGTACACAAGATGAACAAGATATGATGATTGCGCTCCTAATTATTAAGATATTTCCTACACCGCACTGTTTACTAAGAGACCTTGGTTAAGAGAGTAACTCCATGAGTATCAACCCCGAAGACCGAAATCAACATCAGATTGACCCCCAAGGAATTACCCAACTTAACCAACCTTATGTTGCCGCACTTTTACAAGATTGCACCGCACCATTTGATATGACAAGGCAATATACACTGAATGCTCTTCGGTTCTTTCTCTAATTTCCTATTTTCTCTGCACCACCCAACTAGCATCCTAACTAGTTTATTTTATATAACGATTAGTATTCCCTATTAGTGTCCCAACTAATATCCTGTGAAAAAGGATCTGTATCCCCTACTAGTGTCCCAACTAGTATCCTGTGTTATAAAATAATGTGATCCCAACCCCGCAATTGTGGTAGCCTTCAGGTGTACATCTAGTATGAGGATCTAACCTCAACTAGCCTAATTGCCATGAAGATTTTAGATGTATGCTTACTACCCTATCGATCGGCTCCCTATGTGTATTAACTTTCCTTGTATCTGTGTCAATCGGCCCTCTCTTGCGTATAGATACACTGCGCTGGTCCCACCATAAGGTGTATCAATCCCTATGATAGCGACCCGACACGATTCAAGATGAACAGTGTATACTACTGATGCCCAGTGCTTGCCTTTCCACTCTGAAGTACGTCCACGCCCATACTCCGTCGGAACTACACTACAGCACCCCCTGCCGCTATTTTGATCGCTTATAATCAGCCCAGTAATCGTGCCCCACTCTGCCTAGTTTCATGGTACTGTGATACATCTATGTGGGTTACCGCTGAAATGGGTCCCCGTTACTAGGGTTTCCTAGGGTCTATTCGTATATCCCCATATTGGCTAAGTGTTATCCATCCATTCAGGTTAACTTAACCCATCCACATGCCGTGCCATGTTGGTCAAGTGTTTCTTATAAATTTAACCCTGTTCATTCATTATATTATATTGGTTAAGTGTTTCCCTTTAACTTAACCCCACTCGTTCATTGGTTAAGTGTTAACTTAACCCTACCACTGGTCATGTTATATTGGTTAAGTGTTGCCCTCTTGTGTTACTTAACCCTACCACTTTTCATGTTACTTGGGTTAAGTGTTGCCTTTTTGTGTTACTTAACCCTATCACACATCATGTTATATTGGTTAAGTGTTGCCTTAATTAACTTAAACCTACCATTCTTAGCATGTCTGTTCTTTAGCTTTAGTTCATTCATTAAAGCACCAACCTCTCACATAAGATATGTATTGTTGCGGTCGCTAAATGTGCCGGGCAGTTCCAGGCAGTCTTACACCGCAACTCAATCTAATCTCGGGTTTTTTTGGGCTTAATGCTAACCTCTCACATTAGATCTATATTGTTGCGGTCGCCGGATGTGCCGGGAGGTTCCGGGCAGTCTTACACCGCAACTCAATCTAACCTCGGGTTAGACATGTTCATCTTTTAATTTATTTACATATTTACCATTCATGTCTATATTTAAATTATCCACAAGTGTTGTCTAATCAAGTCATGTCCCATTTACCCTCTAAATTATGTCCGTAATTCTAGGTATACAAATTCTACCATTTTATGTTACTAATTATTTACATGATTATGAGCCGATCTATGCCAATAACATGTAGTTTAATATTTTTCCCCAACGTCTCCCCCGTTATTCATTCGCATAATTCACATAGAACTTTAGGCTCGCAAGTTAGCCTAAATTATAAACAAAAGGGAAAAGAAAGGCACATGTAACATTCCAACAGGCATGAACAATATAGATCAACATGTGTAGTATAAATTTGGGATAGAACGACATAAACTTAATTAAGCACATGAACGTGATCTTACATTTAAATTAGATCCAATTAACATGCAAACTAGCATAGTTCTAATTGCATAAGCATGAACTTATATAGATCTTAAGTGTGGGTATTAGCTTGGATATAAACATGTAAGCATGTATGAACATAACTTATCATGTAATTTGCATACACAACATGGTAGGTTCAATTGTGTCAGTCCAATAGTCTCATAGGCACAAGATGTACAACAAGATAAATCAATCGCAACAGTCCCATAGGCATGATTGGTTCCATTTTGTCAATCCAATAGTCTCATAGGCGTGTTATGTTTCATTATGTCAATCACAATAGTCTCATAGGCACGATAGGTGTCATTACATCAATCACAATAGTCTCATAGGCATAGGCAATTCAAAATTGACAAAAGGATATGCACGAATAGAATTAGGCATAGTTCTAGATCCAGTTATTACTGTCATGATTTCTTATTAGATGTTCACACCTAAACAATAATTGTACTTATAAAAAAAGGACGGATCTTGATTTCCGGGATCTGATTTCTGAATTTGAAAAGCTATCCTTTGATGTAGACGTTTGATTCTCTAGTTCTTCTAATTGATTCTAATTTAAATTTGATTCTCTAGTTTGGGGTAGATGAATGGAGGCTAGGCCAGTTTGTTGATGAACAGCATGACGACTTCATAGAATGGGTTCTAGAGTTGAGATTTGGGGCACTACACCAAGTAAGCAAATTTGAAACATATAATACTTTTTACTTAAAACCCTTTTTTTAGTTTCTAAGCTTGAAATGGCTATTTGGTGTTTCTATATCTACCAAAGTGTTTCCATTAATTTTGTAATAATTAAATATATAATTTTACATAACATTTTAACTCTTGGCCCGTTGTACTAACGTTCACCGAAATTTCGTTCCCGTTATGCATAACATAACATTTTAACTCTTGGCCCATATTCGTAGGAAACGAAAGATTAGGCCGCAATGTTTTTCTTTTTTCTTTTTTCTTTTCACTAAACCTTTTCGTGCGATTTTTTCCAGATCCCCATGCCAGCCCTCGCCCGTTTCAAAATCAATCTCTGAAGGTATGTCTTGTAAATTGATGCATGTTTAATTCTTCACCGCCTCTTGCTGGTGGAATCCCCTTGTTGTTTTGAATTTGTGAATTGATTCCGGCTAGGTTAAACCTTGATTAGCATCATGATTAGCAGTGGAATTAGAACCAACCCTTGATTTGTTAATGAATTGGTGATGTTTTGAACGCTGTTAACCCTAACCTCATTGCCCTTGTTTGCCTTAAGCTGCTGGTTATTGTTTACTCCTACGCCTGCCATGGATGAACTACTTCCACTCATTATTTTAATAATCTTTGTGTTAATTTCTTCCACTCTTTTTGTTGTACAGTATCCTTGGCACTAGTCCTTTATTATATAGAAGAAGATAAGGATGAATACACATATTGAATTGTTCATTGATATTATGGCAAGTTGTTTAGGTGTTGATGGTGAAATTTTGATGCCTGCCTGATAGGTACTTGTTGCTTTTAATCTATTCTATGTTTAGATGTTGTTTTGGCAAGTAACGTGAGATATTTAACTAAAATTTGTCTATTATTTCAGTATTGTGAACTTTTATTTACCGTTTTAAGGCGTAAATGAGTAATAAAACCAATGGTTAATTTATTCCAATTCTAAAAAGTGTGCTCCTGTTTGCGCTAAAAATATTTTTGACTAACACCAAGGTTATAATAGATATTAGTTTTATGGATATGGAATCGATAGCTGCTTAAAAAAAATTGTGGATTTGAATGACATTCGGTTATGTATGGAAAAGAGATGGAATGCTAAATAAATACTATTTGTAATCAATTTTGATAAATATTTCTTTTTGAATAAGATGGTTCAAGAACATAGATAGATATTTTACAGCATTTTTTTTCCACGTTTTTAATTCACAGTTTAACATTTTCTATTGTTGTAGTCTTAACATATAGCTAAAGAGGTACCAATCCATTTTAGAATCTGCATGTGTTATTCAATTTTTATCATGTTTTTATTTACTTGCATTTTCAGTTGTTACTGTCAAGATGAAAAAAAGCTTTTCACATACATGTAAATATATTTTCTCAATACTTAAAAATAGTTTTCTTCAAGTTGATGCATTCATTTAACTTTTAACATATAGCTAAAGAGATCTTACTTAATCGATATACTTGAGTACTCATATTATGTATGTGGCTTACACGTTACGGTTAACATTTAATTTTCATATTGTTTTGTGATGTAACAATAGTTTTATACTTTCATTTTCCGTAGCGTGAATCCCACTAAACTTAATTTTCATATTGGACTACAACCACACTTTGGAGAAAGGATATCAAACTGTAATCGTATGTTATATTCTTTAGAAACATGGCTCAATATCTGAAATATATTTTTCCAAATTCGGTTATTTGATATTATCATTTATTTTTCTTACTTTGTTTAATTCAAATAAGTAACCAACCCCACTTTCTTTTAGTATGGTGGAGAGAATTCATTTTATTTTTCGCTATGACGATGATAATTCAATTGAGTTAACGAGTGTACATATTTTACCTTCTAAATGTGATTAGATAGCAGCTGATCAATAGTTTAGGCAAATTTACAATCTATTTCTCTTTTGATCATTTTTGTTTTTCATATGCAAAATTATTACATGTTTGTATAATAAAGATAAATGCTACACATTTATGTAAATTAAACTTTAACTCGAATTACTAGACTTACGGAGTGCAATGTGAACTTAATATTGAATATTGTGTGAATTAAGTTCATTTACATGTGCTAGGACAAACGATATAACTATTAAATATTTGGTTCACCATTCACTATGTTATTGAAAATTTAAATTTTGGTTGATATTCTTAGTTCGACTCAAATTTATAATTTCATTTCCCTTCTGATTATTTATATTTCATATAAGCAAAATTATGTAGTGCTTATATATAAAAGTGGATTGCTGCTCTAAAGCTTACGGAAAGTGCTATATATTTATGTAAATTATCCTTCTATTTCTCTTATGCAATATATTGTGAGTATACGATTTGGCTGTATGTGAAATAAGTTTGTTTACTTATACTTTGGAAAATGGTAGAAATGGTCATTGAATATTTGGCTCACTCTGCTCTTAACTTTTGAATTTTAGTTGATATTCTTTATACACTTCCAATAAACTAGCTAGGCTGAGAGAGTTTATATAGAAAGCTTTTAGTAAGAGAAAAAAAAGACGGCAATTTTTCAATAGATTGCTATTAGAATTTAATGCACATTTAATGGCATTAGAATGTTTTTATTCATTATGAATATAACTTGGAACAGTTTGGTATATGTTTCGTGGATGACAAAAAGCCTAATGAAGAAGTTAAAACTGAAAGTATATGGGAAAGGCCTCTGTGGCATCTGAAAACTATAGCGTGTTTCAGGTTTTGTAGAAGATGTAAGGCCTTGGTGGTACCCTATCAAAGAGTGTTTCTGATTTTGAATTTTGATAATAAAATAGAATGACTATTGTATGAAATAATGAAGTATTTTTTTTCATTTAAATCCAAAGGTGTTATAAAAGAATATGTTCTTTTAGTGTTTTGGAAAATCCGTTACACGCTTCAACATGCAGCGTTATCTTACTATCTTTTATGATTATGATTTATGACTGCTTATCAGTTTATGTATCTTTTCACCAATAAGATCAGTTACACTTGTTCGAGTAGGTTAAATTTATGGATCTATGTAGATTAAATGTTGATTTGTTTCCGACATATTACCAAACACTTAAGACCTATCTCGGGATAGGCCTCCGAAGCCAAATTCATCACTGCCAAAGCCTACATGGGCCAAATTGTTTGGTGAGGCTATCAGAGACATTTATCACCCAGAAAAGGAACCACAGGCCGTGGATTTGCAATTTTATTAACCTGTTCGGTTAAACAATGTTTCCAAATTTGTAATTTCTGAAGATAACAGATAAATTGTTATAGACAAATCGTTATAGATAAGTGGAAACCTCACACCCATACTAAATTCCCAGCCAACTGTCTATGCAGCACCAATTTTTCTTGCATTGTTTCAATATTTTATTCTCTATAGGTATTTTGTCTCATATTTTATTATTGATCATTTAAGAAGATGATAAAGTGATATTTATGGCACAACTTACTAACAGAACTTGATTTTATACTAGTTTTCTTCTGCATAACTTCATGTATATTAGAATTATCTCCAATCGGTTGCTGAATTGCTAAAGTGATATTTATGGCACCTTCGTCACTAGTATCAATGTTCATTTGATTATTCGAAGAGTCTACTATATTCATTTGCTTTGGCATCCAAATTCATGGAGTATTTGCTAATTTTTTGCCAATTATTTTCCTGCCTTTTTTCATCTAAGTTGTTTCTGTTTATAGTAGTCACTGTAAGCTAAAAGAGAAGATGCCTTACTAATGTTATGTTTTATGCCTAACTAATGTTATTTTTTATGCAGATTGAAAATCAAGATGATCCAACAACCCTAATTACACGAACTCAAGTTTGGATTGAAACACATATGAGAAAAGATAAAAGTATATTGGTTAGTGCCGTAGAGCGCATGGTGAGATTAATCGGTATAGTTATTGCTTTGTTTAAGATTAATAAATTGATCAAAATTTTACACATTATAATGTAGGAATTAGTAAAAAAAAAAATTATTCAACAAGCAGAGACAAGTGGGGATAGTAATGTGCATTCCTTGTCAATTGATGATGATCCATTGACACAAGTTCTTGGCAAAAAAACTAAGGGCCTTCCCGGTGTTGGAAGTTGTGTTATTAAGACCTAACATGAAGCTTCACTCCCTTCTCATATGTTACGTCTCCATGACAAGGCTGAAAAGTTAGATTTAGCTGCTAAGTATGATATTCTCGTTGCACAACATGAGAAGCTTGAGTCCAAACTTGATTATGCTATTAGTGTTTTTCTTGTAAGTTGCTTATTGTCTTTCTCAAGTATTGCCTAAATATGAAATTTTAGTAAATATGCAATATAGCTTGAATATTTTGAATAAGTGCATTTATAATATTATTTTGGTGTACAGAGGAATACCTCAAAGGGGGAAGCAGTTGTAGAATCAACACCTTCAGTGCCTTTAGTTACGAATTCCAAGAAAAAGTGCCATGTGGTCAATGAATCAAACACAACATCATCTGCACAGAGTGAGCCAACTTCAACCGCAAAGTACTATGGATTGCTTAATTGTGAAGGAAAATTCGTTGCAATTGCGAAGGAAGTAGTAGATCCAATCCATAGAAATATTTGTCATGGTTATACTTTGGACGCTCACGAGATAAAAGTAAGCGTGGTTACACGAAAAATACTTGATGCGGAACTGTACAAGGCTGAAAAAAATACAGAGTCGAACACAATTGGAGAAGTCAGGATTGGTGATTTCATCATATGGCCTATGTCATCCGTTAGACTACACTAAAATGGATTGATATATGAGGTAGTTTGGCAAGTTTTATTTCAGTTTTTTTAGTTTAAATACCATACAAATTTCAGTTTCTCTTTACTATGTCTTAAAACGTGCCTGTAGTGAGATTAGTGCCTTCAGAATTCGTTCTCTTTACCATGTCTTAAATGCCTAGAATGTCTTTTACACGACCTTTCATGTCCATTACAATTTTATATGTGAAATGAGTATGCGTCACATCCTCCTGTTGCATTAATTTCAGAAATTCCAAAATTAATTTCAGAATCCTGTTAAGCACTTTAGCTCAGCTATATAGGAATTATACTAAAACCTAAGATGTAAAGTATGATAGAAGTTTTGGAAAAAAGAAAATAGTCCTTTAGATAAGAGTATCAGTTGGGTGACTTATTGTACACAAGAATATCAGTGCACTGCGTATTAGTTTAGGCTTCAAGCAGTGGAAAATAATTAGAAAAAGGTATGATGGAATGATGACTTTGTGTTGGGATGATTGATTGAGGGATGGATGACATGTCTCATTACTGAAGAGATGGGTATACTGTTAGCATGAATAGAAGGGGAAGAGGCATGATTATGCACTTTTGGGTTTTGTATTGACAGTTTATTTGGAATAGCTTTGTTTGGTATGTGGAGGTTGTTGCTTTGTTTGGTATCTATTTTTTTGACAACAGCTTTAGGTAGTTGTTTTCTACTATGTTTGTCTTTACTCTTCAATTCAGTTCCATGTTTCAATTCTTGCATAGTTTCAGAGACCACACAATCTTTATTCCGATGAACAAAACAGTTGAAACTAAACTTGAGCTATGTTCTTGCGATCAACTTGATGGGAGTTGTTCGAAAGAAAATTGTTCGAATTTCCTCAACGTTGTCCATTAAAATAAGCATAAGTTACGATGTTCGAAGGCAAATTGTTCGAATTTCCTCATCGCTGTCCGTTAAGATAAGCTTAAGTCTTGTTGATTCGGTTAAGGACTTCAATTGAAATATTATTAGATTATTCCCTTTCCAAAAATTCCAAACAACAGTCATCAATAGGATCTTAGATAGACCAATGATCAACTTTTGAGAAAAATTAACTAAGTTTATTACCACTATTTGACTGCAATTTAAATTTAATAAAAAATTTACTCTAGGTGTTTTTCAAATAATTGCATTGAACAAACAAGTGATTGCTAGTTTCAGCTTCCAAGCTGTGGGGAACACAGGAAGGATACTGACGTTTGTCCAGTAACTTTATCTTTAGTGGGCACTTCATTATTCTTTGAAAAATAGGTTTTAAGTGACATTTTAGGCATATAACACTTACTCCATTCTTTACTGCACCAAAATATTTTATTCCCTTGACCTTCAATGAAGCTCAAGCTGATTTTAAAGAGAAAATTCCATTATTAGATACCTATTTCCTATAGTCTACTTCTATATCAGACTGCAATTTAACTTGCTTGATAGTATTGCAAATGTTCCCTGGAAGTTCAGCAATGCTGAAATCCCAGTTATCATTGCTTACTACGGAATTTACGATCTGATTGAATGTGTTGTGTAAAGGCAAATAAAACCATCATAAAATATTCAAGAGGGATTGCCCATTTATCCATGGTCAAACCACATACAAGTATTTCACAAATTCACAATTTGTCTTTGTATTAACAATTTAATTTTTTCTTTAGTTCTGAGCAATATTTCTATGTGATGATGCATCATTATCGTAATTAATTGTCCATAAGTTTTTATCCTAACAGTACCTACTCTACATCCATTTTGACCATAGAGAATTATGTTTCAAATAAGTCCAGCTAATTTTGATTGCATATGCTTCCTCAGCCCAATGCTGCCTTCATATTTGGGCTTCCATATAGTCTTCTAGTTGATTTTGTTTTCTCCTAGCCACGAAAGATTAGCATGCATTTACTCTTCTTTTTACATGATTGCCTTGGGTGATTGACAAACTAACATCCAAAATTGGATTGTAGGGTAAAAAACTACCGTTTTAAGCTCCAATCACCTCATAGTGTTGAGGAACCTTCTACTTCATAGCTCAAGTTGATTGTTTATTCTGTCAATTAAATCACTAAAATCGGTCACTTTGAGTTTGTTGGTCGATAAGGAAATAGGCTATATTAAAACTAAACTTTTTCTTGCGATCTGGATGGGGTGTTAATGCTAGTGAATAGAGAGTTTGAAACTGTGATTCGAAGGAAGAATGGGAAGTGTGTTATAGATGAAAACTACGTGGTCGGGAATAGGCTAGGGGAGAGTGTTATAGATTGTAGATGTAGAATATTAGTTTTCTTTTAAAGAAAGAAAGGATAGATTCTAAGAATCTCATTCAAGGAAGGTGGATGCACGTGTACTAACTACAGTCTTGATTGGGCATGAAATTGACTGGGATGATAAACTGGGAGCAAGGGATGTGTAATGACCCGTATTTTTCGGTCGAATAATTAATTTAATTATTTAAATAATGGTTTGGTTATTTAAAATGACCAGAATTAAATAATATGGAATATTTAATTAAAATAAATAATATAATAATATATATAATTTCTGAAATAGTTAGAAATAGTGGAATTCACAATATGGTGTGAACTAGATCATCTGTGATATTTAATTCAGTTTAGAATTGAATTAGAATAACGAATATATTATTTGAACGACAGTTTGAATGTATAATTATATTATAATTAAAATCGAGCTTGAAATGGCGCGGCAGTTCACGATTTGGCGATTTAAACTTTAAATGAATATACAGAAGCCGTTTTAAATCAGATTTCTGTGAAACAATAAACGTTAGGAGCTGGTGAAGTATATTTTTTTAATGGAAGAGAAAAACCTAGATTTCGTCGGATAGATTTTGATTTACGTCCAAATCAAATTTCAGAAAAAGTCGCTGTGGAATTCCTTTATAATTTGCAGCGCTTTATTTACGCTAAAAAAGGTTTTCAATATATTTGAATATCGGGTTTGAATTTAGACAAGGTTATTTTGAGACATAACGATAATTTAATTTTTAGAATTTTAATGTGATTTTTAATTAATTAATTAAATAAGCAACTTTTTATTTGGAGTATTTTGCACCCTTAATCAGCGATTTTGGGGTTTCTCAATATGAGTTAATCTACCAGTATTATTACATCTTTGGGGTCATGATACATCACTTATCACAACGGTATGTTAAATTCTGTCTAGGGCGGTCGTTAAAACAAATGAACTTTGTATACCGAAGTGCGTACAACTTCACTTTGGAAAGAAAGTATACTCATGCCAACAAACCATAAATATACATATATATATATATATATCATTACTTAAAGGTCCACGTCCCTTCAAAACATTTTCATATCGTATAGGCTGTTGTGTGCTACCGTGAATCCACACAATTAAATGGATATTGTGATGAAGACATGTGCGACATTCCTCTTCACTAAACAAACCAGTACACCATCCTTCCTCTACAAAAAGAACTTAAAACAGAATCCAATATTTTACTCAGCAAAGTAAATCCAAACGTGGATTCAAAAACCCCTCTTTATTTCTCAAAGATAAAAGAAGTCATGGAACTTGCTGGGTTTGACGAAAACCGGGAGTTTCAGAGCTGGATGCGCGCTGGACGGTTGGAGCAGGGAAATCCAAGCATTTGTTGATGGCGTGGAGTGTTAAGGGATGGAGAAGTGTTGGGTTACCTTGGAAGAAACACTGCGGTTTTAAGAAAGATCACATGAATGAACTGGGTGCTCGAACGAGTGATCGTCGCGATTAGGGAGAAGGAGCTGTTGTCAACAAGACAAACAACTGTAGCTTGCAAAGTAACGTGATGGGGAGTTTAAGAGGTTGGCCAGTCCGTGAGTTTATGAGAAGAACTTTCAACTTGGCGTTGGCGTTCACAGTGAAAACAGAGTAGAAAAAGGATAGAGAAGCGCGAGGGACATCTGGCAAAGGAGGAGATGAGCACGGCAAATTTGTTATGGGTTGTTCAGTTTGGATATTTTTCGGGAAAACATGAAGAAAAGGGAGGACGTGGTGGTAAGGCGGTTGTCAGGTGATGGGTGCGGCTTACTGAAGTGATCGAGTATGGTGCGTAATATAAGGGAGCGGCTTACTGGTCCAGGATGAAAAGGATGAGGATGGCAACTAACTGATGACATGGATTAGTTAAACGTATTTTTAACTAATCTTTATTTTATTTACATCATTAAAATTGTTAAAACTTTAAAAATGTACAACTTCCTCGTATGATATCAGAATCGTGCAAAACAAGATCCGTTAGGATCGTATGGACGGTGGCTACACCATGGAACTGACGGGAAGTGGATTGGAGCTCGTTTGAATTTATGGTGAAATAAATTGTTTGATTCAAATCAAACAATAGTTTATCGTTCTTTAGCGATGAGCTGCCAAAGTGAGTAAAACTCACCAACTCTGAACAGTTCTATTTTTATAACGTATATTTAGAACTGATAAATGACGATTGTTTGTTGTGTGTTGACTGTTTGATTGAACTGCTAAATGTTTGGTTGAAATTATAGATAACGATATAGATATAAATCGTTAATCAAATATTGATTTTGTTTAACAGAATATTTCATATTGAAATGAAATCGATGTTAATTATGTTGTTTAACATCTGTGATGCAGGGAAACAGGTTAGGGGAATCCGACAGGATTCCTCAACATTTATTTTATTGTTTTTCATATATTGTGATATATGATGTGTTATATAATCTTTTATGGATTATGTGTGTTAGAATGATATCGATCCTTGTTATTCGATATTTTAAATATCATAAAAAAACCCTGGGGTGTAAAAAGAATTATTTCAATGTATATTGAAATAAAGGGATTTTATAAAATCAACAGATTTTATCACAAGGAAATATTTCAAAAGTAAATAAAAGGAAAATGTTTATAAAACGAATAGAGTTTTATAAAAGGAAAAAATGTTGATAAAACGAATAGAATAGAATAAAGGAATATTTATTTAGTTGGAAACTAAATAGAATTATAAAAGGAATATTTAGTTGGAAACTAAATAGGATTATAAAAGGAAATTGACGAGATAAAAAGGAGTCAATCAAACGTAATTTATCAAAAGGAGTTAACCAAACATACTTATTCGAATTAGAGTTAATCAAATAGAGTTAATCAATTAGTGTTAATGGAAATGGAGTTAAACAGAAATGGGAAACTGACCAGAGATTAATAAGTTGAATGGTTTCCTGAGTATCGATCTGATGTTGGTTTCGGCCTTCGGGGTTTATACTTAGGAAGTTGTTCTCTTGTTAGTTTATAGTTAGAGTCTGATAGATGTGCAAGAATAGTGATACGTAATTAAGCTATGGAAATGTTTCCAATGTTAAAAACGTATATTTTCTAAATGTAGAAAATAAGGAAATACACACACACACACACACACACACACATATATATATATATATATATATATGGCTGATGATTGATCGATATAATTTCCATTTGGAAATAATATCGTTATTTGCACACCTGTTTTTCTTTGATAGTTAACTTACTGACTATCGAAGTTTTTGACCATTTTAACGTTGTTAATATGTAGAGACTGGTTGGATTATTATCCGAAGAACTACTCTGTATTGGCTTAAGCGTTGCGAATCATATATGCCAAAGATAATTGAAGACGGAGTAAAGTGCAAGAGCTGTTGTATAAATCTTAGGTAAAGATTACCTAAGATGGATGTACTGAAAAGTGCCTTCATTTTGTCCAGTCCCAGGCGACCTGTATGGAAGAATGTCTGATAGAGTATATCTAATAGATTGCGTAAGTTGATCTCTTCAAACGTATTCACGTTTGGTGGCGGAGGAACTTGTTTCTCTTAGCTGTATACCTGTGTTATTTTTGGATAAATCAATTTGTGATTTGGTGGATATGACGATGTGACATTCTAAGTGAATGAATATGTGACATGTAAAAGATAAGCGTAGCTTCTAGCCTCACATCCGGTAAATGACCAAATTCGGGCAGGCAGCATGGCTATGTAGGTCGCACCTATTAGGGTGTATAATCACCTGATCTAGAGTTTTATTTATTTCTAAAAATCTATTGTCGATGTTGTCCCACTCGGGAAACGGTTGCTGATCCCAACCGTTGGTGATATACATTCGATACACTCAAGCGAAATGAGTGTCAGTCATGTGTGGCTGGGTTGCAAGATATTCTTGATGAACCCAGTGAATTCCTCTCTAGAGGTACACTAGCGAAAGGTGGTTCCATACCTTGTCATAGTTAGAAATCCATTACCCAATACGTGCTTGCGGTTTTGATTGTATACTATATATGTAGAACGTGAGATGGATGATTATTATTATTGTGGTTAATAGACATTATTATAATATCAAAAGGTTTTTGATATAAAGATATTTTGGATTCTCATAAGGGAAAAACCCGTTCCGTTATACGGCGTGGTCTTATGACATATCGTTTACTTGTTCAAACTATTTTAAACTGTTTTACTCATACCAGTCCCATGACTGACCTGGAGTTTATTTTGTTTTGTTTTCCCTAAACTCTTGGATGCCCAATTTTGTATGGGCAGTCAACTAGTCGGGATTTACAGATATTTGAAGAGCAGGAGGTTTTAGGAATTTAGAATTATAATTATTTCCGCTGTGTTATAAGTGTTGTACTCTGATAATGTTACTGTATACATATACTGATTTTATTTCAAGGATATGTTATCTATTATATGTTATTCGTTCCGCTGTGAGATTCGTGTTACGCTGGTGTTATGTTCTTCTTCTTCTTCTTCTATTCTAAGATTCTACCTTATCTATTCTCACCCTCTAATTTCTTTCTATTAATTTTCTGGTTATTTTCAATCCTTGATTTTCGATATGTGTTGTATATCGGATAACCAAGACCGACTTTTTCTGGGTCGTTACAGTTGGTATCAGAGCATATGGTTAAGTGATTTACCTTTCCTTTATGGCGTGACTCAGTAGAGATGGGGTTAGTAATACCCTAGATTGAGTTTGAGGGTATATATACGAGTGAACGTATTTGTTATTGATATAAAAATTGTTTTATATTATGGTGATTTATTGGTTGAGTTGTTTATGAGTTCTGGTCGATCAGTTTGATCCACTGTATCGGTAGGAGTTTCTAAACATTTGAATACGATGAACCGACACGATTTGTTTTGGAAAGTGGGTAAGTGAAATTAAATTTACCCAAATTATATCCTGATATAGAGGAATTATAATATAGTGAAAATTAGGGACACATCCGTAAAACGAAACTTAATTAGGCTCACATCCGGTCCAACTTTTCATGTAAATTAGGTCCCTATTTTTCAAAAACATATAAAAAAATATAAAAAAATCACGAAAATTCATTATTATATAAAGCATTTTAACACCAAAAAAATCAGGTGGAAAAACAATCGATAAACAAGTCAAAATCAAAAAATACACAAAACAGCGGAATATGCAGCAAAATGCATGAAAACATGCACATATTTCAAATATTTGCATACATGTATGCACATATTGCCATGCCCTCTGCCTTTCAATGCATTACTGCATACAAGTATGCAGCCATTCTGAATAGCAGCATATTTGTATGCAAATATTCAGCATGTTTGCGGATTTTTTTGCATGCGTATTTAAATAGTTGCATACATGTATGCAACTATTAGTAATAGTTGCAAACATGTATACAACTTTTTTTTAGATTTGCATGGATTGAGGGGAATATATTTCCAGATTTTAGATTTATTTTTTTTAATGCAAAAGCGCAATTTTTTTTTCGTGAAAAAATGGAAGTGGCAAAGTGGAAGGAGGTGGAAAGCGGAACGGACAAAAATTATTAGATGGGTGCTCAAAAAGAGGGACCGGAAACGAATGGGAAACTTTGTCCCCTTTTTTTTATTCCGCCTTTTCTTTATATTAAAAAAAAAGAGCTACAATGTAATTTTTTTTCTTCTAAAATATGGAAATATTAACAGAAGTTCACGGAAATTAAAAAAAAAAGATTGCATACATGTATGTAACTATTTGAAATACTTGCACACATGTATGCAAGTATTGCATGTGAAAATATGAAGCGAAAATTTTGCTTGAAGATTGTTGCACACTTGTATGCAAGAATCTGTTTACCTTGCATACATGTATGCAAAAAAAAAAAAAAAAAATGCAAATTCAACATTTGAAATACTTGCACAGATGAATGCAAGTATTGCAAATATGTGCATGTTTTGATGCAAATTACTGCATTTTTTGCTGTTTTATTGTATTTTTTGATTTTGGTGCATTTTTTTTACGAGCTATTTTTTTGGGTGAGTACATGTTCAATTTAAATTCGAATTTTCGTGATTTTTATATATATATTTTTAGTGTATTTTTGAAAAATAGGGACTAAAGTTACATGAAAAGTTGGACCGGATGTGAGCCTAGTTTTGAAACCTAATAGGGACCTGTGCCAAATGAACCCTATAGTATATTGGATGTGTTGGTTGATATTATAATCGAATAAGATTATAATGGAGATGGTTATACATATATAACCAAATAAAATTCGTATAAGTATTACGAAGTGAATTAAATTTGAAATTTAAATCAGAATGGAAATTACAACTCTGGAAAGTTGGAAAAGTGTTATAATTGGATTTGGATTAAATATATAAGAATTTTAAAATCCTGGGAGATTTTAATTTTGTTTTACCAGCATTGGAAATAGTATTTTGAATGTATTTCAAAGTGAATGTTGAAAATGGGTTTGAAAAGTTATATAGTATTGAACTCACTTTGATCGCTGGGAAATAACTCTGATGATGCTGGCCACATCCTCAGTGTTCATTTTCGAGTTCTAAGTGACTGATTACTACCAATGAAATTGTTTTTGAATTGATTTGACAAAAGCCAGTTGTTTTAAATCCTGAAAAGAAAAGTTAGATTTTTGATATGGTAAAACTGTTAAAACTCCCAAGGACAGATTGATGAATTAAAAACAAGTTAGATAACACTTGTGAAAGCAAATTGGAATTAAAGTAAAGCTAGTTAAGTGGTAATAGAAAATTGAACTGAAATGGAATAATATCGAGTAAAATGGATTTCGAATATACTTGGACTTAGGTGTGTAAATGGATTGATTTTTGAAATGAAAATCAAAATCTGACTTATGTGATAAAAGTAACTAGCAAGAGAAATTAACCAATTAATGAAAATTGTGGATGGAACTTAACATGGTTAAGTATACTGGATTGGTAAGTTAATAGGTCGAAATCAAGAATGGATTTGAGTCTAAAATGGCATTTGGCTTGTTTAAGCGAATAGCTGTGTGAGGATAAATTGATCAGAGTTTGATTGGATTGATATTGGTATATGCTGAATTGGTAGCAGGTGAAAGTGATATAATGATATGCCTGACAAAAAGGTACAAGTTTATATTTCATATGAGTTTGGTGATATACGAGCCTGATGGACAAGCCGCTTGGCTGTTTGATTTTCTTTCGGGTTGGAGAAGACCTAGAGAGGCGAGTTGTGGTTTTCCCGATAGGGTCGTACAAAGGAGGTTATGGCAAAATTTTCCGAAAAAATTAAGGCGCTAGAAAATTTTCAGAATTTTTGAAAATTTTAGTTAGTCGGAATAAATTAATATTTTTAGTGGATATTAATTGGTTCAGTTGAAACTGAAGTTAAGGGGTAACCGATAAATATTTACCCAATAGATAGGGTCGTCTTCTAGCTTAGCAATTTTGAGGACGAAATTATTTTAAGTGGGGAAGAATGCAATGACCCGTATTTTTCGGTCGAATAATTAATTAATTTAATTATTTAAATAATGGTTTGGTTATTTAAAATGACCAGAATTAAATAATATTGAATATTTAACTAAAATAAATAATATATTTAATTTTTGAAATAGTCAGAAATAGTGGAATTCACAATATGGTGTGAACTGGATCATTTGTGATATTTAATTCAGTTTAGAATTGAATTAGAATAACGAAATATTATTTGAACGACAGTTTGAACGTATAATTATATTATAATTAAAATTGAGCTTGAAATGTCGCGGTATTTCGCGATTTGGCGATTAGAACTTTAAACGAATATATAGAAGCCATTTTAAATCGGATTTCTGTGAAACAAGAAACATTAGGAGTTGGTGAAGTATATTTTTCCAATGGAAGAGAAAAACCTGGATTTCGTCGGATAGATTTTAATTTGCTTCCAAATCAAATTTCAGAAAAAGTCGCTGTGGAATTCCTTCATAATTTGCAATGCTTTATTTACGCTAAAAAGGGTTTTCAATATATTTGAATATCGGGTTTGAATTTAGACAAGGTTCTTTTGAGACATAACGATAATTTAATTTTTAGAATTTTACTATAATTTTTAATTAATTAAATAAGCAACTTTTTATTTGGAGTATTTTGCACCCTTAATCAGTGATTTTGGGGTTTCACAATATGAGTTAATCTACCAGTATTATTACATCTTTGGGGTCGTGATACATCGCTTGACACAACGGTATGTTAAATTCTGTCTAGGGCGGTCCGTAAAATAAACACTACAAGAATAAGGACTTTGCATAGCACCAGTCCGTATCTTGATTGGAACGCTATTCTTAGTCAACGCTATTCCAGAGAAAGGCGGGAATACCAACGCTATTCCAGAGAAAGGCGGGAATACCAAAATTCCAGCAGGAAAAAAAGAAAAATAAACATGTCCTCTCCTCCCAAAATCACCTCCCACACGCGGCCATGAGAAATGATTAAACTCCAAATATCTAATCGCCTTCATCGAAGCCATAAAAAAGTGACCGTGTAACCCTAATCGCCTTCATCGAAGGCGACGGTGCCCTAATTCCTCTTTCAAGCAGTTTAACCAAATATCTAATCGCAGCCGGCATTTTCAATTAACAAGCTACGCCTCTCATATTCGAACAACCGTGAGGTATTAATCTATGTTTTTTTTGTGTAATTTGATTGTTTTTCTGTATGAACATCTCGTTTGCTTGCCACTATTAGAATTGTTTTTGTATAATTTTGAGGGAATTATGCTGGTATGCAATTGATAGTGCATGGGCGAATCATAAATTTGCTTAGGTGATGTCTATTTCATTATGAAGCATGGTTTGCGTAAGGACTTGAAAAATCACCTAGATTATGCACAGCTACTTTACTGTTGACATTCTTCCTTATTGATAGGGTAATCTTTTGTGTGTAGTTTATTGTATGTGTTGCATACAGATAGGGTGAGACTACCTTCTTATGCCTAACTATTATGATAAATTATCAT
Source organism: Allium sativum (assembly GCA_030737875.1). Taxonomy (NCBI): domain Eukaryota; kingdom Viridiplantae; phylum Streptophyta; class Magnoliopsida; order Asparagales; family Amaryllidaceae; genus Allium; species Allium sativum. The sequence goes on from CM060920.1 coordinate 590,029,735, forward strand.
ATACATTCTCATTAAAGATTATCATAGTCTATTTAGCAACTCAACTAAGCGGTTTAAGCATCACATTTCTAAATGACAGCTTTGCAGTTATATTTAATGAGAAAGTGACTAGAATTGAGCTTATGGTATGTGTTCCAAAACACATATTTCCTGTGTTTCAAACGTTGTTTTTTGTGATTTTTATGTATGCTTCGGTTAAGTTTAGTTATTTATGCCAAAAATATCTAACACTTTACATGCTACACTTGTAAAGATGGCAGTTTTGGAAACTAGGATAAAATGTGGAAATTTAGGCTACATATGTTTTTAAATGCTGAATTTTTAATTATAATTGTTGAACTCTGAAGTTTGCATGCTGGATTGTGAATAATTACGTATTTGATTACATTCGACATTTAGAATAAAAAACATCATTCAGCATTCGAGACAAAAACAAGAAGGAAAAAGATTTTTGAATAGTTTGTTCCAAATGGATGGCTTTAAAACAAGCAATATATGTGAAGTTTTAATTTTTGTGTTTGCCAATATGATTTTGAGCTGTTACTTTATTGTGTAAAATAGAATTTTAGTTGTTACTATATTACTTGAAACAAGATTTGGTGCACATTAACATTTGTAGCTGTTACTTTATTCCCTATAGATTAATTTCCTTGCTTAATTTGGAAGAGAGTATGTCCCTTTGAGCCACTTTCATAAACATACATGCATTGTGTTTCTTTTTTATTGTTACATTTTACGAAAGATTCAACTTCCTTATATATCAAAGTTTGAGGTTGGTAATTAGCCCCACTATTGTAAAATTCTTCTAGGCATCCAATTAGCCGGCACCTAGGCACTACCCAAGGGTTGTCTCGTAACTGCTTAAACTTTCTCTAATCGCTAGACGCAGGTTATCACCTCACGTCCTGTTATGGTTAATTATCGATTAGTTCATGTCTAGATGATTAATCCCTAGCCCAAATCCACGGTTATCAACTTTTACAATTTTGATTAGGTTCAACTCTTTTCTCCAGTTAACCTGAGTGGTACCTAGAAAACAAAAAGGTGAAATGAGCATTCGTATCACTCTTGCATAATTTTTTAAAAACTTCTGAATCCAGAAAACAGAATGGTTTGTTTAGGTTTGTGTCTCGGTTTAAATGGAAAAAAATTTAAAGGAAAAAAGCCCACTAAAATTTATCCATAAGGACAGCCGCCTAATATTTTATCCATAAGGACAATACCCACCAAATATTTTATCCAAAAGGACAAAACACTGGAAATAAACATTCGGCCGCTGATTTCATCTTCTCCCCTCACGCGCGTATGTCGAAATCACGAAATCCAAAACCGCGAAATCAAAAATCACGAAATCCAAAATCGAGAAATCAAAAATCGAAGGCAAACATCATTCAGAATAAAAATCAAAATTCGAAATCGAAGCCAAACATCAAGAAATCAAAATCGATTGGAAACAGAAACCCTAGAAAAAAATACGTCGAACAACAAAAATTCATTGGAAATCCTAATTGAACGGAATAAAAATATGTAGCAGACGACGGAAATCACAATTGAAGAAGTTGAAATTGTTGAAACAATTTTTTTAGATTGGAAATGTTTTTTTTCTTCATTTTACCAGTACAGCAGTTCGTAGGTATCATTTTGTATTTTTGTAGTTATCATTTTTCCTGTTTTTAACTTTAAAACATAGCAGCAGTTTGTAGTTATCATTTTTCTATTTTTTTAGTTATCATTTTTCCTGTTTTAACTTTAAAAACATAGCAGCTGTTTTTAGTTATCATTTTGCTATTTTTGTAGTTATCATTTTTACCGTTTTAGCTATGTTATATGTTTTTTTCATGAGATTTTGTTGTTGTGTTAATTTTGAAGTTATATTGATGTATCAGCTAAGAAACGAAGCCGAACTTATTTCAGTTTAATCAATCAAACTTTGATATAATTTTTTTTTCATTATTTTATCTTCAAAGCATTGCATCGGTATTTAGTTATCATTTTTCTAATTTTTTAGGTATCATTTTTTCTGTTTTAACTGTGTTATGTGTTGTTTTGATGTGATTTTATTGCTGTGTTAATTTTGAAACTGTTTTTTTTGCATCAACTTCGTCACTCAGTCGAACATATTTCATTTTATGTTTCATTTCCACCATCACAAAAATTATCACATAAAAAAAAGACGTATATGAACATAACACATAAATTACAGTAAAAATGATAACTTAAAAAATATATATATGATACCTTCAAACTGCAGTAATGTGTAACATAACAAAGAAATCACACTAAAAATGATGCCTTAAAAAATATAAAAATGATACCTTAAAACTGCTTTGATGTTTAACATAACACAAACTACAGTAAAAATGATAACTAAAAAAATAGAAAAATGATAACTAAAAACTGCTGCTATATTTTAAAGTTAAAACAGGAAAAATGATAACTAAAAAAATAGAAAAATGATACCTACGAACTGCTATACTATTAACGATAAAAAAAAACATTTCCAATCACGAAAAAATTGTTTCAACAATTTCGACTTCTTCAATTGTGTTTTCCATCGTTAGAAAAATATTTTTATTATGATACCTTCAAACTGCAGTAATGTGTAACATAACAAAGAAATCACACTAAAAATGATACCTTAAAAAATATAAAAATGATACCTTAAAACTGCTTTGATGTTTAACATAACACAAACTATAGTAAAAATGATAACTAAAAAAACAGAAAAATGATAACTAAAAACTGCTGCTATATTTTAAAGTTAAAACAGGAAAAATGATAACTAAAAAAATAGAAAAATGATACCTACGAACTGCTATACTATTAACGATAAAAAAAAAACATTTCCAATCACGAAAAAATTGTTTCAACAATTTCGACTTCTTCAATTGTGTTTTCCATCGTTAGAAAAATATTTTTATTCAATTCAATCGTGATTTCCAACGGATTTTTGTTGTTCGACAATTTTTTTTTTAGGGTTCCAATTTCTCGCGATTTATGGAATCGAATTTTTGGGTTCGATTGCAATTTCGATTCTGATGTTCAGGTCCTTGTCATGATTTATGAATTGTTATGAATTCAATTTAATTTTTTGCGTACGTGATTTTTGGGTTCGATTGTTTGGAGCGGACGTGAATCGCGAGCGGAGCAAGAAGAAAGCGCACGTGAAGAAAAGATATTAGGTGGTTGTCCTTCTGAGTAAAATTTTAGTGGGCTGTCCTTATGGATAAAAAGGTCTTCAGTTTTGTCCTTGTAAATATTTTCCTGATCTCATAATATGTACTGAGGCATAATAGGAGTGTAAGGATGTGTGCAAACTTTTCTTAAGGGGATTTGGAGTATATGGTTTTGAATTTCACTCAGTGAGAATCATGACCTGCATACACATATGGTATTAGCTCCAAATCGCTTATTTCCTATGTTTCAAACGTTGTTTCTGTGATTTTTATGTGTGCTTTGTTTATGTTTAGTTATTTATGCCAAAAATATCTAACACTTTACATGCTACACTTGTAAAGATGGCAGTTTTGGAAACTAGGATAAAATGTGGAAATTTAGGCTACATTTGTTTTTAAATGCTGAATTTTGAATTATAATTGTTGAACTCTGAAGTTTTCATGTTGGATTGTGAATAATTACTTATTTGATTACATTCGGCATTTAGAATAAAACAAACATCATTCAACATTCAAGACAAAAACAAGAAGGAAAAAGATTTTTGAATAGTTTGTTCCAAATGGATGGCTTTAAAACAAGCAATATATGTGAAGTTTTAATTTTTGTGTTTGCCAATATGATTTTGAGCTGCTACTTTATTGTGTAAAACAGAATTTCAGCTGTTGCTTTATTACTTGAAACAAAATTTGGTGCACATTAACATTTGAGCTATTACTTTATTCCTTGCAGAATAATTTCCTTGCTTCATTCGGAAGAGAGTATGTCCCTTTGAGCATGTAGCTATAGTCGTTACTTTGAATGTGCACAATAACACAGTGTAAAAGCATCATTGATCATGTAGCTGTTACTTTGAACGTGCACATTAGCACAGTGTAAAAGCATCATTGAGCATGTAGCTGTAGCTTTGAACGTGCACATTAACACAATGCATGTAGCTGTTACTTTTTTTTATTGTTACATTTTACGAAAGATTTAACTTCCTTACATATCAAAGTTTGAGGTTTGTAATTAGCCCCACTAATGTAAAAGTCTTTTAGGCATCCAATTAGCCGACGCCTAGGCACTACCCAAAGGGATTTAGAGCATATGGTTTTGAAATTCACTCAGTGGGAATCATGACCTGCATACACATATTTTATATACCGCTTCCGGTGTAATTTGGATTAAAATACTAGTGTAAGTCGTATGTACATCCATCTAATAGGTAGAAATATTCAAATTTTATTCAAGTCGGATATGTGCCATAAGTGCAAAAGCTTTGGTGGTGTAGGTTGCAAATTGATAGTGAAAGTTTACTGATGGGTGGTCGAGAATGGGATGTTGTTGAATGTTAGCAAACCAATGTTTAGCTTCTGCTGATTGGTATACGGTATTTTCTAATTTTCAAAAAAAAAAAAAAAGATGAGGCCACTCATAACACCTGTTCTTCGTGGAAAACCATCTAGAAAAAGAGTAATTCATATATGTGGTCGGCCTGGATACCTCTAAGCCTGTTCCATCACACGAGCCTTGTATTCAGCAGGATCGGTTACTAACAGCCTACTGCATTCATGTTGTGCAACATATTCAGTATTAGGCTGATGAAGAAGGTCCTGTATCCCTCCAAGAATACGCCTCATGTTGATATAGGGTCTCCAATCCTTGTCCAGAATCGATAAGCAGATCCCTCCAGTTGATTTGAACACATAAGGATGGAAAAAATGCTTTGGAAACCTGCACAGAGGTGGATTATATGGGTAGTCTTCATCGAACTCGAGTGTTACTGGGTAATATCCTCCTTCCCAGTCTATTCCTTTTTTGCATGGGACAACGTATTTCCATTTCATTGGGTTCATAAAGCCGCCGTAATGTGTTTCTGGATCTGCTTTGAAACCAAGAGGGTGGTTTTTGCGCCAGGCTATTCTCTCTTCTACGAGTTTCGCACTTCCTTTTCCTCCTGCCATACTGTTTGGCTTTAGTTTTGGTTTTGTCGTTGTTTCATTTGGTTAGTGCTGATTATATTAAATTGCACTTCAACTGAAGTTACTATTATGATCAGGGGCGGAGGCACATCACCACTGGCCTAGGCACGTGCCCCTCCCAGTATTCTGAATATTGATAAACAAAATAAAGGTCTCGTTTCAAGATAAAAATAGAAATCTCTAGCTCTAGTTCTCAAAAAATAAATAAAAGACCTAATCCTCGAAGAATCAAATCACAACTGCAATTTCTAACACAACTCACCATCACAAGTCACATCCTCTGCCATACATGTCGCTCTAGACTCTCCTGCAAAAGCGGTTTGCTATATTCTTCTCAACAGACGCAAATCATCATGTCACTAGGTATTCAAAATGGGTAAATGGTAATGAGTTGTGGCTTGATAAATTGATTTAATCAACTGATTTGAGTGCTTTTTAGTTGATTCACTTTTTAATTGCAACTGCTGTAGAGTTGATAACAGCAAGTCAAAAATCGCTTTTGATTGATTCTGTGTTTGAGTTTGTTTTACAGGATTAGTTCACATTAATTGCTATAGAGTTGGCTTACTGGAATTATTGTCAGTGAGATGTTTTTAGGAAAATGGGCAGAGCAAATAGAATGAATTAATAAGAAGATTAAATTCGACTAAAGCATAAATCCTGAATATGATAATGCCTGTATAGCCAAAATTAATTTTGAAAAAATGTTTAACATGAAAAAGAAAGTGTGCAGTTCAAATGGTTGACAACAATTAATTTCTAAGGCTACCTGAAATGAGAAAATTTATGGAGTTCAAATGGTTGACATGCAAAAAATTTTTTTGCCCCTCCCATCTAAATTTTCTAGCTACACCACCGGTTATCATCAACCCATTGGCTCTTCATTTTCCTTGTTAAGTGTTTCATTCATATCCATGACTTTTCACATGAGTGGGATATTCGTTCCATATCCAATTAATGATTGGAAACACAAATTGATTATATATAACTCTTCATGGTTTTTGCCGTTGTTTCAATTTGATATTACAAATTTATATTCCTTTCATACAATTAAAAACTACATGTATAAAAAGTTGGGTAAGGTTCAAATTCAGACCCTAGAAAAAACTCATCAATTTTAACCCTTGTTCAGAACTTATCATAAACATATGACACTTTTTATTTCATATACTATTTAATACTTATACAATTGAAAATTGTGCAAGCATAATTCTTTTTTTTCAAACATTATTTTTACGCGTTCCAAAAATTCGCAAATACAAATATACTAGTATTCTTAATTAAATGTACATGATTATGATGTTGATTAACTGTACATGATTACTGTAGTTTGAATGGTTGATGTTTGAGAAATTTTGCTTGCTCCGATTTGAGAGATTTTGGTATTTTGTGAATGATGGATAAAGACTGGTTACGTTTGAACAGGTATTCGTTACAATACTCAATTTTAATATTGAATTTAAAACATATTTCAATATATAAGGTTATTGTTCTTTTTCTTTTTTGCTCGTAGAACCACTAAAGAGTATGAGCAAGCGGCTTGGAATTTTGTGAATGATGCAAAGAGGAATATGGGTAATATAGAAAATATTTTGTGTCCATGTTTAGGTTGTAGAAATCTTACTCGTCATTCTGGAGAAGTTATTGTTGAGCATTTGATTATAAAAGGAATGGATCCCAAGTATATGAGTAGTGAGTGGTATAATCACGACGAGCGGATAAATAAAAAGAAGGAAGCGAAATCGGGTGATGCATATGATTTGCTTAAGGCCATCATCTATGAAGATGAAGACTTTGTTAATAATACCTTTTTTGACGATGATAGATATGAAGATGATGCACAAAGACGAGAGGATGATTTGCATAAAAATTTAGAAGATGCAGAAACTCCATTATATCCTGGTTGCTCAGATCAAACAAAGTTATCCGCTATCTTCGCATTGTATAATCTTAAATGTGAAACTGGATTGTCTGATAATGGTTTCGATAAGCTTTTAAATGTGCAATAGTTGTTATTGCCAAAAAAAATGTACTTCCTAAGTCATTATATGAATTAAAAAATTCCTTAAGTTATTTGACATGGGCTTTGAGAAGATTCATGCATGTCAAAACGATTGTTGCCTTTTTAGGAATGAATACAAAGATTTGAGTAATTGTCCAAAATGTGGATTTTCAAGGTGGAAGGTAAATGAACGGACAAAGGAGATTATGCATGGGATTCCCACTAAAGTATTGCGTTATTTTCCAATAATTACAAGGTTTAGAAGAATGTTTAGATCTAAAACAATGGCGGAAGATTTAAGGTGGCATTTCAATAATAAAAGCACCGATGGAAAAATGCGTCATCCTGTAGATTCTATTACTTGGAACATAGTGGATGAAAAATGGAAACCATTTTCAGCAGATCCTCGCAATCTCAGGCTTGGCCTTGCAACAGACGGTTTTAATCCTTTTTCTATGCTTTGTTCCAAACATAGTTGTTGGCCTGTAATGCTCGTCACATATAATCTTTCGCCTATGTTGTGCATGAAGAAAGATAATATTATGTTAACTTTATTGATTCCTGGTCCGAAGCAACCAGGAAATGACATTGATGTATATTTAGCACCACTAATAGAAGATTTACATCATTTATGGAATGTCGGAGTTGAGACTTCTGATGCATATAGCCAATCTATTTTTAATATGAAAGCGATTTTGCTTTGGACAATAAATGACTTTCCAGCCTATGATAGTCTTGCTAGCTGCAGTGTAAAAGGTAAAAAAGCCTGTCCATTATGCAGTGTCAACACTCATTATCGATGGCTAAATTACGGTAGAAAGACCGTCTATATGGGTCATTGAAGATTTCAATCCCCTTCAAATCCCTTAATAAAAAATAAGGCCTTGTTTGATAACACCGTGGAGGAAGGGTATAAGCCTAGGATTCTAACTAGAAGAAAAATATCTATTATTCTAAAAGATTTTCCAAATAATTGTGGAAATTTAAAGAAAAGCCAAAAAAAGAATAATAGAAAAAAGAAAAACAAGAATGGCCAAAGTAAGGTAGGGGCTAAAAGAAGAATTGAATATATCAAGAAAAATGAAGATGATGAGGACACAGATCCTGTTAGAATGGAGCTATCAAGATGGAAAAAGAATTCCATTTTTTTTCAATTGTCGTATTGGGAGGTTAGTGCGCACGTTTTTATTTTATTTCACTAAATAACGTTATGAAATTATATAATTAAAGTGCTCCATTATTGATTTTATAGGAGCTTCCGTTATGTCATAATTTAGATGTAATGCATGTGGAGAAAAATGTCGGTGAAAGTCTTGTGGGCACTATGTTGCACGACAAAAAATCAAAGGATGGAGTTAATTCTAGAAAAGATTTGGAAGATTAGGGAATTCGACATGGTCTACATACACAACCTCGTGGGAACAAGACATATCTTCCACCAGCTCCATATACATTGTCAAAAATTGAAAAGAAACTATTTTGTAAACGGTTATATGACTTTACAGGACCCGATGGTTATTGCTCAAATTTTAAAAGATGTGTGTCATTGGACGATTGCAAAATCAGTGGTTTGAAGTCTCATGACTATAACGTTTTAATGCAACAATTATTACCCATTTTAATAAGAGGATTACTTCCCAAAAAGCCAAGGAAAACAATATCTCATTTATGTTCATTCTTTAATAAATTATGCCAGCGCACTAATGATAAAGAGAAACTACAACATCTGGAGGATGAGATTATTGTGATTTTGTGCGAGCTTGAAAAATATTTTCCACTGTCTTTTTTTGATATAATGATACATCTGATAATTCATCTTGCAAGGGAAGCACGACTGTGTGGCCCAGTCCATTTTCGTTGGATGCACCCCTTTGAAAGGTACATGAAAATGCTAAAAGTCATGTAAGAAATTATGCTCGTCCTGAGGGTTGTATCGCAGAATCTTATCTTGCTGAAGAATGCATGAGATTTTTTGGTGAATTTTTGAGAAAATCGCATGAGAAAGAAGTTCGAAATGAAGATTACCAAAGTAATGTAATACTTGAAGGACGGCCAATATCAGCATGTAAGACAATCACATTGTCTTTTAATGAAAAAGAGTCCGCTCATTTGGCTGTGCTAATGAATATGGCCATAATAGAACCATATTTAGAGTATGTGCATACCTAATATTTTTCTATGTTTTGATTGTTTCTAATGTCAAGTGTAACGTAACTTTTTGTTTCTACACCCCAGTTTGCATTTGGAGGAGCTACAAACTTTAGACAAACGCATGGAAAGAAATGAAACATTACTTTGGAAAAATCATATAGCCACGTTCTCCAGTTGGATTAAAAAAAAAGGTGAATTAAAATTTAAAATGTTACTAATTTATTTTAAATTGTATTACGACGAGCTTTATTGAATGATCAATTGTTTATAGATACCTATTAGCTCCAAAAAGCACGACAACATGCTAAAATGGATTGCATATGGTCCGAAGAACGATGCGTTGTCCTATACAGGATACATCATTAATGGATTGCGTTTTCACACAAAAGACGTTGGAAGGGAGACTCAAAATAGCGGAGTGACTTATGATGCAACAACAATGTGCAGAGCAAGTGCAAAAGATGTTTCTCAAGTGGTTGATGTTGTCACTTATTATGGGATACTTACCGATATAATTTTGTTAGACTATAATGTTTTTATGTTCCAATATTTAAGTGTCATTGGGCAAACATACGAAATGGTGTAAAGGTCGAGGATGGGTTTACTCTTGTCAATTTACATTGAAGCCAGGCTTCATTTTTAAAAGATCCATATATACTTGCATCCCAAGCGAAACAAGTTTTTTTATTTAAGAGAGGATGATTCTTCTAATTGGTGTGTGGTAATGAAAGCACCTTCAAGAATTTTTGATGAGCTAGAGATTCAAGACGTTGTTGAGGAAGTAAGCCATGTTGAGGAAGATTGCCAAGATATTTATAAGGATGTCGATGGATATGCTGATGATGTTTCTTTTGTTAGAGAAGATTGTGATGATATGCATGTATAGTAAATGGATATGTTGCGAGTACTTGCACCATTTATTTGAAATGTTGAATGTAACAACCCGTATTTTCAATAACCTGTTATAACATAAATCGAGGCAGAATTTAATTCAAAAATTTGAATCAAGGGAAACGGGCTATGCCATTGCGTTCGTCTCGGAAAAATACGCGAAATAGAGTCCGAGTTTTCAAAAATCGGAGTCCGTATGACCCAGTTAAGGCCCATTGAAGTTTTCAGAAAATTCCTAAGTAAAAACAGATTTAAATTTGAAATTAAAAACAAGGGTTAGGGCAAACTGGCGCAGGCGGGAAAATTCCCGCCAGGACCCGCATGTCGACAGGCCTGTCGACAGGGTCCCCAGGGTGTCGACTGCCCTGTCGACAGGGGGTGGCCAGGCAGTTTTGCCTGGCGCACCATTTTGATTTGGGCTTGGTCTTGTGGCTTGGTTCTGGAGAGTTCCGAAATCTGATGGACCTAATTCAACCTAGGGTTAATCCTGTGGTCTAAATCAATAGCCTAATCTATAAATAAGACCCTAACCTACCCTAAATCACTCATTATTCAATCTAGCAACTAAACTATGCCAAAATCAAAACTCTCATGGCCTCCACTCTCTTCATACAATTCCTAAACAAATCCCTAAGAGATTTCCATGCATACAAGTGTATTTAGGCTTGTATGATCCTCCTTAGCTTGCATTAAAGTCTTGTTTCTCCATTGTCATCATAAAGGAGGAGTCTTGATCAAGTTTGCTTGCATTTTGGGGTTTTATTTTGTTGCATAAGGGGTTTCTTACATTTGCTATACTTATTTGAGTCCGCATAAGCATTGTAAGCCCTCTTACCTTCATTTTAGAAACTCTAAAGTTAATACGTGATGAAAGTTGGGATTTTTGCAAGTTTATTTGGTTATGCATGTTTATGCAAGTTCACCAAGCCATGATTTGCAAGTTCATTGAGTTATGCATGTTCACTAAGCCATGATTTGCAAGTTTATTGAGTTATGCATGTTTATGCAAGTTCACTATGCCATGATTTGCAAGTTTATTGAGTTATGTATGTTTATGCAAGTTCACTATGCCATGATTTGCAAGTTTATTGAGTTATGCATGTTTATGCAAGTTCACTATGCCATGATTTGCAAGTTTATTGAGTTATGCATGTTAATGCAAGTTCACTATGCCATGTCATGCATGTTTAATAAGTTATGCATGCTTATGCAAGTTCACCATGACATGTTGTGCATGTTTGACAAGTTATGCATGTTTATGCAAGTTCCCTATGCCATGTTAGGCAAGTTTAACATGTTATGCATGATTATGGTAATATGCAAGTTCACTATGCTAAGTTATGCAAGTTTAACATGTTATGCATGTTTATGGTAATATGCAAGTTTACTATGCTAAGTTATGCAAGTTTAACATGTTATGCATGTTTATGGTAATATGCAAGTTCACTATGCTAAGTTATGCAAGTCTAACATGTTATGCATGTTTGTTGTGATATGCAAGTTCATCATGTATGTTGTGCCAAGTTCCCTCTTCCTATCCTTTATGCGTTATTACGAATATGTAAGCGATAGAATGACGTTGGGGGGGGGGGGGGTTTGGGTAAACTTAAAATACATGAAAATTTAAGATTGGGAATTTACCTATTAAGTTAGGTCTACCCCTTGGGAATTTACCTATTAAGTTAGGTCTACCCAAGTATTTGTTGACTTGTAACTATGTTTTGAAATAAAGTGGACATGACACTTAGAAAACATAAGTGTGGCCAACTCGAGGTTGGGTTGAGTTTGTAGCGTAATTCTACCCGGAACCGACCGGCTTAACTAGTGACTACAAACAATAAGACCCAATGTGAGAAGTTGGTCATGTGGTGCCAAGACCCGAGGTTAGACCAAGTTGTGGTGTAAAGCTACCCGGACCCGCCCGGCCTTACTAGTAACCACAACAAGGTCTAATGTGAGAGGTTGAGGTGCATTAAATTAATTAATGCCTCATGATTAGGGTTAAGTCAGGGTCCACTAATACTTAACCAATTTGGGGATTCCAGGGATTGAAATGGGGTTAAGTTGTGAACTGTTGGTTACACTTAACCAATTTAATCCATTTGGGGGTTCGAGGGATTGAAATGGGGTTAAGTGTGAACTGTTGGTTACACTTAACCAATTTAATCCATTTGGGGGTTCGAGGGATTGAAATGGGGTTAAGTTGTGAACTGTTGGTTACACTTAACCAATTTAATCCATGATTAGTGAAGGGTTAAATCGCACTTAACCCTCTTAGGAAACCCTAGCAACGGGGTCTGTTCCAGCAGTAATCCCAGTTTGGTATCATCACAACCCTAGAAGCTAGGCTAGGGCGGGGCACAATTACTGGACGGATGTAAGCGACCAAAGCGATGGCCGAGTGGTACAGCGGTGCGGGTCCAGGCGGGCTACGGACGTGCACGTAGTCCGGTATTGGACAAACTCGAGGCACGGGTACCAGTAGGTTTAGACTGTGCATTATTGCTTAAGTGTCTGGGGTTGACACCCGAGGGCTTGATACACCCGAAGGTGGACCCAGCACAGTCTGACTACATCCATATGTGGGCCGTATGGACACCAACACTTGACGTGTTAGGCTTATAGGGAGCCGATCGACAAGACCGTTTGGTTGGACCTTATATTAAGGTCACTTCATGTTATTGGGCCAAAGCTTGGGCCAAGGGATCAATGCCTGTTATGTTGGTTTGCTAGTACACCGTGGTGCAAAAACTTAACCTTGTTTATGCGATGACACCTCTATCTATCTTGTAGTTAATTTATCATACCAGTATGTTGTTATCCATGATCATCTCAGTTTCCATCATGCTGTTAACTTTATTAGTTTATAGACTGATCGTAGCAGGGCTTACTCAGTCTTTTTGACTGACCTGTTTTCTTTCGCCTCTTTTCTTCCGTTTCCCCCCCCCCCAAGGTTCTCAGGGTGGGAATACAGGAGCCTAGCTTGGACCTTAGCTGCTTTCTTGGATAGCTCATGTATGCTTTGGACTTGAGCTCGCTATGGTTTTTCCACTTTGGGGATAGCTACTTCTATGTTTTCCTTTTCAGTTTCAGATGATGTTATTTTATGTACTAGACTTGTTTATTTGGGAAATTGACATTTTGATGTACCAGACTTGTGTTTTGGAATGGTTTAAAAATCTTCCGCTATTTTATCTACTTACTCTGCTTATTTACATATATGTATGTCATGTCCTGCCTTGCTATATCATTATGCATGTTTACCTAGTTTTTAAAAACACCCCACCAAAGTCAGAGTTGCTTGCAAGAGCCACCCTGGCGGAGGTGGGGTGTTACATTTGGTATCAGAGCATAAGGTTTACGAGAAGGGATAAAAAGGTTTTTAAAACTTTTGAAAAACTGTTTTCAAAACCAAGTATAAAGTATTTTCCAAAGAAAAGTCTAGTTATTTTTAAAGGCTATTCCCCAAAAGCCATTAGCACTATCCTTTGACCCCTCGTTTGAACTCTTTTCTTTTCGTTTCCAGCATGTTTGATAATCTCATCTTGCCCGAAGGAGTAACAATACCCGATTGGTTTCGTCGGTACTTGGAAGTCACGGCACCGGTCCCGGGTGTCTCTAATGTTGTCTTTCCAGTCGAGGCCGCTGTTCCTCCTCCTCCTCCTGTAGCTGATGTTCCTCTTCCCCCTCAGCCTCCACAAGCGGATTTTGCGGAAACTTGTAAGAACTTTAAGATGATGGGTGGCAAGAATTTTAGTGGAACAGAGACTTTTGTAGAAGCAAGGAATTGGTTGAAAGAGACCGAAGATCTTTTAGCCACCTTTGATATAGGTGACCGCAGGAAGGTTTTATTAGCAGTATGGTTGCTAAAGGAAGAAGCTGCACGTTGGTGGGTAGTCACCACCGCTACTAGGCCGATTGAGACTTGGGATGATTTTAGAGGAAGGTTTGGACTGAGGTTCTTATCACTAAAGCAAGGGGACATGACTATTAGGGAATACATAGATAAGTTCAATCAACTGGCTCGGGTCAATTTAGACTTGGTTAATACAGCTCAGAAGAAGGCCCTACACTTTGCTCTAGGATTAAACGAGCCATTGCACGGTTTGGCCATGTCTCACATACCCTTGGGGGCGACTTTCGAGAGTTTGGTGAATATGGCCCTACTTCAAGAAGAAGATAACAATGACAAGAAAGAGGTCAAGGCGAATGAGTCTCAAGGCAAGAGGGTAAATTCCGGGAAACGAGGCAAGAATAACAACAACCGCAAGGACAAGCCAAGAGAGAATAGGAAATGCAACTTCTGTGGTAAAGTTGGACATATATCCAGGGAATGTAGGAAGAAGAAGAGAAAGCGGGGCGAATGCTTTCAGTGTGGTGAGTTTGGACATCTCAGCAAGAATTGCCCGAGGAAACAAGGGCAAGGTCAGACTCAGTATGCAGGACTATCTGGAGGGCGAGTTCATCCCCTCAGCACCGTTCTTCCAGCTCATGATAGAGGTAGTATTTCTGTTGAAAGTCTTGTTTACATTTTCTGACTTTCCCTGTTCGTACTTTGTTTGATTCTGGCACATCGCATAGTTTTATTTCATCTGATCTAGTTGAAAGTTTGCACCTAAGTACTAGTCTAGTTGATGATCCCGTATGTGTTTCAAATCCAATTGGGGGTTCTGCCCGTTTGTCTGTGGTCTGAGTGGATTTGAAAATTTCTATCTTGAGTATAGAATTCTCGTGGGATGTTTATATTCTCGGTTTCAGGGGATATGGGTTGGTTTTGGGCATGGAATGGTTGTCCTGTTTTGGAGCCATTCTTGGTTTTTGTATATAGGGTTGTGAGGCTCATGACTCGCCTCGGTAATACCCTAGAAATTTCTAGCAACCCTATGGGTCCCGTCATGTTATGTTATCTTGGATCCCTCGACTCGTCTATCGATAGTTTGCAATCTGTGAGGGTGGTCCGAGGATATCCTGATATCTTGGGTGAAGTGAAGGGGTTACCCCTGGACGTGGGATAGATTTCCGCATTATCTGGTTGGTAATACCAAGCCAGTTTCGTGGCCGGGTAGGCACATGACCTCACGAGATGAGAGTTGGGAAAGCAAGTCAAGGAGTTGCTTAAGAAGAACTTCCTGAGACGAAGCATTTTCGAGTAAGGTGCTCCAGTAGTATTCGTTGCTAATGTGGACAGTTTGCTTCGCTTATGTGTTGATTATCGTGAGAAAAATAGACAACCGTTACCAAGGATCGATGATTTGTTTGATCAGCTTGTAGGAGCATCTGTCTTCTTTTGATCTAGCTACCGGATTCCATCAGCTTAGGATGGCTGAGGATGGAATTGACAAGACTGCGTTTAGGACTCTAGATGGATTTTTAGAATGGCTAGTCATGCTATTTGGTTTGACTAATGCACCCGCATATGAACTTGATGGGTAGGGTGTTTAGGGAGTCCTTGAACAAGTTTGTCGTGGTCGTCGTAGACGATATTTTGATCTCCTTGAAAGAACGAGGAAGAGCATGCTAGACACCTCAAGGAGGTGATGGATACGCTTAGAGCCACCAGTTGAAGGACAAGTTCTCCAAATGTCACTTTGGAGGAAAGAAGTTGGATTTCTTGGGCACATAGTTCCTAAGTAAGGCTTAGCGGTGGATTCCGTTAAAGTGGTTGCGGTCTAAGACCGGAAAACCCTGAGGAGGGCAATTAAAAGCTTTCTCCGTTTGGCTAGTTAGTTAGCATTCCCTGAGCTTAGACTTCCTCTTCAGGATCAAGAAGGGGGTTTCACGGGAAGAAAGACCTGCAGTTAGTCAAGAACATGGACCAGTTAATTCGAGGCGAGATGTTAAGTCACCTCGCTAGATATATTATAGATGACAAGGGATGACTAAGGCGCGATGAGAGATTATGTGTGCCTCGAGTGGAAGACTTGGTAAAGAAGGTTCTTGAAGATGCGCATCACTCGAGGAGGTGGCCGAGTTGGTCTCAGGATGCATGTGGTGCCACTAGGTTAAGGCCAAGTCATTGAAGCCCGGCGGGCCATTACCTCCATTGGAGGTTCCGCAAGGGAAGTGTGAAAACATCTCGATAGATTGTGTGGATAGATTACCTAGGTCAAAGGAAGGGAATACGGGTAGGTGGGTCATAATAGGTAGACTCACGAAGAGTGCTCATTTCAGTCCGGTGAAGAGCGAGAGGACTGCATCTTGGTCAGCAACGGTTTACCCTCAAGAAGTTGGCCAGTTTTGAAATAGCCTACAGGAAGCCATGGGTAGGCAACTGAATCTAGGTATGGCCTATCACTCATAGGCGGATGGTTCATTTCGATTAAGCATGAGTTATAGAAAATCACGTTTATAAGGGCAACTGGCAACGTGGATTGGTATTTTCAAGAAAAGTTCTGCTGCGTGGAATACTTTATAGTAAGTAGACGAGATCCAGGATTCACTAGTGAATTTTGGAAAGCTTACATGAAACCATGAGGTTACAGTTATGTTTAGGCCAAGTATGATGAAAGAAGAATAAGTGAAAGAGGAAGACGAGAGACGATGATGAAATGAGTTCCAACTCGAATTTGGGAAATAGGAGTTAGGAAGCCAAGAAATCATGAAGTAAAAGACGGTCAAAGCACAGTGGAGTTAAGCTCAAGGAAGCGTGACTAAGAAGAGTGAAGACTAGATATGCGCGTCATATCTCTTTTAAGAGTGCATCCTTGATCCTTGTTTTCCTGTGGAGCTTGCTTGCAAGTTATCTTTTGTATATATCCTCTCGGTCCCATTCTCGATCTTATTTCTGTTGTAAACTCCATAAGGGGGTTATGACTCATCGGTTAGTACTATATGTCAGAGTTGGAATGGATTTCTTGTGATCCAAAAAGGAGTTTATCTTGCTTATCTTCTAAGATCTCTTTTTAGCATATCTCTCTATCCATGTTTATCTAGTTTATTGTGTTTATCTTGTCATGAGAACCTTAGGTAGAATCCTTTGGATGAAACATGTATTTGAAACATGTTATGCTTGATGGTTGCAAGTGGTTGCAAGTGTTTGCAAATGGTTACTCGTGGATGCATTATACACAATTAGGCACTAGATCGGCTCGCACACTCTTCATGTTGCATATGCATGAGTGCTTACACTTATTCATGGTTGAAACTTGTTGTGCTACCACATGGATGTTGCATATGGATGAATGTTATGTGCACTCATATAGATACCATAAATTATGTTAGGAATTTGCATACATATGGATTCATTTCACTGACATACATATGCATTAAGGAGGTGTACTGTATCAGTAACCGCCTGATTTTCACTGACATACATATGCATTAAGGAGGTTTACTGTATCAGTAACCGCCTGATCTTTGCATTAGATAAGTACATATACACACACTTTTGCATATGTTCATACCACATTTAGAATCTTGTAAGGACAATGATTGCTCATGGATGATGCTTTGAGTAGATGGATGATTGGATGGTAGGATATGTTCTTCCTAACTTGAAGATTTCGGGGACGAAATCCTTTAAGGAGGGGAGAATGTAACAACCCGTATTTTCAATAACCTGTTATAACATAAATCGAGGCAGAATTTAATTCAAAAATTTGAATCAAGGGAAACGGGTTATGCCATTGCGTTCGTCTCGGAAAAATACGCGAAATAGAGTCCGAGTTTTCGAAAATCGGAGTCCGTATGACCCAGTTAAGGCCCATTGAAGTTTTCAGAAAATTCCTAAGTAAAAACAGATTTAAATTTGAAATTAAAAACAAGGGTTAGGGCAAACTGGCGCAGGCGGGAAAATTCCCGCCAGGATCCGCATGTCGACAGGCCTGTCGACAGGGTCCCCAGGGTGTCGACTGCCCTGTCGACAGGGGGTGGCCAGGCAGTTTTGCCTGGCGCACCATTTTGATTTGGGCTTGGTCTTGTGGCTTGGTTCTGGAGAGTTCCGAAATCTGATGGACCTAATTCAACCTAGGGTTAATCCTGTGGTCTAAATCAATAGCCTAATCTATAAATAAGACCCTAACCCACCCTAAATCACTCATTATTCAATCTAGCAACTAAACTATGCCAAAATCAAAACTCTCATGGCCTCCACACTCTTCATACAATTCCTAAACAAATCCCTAAGAGATTTCCATGCATACAAGTGTATTTAGGATTGTATGATCCTCCTTAGCTTGCATTAAAGTCTTGTTTCTCCATTGTCATCATAAAGGAGGAGTCTTGATCAAGTTTGCTTGCATTTTGGGGTTTTATTTTGTTGCATAAGGGGTTTCTTACATTTGCTATACTTATTTGAGTCCGCATAAGCATTGTAAGCCCTCTTACCTTCATTTTAGAAAATCTAAAGTTAATACGTGATGAAAGTTGGGATTTTTGCAAGTTTATTTGGTTATGCATGTTTATGCAAGTTCACCAAGCCATGATTTGCAAGTTCATTGAGTTATGCATGTTCACTAAGCCATGATTTGCAAGTTTATTGAGTTATGCATGTTTATGCAAGTTCACTATGCCATGATTTGCAAGTTTATTGAGTTATGCATGTTTATGCAAGTTCACTATGCCATGATTTGCAAGTTTATTGAGTTATGCATGTTTATGCAAGTTCACTATGCCATGATTTGCAAGTTTATTGAGTTATGCATGTTAATGCAAGTTCACTATGCCATGTCATGCATGTTTAATAAGTTATGCATGCTTATGCAAGTTCACCATGACATGTTGTGCATGTTTGACAAGTTATGCATGTTTATGCAAGTTCCCTATGCCATGTTAGGCAAGTTTAACATGTTATGCATGATTATGGTAATATGCAAGTTCACTATGCTAAGTTATGCAAGTTTAACATGTTATGCATGTTTATGGTAATATGCAAGTTCACTATGCTAAGTTATGCAAGTTTAACATGTTATGCATGTTTATGGTAATATGCAAGTTCACTATGCTAAGTTATGCAAGTCTAACATGTTATGCATGTTTGTTGTGATATGCAAGTTCATCATGTATGTTGTGCCAAGTTCCCTCTTCCTATCCTTTATGCGTTATTACGAATATGTAAGCGATAGAATGACGTTGGGGGGGGGGGGGGGGGGGGGGGGGGTTTGGGTGAACTTAAAATACATGAAAATATAAGATTGGGAATTTACCTATTAAGTTAGGTCTACCCCTTGGGAATTTACCTATTAAGTTAGGTCTACCCAAGTATTTGTTGACTTGTAACTATGTTTTGAAATAAAGTGGACATGACACTTAGAAAACATAAGTGTGGCCAACTCGAGGTTGGGTTGAGTTTGTAGCGTAATTCTACCCGGAACCGACCGACTTAACTAGTGGCTACAAACAATAGGACCCAATGTGAGAAGTTGGTCATGTGGTGCCAAGACCCGAGGTTAGACCAAGTTGTGGTGTAAAGCTACCCGGACCCGCCCGGCCTAACTAGTAACCACAACAAGGTCTAATGTGAGAGGTTGAGGTGCATTAAATTAATTAATGCCTCATGATTAGGGTTAAGTCAGGGTCCACTAATACTTAACCAATTTGGGGATTCCAGGGATTGAAATGGGGTTAAGTTGTGAACTGTTGGTTACACTTAACCAATTTAATCCATTTGGGGGTTCGAGGGATTGAAATGGGGTTAAGTGTGAACTGTTGGTTACACTTAACCAATTTAATCCATTTGGGGGTTCGAGGGATTGAAATGGGGTTAAGTTGTGAACTGTTGGTTACACTTAACCAATTTAATCCATGATTAGTGAAGGGTTAAATCGCACTTAACCCTCTTAGGAAACCCTAGCAACGGGGTCTGTTCCAGCAGTAATCCCAGTTTGGTATCATCACAACCCTAGAAGCTAGGCTAGGGCGGGGCACGATTACTGGACGGATGTAAGCGACCAAAGCGATGGCCGAGTGGTACAGCGGTGCGGGTCCAGGCGGGCTACGGACGTGCACGTAGTCCGGTATTGGACAAACTCGAGGCACGGGTACCAGTAGGTTTAGACTGTGCATTATTACTTAAGTGTCTGGGGTTGACACCCGAGGGCTTGATACACCCGAAGGTGGACCCAGCACAGTCTGACTACATCCATATGTGGGCCGTATGGACACCAACACTTGACGTGTTAGGCTTATAGGGAGCCGATCGACTAGACCGTTTGGTTGGACCTTATATTAAGGTCACTTCATGTTATTGGGCCAAAGCTTGGGCCAAGGGATCAATGCCTGTTATGTTGGTTTGCTAGTACACCGTGGTGCAAAAACTTAACCTTGTTTATGCGATGACACCTCTATCTATCTTGTAGTTAATTTATCATACCAGTATGTTGTTATCCATGATCATCTCAGTTTCCATCATGCTGTTAACTTTATTAGTTTATAGACTGATCGTAGCAGGGCTTACTCAGTCTTTTTGACTGACCTGTTTTCTTTCGCCTCTTTTCTTCCGTTTCCCCCCCCCAGGTTCTCAGGGTGGGAATACAGGAGCCTAGCTTGGACCTTAGCTGCTTTTTTGGATAGCTCATGTATGCTTTGGACTTGAGCTCGCTATGGTTTTTCCACTTTGGGGATAGCTACTTCTATGTTTTCCTTTTCAGTTTCAGATGATGTTATTTTATGTACTAGACTTGTTTATTTGGGAAATTGACATTTTGATGTACCAGACTTGTGTTTTGGAATGGTTTAAAAATCTTCCGCTGTTTTATCTACTTACTCTGCTTATTTACATATATGTATGTCATGTCCTGCCTTGCTATATCATTATGCATGTTTACCTTGTTTTAAAACGCCCCACCAAAGTCAGAGTTGCTTGTAAGAGCCACCCTGGCGGAGGTGGGGTGTTACATTGAACTTCTTGTATATTTTATTTCACTTAGATATAAGTTTCCTCTTTGCATTCTCAGATAGTACATAAATTAAATTTTGACATTCTAAAGTCAAAAAATGTATTTTGTGCCTTCTTTCAGTTTATGGGGATCTGATGTTGTTTTGATTTGCTGTTTGTTTTGCTTTGCTTTCACTTATTCATGTATGCGAAATTATAGCAATCACGTATATAATACTTTTGCAAGTGATAAAAATTAAGAACCACACAACAATTGTATGCACATCGATGCATAAAATAAATGTGGTACCTACAAGTCAAAATATAATCAAGTTTTTCTTTTTTTTTTCAAATGTACTGTTACGTGCTTAATTTTTTTTGAAAGGAGGTTGGCATCTATTACTTTTTTTGGGACAATGACTTATTCCGCTTTTTTTTTCGGACAATGACTTATTCCGCCTTTCAGAAACACGCTTTGTGTTGTATCAAAGACCAAACGAATATGGGTAATCCCTTTATCTTTCTACATATTTATTTATCTTTCTACATATTTATTTTCTAATATTTATTTTCTTATAATCCATGAAATAAAAACCATACTAAAATTTAGTCAAAATAATATTTGATGTTTGCAGAAATGTAGTCAAAACTAACTATTAAATAGTATTTTCAATTTATGTAACGCAAAAGTTTTAATTTATTTTAAAATTGAAGATGATGTAGTTGAAATTGAGATATTTAAAAAAAAAAAAAAGAAGAAGAAGAGAAGAAGCTGCACTATAGTGATGAAAATTAAGCTAACTCTGTTAAATTTAGCTTAATTTAATATTATTAATTTTTAATGTCATGTAAATAACTTTAAGTTTGGAAGAGAGAACCAGACGCATTTATTTTATGTTTGTGTATGTAAAACAACTATTGATGCATGGATAAACTTAGCTATGATTTATTAATTGTCTATTAATTAATATTAGGACTTAAAATCTATGATAATGCTAACATATAAATTCAGTTCAGTACTGCAGTCCAGCTGCCAGATATTCTTTACAATTATCGTTTGCAAACTTGTCATCATTTCTATTATGTATTATTTGAACGTCATACCAACTATGAACCTTCTACTGTTTTGGCTCATCTCTGCAAATTAATAACCAGGTTTGATTATTAATAATTTAGGTGGTTTGTTAGATCATGTACATTTTATTGATTACCTAATGTAAGCCGTATAATAGAAAATGAAATTTTTGATGAATAGAACTCTAAATGTTTTTAACTGCTTAAAAAGAATGATCAGTTAATTAAACTACCTTGCTTTAGCTAAAAAAATGAAAATTGATGCTTCATTCTCGATATTAGAGAATGCATGATTATCTTTACTATGTATTTCTGATAATTTTATTTTGTTAATGTAGGAAATGGCAAAGAAGAGGAAGATTACTCTCAAACAAAAACAAGCCGAGGACTCCCATGAAGAACTTGAAGCAAATATTGAACCCAATGAGCAACCTGAAGCAAATGTAGAAATTAACGTGCAACATGAAGCAAATTTACAAACCAATGAGCATCATGAAGCAAATTTAGAAACCACCGTGCAAGGAACCGAAGCATGTAGAGAAAATGCGATGAAATCTGAATTAAATATTGAAACCAATGAGTTTGAAGATGAAAATAATTTGGTGGAAAACGAGACTAATATTCAACTACATGAAAATCTGGTCGAAAAGAAAAAACTGAGAGGTCGGACTAAAATGAAAAGACTTCCATTAGATCGTGTATCTCGGATTACCATTGAATTCAACGAAAATGCTATACCAATAGATGAAGGTTCTGTAAAATTGTCTTCATACTTAGGACCGCTCGTACAGGAGCATGTTCCATTCACAATTGATGATTGGCGGACAATTGGCGATGATTTAAAGTTTGTATTGTGCAGCTCCATTCAGGTATCATTTTCTTATAATATCCTAAATTTCTCATGTATTCTCTAGTTCCAGTTAATGGTAGCCTATTGTGCATCTTTGTCTTTGATGTGATGGGTCCTAATGATAAGAAGATTGGTTTAGGTAAATTTATAAGAGATCTGTGTCGCAACAGTAAGTTAGAAGAGTAGGGTACATGCATTTTTGATTGTTTTTAGCCAAACTAAAAGCGCAGATATTTTTTTTCCATTCTTGGATACATGACAAAGGAACGCGACTGATTTAATTGACAGCAAGACATAAATACACATTTGTCGATTCAATTCACATTTATCGATTTTATAATATAAAATGAACGCGACTGATTTAATTGGTAGCAAGACAAATCTCGGATCTCCATATCAATAATTTTTTGGCTCAAGTGTAAGATAATTCTACCTGGAATTACATAAAAAACTTTATATGGTATATATACATAGAAAAATATTTACAAGGAATTACATGAAAAACTTATATGATATATATACATGAAAAACATTATATGGTATAATTACATGGAATTACATGAAAGACATTTAAACAAATTCTATTATCAATTCCTTTGTGCTAGTTGGGATAAAATTAAACTTTATTGCTGAAGCTACAGGTGTTTAATTGTTTAATGATGACGGATTTTCCTTTTTATATTTATATACATTACTATATTACTGTAATGACCTCCACTCAGATCTTTATATGGCATATATACATTGAAATACTGTCAAACCATGTTTTTTAATTAGTTATCAATTTATTAAATATTTACACTTAACTAAATAAGAAAAGTTATACTAAAAATATTATAAATCTATACCCTACTGTTCAATTTATAATTGCACATAAAATACATTAGAAATTCTTAATTTTAAAAATATTTGAATCATATTGTTCATTTTATTGTTTTGTAAACAAAATTTATGATATTAGGACATAACCATCGACTGTATATAGTGGAAAACTCAGTCAAACTATAGTCTTAACGTCCACAAGTCAGAATACATGCATATTAAAATTGGCTTGCAAAACCAGCAATCTAATATGATCTCAAACAAAATCTATATTACGATTTCACCTAGAACCAATCTTACTTGGATTCACAAAGAATTCGTTATCTCTAAGTCTCCAAACGTTTTTAAAAAAAAACAGAATGCGGAAATAGAATTGCTCTCTTAACTATGTCTAGATTGTCATATATATATATCTGGAAACTTTATAATACCGTTATTTATTGAATTACCGTTATTGTAGCTGATACGGTAGAAGGGCACCAGATTTCGAATTACCATTAGTTATCGTCACGCTTCAATTTTGAGTGATTTAAAAATGTAGCACAGCACGTGTAATCAGCGTGCAGTAAAATATACTTTATATACCGAGCCAAATTGCGCATAGCACACTTTGATTTAATTTAAGAAGTGCTATGTATCTCCAACTATGATTATATACCTAGCCACATTGTCTAACTAACAAATAGAAAGATAACATATTACTCAAAAGCTTCCAGGTTAATAAACATACATGAAAGTAAAAACATACATGCGTGACCCAACTCAAGTACCAGGAATTTCTTCACAACTTCATCGGCTCAAGCAAATAAAGCACGTTCTGTCTTGAGTCTAGTTTTATGCTCATTCTTAGTATCATTTATTGAATGTAGCACAATTTTTTCCCCTTGTCAGTCATATTAGATGACATACATTAATTTAATCATTTCTATTGTAAAATGTTGTTTTCATGACATTTAAATGTCACTTCTATTATTATGTTTTTTTCCTAAAAACTATATGCTGCTGACATTCAGCAAAGGATGCATGGCGAGTTTCCTCTCAAAGCCATGACATATAAAGAATGAGTACTTATTGCCATACATCAATTTTCCTTTCAATAAATGATCATTGAATTTTACTTCTATCAAATATTAATCAAAGTGCCAAATCATTTCTCAGATTTATCACTTTAATATCAAATGTACCTTAGGCCTTAGTATAATTATTGGGAGTCGAGTTGGTGTACATTATCTTTTTAATTTCAACTTCTGATCTATCACTTATACATGTTATTATATAAAAAAAATAGTGGCAGCATGGATGCTGGTTTAAAGGGGCCTCCTGCTGGTTTAAGATGGTTTTTGTGTTCATAATTTTGTATTATGATCAATTTTTTGTATAGTCGGTACTTGTTTTCTTTTGTATTAGTTTAAGTGAAAGTTACATTTTGCAGGCAAGATTTAAACTAGATGAGGAATGGCAGAAAGTGCCTATTTTTCAACAAATGGGATGCATTTGGAGGGCTTTAAAAAGCAGACTAGTTAGGGAAATAGTGAAAGCAAAGAACATAGAGGAAAGGATTAAGCTCAAACCTAGGAATGTCGAAAATCTGAACGATTAGAGGAATTTTATAAAGAAAAAAATGGACACAAAGTTTAAGGTAAATAAATATAAAATTCAATTATATGTAATAATTATAATTAAATAATTGTTAGATCAAAATTTAGACCTAACACCCAAATCGTTCTGATTCTTAAACAATTTTAACTGGAGAATGATGAAAAAGCAGAAAACACACAGAATTTATAGTGGTTCGGCGTTGACGAGCCTACGTCCACTTTATTTGTTATCGATTATACTTTGAATGCTAATACAATCAATGATTTCTCTCAAACTCACTTTTACAATTGGGATTTTTCTCAGTAATCTAGTAATAAGACTGATAAGAAATAGTGGTATGACAATAATGGCGGAATCAATGCTCAATATTGCCAAAAGATCCTGAAAAATGCCAAGCTCTGGGCTATTTATAGTTGATTTTGTCAAGCGGATCGCGGTCACACGTGGCACAAATCCCGAGAATATCGGATCGTATCGCAGCTTGATGAAGAATTAGTCAAATTAGCCGTTGTGGACAGGTGTCGCGATCCCCTTAAATATCGGATCGAGTAAAGGGGGAGAATCAGTCAAAGTGACATTTGGGGACACGTGTCGCTGGATCTGTGCATCTCGGATCGCCGAAGACTAGCTCGTGCTTGAACAGGTCAGAGGCTTCGCTATGCATCAGGGGATCAGATCGGTCTGTGCTGGGTAGTAGCGTATGTACGGATCGAGTCGCGTAGAAGTAGTCGGATCGCTGATGCAATGGGGGCGATCCGATGGGGGGCGATCCGATGGGGGGCGACCCGATGAGGGACGATCCTCTGGTGCGATCCGATCCTTCATGAATTTAAGGAATGCAGTTTCATACCTTCTTCTTGTGAGTGAACCTTGGTGGCTTGGTCAAAAAGCTAACCAACATTTTTCCCCCTTGAAGTATGTTTTATCGATGATGGAACATGCTTCGAAACTATAGAAACGTCTTTTCATAAAGAGATGCAAATCAGTGGTAGCGTCTATCCGAAATGCCATATCATTTACGGAAAGTTGTTTCTTTACTTGCCATAAACATCGGATAAATCTTTAATAGTTTCCCTATTTATTGGACAATTCTTTTCTGGGATCTTTCAGAGTCTTCATCATCGAATTTATCAGGTGCATTTTTGAATTTTCATTCCTGTTGGTCATTTATCGGTTCGTATCGCATGGGAGAGTCACGGTCCGTTAGCAAGTTACTCGCTTCGTCCTTTGGTGAGCACTTGGGCCTCTTTACGGAACGAGGTGGGCTTTTGGTTCGTGACGCGATGGGCTTTGGTTCGCGGCCCATCGACTTTCATGGGTCGAATAAGACAAAAAAGGGGAGACTAACGGTCGCCCTTTTGCCTATATAAATCGATCCTCACTTCACTTTTCTCCTTCTTCTTCTTTCAGCAACGTGCCGCCTATTTTTCTCGAGATAAAACTTTAATTCTTCCTTCCAAAAATACGATTGTTCTTCCTAATTTAAGAAAGGTAATTTCGCCAAAATCATTCTCATGCAATTTTTCTCTTGTTTTTCTGGAATCTAATAAGAAAAAAATGAGATAATTGGTGATGTTTGAGACCGCACCCGCGATGGTTGATGGGTTCAGGTGCTCGCGTGACGAATCGAGGAGAAGTGATGAGTAAGAGGCGAGGGAGAAGAAGGAGGAATCAGATCGGAGGGGAGCATTGGTTCGTGGTGATGCGAGGCTCAGGGAAGAGGGAGAGGAAGCAGTTCGGTGCGTTTCGTTGGTGAGGCGAGGGTTCGGAGAGATGAGGACGAAGCATAAATTCGGTTAAAGGATCGGGTCGCGGGAAGGGAGGAGCTTCGGATCGTGGAGAATAGGAGGCGACGCGGATCGTCAAGATACCATAGCGATCCGTTGGGATGGATTGGTGCGCTTCACGATTCGAAGCCTTTCTACGAGCTTACACCTTTCCGTATACCGAGTCCTTCAGCACGATCCGTTCATATGTTGCGATCCGAACCTGTCCAGCGATCCGACTGATGAATGATCTGATGCACACGCTGACTAAATAACGCAACTCTAACAAATCGATGAACAGTTAGGTTAGAGCCTTTGGGACGAACATTCCGGATTGAACAAATGCATAATCTATCAATCGAACAACGACCAATGTCTAGATGACTTTGTTGACCTTTGTACTCTTCTTTAATGCATGCACAAGCACACACACCGGCACTTGCACACACAGGGGGGACGGGTAGTTTTAATCTTATTTCTCATGTTTCTTCGCCTAAACAGTAATGTCGGATAATCACTCCCCTTCGAGATCTAACACCGAGACGGATCCCGAGGTGTCTGAGCACCATAACCCTGAGGTCCATCCAACTAAACCAAGGGGCGAGGATTCTGGTTCCGAATACGAAGCAACGGAATCAGATCCAACTGAAAGTACTTCACTTGACGAGAAGTCTGAAGTAAACGGTCGAGCTCCTGACGAGATTCCTGATGCACTTGGGATAGAGTAATTTACCGATTCTTTAGCATCTAAACTCGATAACATAAAGCTTAAAAGAATTTGCCTGAGACATGGGATCCCTTGGGATGATGTGAGGACACCCGTTAGCGAAGATAGACCCCACTTAGCTCCGAAAGGGTATATGGCAGTCAGCCGAATCATGTGCTTGGTAGGATCTATTCCTCCGTTTCCTCCAATCGTCATTGAGACTTTAAAACGACTGGGTATCGCTCCGATGTAGCTTCATCCTAACGCCGACGCAGCTCTATACACTCTATATATCGCATACGCGGAGATCTTGCATACCGAGCTCACATTTAAAGATTTAACATTCTTTTATCTTTTCAAGCATCGCTCCTCGGCAACCCCAAATTTCTCTTTCTTCGAATCGGTGGCGAATAGGAAGGTTCTGTATGATGGATACAGCAATATAGGGGATCCCAAGTCTGATTTTTTCTATATAAAGAGACAGGCTGGGTGCTCAAGAAGATGACTTAAATCAAGTAAACTTTAATCTTTTGACGGAATATCTTGCTTAAGAAACCGAAGCATTAACATCCCCCCCTTTTTTTTGTCTTAAGCAGATCACGTCTTTCCCAAGACGGAAGGCTTTGTATACAATAATCGATTGTCTATTCTTCTACTGTTAGACCAAAAAGTGGTTCTAACACCCAAATTGATTAAAAGCAGAATGAAATGAAATCAAAAATAAAAATGAACACACAGGATTTATAGTGGTTCGGCGAAGAAATGCCTACGTCCTCTTGTCTTTCACTATTTTCTCTGATTTAATTGCAAGTACAATGAAATATTCACTTGATTTCTCTCACAACTCACTTACAATCACTCAATTGTCTGAAAGCAAATAATGTTGATAACTGTTGCTTCTCATTCTGTAGGTATTGAGCCATCCGGAAAGACAGATGTGATCCAGGGAGCCATCTCTAGGGTAGAGCCTACGGAAAAGGCGAAAGGAGGGGAGGACAAGGCTGCTCCTATAGACTTGGGAGAAAGAAGTGAGCCGACTAAGGCCGACACTCCCCATGATGAAGAAATGATAGCAGCTTTAAAGGATGATGGTGGTGACGGAGGTCATGAGGAGGAACCAGAAGTTGTAATAGTCGGGGAGTCAAAAAATGATGATGATGTTACTTTGGCTGCAATGAAAGCTGATCAAGACAAACTCTTGCAATTAAAAGCCGAAGAACTAGACCCTGAAGCCCTCAAGCCCCTCGCAGTTGTGGATGCAGGATCAAGGTTAGTTGTTAAGCTCTCAACTAGATCTATTACAGAGGAACTCGCTAAAAAATCTTCTCTTGATTCCAGCGCTCCGCCCTCTGGGAAGAAGTCAACCGGTTCCAGCACCGCATCTTCAGGAAAGAAGAAATCTAAACGAATCTTGACAGAGGCTGAGAAAGAAGCAAAGGATGTGGAGAAAGCCGCCAAGAAGTCCAAGGCTCACTCGAAACCTAAATAGTGGATTGCCTTGTATCGTTTTAGCATTTAGTGAACCAACAATTGCTGCTACAAGAGTGGCTCCTGCACCATCTTTTTTAGCTATTTTCCTGTACAAATTCATTCATTTGTAAATAAAAAATATAAAATAATTCATTTTCTGCAATGTCTGTTTGTCAGTAGTTCTGCACTTATGTAAAAATGCATGTCTTACTATAGTTATAAAATGAAGTTACGGAGGGGGGAAATATGCATATACATATATGCCCCCAATCAATTCTCACAAATTATTTAATGCTTAATCAAGCAATCTGAATGCTCCCGATTTTCTGGCGGGATATCACTTCCTGTGTCGTCAATACCTGTCGTTTGTTCTGGCATTTCTTTTATACTCTCTCTCTTTCTCTTGAGAGTTAGAGTTCGAGCTCAGCAGTCTATTCATTCCCCGGTCTTTCAGCGGGGAAGGATTTCTTTTTCAGTGCTCAGTCAGAGACGCTTTTATACTCTCTCTCTCTGGAGAGTTAGAGTTAGGGGAAGGATTTCTTTTTCAGCGCTCAGTCGGAGACGCTTTTATACTCTCTCTCTCTCTGGAGAGTTAGAGTTAAGAATGTTGTTTTCTCATTCTTTTATGTCTTGTCGCACAAATAGTCGTTGTGCTTTTTCTTATGTTTAAACTGTCTTCAACCTTTTCAGGTTTTGAATCATCCTGTATTATATAATCACAACAGAATAATTGATGAATGTATATATGTAATGCATAAAAGTAAATAACACACAATATTTTTATAGTGGTTCGGCTAAGTCGTAGCCTACATCCACTTTATAGTCCTTTATTCATATCGTCTGATTTTCCCAAGGCAAGTCGTGCCTTATTACAAAGTTCATAAGAAAAATAGCAAAGAGTACAGCATTTCTAATCCAAATATCGCATTAAGTGTTGGGCATTCCATGCTCTAGGGACTTCTTCGCCATCTACGGTCGTTAACTTGAAGGTTCCTTTTTCAAGTTTCCGTTGGATGACAAAGGGTCCTTCCCACTTCGGACCGAGGTGAGGAAGGGATGGAAAGACTCTCTTTAGCACCAAATCTCCTGGTTCAAAAGTCCTGAGGCGAACTTTTTTGTCGTAATAGCATGTCATCTGACGTTGATGTCTTGCCGCACGCAAATCTGCTTCGTCCCTTTTTTCTTCGACTTCATCAAGAGACTCAAGTAAGAGCGCCCGATTCGTCATCGGGTCATAATATGTCACCCTGTGGGAAGGAACTTCCAGTTCAACTGGAATTAC
The DNA here is from genome assembly GCA_030737875.1 of Allium sativum. NCBI lineage: Eukaryota > Viridiplantae > Streptophyta > Magnoliopsida > Asparagales > Amaryllidaceae > Allium > Allium sativum. Next base: position 590,060,299 of record CM060920.1, read on the forward strand.
TGCTTCTGAGCCAAAGGAGAGAGAGAAAGGGGTGTGACCGGTGGCCGTCTTAAATGTTGTTCGATATGCCCACAAAGCTAGGGGCAATTCGTCAACCCATTTTGCCTTTGAACGCTCTAACCATTTCTTGAGGATGGATTTTATTACTTTGTTTATTGCCTCTACTTGCCCGTTCGACTGCGGATAGGCAACTGCAGTATATCGTTTGTCAATCTTATACTTCTGGCAGAAATTTCTGAATTCAGTACAATCAAACTGGGTTCCGTTGTCAGTTATAATCGTCCTTGGGATCCCGAATCAGCATATAATATTTCTGACCACAAAACTTATCACCTTTCTTGCCGTGATCTTGGTCAAGTGCTCAGCTTCCACCCACTTCGTAAAATAGTCCATGGCCACTATTGCATATTTCGCTCCTCCTTTAGCAATCGGTAGAACTCCAATGATATCAATTCCCCATGTGGCAAATGGCCAAGGACTCACCATTGATTTAAGTTGGGTCGACGGTGCTCTGGGGATTTTGGCGAATCTCTGGCACTTATCGCAGCGTCGTGAATAATCAGCTGCATCTTTATTAATTGTAGGCCAGAAGTATCCGTATCGCAATATCTTTTTTGCTAAAGTCTGACCTCCTGTATGATCTCTACACTCACCTTCGTGTACTTCTCTTAGTACACGCTTGATGTCGTCGTGTGCTATACATCGTAACAAGGGCATAGAAAATCCTTGCCTATAAAGAGTATCATCTTGCATGACATATCTGGTAGCCTTGCGAACTACAACCCTTCTCTCACTCTTTTTTGATGGGAGTGTCCCATTCTTAAGGAAGTTCTTAATCGGGGTCATCCACGACTCCTTCTCCGGTTCCGCTTCGAAAGCGAACTCAACTTCCATCGACTCAAAGCTTGGTGATTCCAACGTTTCAATTGGAATTATTTCAGTCTCTTCTAGAGTGTCGGAACTAGCCAACTTTGCCAGCCTATCCGCCTTCTGGTTTTCAGCTCTATGGATGTGTGTTATATCGTACCGCTCCAAGCTACTCAATAACTCTCTCACTTTCCTGAGGTAGGCGATAAGTCGAGGTCCCCGAGCCACAAATTCCTCTCGCACTTGGCAAACAACGATTTTAGAGTCACAGAATATGTCCAACCTTTTTATTCTGAGGTCTTTAGCAAGTTTAGCCCGGCAATCAGGGCTTCGTATTCAGAGTCGTTGTTAGTCGCCGAGAACTCTAATCGTAGAGCATAATATAACGACCGTCCTTCGGGAGTGACTAAGACGATTCCAGCTCCGGACCTTCGATCGTTCTTAGCTCCGTCGGTGTATAGCTTCCATGGATCTATCTTCAACTCATTCTCGGACTTGACCACTCTGTCATCGATTATTTCCTCCTCTGGGATGGTAAACTCCGCAATAAAGTCTGCCAGAGCTTGCCCCCTGATCGACTTTCGTGGTTGAAAATTTAAATCAAATTGGCTTAATTCTATATTCCATTTGATCAACCTCCCCGATGCTTCGGGCCTCTGTAATACCTGCCTCAAGGGCTGGTCGGTGTATATGGTTATTGGATGAGCTTGGAAATAGTGACGAAGCTTTCAGGATGCGATTAGGAGGCTGTAAGCGAGCTTCTCAATCTTTGGGTATTTGCGCTCTGCCGCCGCTAATTTCTTGCTTACATAATATACTGGCCTTTGTACTTTGTCCTCTTCTCGAACCAGGGCTGTGCTAACGGCGTGAGCCGAGACTGCCAAGTAAACAAACAATTCTTCGTTATCCACTGGCTTTGACAAAATCGGCGGTTTCTCTAGCAGTTCCAGTAAATTTCGAAAGGCCTCAACACAGTCTGGAGTCCACTTGAAGTTCTTCTTTCCTCTTTTAATCAAATCAAAGAACGGAACGCATTTATCTGTAGCTTTGGAGATGAATCTACTCAACGCGGCTACTTTCCCTGCAAGACTCTGGACATCTTTAATTCTTCTTGGTTCTTCAATGTTTCTAATCGCTGCTATTTGGCTAGGATTGATTTCAATTCCTCGGGAGCTCACAATGAAGCCTAGGGATTTTCCCGACGCCACTCCAAATGAGCATTTCAGAGGATTCAACTTCATCCGATACTTTCGCAGGATACCAAACATTTCCGCCAAGTCTTGCGTATGGCTGGAGGACTGTTTCGATTTGACAAGCATATCGTCCACATAAACTTCCATAGTCTTCCCTATTTGATTATAAAACATTCTGTTCACCAAGCGCTGATAAGTGGCTCCGGCGTTTTTCAATCCGAATGGCATTACGACATAACAATATAATCCCAAATTCGTAATGAAGCTCGTATGTTCTTGGTCTGGCATGTGCATAGGAATTTGGTTGTACCCAGAATATGCATCCATGAAAGAGAGAAGTTCATGACCTGCTGTCGAATCTACAAGCTGTTCAATTCTGGGAAGTGGGAAACTATCTTTTGGGCAGGCTTTGTTCAAATCTGAAAAATCAATGCAAGTCCGCCACTTTCCATTTGGCTTCTTTACCAAGACGGGATTCGATATCCAGTCGGGATATGTCGAATCTCGAATAAATCCGTTCTGCTTCAGCTTCTCCACTTCCTCTTTGAGAGCAGCCGACCTCTCTGGGCCCAGCATACGTCTCTTTTGCTTCACAGGCGGATGCTTCGGGTTTACATTTAATTTGTGACTTATAATGGATGGCGATATCCCACACATGTCAGCGTGGGTCCAGGCAAACACGTCCAAGTTCGCCTTCAAAAAGTCCGTTAGTTCTTTGGCCCGACGTGGATCCAATTGAGACCCAATCTTCAAGACTCTTGTCGGATCAGCGTCATCAATGGGAATTTCCACTGTCGCTTCATTAGGAGTTGCATTCTTAGTCTCTGGTTCCTCGTCTTTTCTGGGATCCAGGTCTTCAGGCGTTCCTTTAAGCAACTCCTTCGGGGCTGATTTCTCTAATTGCTACGCCGAGCCCCACTTTGGGGGAGGCGAGGCATCTTTACTCTCGATGTTAAGTCCTTTCATCAACATCTTTAGTTCGGCCACATAGCAGGCCCGTCCGGAAACTTGATCCCCTCTCATTACTCCAGTTCCGGCTTCAGTTGGGAACTTAAGCAATAAACACCAGGGGGCGATACAAACTCTGAATTCAGCAAGGGCAGGCCTCCCCAAAAATGCATTATAAGGCGAATCTACGTCCAATACTACGAACTGAAGCATCCGCACTCTTCTGCGTTCTCCTTGCCCCAAGGTCACAGGCAATTCTATATATCCCATGGGAGCTGTTGACACCCCGTTGAAGCCTCTTATCCATCCTTCACATGGCTTCAAATCTTCAGATTCCAACTTCATCTGATCAAATGACTTTTTAAACAAAATATTGACGGAACTTCCGTTGTCTACTAATACCTTATGAACCAAGGCCGGACCAATGGTGGTAGTAATAACCAACGGATCATCAGTGGGTGATTGGATCCCAGTATTATCTCTGCTGCGGAACACCACGTCGTCAAACATGGTCTTCTGTTGTTTTATGGGGGCGATATCTTCCAGATCATCACCTTCATTCACATCTATGTGCTTGACAGCATTTACATATTGATCCATTGCTCTAAAGCTACGGATTGCTGGGTGAGGTCCGCCCACTATGGAGTTGATAACAATTCCTTTACCTTTTTGCTGCGCTGTAGGCTTGGGAGTGGGTAGAATCTGTTTTGGAGCTTGCTCTCCTTGCCCCCTGTCCCTCGAGGCGACTTTGTATTCATCCAACTTACCTTCACGCAGCAGCTTCTCAATCACATCTCTCAAATGCCGACATTCATTGGTTGAATGTCCATGAGTTCCATGGAACAAACAAAACTTCCCAGTTGCCATTTCTTTCTCGGTCGAATTACGAGGTGGCGGTCTTTTATACTGCAAAACGTTGTATGTATCCAGGTAAATATTCTCCAGGGTGTCGTTCAATGGTGTATAATTCTCGTAGGTCTGGAATCGGGGTCTTTTGTTAGGATCACTTCCCCTATTTCTATTTCTTCTGTTACCGTACGTATTACGGTTATTGTTGTTGCCCCCGTTTCCAGCATTGTTGTTTCCATCCTTGTTTCCCACATTTACTTCAACCTTTCCGGAACTTTCCCCAGACTGCTTCACGGCGACGTTACTCTGCACATTTTCTTTTGAAGCCGCTTCAGACTTTCTCTTTCGGTTTTCCCTAGCCTCCTCTCGCCTTAAATAAATATCGGATTTTTCATAGAATATCTCTCTTGTGGAGGGTGTCTTCCCAGAGAGGTAATCCCCGAATTCAGATTCAGGATCGACTCCTTCCTTTAATGCCATCAGAATGGTGGGCTCATGCGGGTCACTAACTTCAGTCACAACCAAGTTAAAGCGGTCAAGATATGACCTCAAAGACTCTCCTGGTGCCTGCTTAATTCTTGACAATTCAATAACACTTTTGGACTTTCGGGCATGGAGTCGGAACTGATTCATAAAACGTTCGCTCAGTTCCCTGTAATTCGAAATCGAACGAAGGGGAAGTCGGGTAAACCAGAACAGCGCCACATCTTCTAAATAGATTGGAAATGCTTTACACTTCACTTCATCAGGGGCAGCTGCAGCATTCATGAGCCACGAGTATCGCACCAAATGCTGTCCCGGATCAGTTCTCCCGTTGTACTTGTCCATCTGTGGCAGGTTAAAACGCCGGGGAAACTGGAAGTCGAGGATATCATCGGTGAAAGGAGTATGGCTTCGCTCAATGCCATAGTCTTCATTTGTATAGTTCCGGCTCTCGGACATGATCTGGCGCACCATTGCCTGTACATCAGCATTAGTTAGGGGCCGCTCAGGTTCCCTGACCCTAGTGTCCAGGTTCTTTCTGGGCTCTTGTTCAGGAGATGCCCTTCTTCTTCGAGCTGCTTCTGCTCTATTCCGTTCCCTACGCTCCCGGTCGGTCTCTGGAGGAGGGGACTGGAGCCTTTGCCCCCGAGTGGGATCATTGTTTCCTAATGCTCGCGCAATATCCTCGCGAGACCCCAAAGATCCGAATGTCAGCTGCTCCACATTCTGAGGTCGTTCGAGCGGCCTTCGTTCACCGGGCCGCTCTTCCTCGGAAGATGAAGACTGATCCACTGGTGTGTGACGAACCAGTGATGGGGTTCTCTGTCGACGGAGCTCGCTGATCTCCCTACTCATGAGCCTCATATTTTCTTGCATCATTAGGTTGGTGCGCTCGTGGACTTTCATAGCCTCCCTAGTACTTTCAAGCATATCAAGTAGGCGCGAGAAATCTCCTTGAGTAATGGGCGCATATGGATTGACCTGATCACTGACCCTGGCAGCTGGAATCGGAGCATTTGTAGGGACTCGAGTAGAAGTTCCAACATCACCAAGAGTCGGATCGGATCGGAGATGGGAGGTCGGGTCGGTTCGGAGCTGGGGAGTCTGGTCGGGTCGGTACATGGCAAGCTGCTCGGGTCGGTTCAGATTGGGGGAATGCACTGCTTCAGAATCTCCTACCCGGATCGGATCGGAGCTCTCCCCCTGAAGACGGTTCGGATTTCCTGCATTGGTTCGTCCTGCTGCTGAACTTTGCTCACGAGACGTTGTTACAACCGCATTTTGCTGATCTTCGCCAGCTCCATTTCCTCGACAAGATTGAACTTCTTTGCCTTTTCCTTTGGCCATGATTCTTCGACAATCACTTCAACAAATATCCAAGGGCGTTGAAACTTGAGGATTAACTTCTTTGAACTCAACGGTCCAAAAAGTAGTACGATAATCCCGAAAAATAAAGAATTCAGATGAACTCTCAGTGAAAGCACCAAAATGTTAGACCAAAATGTGGTTCTAACACCCAAATTGATTAAAAGCAGAATGAAATGAAATCAAAAATAAAAATGAACACACAGGATTTATAGTGGTTCGGCGAAGAAATGCCTACGTCCACTTGTCTTTCACTATTTTCTCTGATTTATTTGCAAGTACAATGAAATATTCACTTGATTTCTCTCACAACTCACTTACAATCACTCAATTGTCTGAAAGCAAATAATGAAAGAATATTTGGATTTTCCGGGATTGCTGGAATTCGGGTTATGAAGGTGGTTGAACTCTCAAAGTGCCAGAAAAAGATCCTTTTCTTTGTCTCCAGACGGGGTATTTATAGGTGAGAATTTGGTCAGAATCTGATCCGGATCGGAGCCACGTGTCATCCATCCCATCAGCCTTGGGTTCGGATGAATTACTATGTTGACAACGCATCAGAGTAGTGGACGTTAAGGGTAGGAACTGGTCACTGCCGATCCGAATTACCAGGCGCTCATGCAGGAGAGTGACGTGGAAGACAAGCTCGGGTCGGAGGGATATGTACAAGGGGTTCGGATCGGGGTATCCGATCCGACCCGGGTTGACTTGGAAACAATTCTCTCTTCTCTTTATTCTGCTCCGTTCCGCTCCGACCTATCTCCGTAGTACTCAAGTGGCTTTCCGATCCAATTGGGATTATATCGCCCTCCGATCCGAACAGCTGTGCCTTTCTAATTTCCACAGCAATAGTTCACCGATCCGAACAGAAAACATTATCCGATCCGAACCAATGCGCTGCTCCGATCCGACCTGCTTCAGTACTTCCCAAGTTTTTCAAGTTCTTCAACATTTTACATCTTGACTTTGTGTTGCCCAGTTCACAAAGTGGGCTAACCTCTACAAAGCAGATCCGATTTTCTAAGGATCAAGAAGTGCATCACTGACGAGAATCTTCATAAGCATCGCCTTCTGGATATAAGATTTGGACTTGGTGCTGGCGGCAAACCCTACAAATACGTGCCCCCAACGGAGGGAGAGGGAACATCACGGGCAACATAAACAACTAAATTCCGTAAGAGTCCTTCCCCGATAATCATCCAGGACGACGAGGACCTGAACATATATAGAGGAGATGAGGCCTGTGGTGACAGTCCAAGGAAATCCCAGTTTCTCCGGGGGGTTTCCCCTCAAGGGCTTCTCTTCCGATCGAAACTGCTGCTCCCGATGATATGACAGAAGAACAGCTATTTAAAGAGCTGAGAAAATTCCTTTGCCCGATGATGTATACACAGAGGGGGACTTTGAAGGGGAGCCATTTTTCCCTGCTTCTAAGGAGACCACCGATCCAATTAGAGGACAAGAAACTACTCAGATGAGCCTGACTTCAGGCCCGGGTCTATTAGGGGGAATTATATGGGATGCACAAGTCACACGCACTGCCTGACCCCACACTTTTATATCAACAATATCCAAGGTTTTAATATGCTATTTTCTCCTTTGCAGGAAAGATGTCTCGCAGGCGGTCTTATTCTTATCGCTCTCTTCGTGAAGGCACACCCAGTCTTCATCCGAGTACCGAGTGCTCTCGCGGCCTTTCTCACAAGCCTACTTCTTCACAACCCCGGTCTCCATCAAAATCAACTTCTGGCAAGCTTCCCAGTTATCCGGCAGCTCCAGCGGGGGGAAAACAACTTCCTAAAGAGTTAACTCCTCCGAAGAGTGCACCCTCTCACAGCAGGTCGTCAAAAAGACACTACGAGCCCAAGGATAAAAGCAAGGATCCAATCAAAGATTCTGAAAAGGAGAGAAGTGACATTGTCCCTTCCAGCCAGCCCGAGTTGGTTGTCCCCGGGTCACGAGATTATATCCATGGTCCCGAGACTCAAGGTAGGCTGGAAAAGTTGCGGGAACAATTCCCAAACATCTTCTTCGAAAGGATGACGTTTGTTCTAGCCTTGGAACCAGTCCCTAGGAAATGGGATAATGAGGTCGTCGGGCACATTCACCATGTAGCCAGGCAGTATGAAATGATGAAGAAACATGCTGTTAATCTTTCAGAAGTCATCCGAACACTTGAAATGGAAGCACATAGATCCAAGGTGAAGATTGACAGCATAAGGCCATTTTGAAGCTGAGAGAGCTGCCTGGGAGGCAGAAAAAGCAAGTTTGAAAGAAATTCTAGCTTTGGTTGAAGCTGAAAAGGTGATTTTAAATGATCAAGTCGCAGATGCGGAGAGGCGCGCGGCTCTCACCGAAAAGAATGTTGAAAGTGCCATTGAAATGGCTACTGCTTCTAACAACAAGCTCCTCGAGAGAGAAAAGGATATCGAAGGGTTCGAAGAGATGATCTTTGACTTCCTCGGCCATGTCCTCAAAACCCGTAACATCTCGTGGATCCCGGATTACCACGTTACTTTAGCCAATTTATGGGATGTCATCGTTGAGGGTGAGAAGCAGAGATTGGGAGTTGAAGAGATTGACGTATATGAGCTGATGAAGACCATCCTGAGGGATAACGAGCCCGAGGATCTGGCAGAAGGTCGTCGTCTAATTCAAGAAGAAATGGAGAAGGAGAGAACCCTGGCTAAGGGCAAAAGTAAGATTGACGAAGGTTCGAGCTCAGCTGTAGAGCCCAAATCCTCCAGAGTTGAGGAGTACCATCCTGATGATCCATTAATTCCTTTGGGCCTAACTCCTGTGGTCGTCGGAGCTTCTGCAGCTAGCCTAGATGGAGGATCAGCGGAAGGTATCTCCCTTTTTTTCCCCACAATTTGTCAAAACAATTGTGAGTTGTCGTCGTCTGGTAGAGCAACCAATTGAATTAATAACATATGTTCCCCATAATACAGGTGGCGAGCCCGTCGACAAGGATGTCGAGAAGAGGAAAGAGGCAGAGAAGGTTGTCGTCTCGCCTAGCGCCGATGTTGAGATACCGAAGCAGGCCGAGGGTACAACAGCAGAGAAGGGCATCCTGGCACCCAGTGCTGATGCTCCCAAGGATGATGAAACCATCGAGGCCTTGAAAGATATGGATGGGCGCCATATAGAGGATGAGGAGGATATCATTAGCACCAAAGAAGCCGAAGACGATGACGACGAAACTTTGGCTAACAGAAAAGCTAGGCAGGAAAAGGAGATGGCTTTAAAGAAGGTGGGACAAGAGCCTTTGAACATAGTCCCTATCTCGGAGTTTAATCCCAAAACTGGGATGGTTTTGAAACTTCAGCCCAAATCCATCAGCAAACAGCTTCATTTTGCAAACCCTGATGATTTCCCAGCTTCCCTTACTGATAAAAGGAAGAGAAAGGAGGTGGAGGAGGAATCTTCTGAAGAGTCGGACGTTCCTCTCATAGACAAAAGGAAGAGAAAGAAAGGTGATAAATCCGACGCTGACAAGGCGAAGCTAGAGAAACAGAAGCAGGAGAAGAGGTCAAAGCGTAAATAGGATATTGTCGCTTGTTTATATTTTGTCTTTAGGTTTCCCACTGGCCATGAAATGTAATTGTGAGACTGGCCCTCACTTTTGTTTTAGGTTGTTTTTCACTTCGTAGGCTTGCAGTTTATAAATGAAAGTTTATCTCTCTTGCATCACCGTGTACCTGCATTCAATAAACTTTTCATGCTTAGTCATAGATCATCTGATTATAACTACAAATCAGTTAAACAATAGAAAGAATAATTTAAAAAAATTTGTGCTGCATTAAGGTTCATGTGTATATGCATATGGCCTCCAATCAATCGTTAACGTAGCGCTTAACTAGGGCTTATTAAGGACTGATTAGCGTTGTTTGCATGTTGCCCCCTATTTCTGAATATGGGGGACTTAGAAAATCTAGCAAGATAATTGTCCTTGTGGTGCTGAGTTTCCGGCACCTTTCTTAGTGCTTAACCATAGACTCTCTTATTTTCTCCTGGTGGTCGCCGAGGTCAGAGTTTGAATTTAACAGTTCAGTCGCTCCCCGATCCTTCAGCGGGGCAAGAGTTCTTTCTCAGTGCTCAGTCGGAGATGCTTTTATACTCTCTCTCTCTCTCTCTGGAGGGTTAGAGTCCGAGCTCAGCAGTTCAATCACTCCCCGATCCTTCAGCGGGGCAAGAGCTCTTTCTCAGCGCTCTGTCGGAGATGCTTTTATACTCTCTCTTTCTCTGGAGAGTTAGAGTTCGAGCTCAGCAGTTCAATCGCTCCCCGATCCTTCAGCGGGGCAAGAGCTTCTTTCTCAGCGCTCTGTCGGAGACGCTTTTATACTCTCCTGGCGGTCGCCGAGGTTAGTGTTCCGTCAAGGCGGTTCCGATCATGGTACACCGCCATGACTTACGGACATCGCCTTCATGTCCGTTATGCTCTCTCTCGGCTCTGGAGAGTTAGAGCGCTATCAATGATATGATTTACTTTATCGCACCCTCAGAATTTTGACTGGTGATTACATTCCATTCTGATGGAAGGCACCTATAATTATATGCTTCTGGGATCGTTGCATGATTCACAGCAATTTCCATAAAAATAGAAAGGCAGATAAATAATAGTGCAATAAAGGTAAACAACACACAATATTTTTATAGTGGTTCGGTCGAATCATGACCTACGTCCACTTTATAATTTTTGGCTTTAAGAAATCGGACTATTCTAGGCAAGTCGTGCCTTGTACATGGTTCTTAGCAAAGCAAAAAAACAGATCTGACATCTTTACGTTAGGTACGGCCGTAAATGTTGGGCATTCCACACACTGAGGATTTCCTTTCCATCTACGGTTGCTAGCTTGAAGGTTCCATTATCAAGCTTGCACAGTATGGAGTACGGTCCTTCCCACTTCGCACCCATATGAGTTGGAGCTAGAAAGACACGCTTCAGAACCAAGTCTCCAGGTTCCAAGGTTCGAACTCGAACCTTTTTGTTGTAGTATCGGACGACCTGTTGTTTGCATTTTAAGGCACGCAGGTCTGCTTTGTCCCTCTTTTCTTCGATCATATCCAGGGATTCAAGGAGCAATTCATTATTAGTCATCGGATCGTAATAAGTCACTCGGTGAGAAGGTACTTTTATCTCAACCGGGATGACTGCTTCTGCTCCAAAAGCAAGGGAGAAGGGGGTATGTCCTGTTGCCGATTTATACGTTGTCCTATAGGCCCATAGCACTAAGGGTAATTCATCAGCCCACATGGCTTTGGCCTACTTCAGTCTTCTTTTCAGAATGGACTAAATCACTTTATTCGCTGCTTCGACTTGTCCGTTCGATTGTGGGTGTGCCACAGAGGTGTACCGTTTCTCAATGTGGTATTTCTGGCAGAAGTTTCTGAATTCAGTGCTATCGAACTGAGTTCCGTTATCAGTTATAACAATCTTTGGAATCCCAAATCGACAGATGATGTTTCTAACGACAAAATTGATCACTCGTTTGGTTGTGATTGTAGTCAGTGGTTCAGCCTCGACCCACTTAGTGAAATAATCTACGGCTACAATAGCGAACTTCGCTCCGCCCCTAGCTATGGGGAGACTTCCGATGATATCAATTCCCCACATAGCGAAAGGCCATGGACTCGTCATTGTTTTTAACTAATTAGGAGGTGCTCTGGGTATCTTTGAAAATCTCTGGCACGCATCACACCGTCGTGCATATTTCGCCACATCCTTTTTTATGGTAGGCCAGAAATAACCATACCGCAACACCTTTTTCGCCAATGTTTGCCCTCCAGTGTGATCGCCGCATTCTCCTTCGTGTACCTCCTGCAGCACACGCTTGATGTCGTCACGAGCTATGCACCGAATAAGGGGCATCGAAAATCCTTGTCTGTAAAGAACTCCGCCTTGCAGAACGTATCGGGCAACTTTACGAATTACTTTGCGCCTCTCGCTTTTCTTGGTCGGAAGCGCTCCATTCATCAAGAAATTCTTTAGAGGGTTCATCCATGACTCCCTTTCTGGTTCCGTCTCTATACTGGATCAATTTCCATCTGGTCTATACTAGGAGACCGAAGTACTTCAACTGGGGCTAGCCCGGTCTCTTCAGGATCGTCAGAGCTAGCCATCTTCGCCAACTTAACTGCCTGCCGATTCTCCGATCGCGGAATATGAGATATGCTGAAGTGATCGAAGCCGTTCAGCAACTCCTTCACTTTCTCCAAGTATAAGATCAATCTTGCACTTTTGGCTTGGAATTTTCCAATAACCTGGCTCACAACCAACTTGGAGTCGCAAAAGATGTCCAGCTTTGTGACTTCCAACTCCTTCGCGATCCTTAGTCCGCCTATCAGGGCTTCATATTCGGAGTCGTTGTTAGTGGCGTGAAACTCCATCCGGATAGCACAGGATATCAGCCGTTTCTCGGGAGTTTCAAGCAATACTCCAACGCCGGCTCTCTTGTCATTCCTGGCGCCATCAGTATACAACCTCCAGGCACTGGGGTCGAGAAGTAATTTTGAGGGGTCAACTTCTTCGTTTGCTATATCTTCCTCCGGGACGGTAAACTCTGCTATGAAGTCGGCTATCACTTGCCCCCGAATTGACCGCCGGGGCTGAAAGTTCAGATCAAATTGACTCAACTCAATGTTCCACTTGAGTAGCCTTCCAGATGCTTCTGGTCTTTGTAGAACTTGCTTGAGTGGATGATCAGTGTATACGATAATGGGATGCACCTAAAAATAATGTCGAAGCTTTCTAGAGGCGATCAGCAAACTGTACGCCAACTTTTCTATCCTTGGATAATTACGCTCTGCTGCCGTCAATTTTTTGCTCACGTAATACACAGGTATTTGGACGTTATCTTCTTCTCTTACCAACGCTGAGCTGATCGCATGGGACGACACTGCCAAGTACACGAATAAGTCCTCGTGATCCATCGGCTTAGATAATATCGGAGGTTTCTCCAGGTGTCTCAGCAAGTTCTGAAACGCTTCTACGTAGTCGGGCGTCCATTTGAAGTGGCGTTTTCCTCGCTTTATCAATTCGAAGAATGGGATGCATTTGTCCGTAGCCCTGGAGATAAATCTGCTTAGTGCGGCTACTTTTCCTGCAAGGCTTTGCACATCTTTAATTTGCCTAGGTTCTTGAATGTCTCTGATTGTTGCGATCTGGTCTGGATTAATCTCAATCCCACGAGAACTGACGACGAATCCTAAGAATTTTCCGGAGGAGACCCCGAATGAACATTTTGTTGGGTTGAGTTTCATCCCGTACTTTCGAAGAATGCCGAACATCTCTGCCAAGTCCGTAGTATGATTGGAGGATTGCCTGGACTTAACCAACATGTCGTCGACGTATACTTCCATTGTTTTCCCGATCTGGTTATAGAACATTCTGTTCACTAACCGTTGATATGTAGCGCCTGCATTCTTCAAGCCAAAGGGCATTACTACATAGCAATATAATCCTAGATCCGTAATAAAGCTAGTGTGTTCTTGATCTAGAACATGCATTGGGATCTGGTTATATCCTGAATAAGCATCCATAAAGGAGAGGAGTTCATGACCCGCCGTTGAGTCCACCAACTGATCGATCCTGGATAACGGAAAGCTGTCTTTCGGGCAGTCTTTATTCAAGTCCGAGAAATCGATACACGTTCGCCACTTCCCGTTAGCCTTCTTCAAAAGAACTGGATTTGAAATCCAGTCTGGGTAGATTGAGTCTCTGATAAATCTATTGCTCTTTAGCTTTCCAACTTCTTCTTTCAAGGCAACGGACCTCTCTGGACCCAGCATTCGTCTTTTTTGTTTCACCGGAGGATGTTTAGGGTTAATGCTTAACGAATGGCTCATGATTGATGGAGATATCCCGCACATGTCCGCGTGGGTCCAAGAAAATACATCTAAATTATTTTTTAAGAAATTCGTCAGTTCTTTAGCTACATTCGGATTTAACTGGGATCCAATCTTAAAGACCTTCTCTGGGTCACTATCATCGATCGGTACATGCACAGTTGTCTCGTTGGGAGTCGCCATTCTGCCCCCAGGTTCTTTGTCCTCCCTGGGATCTATATCCTCGGGAAACCCTCTGGGCGACTCTCCTACGGTTATCCTCTTTAGTTGCTATAAGGTCTCCGCCCTTGTAGGGGGAGAAGCGCCCTTGGTTTCTATGTCCCCTCCATTGCGGAGTAGCTTTAGCTCTGCAACATAACATGCTCGTGCGGCAACCTGATCTCCTCTGACAATACCAACAACAGCTTCCGTAGGAAATTTCAATAATAAGCACCAGGGGGCTATACAGGCTCTAAACTTTGCGAGGGCCGGTCGGCCCAAGAAGGCATTGTAGGGTGATTCAATATCCAAAACCACGAAGGGAAGGATTCTCACTCTCTGGCGTTCTCCTTCCCCAAGCATAACTGGTAGCTCTACATAACCCATTGGAGCGGTGGATGCTCCGTTAAATCGACGGATCCATCCCTGACAGGGCTTCAAGTCTTTTATCTCGAGGTTCATCTGGTCGAATGTCCTTTTGAAAAGAATATTGACGGAACTCCCGTTATCCACCAAAACTTTATGAACAGTGGCCGGGCCAATAGGTACTGTGATTACAAATGGATCTTCAGTCGGAGCATGGACTCCAATGCTTTCTCGTTGGCGGAAAACGACATCGTCGGACATCATCTTTTGTTGCTTTATCGGGACATTGTCCTTTGGGTTGCTACACTCCCCTACCTCGAGGTGTTGCTTGGCTGCATTGACATACTGATCCAATGCCTTGGAACCGTGTCCGACGAGATAAAGCCCTCCGATTACGGTATTGATAACAAGGTCCTTTCCCTTTTGCTGGGCGGTTGGCCTGACAACAGGTTGATTCTGACTCTGATTTTGGGCTTGTACAGCTTGCCCCCTGTCTCTGGGCGTTACTCTGTATTCATCCAATTTTCCTTCTCGGAGAAACCTTTCGACTACATCTCTTAGGTGACGACATTCATTTGTCGAATGGCCATGAACCTGATGAAAGAGACAAAACTTCCCCGTTTCACGTTCTTTCTCCGTCGACTCTCTGGGAGGAGGCCTTTTATTTTGGAGGACGTTGTACGAATCCATGACGATATTTTCCAAAGTATCGTTTATTGGTGTATAACTCTCAAAAGACCTGGGACGAGTCCTTCTCTGGGGGTCGTTCCCTCGATTCCTCTTCCGTTTGTTGCCATTACTGTTATTATCATTGTTTCCTGACTGACGACCACCCTGATTCCGATTTCCGACGTTAACCTCGACCTTCCCCGAGCTGTCTCCTGTCTGCTTGATGGTGACATTGCTCTGGATTTGCTCTTTATCGGCCGTTTTTGCCTTTCGGTTAGCATATACTTCCTCCCGGCGTAAGTGTACGTTAGCTTTTTCGTAGAATAATTCTCTAGTATGAGGTGGCTTGCCGGCCAGGTATCTCCCAAATTCAGTGTCTTTATCTACCCCATCAATCAGGGCTGCCACAATAGTTGGCTCATAAGGATCTTTAACTTCAGTAGCGGCCAGGTTGAAACGGTCTAGATACACCCTCAAACTCTTGCCTGGTCGTTGCTTGACAAGGAACAAGTCAATCACACTCTTCGCCTTTTGTGCATAGATGCGGAACTGTTCCACGAACCTTTCACTCAACTCCCTGAAGCTGGAAATTGATCTTGCTGGTAAGCGAGTAAACCATAATAATGCTACATCCTCCAAGAATATGGGAAATGCTTTGCACTTGACAGCGTCAGAAGCTACGGCAGCGGTCATTGACCAAGAATATCTCATCAGATGCTGGACGGGATCAGATCTACCCGCGTAACGGTTCATCTGCGGCATGTTGAAACTCCTCGGGAAATTCGCATCTAAAATATCATCAGTGAAAGGGGTATGACTGCAGTCAATTCCCCAATCTTCATTCCGTTGTCCACGGCTATCTGCCATAATTTGATGGATCATAGCTGCAACATTTGCACTGGTCAGCGGAGGTTCGGGGTCAGCGCTTCTTGCTCGGTGGGGTTCTCTAATCTCTCTTCCGGGAGCAGTCACAAAATCCGGAGCTCGGATTGGGCTTCGTTGCCCCTGTTACCATGAGCATTTGCACGGCGACGGGGCTGAGGTAGTCTATTCTGTACAGGGCTGTCCACACCTCGAGCTCTAGGAGTTGCGGCGTGATCGTTCACATTACGGTTTGAGGGCCCTGCATCCAGTGCCTCTTCTTCCCGTGATGGCTGGGTTACAAATTGAAGCTGCTCTATGTTTTCCGGCCTCTCATACGGTCGCCGCGGAGGCCTCGGCGACTCCTCTGACGAAGAAGAGTATTCTGGGGTGAGCGGACGAACTGGTGGCGTCCTTTGCCTTGCGAGATCATTAATCCTTCTATCCATAGCGGTCAAATTTTGTCGCAGAACGGAGCTTTCCTGCCTTTGAGCAGCCAATTCATCAAACAGTCTTTCCCACATTTCGGAAAAACGAGAGAGATCCCCCTTTGTAACGGGAGCAGAAGGGTTATATTGATCATCATCACTTTCTCTTATGCGCAAAGAGCTTGAGCCAGGTCGAGCGGAGGGGCCAGGACGGTAGGAGCGAGCCATAGGCTCCTTTCCAGGTCGAGTTGTAGTCTGATCATTAATTCGGATCACTGTGGATCGAGGATGGTGGCTCGCAGTGCCCCCTGAGATCGGTTCGTGGTCACAGTACGCGGAGGATTCGAGGCGTTATCACGGGATCGAATAACAACCCCTTCAGCAGTCCGGATCGTCTCGTCCTCATCGGATCGGTTCGCCCCCGGCGCTCCGCGATCCAAAGTTCCCTCATTGCCCAGCTCGTGCACACTTTCTTCAACTGCTTCATTCGCGATTTCATTTGTCCGTGAAGCTCGTACTTCCTTAGACTTCTTTCCAGCCATGATATCAGATGTCGCTGGAATCTTCGAAAAGCTGAACAGTGAAGTTTTGGGACTGTTTTCTCAGTGAAAGCACCAAAATGTTAGATCAAAATTTGGACCTAACACCCAAATCGTTCTGATTCTTAAACAATTTTAACTGGAGAATGAAGAAAAAGCAGAAAACACACAGAATTTATAGTGGTTCGGCGTTAACGAGCCTACGTCCACTTTATATGTTATCGATTATACTTTGAATGCTAATACAATCAATGATTTCTCTCAAACTCACTTTTACAATTGTGATTTCTCTCAGTAATCTAGTAATAAGACTGATAAGAAATGGTGGTATGACAATAATGGCGGAATCAGTGCTCAATATTGCCAAAAGATCCTGAAAAATGCCAAGATCTGGGCTATTTATAGCTGATTTTGTCAGGCGGATCGCGGTCACACGTGGCACAAATCCCGAGAATATCGGATCGTATTGCAGCCTGATGAAGAATTAGTCAAATTAGCTGTTGTGGACAGGTGTCGCGATCCCCTTAAATATCGGATCGAGCAAAGGGGGAGAATCAGTCAAAGTGACAGTTGGGGACACGTGTCGCTGGATCCGTGCATCTCGGATCGCCAAAGACTAGCTCGTGCTTGAACATGTCAGAGGCTTCGCTATGCATCAGGGGATCGGATCGGTCTGTGCTGGGTAGTAGCATATGTACGGATCGAGTCGCGTAGAAGTAGTCGGATCGCTGATGCAATGGGGGCGATCCGATGGGGGGCGATCCGACGAGGGGCAACCCGATGAGGGACGATCCTCTGGTGCGATCCGATCCTTCATGAATTTAAGGAACGCAGTTTCATACCTTCTTCTTGTGAGTGAACCTTGGTGGCTTGGTCAAAAAGCTAACCAACATTATTATATTTTTTCATCTTAGGCATAAAGCGATAAATTCAAAGCTATCAGAAGTGTTCAAGTGCCACATATAGTTAGTCGCAAAGGAATGGCTCGACTAGTGGAGGAAATAGTGAGGAAGAACAGTCAATTTAATTAATTTCACATGTCACTTTTTTCAGTTACAGCCATTTATTTTATTTATCATTTTTACTAATAGAGAAACGAGAGTGGCAATAATATCCTAATTCCTAGAGCTAAAATTTGGATTAATTCCCGCATTCGGAAAAATGGCGAACCGGTGAATACATATGTCCACGATACTATTGTAAGACACTCTACAGTATTGATAAAAATCCTATAATATTGTTTTTCTAACATTTATTTGCATTTTGTCTAATACTTATAAATATGTAACAAAACATTAACTTTTGTAGGAAAAGATGAAAAAAATTGAATCTGAGATGCAATCAAACTCAACAAATAGTTCTGTGAGAGAAGATGTTATCTCTCAAGTGTTAGGGCAAGATAGACCTGGACGACTACAGGCAATGGGGAGAGGTGCAAACTATACTATGTTTTTGCTGCTACAAGCTAAAGATGCGAGAATTTCACAGTTGGAAGAAGAGATTCGCATGTTGAAGGAAAATTTGGTATATAACTTCAATCTTTGTTGTAAAAATTGCGTAGTTATATTAGATATAATTTTTGATTTTGTTTTTCATATGATTTTTTAATCCACATTCAACAAATTTGCAATTTTTTGGTTAATGGATCTCAATGAGGAGAATCCATATCTCAGGTAAACATAAAATATATTGTCATTGTAAATGTAGTAATCAACTTAATGCATTTTTTATTAAATGTTGGGTAATTATGGAAACATTGATGGTAAGTGTGATTTGTTAGATTGGAATGGAACCGATGATATAGTAGCTGAAGGAAGTAGTGTCAAGTGATCCAAACGAGCTCGTACACAAAATTCCTCTTGGACCAAATGCGAAGGAAGTTTTGATTGAGTTTCCAAGGAAAGTGGATGCTTTTCTATGGAGAGCCGTGTTTAATACGATACATCTTGGAGAGGCTACGGGCATGTTAGTAGCATGGCCTTCCGATAAAGTTATTATGCGTGACTCGGATCAATCTGATAATATGGTAAATTAATTTTCAAATTTTTTGAAGTACAAATTAATTTTATGCATGACAAAGTTATGATGCACTTTGTTTTAATAGAGTAAAACTAGCCGCACAGAAAAATTATGCAAGCTATATGATTGGATTGGAGGTAAAGAACTAGTTGTTGAAGGACGATTGTACTCTAACGATCCAAACCAGCTTGTGAATGGAATTCCTGTTGGACCATTGACTATGTTAGTTTCTATTGACAATCCAAAAAAATCTGATCCATTTTTATGGAGACCAGCAAATAATATGATACATGTTGGAGAAACTGTTGGTAATAAAGTAGCTTGGCCAGAATCAAAAGTGGGTGTTGAGACGGTCAATGACGCATCATTTGTTTCTAGCGTTGTTAACGTAACATCTCATGTAGTAATACATTAAAGCGAATTGTAGTAATTTGTTATCAAGTTTACTAACTGCAATATATATTAAAACACCCATGTTTATACTTTGTTTGATATGGTGGAAATCGAACCCTCCCAACCCTTAAGAGTAAATGCAAGTTGATTGATGTTGGTGGAACAGGAGCACTGGTTGCAGAAGGAGTTGTGGCTTCAACCGATCCAAATGAAATTGTTCATTTTGTTCAACTTGGAAGAGACGCTGTTAAAGTTTGGGTAGTGAATGCTACGGTTCCAGATGCAGTTCTCTGGAGACCAACTTCTGATCTTGTATGCGTTGAAGATGCCGTAGGCTCTATAGTAGCGTGGCCAGCCTGAAAAGTTGTAACAGAATCTAGTTCTAGTAAGTAAGAAATATTTTTTTGTAGATGTAATTTTTTTTAAATGTATACACATTTGACATTTCGGCACATTTATATAGGTAACCACTGTTAAAGTTTGTTAACTGACCAGAAGGAAATAAAAAGCTATTTTCGTCCTAACTGTAAGTTTAGAATTCGTGCATTTTTTTTGTTTCCTTATGCCTTTTAGTTGAATATATCTAATCGTAGTGGTCTAAATGTAGTTGATCCTTGTGTTTGAGTTTTTGGTTGACTTTGAGACTCGACGTCGAATTGCGTCCGATCTCCAGTTTTTATTTGCATTTCACCTGTTGCATCATTTCTTCTCACTAATGTTTTTTTTTGCATTTGAGGTGTAAAGAGCATTTTGGAGAATGAACGTTTTATTTTCAAATATTCGTAGTTATTTTGGTTAATAATATTAAAATTGAGGGAGCGGGTGATTAATATGCTAAGGTGGTAGTATAGAAGACGGCTTAAACATGTATTATGTGTGAGTTTTAAATTAAAGAGTAAGCAGACGTTAGAATTGCTAATTTGAGCATTATGTAGTGTTAGTTGCCCATTTTATAACCACTGTATTAAATTTCTATTACAATGATGTTCCTGAACCTGAAGGAATAATTGCCAATTATGTTAGTCATTTTGAGTTTTTATTCAAATAAAAATAAAAATTTGAAAATAAGAAGAAAACAATACATGTCTTTTTACTTGATTTTCACTTCTCAATGACAGAAAATCATTCATTTTGAGTTTTTATTGAAATAAAAAAATTGAATATGCTCTGTCCTGCACAACTATGTTTTTTATGATTTTCAGAAAATAAGGATCCAATTTATAAAGTTTAAGAGAAGAAGTTTTTGTGTCTTTTGAAACTTAACACGGACACTAGCTAAACTATCCTCGATTAAAATATAAAAGCACAAGCTTTGATTATTTTTGAGGCAAATGCAAACGGATTTCTAAATAAAAAGAGGAAAGCATTAGGATTATTATCATTATAGTTAGAAGTTCGATAATGAAGAGGAAGAGGGAGGCTGCTGACGTGGTTTCAAATTTGCATAATTTTACATTCAAAATATATACTGCATTTACAAATGTTCCCGTTACGTTTTAGCCAGTGTGGTTTTGAGTAGCAAACACTGACTATTTTTTATAAATAGTTTTAAAACAGACGTAATTGAGTAATAACATCACAAAATATGGTCAAGTTGAACATGAACAAAAGAAACAGGGGTGGCATAACACCTACGTTATTGTTACTTTATGATGATTTTGTTTCTTTGCAAGATATGTTTGTTTAACTCTTTGGTTATGAGTTTACTTATTTTTTCATTAAAGGCAGGCTGAGCCATAACAATTGATTGGCCAACCACTCGTCTTTCTTGAAAATTTTGATAAATTTCTTAGAAAGAAAATCTTAGAGGGTAATATTACTTTCCAATGAGATTTTGATGTATTGAATGATAAGATTATATATAATAATGTTTCAATTTATGGTTTGGTAAGCTTTTACATTGCTTTAATACCAAATAAGCGAATTTGGCAATTTTATTTTGGAAGTGTTTAGATTGATATGCAAGAAGCAATAGAAATTTTATTTCAGATTTATATGTTAATACAATTGATGTATGATACATCATTTTCGCCTAATATTTATAATACAATTTGAATTTTATATGGGCACGTATGGTGAGCCCTTGAGATTCAATCCACTAGTTGATATTGGTTATTCCTTTTACTGCTTCACACTGATGTACTCATTTTCAGAATGTTTGTTTTGTTTGACATTATAGTTTAGTGTTTTACATTTTCAGTGCATGTTTCAAAAAACATGATGGATTAAGAAAGTAGAAAAATCCTTACCATTTTTGTTATTCGAAGATAGTTTTTGTGCTTTTGATGTTTCCCATGGACGAAGAATAAGGCAGAATTAGTTTTAATTTTATATGTTAAAATCATTTTTCTAAACTGATAGCTTTAAAAAATACAAAATGCGTAAACTTAAAACTGCTAACCAAACAACTCCAGAATTATCTAAAATTTGATATTTTCAGAAGATTGACTGAAAATTTTGATATTTGTAGAAGCGATTCTAAGCTTTTAAGCATGACCTGAATTAACACCCCATGAAAGGACATTACGCTGCTGCAATGTACAAACCATATGCATCCAATTTGCATGCACTGACCAAGTTAAAGTTCTTAGCGCATCAGCCGAGGGCATGGAAATAAGGATCCCCTATTTGAGTTCAAAGCCATTACAGACAATTCTGCATAAGCAGACATTATACTATAGGTTAAATCCAAAACGAGGAGAAATAAGAGAAGCGGTTTATTATACTACGGACAATTCATGAGGTAACTAATGGTTGTCACTGAGTTTGATCTGTACTATTATCCTTTCGAATTATAAAGTAGTCAAACTTCTAATCATAGCATAACAAAACTAAATGTCTTTATGGTTATGAATGATGATCCGCTAAACTACAAAATACAAGGGAAATGCACACATCTTTGATAGTTAGATACAGAGTACATAATTTAGTACCAGATCTTAATAGAGTTTAAGATCCAACTCAATAGAATCTTATACATAATTACCATAAGATATTTGTATTGATAATACATAGTTAGCGTTTCTTTTTCAGGACTCTCATGTATACCGACAAGTTTATTATACACTGTCCAATTTTAAAATGAACTAGCCAATATACAAATGGAACGCGTAGGTCACAGTATCCTTGATTTCATGTTATATTTCTTGGAAGAATAGAATGGTGATCCTAAACAATTAAAGTGCATTGCAAATTTTGATGATGGTACAGAAAATTAAAGGCTACAAAATATCATTTTTCCAATTTCATGAAATATAGAAACTCAAGTACAAAGTTTTAGATCTTCTAGTTTAGATCTTTTATGTCAAACCGCGTCTGCTTTGACTGTTTCTACTTGTCTTGTCATCTCGTTGCCAGCTACTAGAAAGAACGCTGTATGCCTGCGAGTAAAACCATTGCGTGAGAACGCTATTATAATAACACTTTTCAGAAAAGAATTCACCAACTATTAAGTAGTAATGTCTAATATGGATAAAACGTTCCGTGAAAATGATAACACCGTGTGCAGATTCAATAGCACCCTTAAAAATATAAGACAATTGTCTATGCAGCAAAATAAAAGATGGTAGCAACAGTAATGGTTTTTGATTACATGATATTATTGAATAGCACAATATGTATGAATGAATAAGTTTAGGAATTCAGTGACATGTTATCGGATGATGTGTTGCTGGAATTAGCTTGTCCAGATGTGAACTATCTGGCTTTTGTTTTATTCTGTAAACTGGAAGAAGATTGTAATCACAGTAGTCAAGGTGCACGCCTAGGTGCGCCTAAGGCGCAGGCGCAAGGCCAGCGCCTTCCTGGTAGTCGAGGCTGCATATTTGATTCACTGTGTGTGATATCATAAACGACTGTAAAAGATAATTAGTTGAATATATGTTCAAATATGTAGAGATCATTGATGATCATAGTTTCTGTTCACACGTGATATTTAGAATGATCATAGTTGAATATAAAGTTTTTTTAAAAAATCAACAGAATGAATTTGATTATTCTTATACGTAATACGTACATACCTATACCACTATTATTTTGTAATTTTTTTTAATCTAAACAGTGTAAGTTAACTTGAGGTTTGTGTTTTTCATTTTTAACGTATAAAATATATTTTAATATACTAACTAGAGTGTCTGGCTTTTTTGTTTTCTTGGTTTACTAAACAACCTGCTATCATTTTGAGACATGGCAAAGTGAACAGGTTCAGTTGTTGAGAATGGTCCAATAAATCACAAGTTCTTGTCACACAAGCCTCTTTTAGCTAGTCTACTGCACCTCCATTATTGCAAACATTAGCATTATCGTGCTCGAAGCCCAATTATTATTTGTGTGCTTATTATAAGTGAAAATATTAACCAAACGTTCTCACCTGTGAAAAGCCAAAAGCAAGATTTGGTTATATATTGATCATGACATTAAGCTTAATGGTATACTATCATGATGGTTGCAGAATTTTGAGTCAAATTTAAATTTGATGCAAGTAAAAAAAAACCAGAATGGTCAGAGAATCATGTAGATCAAAGTATGAATGTTCTACCTTTCATGTTGCGTCATTTATCTATAAACTAAATAAAAGTAGAAATTCAAGTTTTGATTTTTTTTCGAAAGCATCTTTCTTAAGTTATTCTCCACTGGTGCAGATATTGTATAAATTTGTGACAATATCAACTTGTATTAAAAATATATTGGTAGTGCCTATATTTATTGGAAGATATATTGTTACTGAGGAATACATCTTAAGTTTCTTTATATGAATGTATGCAGGTTTCGTTCTTTGTGGAATGGACATTGGTGCATTGTATTTTGGAACAACTCTGGTAATGTACTACAGCTGTGCTACTTGCCATGATACTCTTTTTAGCATTTTCACTGTTTTTTCCTCTTGAATCATTTTTCAGTTATGTTGTGCCCCTGTGTATGTGTACACATACACACACACACACACACACACACACACACACATATATATATATAAGTTTAAATATTTTGACCGAAATATTGCTTATTTTTGTTGTGACAGGACCAAATTGCTCATGTTTTGGACGGAATATCAAAAGCAAAGCATGATTTAGTATTTGACTACTTTGTAAGTAACTTAACGCAAGTATATATGATGTATTATGGACATGGAAGAGTTGAACAGACTATATGTATGAATTGCTAAGTTTGGATATGTGAGAAGTAATTTGAATTATATCTACGAAATATTAAGTTTGAATATATGAATGTTAGTTCAATGATATCTATGAAATATTATGTTGTTTACATGTTTGTTTGTGAAATGTGTTATCTTTGTATACATTTGAGAAATAGATAATGTATGAACGTTGTTTGAATGATATATATGTATTTAAAATTAACGAAAGAGCTGAAATGGAGATACAAAATTGGTAAATTCTATGATTTCCATGCATAGCGTTTTTAAATCCCTATAAAATTATGATTCAAAGCGCTATTAGAAGTATGTAGTAATCATTATTCAAATGTTCTTCTCAACGCTATAAATGTAAATAGAAATGCTGTAGTAGAAGCTCGACGAACGCTATAAACATTTAGTATAAACACTATAACAGGTTGCAGTTGGTTATGGTTTCATAAAGCGATTAGGTTTAATAGCAATGTAAAATGCTATAGAATCTGTAGTTTTGATAGCGTTTTGCCTGTGCTATTTAAAGTCGACGGTCTAAGATAGCATGTCATTACATGGCGTTCTATGAAACGCTATATTTGCGTATAATAGCGTTTTTTAAACGCTATAAAATCCCTTTTTTGTTGTAGTGAAATGAACTTTGTATACCGAAGTGCGTACAACTTCACTTTGGAAAGAAAGTATACTCATGCCAACGAACCATAAATATATATATATATATATATATTTATTTATATATCGTTACTTAAAGGTTCACGTCCCTTCAAAACATTGTCATATCGTGTAGGCTGTTGTGTGCTACCGTGAAGCCACACAATTAAATGGATATTGTACAGAAGACATGTGCGACATTCCTCATCACTAAACAAACCAGTACACCATCCTTCCACTACAAAAAGAACTTAAAACAGAATCCAATATTTTACCTAGCAAAGTAAATCCAAACGTGGATTCAAAAACCCCTCTTTATTTCTCAAAGATAAAAGAAGTCATGGAACTTGCTGGGTTTGACAAAACCCGGGAGTTTCGGAGCTGGATGCGAGCTGGACGGTTGGAGCAAGGAAATCCAAGAATTTTTTGATGGCGTGGAGTGTAAAGGGATGGAGAAGTGCTGGGTTACCTTGGAAGAAACACTGCGGTTTTAAGAAAGATCACATGAAGGAACTGGGCACTCGAATGGGTGATCGTAGGAGAAGGAGCTGTTGTAAACAAGACAAACAACTGTAGCTTGCAAAGTAACGTGATGGGTAGTTTAAGAGGTTGGCCAGTCTGTGAGTTTATGAGAAGAACGTTCAAATTGGCGTCGGGGTTCACAGTGAAAACAAAGTAGAAAAGGGACAGAGAAGCGCGTGGGACGTCTGGCAAAGGAGGAGATGAGCACGACAAATTTGTTATGGGTTGTTTAGTTTGGATTTTTTTTTTTTTGGGAAAACATGAGGAAAAGGGAGGACTCGGTGGTAAGGCCGGTTGTTAGGTGACGGGCATGGCTTACTGAAGTGATCGAGTATGGTGCGTAATATAAGGGAGCGGCTTACTGGTTCAGGAAGAAAAGGATGAGGATGGAAACTAACTGATGACGTGGATTAGTTAAGGGTATTTTTAACTAATCTTTGTTTTATTTACATAATTTAAATTGTTAAAACTTTAAAAATGTACAACTTCCTCATATGATATCAGAATCGTACAAAACAAGATCCGTTAGGATCGTATGGATGGTGGCTACACCATGGAACTGACGGGAAGTGGATTGGAGCTCGTTTGAATTTATGGCGAAATAAATTGTTTGATTCAAATCAAACAACAGTTTATCGTTCTTTAACGATGAACTGCCAAAGTGAGTAAAACTCACCAACTGTGAACAGTTCTATTTTTATAACGTATATTTAGAACTGATAAATGATGACTGTTTGCTGTGTGTTGACTGTTTGATTCAACTGCTAAATGTTTGGTTGAAATTACAGATAATGATATAGATATAAATCGTTAATCAAATATTGATTATGTTTAACAGAATATTTCATATTGAAATGAAATTTATGTTAATTATGTTGTTTGACATCTGCGATGCAAGGAAACAGGTTGGAGGAATCCGAATGGATTCCTCAACATTTATTTTACTGTTTTTCATATATTGTGATATATGATGTGTTATTTAATCTGTTATGGATTATGTGTGTTTGAATGATATTGATCCTTATTATTCGATATTTTAAATATCATAAAAAGACGCTGAGATGTAAACAGAATTATTTCAATGTATATTGAAATAAAGGGATTTAATAAAATCAACATATTTTATAAAAGGGAAATATTTCGAAAGTAAATAAAAGGAAAATGTTTATAAAACGAATAGAGTTTTATAAAAGGGAAAAATGTTGATAAAAACGAATAGAATAGAATAAAGGAATATTTATTTAGTTGGAAACTAAATAGAATTATAAAAGGAATATTTAGTTGGAAAATAAATAGGATTTTAAAAGGAAATTGACGAGATAAAAAGGACTTAATCAAACGTAGTTTATCAAAAGGAGTTAATCAGACATAGTTATTCGAATTAGAGTTAACCAAATAGAGTTAATCGAAATGGAGTTAAACAGAAATCGGAAACTGACTAGAGATTAATAAGTTGAATGGTTTCCTAAGTATCGATCTGATGTTGGTTTCGGCCTTCGGGGTTTATACTTAGGAAGTTGTTCTCTTGTTAGTTTATAGTTAGTGTCTGATAGATGTGGAAGTATAGTGATACGTAATTAAGCTATGGAAATGTTTCCAATGTTAATAACGTATATTTTCTAAATGTAGAAGATAAGGAAATACAAATATATATATATATATGGTTGATGATTGATCGATATAATTTCCATTTGGAAATAATATCGTTGTTTGCACACCTGTTTTTCTTTGATAGTTAACTCACCGACTATCGAAGTTTTTGACTATTTTAACGTTGTTAATATGGAGAGACCGGTTGTATTATTATCCAAAGAACCACTCTGTATTGGCATAAGTGATGTGAATCATATACGCCAAAGATAATTGAAGACGGATTAAAGTGCAAGAGCTGTTGTATAAATCTTAGGTCAAGATTGCCTAAGATGGATGTACTGAATAGTGCCTTCGGTTTGTCCAGTCACAGGACGACCTGTATGGAAGAATGTCTGACAGAGTATATCTAATAGATCGTGTAAGTTGATCTCTTCAAACGTATTCACGTTTTTGTGGCGGAGGAACTCGTTTCTCTTAGCTGTATACCCGTGTTATTTTTGGATAAATCAATTTGTGATTTGGCAGATATGACGATGTGACATTCTAATTGAATAAAGATGTGGCATGTAAAAGATAAGCGTAGCTTCTAGCCTCACATCCGGTAAATGACAAAAATCGGGCAGGCGACACGGCTATGTAGGTCGCACCTATTAGGGTGTATAATCACCTGATCTAGAGTTTCATTTATTTCTAAAAATCTATTGTCGATGCTGTCCCATTCGGGAAACGGTTGTTGATCCCAACCGTTGGTGATATACATTCGATACACTCAAGCGAAATGAGTGGTCAATCATGTGTGGCCGGGTTGCAAGATGTTCTTGTTGAACCCAGTGTATTCCTCTCTAGATGTACACTAGCGAAAGGTGGTTCCATACCTTGTCATAGTTGGAAATCCATTACCCAATACGTGCTTGCGGTTTTGA
This sequence comes from Allium sativum, assembly GCA_030737875.1. Taxonomy (NCBI): domain Eukaryota; kingdom Viridiplantae; phylum Streptophyta; class Magnoliopsida; order Asparagales; family Amaryllidaceae; genus Allium; species Allium sativum. The sequence continues at coordinate 590,088,163 of CM060920.1, forward strand.
TTTTATACTATATATGTAGAACGTGAGATGAAAGAGTTTCTGCTAGATGATGATTATTATTGTGGTTGATAGACATTATTATAATATCAAAAGGTTTATGATATAAAGATATTTTGGATTCTCATAAGGGAAAAATCCGTTCTGTTATACGGCGTGGTCTTATGAGATATCGTTTACTTGTTCAAACTATTTTAAACTGTTTTACTCATACCAGTCCCATGAATGACCTGGAGTTTATTTTGCTTTGTTTTCCCTAAACTCTTGGGTGCCCAATTTTGTACGGGCAGTCAAGTAGTCGGGATTTACAGATACTTGAAGAGCTGGCGCAGGAGGTTTCAGGATTTTATAGCTATAATTATTTCCGCTGTGTTGTAAGTTTGTACTCTGATAATGTTACTTTATACATATACTGATTTTATTTCAAGGATATGTTATCTATTATATGTTATTCGTTCCGCTATGAGATTCGTGTTACTCTGGTGTTGTGTTCTTCTTCTTCTTTTATTCTAAGATTCTACCTTATCTATTCTCACCCTCTAATTTCTTTCTATTAACTTTCCGGTTATTTTCGATCCTTGGATGTTCGATATGTGTTGTATATCGGATAACCAAGACCGACTTTTTTCGGGTCGTTACAGGATGCAGCTGTGTTAATTAATAAAATTATAAGGCAAGAAATAGATCGCTATTCTAGGTAAGAAGATAAGGAAGCAGGTGTGCGAATTAACAATAGAAATGAGGAAGCAAGTATATCAGAAGCACTCACTGAGGCGTTCATAAAGACTGATATTGCCTTCAGAACTGAATTGAATCTACATTGTAATAATAGAAGAATATCTCAGAAGGACTGGCATCCCAGTTACACTGCTATTACTTCATTAATAGTAAGAAACAAGTTGTTTGTCGCAAAAGCTAGCGATTGTAGAGTTATTCTATGTCGCAAGGGAGATCCTTTGCCTTTGAGTAAGGAACATGTTGCAAAATGTCATAATGTAAGGAAACGTGTTACGAGAGAATGTGTGGAGTGAAATGGCTAGTGGATATGTGGAGGGTGGGCCAGCTTATTCCAGCTTTCTGCTTGTTTACTTGATATTTTTTAGATAGAAGTGAGTATAAACAAGATGTCGAGATTAATTGTATATACTACATACAGTGTGCTCAATTTCAAAAATGACAAGGACATTTTTATTGACTTGGTCAAAGGATTTCATGCTCCCTTCAAAAAAATGTACTGCTTATACATGCTATAAAAATTTACACGAGAACTGTGGCACATATATATCACTACTTACAGTTGCTGCTGTGAAGAAAAGAATTTATCTATTATAGTCATCACCTCCAGTTACTTTTAACCGTTTACTGATACCTTTAACCATTTTGTTATGTTTGAATTGGGTAAAATAGTGAACACTGTTACAAACATAGTCGAGCTGACACGTATTTATGTATGTTTATATTGGAAAGTAAAATTAGGTTCTAAGGGCAGCTTTACATTGGTCAATGCATGTAGTACGCTGAATATTCCTACCTTTCACTGTATTTTCATTACAATTTGGACTTGTACCTGTATAATACTTTCTGTGTTCACTATTTACTTTCTGTTTTATAGTGAGAACATATATTCTATAATAAATTGCTTACACATTTATGTTTTACAGTGATTTGGAATACAAACGTTGAGGATTTCCGTTTTATAGTTGTTTGGAATTCAAACATGGAGGAATACTGGCTGGCTGCCTACTATATTATCACTTTTTTTTCTGAGAGAGATTAAGTGGAAGAAATATAGGTAGCTTTCAGTTATCCTACTATTTTAATTAGTTCAGTTTTAGTACATTTCAAAGTTTCACATTTTTAGTTCAAATAATTTGCATGTGATTTAATTTAGATTTGCATATACGTTTGTCTTTTATAGTGAATGTGTTATTTTCATTATGTACTCCAAATATGTTTGTTCTTACGGATAATATTTTAGTTCAGCAAATGGCATTATGTTTGTCTTTTATAGTTAATGCATCATTTTCATTATGTACTCAATTATGTTCGTCTTCAGATGCAATTTTTAGTTCAGCAAAGGCAATATGTTTGTCTTTTATGGTTAATGTATTATTTTCATTATGCTAGCATAACTAAGATTTGACTATATTACATCTATTGCAAATTTATGGTTATGGTTACTGGTTATTGAAAGTATCAGTTGCATGTTTATGGTTAAAACACTTATCGAATGTTGCACATCATCGAACTCAAACACTCGCCGAGTGTTGCAGATTATCGAACTGAAACACTCGCCGAGTGTTGCAGATGATCAAACTGAAACACTCATTGAGTGTAGCAGATTATCGAGCTGAGACACTCGCTGAGTGTTGCAGATTGTCAAATTGAAACACTCGCCTAGTGTTGCAGATTATCAACTTGAAACACTCATTGAGTGTTTCGGATTATCAACTTGAAACACTCACCGAGTGTTGCCGATTTATCAAACTGAAACACCTGCTAAGTGTTTCGAAAATATGCAACATACTAATCTGCAACCCCTAAAAAGTGTTTCTACGAATTTTAGCAACATTTTATTACCGTTTCAAAAATGGCCATTTTGGTGTTGTGGGGTGATTATATAGAAGTCTAGGTCTAATTCTAGCCTTCAGATTAGTCTAGGAGAAATCAAAGCAATCATACAGATGTGTCATCCAGCTAACCGTAGCATGGAGCATATGCCCTAATACCTCAGAAATCAGTCATTGGCGAATCAGAGAAGGCCACATCAGCACAGGGCTGTAAAAAAATTGTCGTAGGAGCTGGATCTGGGAGGGGTCGACTCCCTACAGGGAGGGTCGACACCTATGTCGACTCCCCTACAGGGGGGTCAACACCTATGTCGACTCCTCCTCGAGGGGGGTCGACCCCCTGAGCGGGAAATTTCCAGCTCAGGCCGCTTTTGCCAGATTTTGAAATTTGAATTGTTTTCTGATTTGATTTGTTATTATATTTAATTACTGTTTAAACTTGAAAACTTCTGAACTCCATAACTTCTTCATACGGAGTCCGATTCACGCAAACTCGGACTCTATCTCAAGCAGAATTTCGAGACGAAGGCAATGGAGTAACTTGTTTCACCCAATTCCTCTTTTAAAAATTGGGTGTTCTTAGATTCTTTAATTTTGATATTCACAGAAAATACGAGGAGTTACAGTTCCACATATATATTAAAAACCGCGGGCTTCACCCAATTCCTCTTTTAAAAATTAGGTGTTCTTAGATTTGTTAATTTTGATATTCGCAGAAAATACGGGGTGTTACAGTTCCACATATATAGTATACAATAAAAACCACAGGCTCTTATTGGAGATTAGATTTCCAACTATGACAAGGTACGGAACCACCTTTCGATAGTGTTTCTCTAGAGGCGAATACATTGGGTTCAACAAGAACATCTTGCAACCTAGCCATACATGACCGACCACTCATTTCGCTTGAGTGCATCGAATGTATATCACCAATGGTTGGGAGCCACCCTACCGTTTCTCGATAAGGGAAAACATCGAAATAGATTAAAGAATGAAAATAAAATTTTCTAGATAGGTGATTATACATCCTACTTGGGTGCTACCCACTTAGCCATGCAACTTGTCCGATTTTTGTCATTACCCAAATGAAGAGGCTTGAGGTTTTACACTACCTTTAGAATATCATATAACCATTCGCTTTGAATGCCACATTGCCAGATCCACCAAATCACTAATTGACGACCCCAAAAATATTCTGGGTGTTAGCTAAGAGAAGGTGTCTTCTCCGCACCAACAGAAATATGTTTATAGAAATCAACGTACGTGACTCTTAAGAAATACTTTGTTAGACATTCGTCCATACCAATCATCCAATAAAAGGATGAACCGAATGTACCCTCCTACTACATCCTTGGTATCACCTTAAAGATCAATAGCGAGTAGTCCTTGCTAATCCGTAGATTTCATCCATGACAGAGCACAAATATACCTCCGTGTCGACCAAAGATTTAGTGGTTCTTTCATTTATGAAGATCAACGGTCTTCGTTTTCTTCGTCTCGATCAGCATCTGATATCTTCCACATTTTTCGTATTAGTTGGTCGAAATGGTATTCGAATATAAATTTGATCTCGGTCTTTCCGTACGAACCATCGTATTGGCCAGATTTGATAGTCGGTTATTTAACTATCAAATAAACAACCATTCAATCAGCAAATAAAAATATATTACTGGTTCAGTACTCAGCATCACTTAGCTTCTTTAATTAAAAATATTAATTTAATAAAATCTCAAAATCTTTTAATAATTCAACTATAGCATTTCACTTCTTATTTTAATACTTGATCAAAATCCAACTAACAATCATTTGCATCACATTATTCATTATGTAAAACTAGGAAATTAGTTCAGCTTATTATTCGTAAAGTAACCATTACGAAATCTCTTTTGTTCTCTTTGCTTGAAAACAATAATCATCGCTTATTTATTTAGAATAAACTCATTCTAAAACTTATCTCCTTACTTTGAAAATATCATTATACTTTCACCAATCTCCTTTTATTTCCTTTATATTGGAAATATTATTTTACATTCTCAAATCATTTCATTTCCGTTACTTTGGAAATCCCATTATATATTCTTCAAACTTATATTGTCTTTTTACTTTGGAAATATATTTTTATTTCCAATCCATGTATTTTTATACTTTAACCCCTATCAGTTCCTGATCGTAAATGGGTAAGAGAATAATTTCCTAAGTATTAATCCCGAAGACCGAAAACAACATCAGATTAACACTCTGAAAATCACTCAACTCAACCAATCTCTAGTTAGGTTTCGATTCTTTAAATTCTTATCTTAACTCCTCATCAACCCCTTTTATTTCCCTTAAAATCCATTCGACCATTATCCACTTTGAAATCTCATTTCAATTCTATTTGTTCCACTTAATCTTGTTATTTAGTATCGCCCATTTAAAATCGACGTTTTAACTCCACATCTCTTTTAAATCTTATTTATAAGTTTTAATATAAATCTTTTTTTGTATCTTGATTTCTTTTACTTAAATCCAAATGTTAAGTAAACATTTCATTTAAGCTATCGGTTTCGCATAATTTATTTATAACTTCATTTACAAAAACTCTCGGTTTAAAATGTATACCCGATTATAAACTCTTTTAACATTTTAACTATATTTCATTATACGCTCAATTACATAAATCATTTCCATTTAATAAAAGTAGTATCTAATTTTATATAATAATTTATTTTACATTAACTATTGTAAAATTAGTTAACTGCTTTATTTACTAAAATGAATAATAGATTTCCTTTTTAAAGTCTTATAAAAATTTAAACAACTCTTCATTACTATTCAATTTGATTAATTAAAAGTTAATTAATCAAGTACCCAATTCCAAATAAAATATTTGAATTAGTCAAACTCAACCCATGATATTATCGTTAATCAATTCCAATTAATACTTCCTTTAAATTAATTAATAATATAATTATTTTAATATCACATTTAATTGTTTCTAAAATAGTTTATCCAATCTTAACCGTCGGTTAATTTCTGCTTGCTTATAAAATCTTATTAATATAAGAATTTGCATTATAAAACCATTTAATAATTATTTATACTTAAATAATAATTTTTATTTCATTTTTAATAAATTCCCATTCCAAAATATTAGATTCAAAAAAAAAATCTATCTTCAGTTATAAAATAAATTTTTTAACTTCATTTCAGCCTATTTACTTGACGGTAAATAAATGTTTATAAACCGATTGATTTTCAAGCCGTCTGATGCCAATTACTCAACTAATATAATCCATAGGTTAAAACCACACACACATTGAATTTCAAATCAACATTTAACATACAATCAATAGTCTAATCCATATTGGTGAAACAGTTCATATAATTGTAATATAAAAATAACAATAAAATTTGAGGAATCCAGTTGGATCCCTCTAACCTGTTTCCCTGCATCCAAATACATTACCCCGAATAATATTATTCAACAAATGTAATATTCAACAATAAATAAAAAACAGTAATCCAAACATTCATATTTTAATTTAATACGTTTATATTGATATAAACGTAACCAATAAGGTAAGTTACCTTATTTGGAAATAATCATTATCATAACGATTAGAATTCATCTGAAATAAACGAGCATTTAATTCAACCAATTCATTAAATATATAAATATTATTTAGCATACAGCGAACAATTATCAACCATAACACACAAGTTAAACCCGACTTATATAAAATATAAGTGGGTAAAAACCGAGTGAGTTAAACTCAATTTGATTTGTTTTATTTCTGAATCGGTTCAGTTACAATTAAATTAAACCATCGTTTAATTGAACTGTAAATTCTTGTTGTCTCCAGCTCTGTCCAATCCGGTTCTAGAATGTATTGTTCGCCGCTATTATCCCATCGCGATTTATTTTTGTCGGATTCGTACCTTGAAATCAATATTATTAATGATATAAGTTAATGATTTAATTAAATAATTAATTTACCAAATCAAACTAATAATTATTAATGTTAGTTATTGTTGACACACTTTTTGGAAAAAGCTGTCACACATGGAATATCTGGATAGCGTCGCGCTCACACATGGAATATCTGGATAGCGTCGCGCTCAGGCATGGAAAATGTCGTCAGAAGGTATATCCGATTTGGTCAAAGTCGCAACATCAGCATAAAATGGCCGGAAACTCATATCAGACGACCTCTTTTGAGCCCGAAAACACAAATTACGGTGCTTTACACTATGTAAACTATAGCCCTCTGAATTAGCTTCAGGTAGAGCCTTCGTTTGGCTCAATCGGACTTATGTTTTGGAAGTTACGCCCGTTTCCGTCAATGCGTGTAGAAGTATGGACTGGTAATCACTTGAATGAAGTATCGCTAGCTTGGAGTATGGACAGGCTCGCTCCCATTTGGGCTCGCCGCCCCATCTCATGGTGCACCCACCCAGCTCGTGGTGCACCCACCATGGATCATGGTGCACCCACCGCGGCTTGTGGGCCACCCGGTTCGTGGTGCACCCACCCGACTCATAGCGCACCCATGAACCATGAACCGCCTGGGACCAACGCACTTCTATTCACGATTTTGACCTATTCTCATGGCTAATCTCACTCTTATCAACCTGGATCTCATTACACATAGCATGGCACGACTTGGAGAGGATTTCTCCATGTTTTCCACCTCATTTCGGGGTTTTTGGGATGCGTGCCACGTGTCCCGTGAACAGCCTGCTGTAATTGGCTATAAGTAACCGTTCGAAGGACTTTCAAAGGATTTTTGGCCATTCTTCTTCACGGATTCCACCATTAACGACGCAAGGACTTCGTGTGCCTAAGAAGGTGTGATGACCGCCCATAACCCCTGCACTAAACAAGAGGAATGATGCGCCGAAGTGTGTGCCAGGCTGCTATGGACAATCATCAGAGTAGGTAAACAACATCAGAACCTATCGTAAACTCATAACACAAGGATAAAATATAGTAGAATATATACAACAGGTAATAGTAATGAAGTATAATATAGCAAACTTTGAAACTTTCTCAACATCATGAAAGGTTATCCAATTGGTACCAAAATTTGTACGTAAGGCCTCACTACAACCCTCAAAGGGCACTCAAACAGCGGAAACAAAAAAATACTAGATAGTAATAAAACTGGTACGTGAGCCTCCTGCTCGCCATCGATCAACATCATCATCCTAACTAAAGCATCACCTGCTACGCAGTCTGCCCATCCACAACCGGATGAACAGCCCATGGTAATAAGAAGAGACATAAAACCTTGAGTCAGACAACAGTCCTAGTGAGCGATTAAACAACTAACAAACTTCAACAATAAAGTATATGAGCATAGGTAGATTAACAAACCAATCTACCAAACACCAGAGAAGAACTCAACTCCTGTCTTCTCCACATTGGAAATTGATTGCCTTTACAATAAACAATTCAACCATTCATCCATGGAAACCATAACACTCATTCAATCATGGTAAAGCACTCATAACATCCAGATTTTATGTATCTCATGTAAACCATCCTAATCGAATTCAACATCCCTCCAACACAAGCCCCAAAGGCCTAAACCAATATCAGACTAGAAACCAAGGAACATCTCCTTCGACGTTGGACAACCTACATGAGACGGTAAAAATCAAACAATCAATCATCCATGACTGACTCTGGCTATCACCGCCAATCCTGCTTTGAAACCATCGTTAAACATATGATGGCCAACCTTGTCATATGTCAAGGGCTAATGGTAATCCTAGTTCTAGCATAAACTCCATATGCCTTTCAACGATACGTATGCATGTCCAATCTTGACAACTAGGCCTTTCAACGATACCATGGTACTCGACGTACAATCGGTCTTTTGGGTGCCCTCATCGTACCGCTGCTTTGAGCCTGCTAGAACTTACGACAATGTTAATCTCTCGGCTTTCGCATCTCTAATCATCCAACCCGACTATTTCTCGTAGCTCAAGCAACCTCCTTAAGCATCCATTATCCACCAACTCACGACCTTTGAGTTATCATCGCATTCGTTGTTCTACACCGATCAATGAACACATTCATCACTTCGAACCTTCCTACTTTAATTTATTTCGAAGTCGCACCATCACTGAGCTAATTACACCACTTCGCTATGGTTAGGGCTCAGGGAGTTACCCTTGAAAAATATTTTTTTCAAGATCTTTTCTTCTAATTCGGGTCAACCCAAAAAATTTACTTTTTCAAAAAATGACCCTGTGCGACCGAACCCCCCTAGTATGACTGACACCAATACGTGCATCCCAACATGTGCGATCGACCCAGACTTCTGGGCTCGACCTACCACTCTTATTTGGACCATACGTCCATGCTTCAAAACATGTGCAACATACCAACTCATCCTTACACAACCGGTAGATGACCAACCAACCATATTAATTCATTCATAAGCTCGCTCGAACCAAACAACCATCTCGGAATGCATGACCAACCCAATGCCAGGAGCGACCGATCATCTGCTTCCTAAAGCCAAAACCTCAGGCCTTTTTCCACTTGCAAGACCAACCCTGATCGCTTCTACTATGTGTGATCGATCCCTTTTTCTGTCTTGTCCTCCAAGAAACTATTCCAGGCGCGCACGACCCCCTGCGTGGGACCCAAGTCCTGCACTTCAACAATACCACTCCGATTTCCACCAAAACTCCGCCAAACGATAGATTCAACGAAACCAACTTGTCCAATCCATCGCATATGATTAAAAACATGGTATGAATTCGCTAACAACAAAAATAATAGTTTTCTCCAAATCATGCAAATCACTCCAAAAATCATAATGAATAGTCATAAGAATAAAATTATAGGTCTAACTTGCATAATCATATGGAATAACATGGAATCAATGATTGAAACTTACTAAATGAGATCATAATGTAATTCACATGAAAATAGACTAACCATGGAATAGATCTATGGAAAAACACTTGAATATGATGAAAAACATGAACATACTCATACACTTTATTGAATCCATGTGAGAAGCATATCACTCACCGATTCTCCCAAACAAGCAAAAATCAATGAAAATGGAATTTGGACAACAAGCACCTCGCACCAATCCCCTTGATCTGATGAACTCTTGCTTTGATTGGTGCAGATCTAGCCTCCAATGGTGTAGATCTATGATTTCCCTCCTTGGATTTGGATTTGGATTTTTAATGGTGGAAAGGTATTAGAGGAAGGAGGAACACAAGGCACCAAATGAGAGAATGGAAAACTTAAACCATTTCCCATATCCCTTACCCCCTATTTATAGCATTCCATCAGCTCACTAATGGGCCCTCCCCAAATCAGTCCATTGTCGCTCTCCAAACCTAAACAACCAGATGAAAAATCTTAAAACAGTGATTTCTCCCAAATCGCTGAGCCATATATTTAATGTAACCAATCTACGGAAAGGCAATCATCAATTCCTTTCCAATGGCACATGTCTCACTCTCTGATTCGACTTGAGTCAAAAGTTATGCCTTGTACAAGACTAACAGGGGCAAAATGGTAACAAACAAAATCGGTAAAAATTTTGGGCATGTCTCACATCCTCGTAAGCAATATATTTAAAGATGAGAATGATTCAACCCCCGGGGAATAAAATAAAAATATTTTACGATCCTCCGATACGTAAAATGCAGGCTGTTACATTCTCCTCCCCCCCAAAAGAATTTCGCCCCCGAAATTCCAAGCAAACACAAGCAACCACAACAATTCCGCATAGCCATCACCCATGAGAAGTTAATTCTATCATCCGAACTAGCAACCATCAAGCCATGCATCCATAACATTAGCCTAGCACGCGGAATTCTATCGAACAACAACAAGATACAATGATATAACGATGATACGATATCAAAGGGTCCTACCGACGTAGAGTTCTCGATGAGTCACCTTCATAAACTCTTCCGTCTCCCATGTACAATCATCGTCATCTTCACTCCATTGTACCTTGACTAACTTAACTGTCTTCCTCCTAAGCTGTTTCACGTCATCCCTACAACACGAAGTGGCTTATGAGGTTTCGCAACTGCGTTTTCTACATCTAGCTCTTCGTACTATTCTGGAGATATCACCACATTCGGATCATGCACAAACTCCCGTAGAAATGACACATGGAACACATTATGCACATTCGACATCTTCTCAGGTAACTTCAATCTATATGCGAGCTTTTCAATTCGCTCGACTATCGGAAATGGTCCAACGAACTAAGCAGCCAACTTTACTTTACTCCCAAATCGAACCACATTCTTTATTGGAGAAATCTTTACGAAAACCATGTCGCCAACGTCGAACACCAAATCCTTTCGACGTTTATCCGCATAACTCTTCTAACATCTTGAGCTGCCTTCATTCGTTGTCGAACGATCTCGATACAATCTGATGTCTCTCTTATCATCTTTGGGCCAAGTACCAACTTATATCCAATTTCTAACCAACATGCCGGAGAATTGCATGGCCTCCCATACAATGGCTCGTATGGTGCCATCCCAATACTTGACTGGTAGCTATTATTATAAGCAAACTCAACTAGATGTAGATGGTTTTCCCATGATCTTCCGAAGTCTAACATACAAGCCCTCAGGAGATCTTCCAGAACTCGATTGACCCTTTCGGTCTGACCATCAGTTTGGGGATGATACGTCGTACTCAAACATAACTCAATTCCCAAAGGTTCCTATAAACTTCTCTGAAATCCACTAGTGAACAACGGATCCCGATCACTCACTATACTCTTGGGGATACCATGGAATCAAGCTATCCATTTCAAATAAAGTTCAGCCAATTTCGATGTCGTCCTAGTCGATCTGACAGGAATGAATCTTGCACTTTTGGTCAACGATCAACAATGACCCAAATCCCTTCATTTCCTGCCCTAGTTTTGGGTAGTCCATCGATAAAATCCATTGATACTTACTCCCACTTCCACGTAGGAACTTCCAGTGGCTGAAGCAAACCACTTGGCTTCTTCTGTTCAGTTTTCACCAACTGACAGTTGAAGCAGTTGGAAATGAATTTTCCAATATCTCTCTTCATCCTCTCCCAGTAGTAGACTCACTTCATGTCCTGATACATCTTATTACCACCGGGATGAATTGTCAACTTCGAGTGATGACATTCTCTCAGAACCCCATCTCTCAATCCATCAATATCATTAACAACTAGCCGTCATTGCTTTCGAATCCAACCTTCTTGATCGACTTCGAATTCTTTATCTTCTGATTCTAACTTCTGGATAAACTCAACAAGTTTGGCATCTCGCTTTTGGCTCTCGCCAATCCTTTCGATGAGAGTAGGTCTTATCAATAAGCTTGCCAACATTTCAGTTTCGAACTCACACCTTGGCTTGAAATCAAACCTTGCCAAATACTCGAGGCTTTTCCATTCCGAAAACATCGCTTCTAAACTTGCGTGTCTTCGACTCAGTGCATCTGCAACTGCGTTACCCTTACCACGAGTGTAGGTTATACAAAAATCATATGATGCCAGAAACTCTAACCATCGTTGCTGCCGAAGATTTAAATCCTTTTAGGAGAAAAGATACTTCAACGACTTGTGATCCGTAAACTACTCGAATCGAACTCCCAATAGGTAACGTCTCCACATCTTTAGAGAAAACACAATCGCCCCCAACTCTAGATCATGAGTTGGGTAATTCTTCTCACGGACTTTAGCAATCGACTCGCGTAGGCCACAACCTTATCCTTCTGCATCAGCACTACTCCAAGTCCAGTACCACATGCGTCGGTGTATAACACCATCTCTTCATTCCTACTCGGAATGGTCAACACAGGTGCACTTGTCAATCTCTCCTTCAGGATTTCGAATGCTTGTTCACACTTTGCATCCCATGTGAACACTTGGTTCTTCTTTTTCAGTACTGTTAACGGTGCAGCTACCTTAGAGAAATCCTTGATAAACCATCGGTAATAACCAGGCAACCCAAGGAAACTTCTCACATCCATTGCATTTTTAGGCCTATCCTAGTACTGGATTGCTGCTACTTTAGCGGGGTCAACTTCTATCCCACTTCCAGAAAAAACATGGCCTATAAACCTCACTTCATTCTTCCAGAAGTGACATTTCGAAAACTTTGCTCTCAGTTGATACTTTCACAAGATTTCTAACATAACTCTCAAATGCGTCTTATGTTCATTTTCATTTCTGGAGTAAACCAGAATATCATCCACAAACACAAGCACGAACTTGTTCAACTGATCTCTGAACACTCTATTCATAAGATCCATGAAATACGCTGGCGGGTTAGTCAACCCGAATGGAATTACCAACTAATCAAAGAAACCGGATGGTGTCCTAAAAGCAGTCTTTGGCACACTGTCATTTACCACCCTCAACTGGTAAACTCCCATTGCCAAATCCATCTGAGAAAAAACTTTGGCTTCGTGAAGCTAATCGAACAAGTCATCAAACCTTGACAACGAATACTTGTTCTTCATAGTTACCTTGTTAAGCTCATGATAGTCCACACACAATCTTAACAAGCCATTTACCTTGGTTGCAAATACGGCTGGTGCACCCCATTCGAATACACTACTCCGAATGAATCCTTTTCCCAAAAGGTCTCCGACTTGCACCTCCAACTCCCGTTGTTCCTTAGGCGCCATCTGCCCAAGAGGCCACAAAATTTGTCTAGCACCTTCGACCAAATCGATCCTTAACTAGATCTCACGATACGGCGACAACCCTTTGACCTTGTCAAAGACATCCTCATACTCATTAGCTATCAGCATTGATGACTGGTCTTCTTGTGGAATCCCAAGCGAATATAGATAACTCAAGAAGACCCCGCCTTCGCGCTTAAATCTAATCAACACCTTTCGCCCTTCCACATCTCCGACCCTCACCTCTAGCTTCTCGCAATTCACCCTTGCCGCATGCCTCTTGAGCCAATCCATGCCCAAGATGATCCTATACCCAGCGAAATTAAGAACAAAACAATCACACACAAAAGAGAAACCATGACTCGACAACACTAGACCACGACATATCATGCACATACTGGATGAACCCCCAACTGGATTAGTCAATACTAAAGGTCTATCCCAAATCTTGGGTTCCAAACTTAAGTGGCACACAAGCTCATTGCAAATGAATGAATGCGATGCTCTAGTATCAAATAACACACGAACTGAAACACCATTAATAGAAAGAGTACCTTGCACCATGACACCATTTCCCTTTTCCTCAGCAGTAGGAGCCCAAAAAGAAGATGGAACGACTTCCAAAGCATATGCCTTCACAACATGCTTACCCTTAGCTGATTCTGAACAGTCCTTCTTGATATGCCCAGGCTTGTCACAATTGTGACACTTCCTCTCAACCTTCGGATTTTTGCACTCATTTGCAAAATGTCCTTTCTGTTGGCAATTAAAGCAAACCACCTCACTCTTCGGCATTTTCTGACAATTCTTCCCTTTCTGTTGTTGCTGCTTCCTTTTCTTATTATTACCATCATGTTGTGGCTTTTGCTCTTACTTAGGTGCAACAATAGACAACTTCTTAGGAAACAGACTTTCATGTCCCAAAGCCTTCTCGATGATCTTCTCAAAGCTATCATCAAGGTATTCCACAAGCTGATTCCCAAGATATTCATCCAACCCCAAGAGAAACTTCTCGTTCTTTTGATAAGGAGTGTCCACATATGAACGATCATACTTCGACAAAGGCTCGAAGTCAGAAATATTGTCAAGAACTGGTTGACCATTTCGCTTAAGATCCATGAATCTCTTCAACAAAATAGACTTTTGCACGGTGGAGATAAATTTTGCTTCAAACTTAGCTTGGAATAGCTCCCATAAAATATCCTCTTTAGGGGTCTCAAGTGTGACAGAGTTCCACCAGTCAATTGCTCTGCCCTTTAACTGCCTTGATGCAAGTTTCTTTTTTGTTGCATCATTCATGCACAAGTCCTTGAAGATCCTAACACAAGTATCCATCCACTTTGGACTTCTTCAACTAGTTCAGTGCTTTTGAATTGTTTTCCTCCCAATGAAGAGAAGTCTTTGCATAGCTTTGCAAATTCTACAGCTCTAGGCACTAGAACCCCAACATCCACCGTAGCCGCCACTAGGGCAGGAACCCTATTCATGATCGCTGTCGCCATGGCCTCAAGCATGGTTGGGTAGTCTGGTTCGCCACCATTTCCCCCTCTAGTATTAGGTCCTCTAACAGTTTATCTTAATGGTCATCTACTCATTCTAAATCTGCAATTTAAAATAATTAGCCATTTCCAAGAAAAACAGCTAAAGAGATACAATCGCTACTACTATATATGCTAATATATATAGTAAGCATCCAACTGAAATCTACAAGTACGTCTCTCATACGTGATTACGTCTTCGAACTTTGGCCAAAATCGTTGACCAGAGCTCTAATACCAAATGTGATGACCGACCATAACCCCTGCACTAAACAAGAGGAATAATGCATTGAAGGGTGTGCCAGACTGCCATGGACGATCATCAGAGTAGGTAAACAACATTGGAACCTGTCGTAAACTCACAGCGCAAGGATAAAATATAATAGAACATATATAATATGTTCCGATGTTGTTTACCTACTCTGATGATCGTCCATAGCAGTTTGGCACACCTTTCAGCGCATTATTCCTCTTGTTTAGTGCATGGTTTATGAGCGATCGTCACATAAGGCCGATTCAACTTAGTTTAACATAGGATTTCGTGTATAAAATCATTCTCTTTTCTCCTTTTCTTCATTAAAATACAAGGATGTTGTATGTACTTGGATCTCATGAATTGTGAGACGGCATTGTAATTGTACTTTCTTAGAATTTAAGGAATTATAAATTGGACGTAGGCTTGATTTGAGCCGAACCACTACGAAAATATCGTGTCCCTTGTTTTTTTTTTTGCTTTATCTGTACTCTATGATCTGAGATTTGTGATTGTGAGGACTTCACACTGCATTTGGGTGTTAGGCCCAGATTTCGGTCTAACACTTATATTACCATATTTTCATTGCTTAAAATCCATATGAAAGGGACTCAGAATTTTCTTCCATAGCATCTTCATGGTATATGCATTACCGCTGATCCGCCGTTCTTCTTTTGATTCCAAATAAAGGCCGATACTTCAGAATATACCCTGTCATCTCGTTTCAAATTGCACAGATCCGATCCACTTCAATCACTGTTAATCTTCGTTTTCACTTCCAACTGTGCTTCCTATTGTTCACGTTAAAAGCCAATTCATTCACCTTCGCTCCAACGTTCCTTTCTACTGTACTTCGTTCTTTCTCTGCTCCAAGTGAATAATATCTCTCCAAACTTGCACCACCATTCACGCATTTGTTTAAATCTTTCAGCATATACCCAAATTCTGCTTTGCTTATAAACTGATCCCGTCATGTTAACCAATATATTATTGCTGCCTCCTAACTTGTTGCAAAAACGCAATGGCATCTCCGAACAGCAAGGACCCCATGCCTTCAACTACCCCACTGTTCAAAAAAATACCAAGCCTGGTTACCATTTAATTTCATTTCCTCCTCCATCTTCAAAAATATACAGCTCATCTAAATCTCCCCACTACTCTTTGTTTTGCCGTACCCTTCCCATTCACTTCTTGATACCAGGACACCCTTTGATTTCTGATGTTCACGTGTAAGGTTACCTGATCCCCTTTTCCTCCTTACAAACCAACATAGCCTGCTCCTCCTACCCGTTCAAACTGCCATGGTAAACTCCTAAACCCCCTAATGCCATCCATGTTTTCACGTTCAACTGCTGATGCCAAAAAAAATGCCATGGAGCTTACCACGTCCTTCCCTAGTTTACTGTTCATGTCCCAAAAAAAGCCCACCCTTTCTTTTGTTTACACGCAACTTTCACAATTTGCTGCAATTTCCTTTTTGTGCCCAATACCCCTTCCGTCTACTGCTACCCCCAATCGTCTTCTTGGTGCCTCCTTTCAGCATCACTTATGCATCAACAGTCCAACACCCAACTTCGATCTCGACAAACCATCGCGGCTCCTCCAAAAATGGAAACAGCGAAACCATATGCTATTGGTACGAGAACTTCCACTGCTCTTCTAATACTCGCACGAACTCCTCCCTGTAGTGCCAATCTCTGGTGATTGAAGACCGATCAACTCCCACTAAATCTAGCGTTGGTCCCTTCTCCAACCTTAACCGAAGTGCCGGCCCCCTTTGCTCCTCCAACCGCTGTAAAATAGCTATTAAAGACTGCGCCTTCATGACCAGAATCAGCCCAGACAAGCATGCCGGAGTCCATCACTACGGGTCTGGTGGTAGAGCTCGATGAGCTCGACAAACTTTTAGTTAAACGCTTTGTAAAATTATAAGTGGATTTCGAGATTTTAAGGTGAAAGAGATAGTATGATATCTGTCCATTAATTTACTAGGTGGAGGCGCGAATTCATTATTGCGTGGACTAGATGACTTACATATTTAGGGTTTGACCGAATTCCTGTATTTATAGAGAGAGAATTATAATATAATATTAATAAACGATTGCATCACTACTAAGTAATGTGCTAAAACTATATCATACAATCTCCGATTGAGGTGAAACTCCTAATCCAAACACAGAAAAATATTCCGGTCCCAATGGGACAGGTTTCGTCGAATTCCGAGGTCTTTTGTAAAAAGTCTTTATAAATCACATGTGAAAAACACGTATTTAAATTTCTCACGATCACAGAATAAATTCAATTAACTTGAAACTTGAAACACTGCAACACCTAGCCTTTAAGGATTTTATAAAATTAGTTTCGCTGGAAAAAGAGTTCGTTTGATAATCCGTTATTCCAATTTACACATAAAAGAATGCCATTTTAGACACCAAAATTGCCCGATCTCCAAAAAAATCGAACAATATATCGATTTTAACTCTAAAGGTCCATACAAATTCAGCAGAATTGGTTTCGTAGTTTAATTCGATCGTTAACTTGAGTTATGATCGAAAACCCTTTTTAAATCGAATTAAATTATTAAAATAATCACCATAATTCCATAGCGACTATTTGGAAATTTGAATTGGACATAAATGACAATCTAAAACATAAAATCTCTATATTTCTCTTTCATTAGAAAATATAATCAAACGGATTCCAACGTTTCTTATTTCACCGAATTCCGACTTAAATCGGATTCTGTATATTCAATTGAAGTTCAAAACTCAAATTACGAACTACCGCACCATTACGAGCTCATTTTATAATTATACATAAATTAAACTTTTAAACTTCGTTTAATAATGAATTTTATATTTTAAATCCTTTTAAAATTCTAAACCAATACTTAATATAATAAATAAATGAAATATCCAACCATAGAAAACACGAGACGTTACATGCTCAGAGCTTGAATCATCGACTTTGGGGGAGTTTTGAAGCAACACCTACCGCTTGTGGAGTTCACATGTAATAATATTTTTCAAGCGACGATTGGTATGGCCCCTTTAGAGGCGCTATACGGGAAGCCATGCAAATCGCCAAATTGTTGGTGGGAAACTACCGATAAGGTTATACTCGGACCAAACTTCGTCCGTAAATCCACGGAGAAGATATCTTTACTTAGGCAGAGAATGAAGGCAGCCCAAGACCGTCATAAATCGTATGCCGAAAAGCATCGGAGGGAGCTAGAATTTAATGTTGGAGACTTAGTGTTCATGAAAGTATCCCCTCTTAAGAAGACTGTTCAGTTTGGAAAGACTGGGAAGTTGGCTCCTAGGTTTATTGGGCCTTTTAGTATCATCGAAAAGATATGATCTTTGGCTTATCGAGTGGATCTCCCTAAGCATCTATCGAGAATCCATAATGTTTACTTGTGTCTCATCTAAGGAAATGCCTTCATGATTCTACTATCAGAGTCGAGCTTGATGAAACTGGGGACATTGAGAAAGTCGGGTTGGAGTCTCGGGTGCCTGTGCCACTGCAAGGATTGCAGAGCGCGTAATCAAGAGGCTCCGCAACAAAACCGTTCACCTTGTCCGAGTACAATGGTGGAATGACCTTGTAGAAAGCTCATTGGAGACCGAGGATAAGATGACATAGACTCACCCAGAGCTTTTCACGGGTAATTGCCCCCTCCCCCCTTAAATTTCCGTTTATGGATGCATAGTGATTACTAGATTGGATGTTAGGGAATGGATGCAACACCATCGCACTAAGCACTCATATAGAAATATATGCATACTTAGGTTGTTTGCATACATGTTGCATCACTTATTACACCTACATGCTAGGGTATAGATCACTTTGGTGGGTCTGCAGTTCATAATCACTGCGAGTCATAGAAGCTTATGGATGAATTATAAATAACATGGGTGTAAAACATGAATGTTTCGAGGGAGTTGTATTTTTTGCCCATTCAACAGATTTCGGGACGAATTCTATTTTAAAGTGGGGGGGGGGGGGGGAGGGGGAATGTAACACCCCGTAAAATTCTTAAGTATTAACAAATAAATTAAATAATTAAAACAAGCAATTAAATGATTTGGCCGGAAAATTGAATTTTTGCATCTATAGGAATTTGGCTACGAAACTCTTTTTCATATATAATATGTTGAAAACGGTTAACGTATGAAGAAGTGATGAACAGTTGAATTTGGACAGTGTACGCAGAAATTATATGTATATATATAATTATGTGAATATTATATATATTGTCCAAATAATAATTTAAAATAAATAAATAAAAAGAGAGAAATTCAAAATTTGAAATTGGAGATAAGATAATATCAAGGTGACATAAAATATTGGATATATGGAAAGATGTAATTAAAATTAATCACGTTATTGTATGCGTTTGAATTGATAATATCTAAGGGATAAACTACATGTTTGGACAACAATAACTTTCCCTTAGATGGATTTGAAATCCAAACAAATATATAAAGACAAGGGGACAAAGATGTGTTACATAAGGAAAAGGATTGGTAATAAAAGTCAAGCCATTAAGAAAACAAAGAACCTAATTAATAAAAATGAACAGCCCAATAAGGCTATGTAATTAGAGTTTTCGAAAGAGGTTATGCTTATATGGATGGTTTAGTTTTTTTTTTTTTTTTTTACATATCCAACGTCTCCTACTCACAAGAGAAAGTATAAATAACCCCTCAAACAACACACTAGAAACTCTAATTATTCTAAACCTCTGCCTCCGCGCTGTTGAATTCCATAGAAAAATAAAGAGAAAAAGAGTGAAAGTGCTTCTACTTCTCTACCTCCATTCTATATCTCTGTATTTCAATTTATATAAGTTTATAACTTGGAATTTAGCACAAACAATATAAAAAAAAATCTAATTATATGTTTCTTATATTTACACCACAAAATATTTATCTTTTAATGGCACGTGAAAAACACTATAATAGCCTATCATAGCATTAGTGACGATGCTATGTAACAACATGTAATTGTTGATGGGCCTTTCGAGTAGCCAATCAAGGCGAAATGATGAGGCAGGAATGCTCCTGAAGCGTTCGATGTGGACTGAGCTGTAAGGCCCAACGACGGGGCTCCCTTCCCTTGACGCGGCCCTTAGGAGTTCGACATGACCAGGCTTGACTAGCTTTGCCATCCTCAGATGAGATCTGGAAAACCGGCCTAAGGATCAGCTCACCCCAGATTTTTCCTTTTAAATTACTGAAGTTGAAAGGGTTCAACACCAATTGACGCCTATAATTCGCGCAGAATACTAACTCTTCAGGAAAAACCGACTCATTCAATATCAGCATTCTTTTTGGATCCCACGGCACGTACTCAAGGCGGCTTGATATTATATCATCTATAAATACTACTTTTCAATTCATAGAAAGAGATCCATATTCAATTCTATGATACAAGAAAGACAATAGCAGAAATTGTTTATAGCTTAAACTCTTTTTTTCTACCATTGTAAACATTTTCTTAGATGCTGAAACGATCTATAAAAGTTTATAAAGTGGACGTAGGTTCTTTAATGCCGAGCCACTATAAATCTATGTGTGATTCTTTATGTTTTGCATTCCCTATATTTGTTAACCTTCATTTTGATCTCTACACAAGTCTCTCTTTTTGGTGTTGTGCCAATTTTTGGTATCAACATTTTGGTGCATTCACTGAGAATTATAGTTCTCAGCTTAGTTCAAATTTTTTGCTCTACTTTCGAATCACCAAGTCCGAGACAGAAATCTCATCATCATTCCTGTATTGTCGAATTATGGATGGAAAATCGGCTCGCAATAGTGGAAAGCAACCGCAAGCTGGAACCTCCGCAGAGGCGGCTGACGGATTTGCCGCCCCTGGAATTGCTCAGGATCAACCTACCTTGCTTCCCATGAAAAATCCAACTCCCTCATCAACCTTTGCTACTCGATATGAGTCTATGGCTGTGCTGAATCAACTTCGGGAGACGACGGAGGCTCTAAAGACCCATTGTCGAGAGAATGCCGCCATGCGGCAAGATATGACTCGCATAACAAGACATGGGAGGAGCTGAGGAACCATACCCAGGAAGTCAGGTAACATCAGCTTCCTCTCCCTCAGCTGGATCACATATCTGAAGACTCTTCGTCGTCTGACGAAGATAGGGATCCACGACGGATCCAGCGCCCGTTAGAAAGGGCTGAAAATGTACGGCAGTTGCGTCCCGAGGAACATCTAGACCCGCAAGAAGCGAATGAACAAACTGAGGCCGACCCGGCTGAGCTAGAAACTATCAATCCTGTGGCCCTGCAGGACGGAGGAGTTACTCCTCAACCACAGAATGCTGCCCGAAGTAATCGAGCCCTCATTCAGCCTCCCCGTAATCTTGTGATTAACTGAGATACCGGAGGAGGAAGGGAGAGGGCCCGGGCACTGAGTCAGGCAATGTACCCTGGCGAAGGAGCTAGGGGAGCCCGTTTGAACGATGAAGCCAACCATACCTAGCCGTCCCACCAAGCCTGACCATAACGCTGCGGCAGATTTCGAACGACAGTCGCAGACATAGGAACAAAGACTGGGGAGTTGATCGAAGCCACACACCATTCACCGATAATATCTTACAAGAAGATTTCCCTCGAAGATTTAATATGCCCCAGATGAATCAATACGATGGCACCTCTAACCCACAACAGCATCTGATGCGGTATTCTTGGCACATGGAGGTAGCGGGGGCCCATGACCCTATCAAGTGCAAAGCCTTCCTAATCTTCCTGAGCTGGATGGCACTTATGTGGTTCGTGCGTTTGCTCGCGAAATCCGTCCCAAGCTTTAAAGATTTGAGTGAGAAGTTCCTAAATCAATTTCACCTTCACTCTACCAAGTCAAAGCATGTAACGGCACTCTCGGCAGTTAAACACGGAAAGGGAGAATCCCTAAGAAATTACCTTAACCGATTTAACTGGGCGACCATCGAGGTCAGTAACCCCAACCACGAAACTGTTCTAATGGCCCAGGTCGATGGCATCCACAAAAGAACTGAATTTGGGAAATACCCGATTGGGAAGCCACCAACAACAATTAAGGCCTTTTATGAGAAAGCCCACATCCGATTACGGCACGAGGATGCACTTTTAGAGGAAGAAGATGGGCCGAGAAATGCCTCTTTTCCACCGACTCAGACCAATGTCGTGGTCAAGCAATCTGGTGATAGCTCAGGGAAAATGGAAGTAAACATCGAAAACTGCAACAAGCGAAACAGTATGGAACTAAGAGAAATCGGTGGAAGCTCAGGACAAAGGGGGAAACACTGGAAAACGACCGCGGTTTTAGGCGTTTGAAACTTACACTGCCCTGAATGACAGTTGGAAAACATCTACCTTGATACCAATAACACGGTACAGTATAAGAAACCTCCTTCTCGTGAACCCACGGAGAGGGACCGAGTGACTGGAAAGTATTGCCTATTCCATGACATCTACGGGCATACAACAAAATGAGTGTCGACATCTTCGAGACATCGTAGAAAAGATAATTCAGGAAGGAAAGCTTGACAAATATAAGACGGCTCCAAGAGAAAGGGGACAAGGGGTTTCAACCCCCAGGAAAAGTCAGGCCGCTCCTCGAGCTTCTACACAAGATAAGGGAAAAGGAATGGTTGTCAATTCCATAATAGGGGGCCACTCCCTGCTGGTTACTATAGGCCGGCAATAGTAAGAAAGGTGTTGATCAACAATGGAAGTTCGATCAATATATTTTTTAAACAAACCTATGAACAGCTGAAGCTAGAGCTGCAAGACTTGGAGCCTTGCTCTGGTGAGATTGAGGGTTTTAACAGATCTTCCACCTAGCCCATTCGAGTAAGCAAATTGCCAATGGAATTAGGAGACGAAGATCGAAGGAGAGTAAGGCCTATAATATTCGTTGTAGTGGATATCAACTCCCAATATAATGCATTCTTAGGACGACCAGCGCTAATGGAGTTTAGTGCCTGTATTGCCCCATGGCACCTACTATTGAAGTTCCTAACCGATGGAGGAATTGGAACGGTACAGGGAGACCAGGTAGATGGGAGAGCTCGTTACTTGGCAGAGTGGA
This sequence comes from Allium sativum, assembly GCA_030737875.1. NCBI lineage: Eukaryota > Viridiplantae > Streptophyta > Magnoliopsida > Asparagales > Amaryllidaceae > Allium > Allium sativum. Next base: position 590,111,268 of record CM060920.1, read on the forward strand.
AGGATCTCCAAAATAAGGGCAGCCAAAAATCAACAATCGAGCCTCCTCCTATGAAAGACATCAGAGCATAACAAATACATAAAACATCCTGGTCGGGACCGTCCGTCTGCGGAGTCGAAGATATCGATCCTAGAGAGGACGAAGAACCAGGATGTAGAAAGATCGCCCCAAATGGAGCAATGGTGGAAATTCCGGTTGATAAAAATGACCCAACCATCTAGATTCCTTCTGGACGAAGGAATTGACTTACTTTCTTCGGAAAAACCTAGACGTGTTTGCCTGGACCCACGCTGACATGTGTGGAATATCACCCTCCATTATAACTCACTCCCTTAGCATCGACCCGAAGCACACTCCGGTTAAACAAAAAAGAAGAATGCTCGGTCTTGAAAGGTCGATGGCCTTGAAAGAGGAGATTGGTAAGTTACAAGCTAATGGGTTCATTCGAGACTCGATCTTTCCTGACCGGATAGCCAACCCAGTGCTTGTAAATAAGGCTAATAGGAAGTGGAGAACTTGCATTAATTTTTCTGATTTAAACAAGGCATGTCCTAAGGATAGCTTCCCACTATCTAGGATTGTTCAGTTGGTTGAATCGACCGCAAGACATGACCTGCTCTCGTTAATGGATGCGTACTCAGGGTACAACCAGATCGCTATGCATATACCGAACCAAGAGCATACCGGCTTCATCACCGACCTTGGACTGTATTATTATGTGGTAATGCCCTTTGGCCCGGAAAATGCTGGAGCAACCTATCAACAGCTGGTCAACTGAATGTTCCACGTCCAGATAGGGAAAACGATGGAAGTATATGTGGATGACATGTTAGTAAAATCGAAAAAATCCTCCAAGCATGTAAATGATCTCTCAAGGATGTTTAACATCCTCCGGAAGTACGATATGAAATTAAATCCTTTGAAGTGTTCCTTTGGAGTAGCTTCGGACAAGTTCCTGGGTTTCATTGTGAGTTCTCGAGGAATCGAGATTAATCCGACCAAATTTCGACCCTCAAAAGAACTCATCGGCCTAAAAGGATCAAGGATGTCCAAAGTCTGGCGGGTAAGACAACATCTATGGGTCGATTCATTTCCAAGGCGACTGATAAATTATACACTTCTTTGAGTTATTTAAAAGAGGGATGCGAAACTTTGCTTGGACGCCCGACTGTGTTGAAGCTTTTCAAGGTTTACTTGATCACCTAGAGAAACCATCCATCCTCTCTAAGCCTATCGATCACGAAGACCTATTCGTTTATTTAGCAGTGTCTGCACACGCGATTAGCTAGGTCCTATTTCGAGAAGAAGAGCGGGTACAGCCACCGGTCTATTATGTAAGCAAAAAATTGACAGGTGCTGAGCGCAATTATCCAAAGATTGAGAAGCTTGCTTATAGCTTATTAATCACGTCAAGGAAGCTCTGACATTATTTCCAAGCCCATCCAATTAAGATTTTTACCGACCAAACCCTTCGGCAAGTTTTGCAGCGACCGAAAGGCAGTGGGAGATTGTTAAAATGGAACATTAAATTAAGTCAGTTCGACTTAACTTCTGTGCCCCGAAAGTCCATCCGAGGGTAGGCCTTGGCTGACTTTGTAGCAGAATTCACTGCTTTATAGGATAAAACCAAAATGATAATCCCGAGCCTTTAAGGATCAAACCAGAACCAATCGCTTGGAAGCTATAAACAGACGAAGCTGGAAATGAGCGTCGGTCCGGGGACGGCGTAGTATTACTTTTCCCTGAAGGACGATCGGTTTACCATGCCTTGAGGCATGAGTTTCTTGTGAAAAACAATTATTTCGAGTATGAAGCCCTGATTGCTGGGCTAAGGCTCGCGAAGGACCTGAAGATAGCGTCGCTCGATATTTTTTGTGATTCACAACTTGTGGTACGACAAGTTTGTAAGGAATATCTTACCGAGGCAGAGCAGCTAAGTTCTTACCTTAAACATGTTGAGAAATTATTGTAAAATTTTAGCTGATACAGTATTTCACACATTCCTCGAAAAGACAATCAGAAGGCGGACAGGTTGGCTAAATTTGCCAGCTTAGACCACCCTGGTGAAATAGAGTTAGTCAGCATAGAAACCCTAAGTATGCCGAGCATCGAGCAAAAGGAGATCGATCATGTCGACACTGAACCCGAGAAAGAGTCATGGATGACCCCCATCAAGAATTTCCTCCTCCATGGCACGTTACCTGAAAGAAAGAATGAAAGACGAGCTTTGGTGTGGCAATCTTCCAGATATGTGATCCAACAAGGCCAGCTATATCGAAGGGCGTTCTCCGATCCCATGTTTCGATGTGTGGCCAACGATGATATCGAGAAGATACTAAAGGAAGGACATGAAGGAGATTGTGGGGCGCACACTGAGGGGTAAACTTTGGCCAGGAAGATACTGCGCTATGGATACTTTTGGCCGACTGTTAACAAAGATGCTGCCAAATACTCTAAAAGATGTAAAAAATGTCAGAGGTTTGCATAGATTCCACGAGCCCCCCTGTTGGAGATCACCCAAATGGTTGGCCCCTGGCCATTCGCTGTTTGGGGAATAGACATTATCGGAGCCTTTCCCATTTCGAATGGAGGTGCTAGATATGCGGTAGTAGCAGTAGATTACTTCACAAAATGGGCAGAAGCTGAGTAGATGACCATGATAACGACTAAGAATGTTATCAACTTTATTATTAGAAACGTTATATGCCGGTATGGGGTCCCTCAAACCATCATCACTGACAACGGGCGTAACAACCCAGATTCCGACGGACCGATTTTCTTTTCAAAAATCCAATCCACCGAAACCCGAGTTGGTTGCTCTAGTATCCTGCAGAAAAAGACAGAGAAAAGAGATATGTCAAAGTTCGGAAAACACCTCACAGCGAAAGGAGTAAAATATAATATATTTAAAACATAGCTTTACCTTAATTACAATACTGCTAAATCAGTATTCCCAAAGCTATAAGTCTCTGTCTAACCTGCGAATGTTATGAGGAGGGGGTCAGAACATAAGTTCTATGTGAATGAATTTAAACTACACTTCTTGAATAATCCAACATATACCATTCAATTACAATTTCTTATTTATTAGGTTACGTGTTATTAGCACTCAAAGCTTACACATTCATCTACCCCCTAGTAGATTAACCTAATATAGTGTACATGTAGCTACCCCCAAACTGAGGTACACCCCGTGATACCCCACTCGCACAGTCTCCTCTGTATTGCCACAGTAATATGCGCAGTCCCACATCCTATGCCATAGTAACAAACAACGCTACATCCGCATAGAACCACTATCGTTGTGCTACGTAAGTGTATTGACTGCTATCCTCAAACTATTCGATCAAGTTTGGTTCCATCACCGAATAATGCCCTCTAGTCTACGATACACCATCCAGAGAAGACATGGTTGTACCTAGACTTTCCCACGTACGTATCATCAATCGTACTCGATGTTTCCACTGGACATAACCTCTACTTGTGCACCCAAGTTCCGTGGCAGGGCTACACCAGAAAACACGGAATTCGGTCGGGAGCTTTTCTATATCTGTACAGGCCTGTCTCTAAGAGTGTCCAATGTACAGATATCCCTCGTGTTTGGCCTTTCTATGTTAGCTATGGCCCCACCTTAGCCCCACCCTCAACCAGTAAAGACCACACGAGCTAAGCGACCAAACAAGCAAACAATCTAAACATCCATGTAGGGTCTCCCCGCACCTGTCCCTTGATAGCAAAGGTTAACGATCTCTAGGGGTTAGCTCTTGTCTTTTCGCATTCCTTAGGCTGCTGGTGACAGGCGTCCGACGATCTTGCTATCGTTTGGCCTTGACCCTCCACCTCCGCCTGAGGCAATCGCCGAACCACCCTTAATGCCACCACGTACAACATTCTGACTGCCCCTTACTTGTGCAGTCAAGGCCCACCCAGCTGGTAGTTCTGCGCAGACCCAACCTCTGTAATCCAAACCAGAAGCTAAACCACCACAGAGGACTACCAGGAGCACCTTTAACGTCCCAGGAAGCCGCCTGCCTCCCCTTCCGGTCCGTTGGAGCCGTAAAATAATAAACGTGCATTCCACTCGTGCCTTATGACACCGTGATGATCTACCCCGTTGGGCTATTCATCTTACAACGTACGGACTGCTTCAAGCGCCTTAGTTTTATATGTCCTTGGACTCTAAGCCTAACCATTTATTTCACGCTTGTGCCACCTCGTCAACTTCTCATTTAACTTGGTTATTCATATTAGCTTTCATTTTTTTCGTATTCACCAAGTTACCCTTGCTTATTAATTCAATTTATACTTACCCACTTAAGTCCATTAATAAGCCCACAACATGTTATTTTCCAATTTCATAAATTATTCCTTTTTTGGGTTACAACATGTTATACTTAATTCATAGTTAAGTATGCCTTATCCCACATACATACTGATTAGGAGAATAATCCTCTAAACACCGGCCCGAAGACCGAAATCAACATTAGACTGGCACCCAGAGAATTACTTAACCCAACTGACATATATGATTTTAGTTTACTTCTTTTCCACTCATATAACTTATATCATTTTCAATTCCACATTTCTCCTTTCCAAACCACTTAATTTAAGTATATCTTTACATATAAGTTATCTCGTCTTCCTTATCGTTTCTTATAACTTATCTTGTCCCATAAGTTATAATTTCCACCTATTATCCTTTCTTGCCTTATTCAAGTTTATTCATAATAGGTTATTTATCATTCCCCATTTCTTGTCATTAATTTTAGATTTGACTTACTTCATAGTATAAATCGTCCCACCCTTCAAGTCTTGTATTACATCTTAAGTCATAACCTTCCCTTGTCCGTATGACAAGTTTGCCTATTATTTAATTTTACATCACCGCAACTCAAGTTTATAATAGGTAATTATCATTCCCCCGTTACTGTGTCATTAATTTTAGATTTAACTTAACCCTTCCTTTTACTTAACCCGGTACTTAAACTTTTCCCAATTCAATTAATTTATGATACCGTTACGGGTCCCATTTGGTTAAGCATATCTAAATTCTGTTTCACATGTCACACGTGTCCCACTTAACCCCCTTTTTATTACAGTTTCCAAGTCTTACACATGTTTTACAACGGTTAAGTCTATCTTGGTTATGTCTTACATCACATGTCTCACAACGGTTAAGTCCACATTAGTTATGCTTTACATGTCATTTATATCACCCACTTAACCCTCTAAACATACCCATGTCACCCACGTGTCTTATTATGGTTAGTATTTCTTAATTTATTTATAATCTCGTAACGATGTACGACCTCTCACATTAGATGTCCGTTCGTGGCTGCTGGATTTGCCGGGCGGTTCCGGGCAGTCTTACACCACAAACGCCTTAACCTTGTGTCATAAACCGTTACGCCTCTAGTTCTTGCCGTTGACCTCTCACATTAGATGTACGCTTGTGGTTGTTGGGTTTGTCGGGCGGTTCGGGGCAGTCTTACACCACAAACGCGTCTAACCTCGTGTAATAGGCGTTCATTAACAATCGTCTTTCACCCAAACCCCAAATTCATGTCATATGTTCCAAATTCAACTTAATTACATTTCATTTTTACGCCTATTTCCAATTTTTCATTCACTACACCAATTACATAATAATTAGCCAAATTTCATATTACCCAAATTATCCAATTATAGCCAAATTCACCAATTCCATGTTATTCATAACCAAACATGCCAATTTCCAATATCCAATTCTACCCCAATTTCATATAATCAATATTTTCCCAATATATATCCCAACATTCCCACATTCATATATATAATCTAATTCACCCTCTAGGCTTACTTTTCAAGTCACAAATAAATTTCACCAATCCATGTTATCCAATTACATGTCGTTAATATTGAATTATACCAATTCCATATCCAATGGCAATTATGTCAAACTTACATAAATTCAACATTATAGATTATATTCCTCGACTGCATAAAATAGATTATGCCCAATATATGCAATAACAATTATTATGCCACAAACCCCAAAATTTCAGATTATATTCCAATATCCCCATATTCCAATCGTGCGTATTGTATAATAAGATTTCGTCTAGGTTCGAGATAACCAAGATCCAAAAATAAAAAGGGGAAAGGATAAAAAGGAGAGAACTCAAACGTAGGCATAAATAAAATAATAGATCTTATTAAATTAACATCATATTCATTATGGGGAATGGTAAACAATAGAAGCAACATTATTCAACAAATATAATTCAAATCCACTCACTTTGACTAGATTAGAGAAATAAGCGATTTGTTGTTGATGTAGAACGTTGATTTAATCTTCTTATTTGATTATTGGTGAAGAGCATGAATTGTTGATAAGAACTTTGTTTCTTGATTTGATAAAACTCCAAAGTTGATGAAGAACTTGCAAATTAATTTAGGGTTTTGAGGCGGCGGCCATATTTGGTTGAAGTTTGGTGGCATGAAGGCTTAGAAGGAATTGTTTGTGAATTTGGTTAGGTCTATGCACTATTTTATAGGTATACAGAGTGTTTTAGAGCCATTAGATCGCCCTAGAACCCATCTGGTCCGTCCAGCACACCAAAAATCGTCACTGCCCAGATTTGGAAAAATCAGGGGGGAGGTCGACACTAAGGTCGACCCCTAGGTCGACCTCCTGGGTAGGTCGACCCCCAGGTCAACCTCCCTGGGTAGGTGGACCCCTAGGTCGACCCCCAGGTCGACCTACATGGGTATTTTCCTATGTAAATTCTGAATTTTTGTTGAATCTTCCGAAGGCCATAACTTTTTCATGCAGAGTCCGATTTTCGAAAACTTGGAGTCTATTCCGAGCATAATTCCAAGACGAATGCAATGGTTATGTCCGTTTTACTTAATTCCTGATATTTAAATTAAGTATCCTTATTTGGTTATCTTCTTCGTTACGTACACTGCCACTGAATTAATCTTTCCTTCTCTTTTATGTTAAGTAATTTTCATCGTACATCACCATTATTAACCTATCTACACATATATATACATTTTTATTATACTAAAAATGCGGGGTGTTACATTCTCCCACCCTTAAAGAATTTCGTCCCCGAAATTCGATAAGAGTAAAATAGATAACCCCTCGCAATATCCATCCATCAAGTGTGCATCCAATTGTTGCAAACATTGTACACATGTGCAAAGTGAGATACATCATAGTAAAGTATGTATGCCTAATTTGGATCCACATATATGTATGCAAACTTCAAAAACTCTTTTAAAACATGATGCTCACATCCTAAATATACTTGCAGTTCTATATGAATGCAATATTTTTGAAAAATCAAAATGTTTTTCATCCAAATTTTCCTACACTCTTACAGAGTAAGAGCATAGTTCATCCAATTTTCGCATCCAAAATCCTACCAACCATCATTAAATTCGAAATTTAGAAAAATCTAATTTTCCAAATTCGATTTCTTATGTTACGAAAAGGTGTAAAACGGAAAAATTCACATCCTCCGTTTTCTTTTCTAATCGTACTTGGATTTTTATATGACTATTCTATGAAGATTTCCTATTTTCCTATCCAAGTACAATCACATAAGAAAATTTCTTCTCTTTTTCCAATTATCTTGGAAAAATTTAATATTTATTCATCTTTTTCTTAAGATTTCCATTATCTTTTCCCGTCTCATTTTGCTGCTTGATTGATTCTGTTGTTTTCTTTTTATTTAGGCTAGTTTCTTTCTTAGCTTATTTGACTTAATCAAATTACTTAAGTATATTATTTTCAAATAAGCCTTTTCGTTTTCAACTCAAACAGCATCCTATACAGCTACTACTATAGGCCAAGAATCTTAGGACTTATGTCACGAGTCCACTCAACAGGATCTATACACTTGCTTGCCCTTCACTACCCAGTAGTCACCACTAGTCCATGTTGTGTATTACTAGCCTATACTTTTCTTTCAAGCAACAATCCTTTTTATTTTTCTCAAGCAACAAACCTAAGTTTCTCAATGCTTATGCATTCTACGGGAAATTTTCCATTAGTTTAATATTATCTAATCCCTGATAGTAAATTGGCAAGAAAATAACTCTCTAAGTATCAACCCAGAAGACCGAAATCAACATTAGATTGATACTCAGAGAATTTCTCATCTCAACCAATTCCCAGTTGGTTCTAATAGCTTTAACTTTATCTCGTTCTTTCTAGGCCTTAATCCTTAACTACTCCATTTTTAAAACATGGTTTGGCCTTCTTTCTTTTTATTACATTCTTCTTTCAAAATAAACTAAAGTGGTAAAACTTTTATTCTTTTTCTCAAAAACTTGCTTTTGCCAAACCATAAAAACATGTTACAAAGGAAAATTGCAAAAAAAAATAAAAAAAATTCAAATCACAAACTGGAGTAAACAAGGATGACTAATGAGTTACAATGTTCCTATTTACAATGTTAACTTTTGTTGCTAAGGTGCAAAAATCAACTCTATTCTTGCACTCTACCGCTTATTTTGTTTACCCAAGAAAATTTCTTTTTAAAACAATATTCAAAATTTATTGTTAACCGAACAAAGATTTCAAAACTTCTTTTCATATATGAAAACTAGCGATCTATTTATGCTCCATAATATGCACCTTTTCATGAGAGAATTCTTTTAAAACAAGAAATCATTGTATTACCCAATATACCTAACTTTACTTCAAAACCCAACATGCACTAAAAACATCAAAATATTTTTAAGATCAAAACTTGGAAAAAAAATACTACAAATTCTCTTACAGATTCAAGTTCTTAAAAGCTTATCATTGGGTTAGACTCAAAGCGGGTCTTCAACCCGACTAGGCTTTCCTATGCACTTATGCAAATTCAATTTTCTCGACTATATATTCCTAATCCATTTTCCACATCTTAACTTTTTCCAATCTATAAGATTTTACTTCCGAACCCATTACTATGAAATAATATTCCAGCTTTAATTCTATAGGATACTTTCTTTCTCCAATATCAATTCATATTGTACACTTTCCAACCAAACCACCTAAGGGTCTCAAAAATTTCAATGTTCATTAATTTAGGGTACAAACTAAATATCCCAACTCTTTCCCTACCTAGTGGGCTACTTTATGGATTTAGGTTTATATATATAATATATTTATATTTTAGAAGATACAAGTATGTTCACTCAATATCTCCCTAAGATCACTAAAACGAAGCTCTGATACCAGATGTAACAACCCAGATTCCAACGAACCGAATTTCTTTTCAAAAATCCAATCCACTGAAACCCGAGTTGGTTGCTCTGGTATCCTGCAGAAAAAGACAGAGAAAAGAGATATGTCAGAGTTCGGAAAACACCTCACAGCGGAAGGAGTAAAATATAATATATTTAAAACATAGCTTTACCTTAATCAGAATACTGCTAAATCAGTATTCCCAAAGCTATAAGTCTCCTTCTAACCAGCGAATGTTATGAGGAGGGCGTCAGAACATAAGTACTGTGTGAATGAATTTAAACTACACTTCTTGAATAATCCTACATATACCGTTCAATTCCACTTTCTTATTTATTAGGTTATACGTGTTATTAGCACTCAAAGCTTACACACACGTCACACCCATCTACCCCCTAGTATATTAACCTAATATAGTGTATATGTAGCTACCCCCAAACTGCCCCACTCGGACGGTCTCCTCCGTATCGCCACAGTAATATGCGTAGTCCCTCATCATATGCCATAGCAACGTACAACGTTACATCTGCATAGAACCACTATCTTTGTGCTACGTATGCGTACTGACTGCTATCCTCGAACTATTCGATTGAGTTTGGTTCCATCATCGAATAATGTCGTCCAGTCTACGATACACCATACAGAGCAGACATGGTTGTACCTAAACTTTCCCACGTACGTATCATCAATCGTACTCGATGTTTCCACTGCACATAACCTCTACTAGTGCACCCAAGTTCCATGGCAGGTCTACACCAGAAAACACGGAACTCGGTCGGGAGCTTTTCTATATCTGTACGGGCCCACCTCTAAGAGTGTCCAATGTACAGATATCCCTCGGGTCTAGTTTTTCTATGGTGGCTATGGCCCCACCTCAGCCCCTCCCTCAACTAGCAAAGACCACACGAGCTAAGCGACCACCCCTAACAAGCTAACAATCTAAAAATCCTTGTGGGGTCTCCCCGCACCCGTCCCTTGATAGCAAAGGTTAACGATCTCTAGGGGTTAGCTCTTGTATTTTCGCATTCCTTAGGCTGCTGGTGACAGGCATTCGACGATCTTGCTATTGTTTGGTCTTGACCCTCCACCTCCGCCTGAGGCCATCGCCGAACCACCCTTAATGCCACCATGTACAACATTCTGACTTCCCCTTACTTGTGCAGTCAAGGCCCACCCACCTGGTAGTTCCGCGCAGACCCAACCTCTGTAATCCAATCCAGTAGCTAAACCACCACCGAGGACTACCAGGATCACCTTTAACGTCTCTGGAAGCCGCCTGCCTCCCCTTCCAGTCCGTTGGAGCCGCAAAATAATAAACGTGCCTTCCACTCGTGCCTTATGACACCGTGATGATCTACCCCGTTGGGCTATTCATCCTACAACGTACGGACTGCTTCAAGCGCCTTAGTTTTATATGTCATTGGACTCTAAGCCTAACCATTTATTTCACGCTTGTGCCACCTCGTCAACTTCTCATTTAACTTGATTATTCATATTAGCTTTCATTTTTTCGTATTCACCAAGTTACCCTTGCTTATTAATTCAATTTATACTTAACCCACTTAAGTGCATTAATAAGCCCACAACATGTTATTTTCCAATTTCATAAATTATTCCTTTTTTGGGTTACAACAACATGTTATACTTAATTCATAGTTAAGTATGCCTTATCCCACATATATATTGATTAGGAGAATAACCCTCTAAACACCAGCCCCGAAGACCGAAATCAACATCAGACTGGCACCCAGATAATTACTCAACCCAACCAACATATATGATTTTAATTTACTTCTTTTCCACTCATATAACTTATATCATTTTCAATTTCACATTTCTCCTTTCCAAAATACTTAATTTAAGTATATCTTTACATATAAGTTATCTCGTCTTCCTTATCGTTTCTTATAACTTATTTTGTCCCATAAGTTATAATTTCCACCTATTATCCTTTCTTTCCTTATTCAAGTTTATTCATAATAGGTTATTTATCATTCCCCATTTCTTGTCATTAATTTTAGATTTGACTTATTTCATAGTATAAGTCGTCCCACCCTTCAAGTCTTGTATTACATCTTAAGTCATAACCTTCCCTTGTCCCTATGACAAGTTTGTCTATTATTTAATTTTACATCACCGCAACTCATGTTTATAATAGGTAATTATCATTCCCCTATTACTGTGTCATTAATTTTAGATTTGACTTAACCCTTCCTTTTACATTACCCGGTACTTAAACTTTTCCCAATTCAATTATTTTATGATATTCTTACGGGTCCCATTTGGTTAAGCATATCTAAATTCTGCTTCAAATGTCGCACGTGTCCCACTTAACGCCCTTTTTATTTCAGTTTCCAAGTCTTACACTTGTTTTACTACGGTTAAGTCTATCTTGCTTATGTCTTACATCACATGTCTCACAACGGTTAAGTCCACATTAGTTATGCTTTACATGTCATTCATATCACCCACTTAACCCTCTAACCATACGCATGTCACCCACATGTCTTATTATGGTTAGTATTTCTTAATTTATTTATAATGCCGTAACGATGTATGACCTCTCACATTAGACGTCCGTTCGTGGCTGCTGGATTTGCCAGGCGGTTCCGGGCAGTCTTACACCACAAATGTGCCTAACCTCGTGTCATAAACCATTGCGCCTCTAGTTCTTGCCGTTGACCTTTCACATTAGATGTCCGCTTGTGGTTGCTGGATTTGTCGGGAGGTTCCGGGCAGTCTTACACCACAAACGCATCCAACCTCGTGTCATAGGCGTTTATTAACAATCATCGTTCACCCAAACCCTAAATTCATGTCATATGTTCCAAATTCAACTTAATTACATTTCATTTTTATGCCTATTTCCAATTTGTCATTCACTACACCAATTACATAATAGTTAGCCAAATTTCATATTACCCAAATTATCTGATTATAGCCAAATTCACCAATTCCATGTTATTCATACCCGAACATGCCAATTTCCAATATCCAGTTATACCCCAATTTCATATAATCAATATTTTCCCAATATATATTCCAACATTCCCACGTTCATACATATAATCTAATTCACCCTCTAGGCTTACTTTTCAAGTCACAAATAAATTTCACCAATCCATGTTATCAAACTACATGTTGTTAATAATGAATTATACCAATTCCGTATCCAATGAAAATTATGTCAAACTTACATAGATTATATTCCTTGACTGCATAAAATAGATTACGCCCAATACAGGCAATAACAATTGTTATACCACAAACCCCAAAATTTCAGATTATATTCCAGTATCCTCGTATTCCAATCGTGCGTATTGTATAATAAGATTTCGTCTAGGTTTGAGATAACCTAGATCCAAAAATAAAAAGGGGAAAGGATAAAAAGGAGAGAACTCAAACGTAGGCATAAATAAAATAACAGATCTTATTAAATTAACATCATATTTATTATGGGGAACGGTAAACGATAAAAGCAACGTTATACAACAAATATAGTTCAAATCCACTCACTTTGACTGGATTAGAGAAATAAGCGATTTTTTGTTGATGTAGAACGCTAATTTAATCTTCTAATTTGATTATTGGTGAAGAGCATGAATTGTTGATGAAGAACTTTGCTTCTTGATTTGAATAAACTGCAAAGTTGATGAAGAACTTACAAATTAATTTAGGGTTTTGAGGCGGCGACCATGTTTGGTTGAAGTTTGGTGGCATGGAGGCATCAAAAGGAATTGTTTATGAATTAGGTTAGTCTAGGAACTATTTTGTAGGTGTAGAGAGTGTTTTAGAGCCATTAGATCGCCCTAGAAGCCATCCGGTCTGTCCAGCACACCAAAAATCGTCACTGCCCAGATCTGGAAAAATCAGGGGGGAGGTCGACACTAAGGTTGACCGCTAGGTCGACCTCCTGGGTAGGTCGACCCCCAGGTCGACCTCCCTAGGTATTTTCCAATGTAAATTCTGAATTTTTGTTGAATCTTCCGAAGGCCATAACTCTTTCATGCAGAGTCCAATTTTCGAAAACTTGAACTCTGTTCCAAGCAGAATTCCGAGACGAACGCAATGGTGATGTCTGTTTTACTTAATTCCTGATATTTAAATTAAGTATCCTTATTTTATTATCTTCTCTATTACGTACACTGCCATTGAATTAGTCTTTACTTCTCTTTTATATTAAGTAATTTTCATTGTACATCACCATTATTAACCTATCTATTCATATATATATATATACATTTTTAATTATATTAAAAATGCAGGGTGTTACAATGGGACTCAGTTCAGTAGCTCAGAGTTCAGGGATTTTTGTTAGAAATATAATATTGAGAAAAAGTATACCATGGTTGCACATCCCTAGACCAATGGACAAGTCGAGGCGGTTAACAAAATCATCAAGACCATTCTAAAAAAGCGACCAGAACGAGCAAAAGGAAAATGGGTTGATGAATTGCCACTGGCTTTATGGGCCTATCGAACCACCCACAGAACTGCAACAGGTCATACTCCTTTCGCCTTATCCTATGGTTTAGAGGCAGTTCTCCCAATAGAGCTTGAAGTCCCGTCACATCGAATGACTTACTAAGATCCTTTGACTAACAAAGCACTCCTCTTGACGTAGTTGGACATGATTGATGAAAAAAGGGAAGAGGCAAATCTTCGTGCAACGGCCCATAGGCAGAGGGTCGCGCGATATTACCACAAAAAGGTCCGGCCGAAGACTTTTGAAATAGTCGACCTTGTTTTGAAGCGGATCTTCCCAGTTCCCGTTTATATGGGCCCTCAATGGGAAGGACCCTGCATCATTCAACGAAAACTGGACAACGGAAGTTTTATATTATAGAGCATTTACAGCAAGCTTTTCCCAAGAGCATGGAACGCAGAGCATTTACGACTTTATCTTTCTTAATTTTTCCAAATATTTTCAGTTCCCTATTTGTTTTTGCATTGTAATAAGTAATAATTTGTCATTGGAAGTAGTTTATAAATAAAAAGCTCCGTTCTTGCTTTAATTATTTGTTGTAAACTTGGACTGATTGATTAGTTTCTTGCCCCTTCTTTGGAAACTATAAGTAAGGGTGACACCAACTGAATACTATAGCTAATCATATGGACGCAACTCTAATCCTAACGACTTGAGGATGAGTATAAATGACGAAAGAGCATGAAAGGTGCACCCCGACTAGAGACCACTAAAATCTTGACAAAACTCCCCTCTCTTACCGACTAAGAAGGGTGAGTATAAAGGATTGAAAGTGTAACCCGCTAAACAACACCCAACCCCTGATCAGTGTTGGATTCGCATGAGCGCGACTAAATGGTTCGCTGTTCCAAATGGCTCCCTGACACTAGGGAAGAGAAAGCCGATAGACAACTCCCTTTAGGGAAACATCCAAATAACCCTCGGAGCTAAGATAAGACGAGAAATTTGAATAATATTTTTGCACATAAGTGACACGTATACTTGCAGAACACATGAAATATCATTTGCGTTATCATGATTACAAAATGTTGTTGCATGACAGGTACATTTCTATCATTGTCTTCAGGACACGAAGTTCAATAGTTACAAAGACGCGAGGATCATATTTCGCATAAGACGTCCCGAAAGACTAAATATTTTTTACAACTAAAGCTCAAGATGAGGGTGGCATCTCCCCACGCTTGAGCACCTTAGCTGGCTCTTTCTACTTGTCAATCTTCATTGCCTTCCCGGAACTCAGCGGGCGTTGAATTCCCCCAAGCGTACTCCCGAAGGAACGAGAGATTAAAATTGGGGCCTGTGTGTTAACCGAATCCGGAAATGAAGGAACTTCAACCGAAGAAAGGATAGTTGGGGGAATAGCTCGAATAGGTTGAGTGTTCATAACATCATCGGACGGTTCAAGTTTTATGGCAGAAATTTGCATCTCCGTTCTAGCTTGAACCTCTGCCATAGAAGGGCGATCACATTTTCTTGATTCTGACACTATTTCGATATCGTCGTCCTCTGATGGCCCTATGTTAATTTTCCTTGCCTTCAATCCTGTAACTGTATAACCATTGTCTTCTCTCTCATCAATGGCGGCATCCACTTCTATACTTTCGTTTGCTCCGGCGATGCGTAAAAGAAGGAAGGGGAGAAGGTAATGCATAGATCAAGGTGGGATATATAGGCTTAAAATCAATAAGTAACCCTACCTTTGACATCAGGTTCGGTTGGTTTCTCTTTAGCAACTCCGATTGGGTCAGGCGAAGCGGCCGATGATGAGGCTCTCTTAATGTTAGCGATGGCGGACGTCTCGACCTGGCTTCTGTCATTTTCCTCTACAGAGACCGACTTCCCTTTTAACCTGTAGCGCTCTGTCGCTATTGCAACCTCTTCCTACCCTCTCCATTCGACCAGCACTGCCCGTTCTTTCTCATTCAGAATTTGAGTAATTAAAAGTCCTTCATCTTCTGGTTGCCCTCGCGCTTTTCTTTTTTCCTCACCCAGAATTATTCCCTACACATCAGCTAAAACCATGAAATACTTCGGCGACCCGGATAGATCCCTGCGACGAAGGAACTTAGCAAAGAACTCAAGAACCTGATGAGCATGCCCCTTCTTTAGCTTGGACTTTTCTTGAGCATGATTTGACTCGACTGCTTGGATGTCAATGTCGTGCTGGAGTCTTGGGTTGCTGGCTGACTCAATCGCTGCAGCGACATTCTGTTCTACCAGTCCTTTGGCCAATTCGGACGAATGAAGTGTGGCCTTGAGGTTCTGCACTTCCAAATTTAGTCGAACCTTTTTAGCCCTTAAAGATTCGATTTCACCTTTCATGGAGTCGCACTCCCGACTCCACTGCTTGACCTGGGCATCCAAATCCTTTATCATCTTTTTGTGCTCCGCTTTGTCAGCAACCGCCTGTAGTTCCAGGCCTTGAACTTTCTTCTCAAGAGAACCGAAAGCCTTCCTATCCTTCGCCACATCCCTTTTCAAACTGGTAATTTCGGCTAATTTTTCTTTCAGTACTCCACTTACTTTCCCGGCGTACTCACGCAATACATCGTATTGAGAAAGGACATGATCAAGGTAGTTGCGAATACGACAACAGAAACCACCCGAAATGGTTGTAACTCGGGGACAGGTTCAACCCCCGCAAATACGAAATTCGAAAAATCCCTTTCTAGTTCTCTGATTCGATCGACGGATGAAGGATCGACCAAAGATCCAGGTCAATTTAGTGCAGCCCAGGAATGTTCGGATTTCGACTTTTCTAAAAGGCCTTTTTTACGAAGACATGGGGAAACTTGAAGCTTAGAGGACTCACTCTCTTTTTTCTTTTTGAGCGTACCTCCCAGCTCTTCTATATCTTCCGATATATAGACATGTTTCTCTAAGGTTCTCTTCTTCTGCCTGCTTCGATCTCGGGCCGACTCTTTCTTTTTCTCTACTTTTCCATCATCTTTTTCCTGCTCGTTGCTCTCACTTTTATAACTTCCTCACTCTTTGTCTTTTTCCATATTTCCATCTTTCTCCTCTTTCTCCCTCCAGCTGTTGTCAACTGCCATGTCGTCGCCTTTCCCAAAGTGTTGTAAAATGGGCTCGTCTGATTTCACATCTGCTGGAAGGGAGGCGAAAACATTTCCATAAAACTCCTCGTCAATGTATCCTAAAAAGAAAGTATGAATAGCAACTAAAACAATCCATATTTGTGTTGAATGTGAAGAACATAATGTCGTGACGTGCAACACGAACGTTATATGAAAAATCGTTCAAAATGATCTTAAAGCTGAGAGTGAAGTCATACCTCTGATGTTTTCTTGCTCGATTGTCATCGCTTCAGACCGGTTGTCAAAAAATCGATTTGGATCTAAACTCCGCGGTGAAAGGATGACACAGGGCATCTATATTGAATTTAACCTTAGTGGAGGAGACGCGCATGCTCTCCTTGCAAACTACAGGCCGGAGTGGAATTCTTACCGACCATAGGAACCCTCAAGTAGTTTTTAATGGGGATTTCCCATGTTGGCTCTTGTTTTTTCTTTGAAGATTTGTCAGCAGAAACTCCCTCCCTTCCTTGGCATGCGAGCTTCCAGCGTTCGGCTTCTCGACTTTCGGCCTCTCTAACCAATGCCTTAGATGCAGGTTTCTTCGACCTAAAATTCTTCTTATCCTTGAGTAAAGGGCGGGCAAAGGATTCCCTAACTATGGGAGTCGACTTGTCATCCACTGAATTTCTTTTTGATGGAGTCGCCTCATTCTGACTGGGGGTAATCGAACCGACTCCTTCCTTGTGGGGCCCGATGGATCTGCTTTCGTCTAGGAGAGCATATTGATGAAGGTGTTGGTCGGAAAAACAATACCAAACCGCTGATGCTTGATATCTAAACTGATGAGTTGCCTGTATCTTTTCTCGAACACCTCCCCCTTGGACCTTGCGAGATTATCTCCTATTAAAGAATAAGAAATCGAATGTAAAGAAACAGGTGGAACGAGAGAGGAAAAGTGAGGAGAAGGAGAGAAATGAAGGTTCATCGTAAACGTTCAAATTAGAAAATGGACTTACTACATCGAAGCCAATATCGTGCGCATCCCAGCTATTCCTTAATCCAGAACCACTCCCGCTTTGCTGGGAATATCCTCAATAATCTTCCAACCCCGAGTAGACCCAAAATAAAGAAGAGAAGGAGAATGTTTCTCATTATTCTTGAAACGGAAAAAGAAAGTCAGGTCCTCAAATGTCGGGGGTTAACCCAAATATCTCATGAACAAGAAGTACATAGATAGCAGGCTTCTGTAGTCCATCGGATGAAATTGCATGGGGGCTAAGTTCATGCTTCGCAAGAAGTCAACGATGAATGAATGAAAAGGTGGAATGGCTCCTACGTTACACATTGGAAGAGACATCGCCATGTAGCCTGCCGGAGGATTGTGACGTCGAGTAGTGTCTTGTGGAAGAAGAATGTCTATAAAGGGAATCTTGTGTTTAGCGGTCAAGTTCTCTAACCGTGTGCGAGTTATTTCAGATTCTAAGGCGTTTGAAGGACTCTTCAAAATTTCAGCCTTTGGGATGCATGTCAGGTGCCATTAGAATTTTGTCCGCCACATTCAATTCAACTGCCACTTCTGCGAGACTCGGGTCCCCTATCATTCGATTCTGGGAACCGTTGTTTAAGTTTGGACTCGAGGCGACCGAGGACCCGGAGAAGCTATTAACCTGTGTAGAAGGAAACAAGTTCATGACTGATTCTTGTTTAGTGTCGCCCCATAACTCAACCATGGTTAACCAAGAAACTGTTGATTTGAAATAAAAGAATAATCGGATTCGATAAGGAATTAACTTCGCCCAAACCACAGAAAAACGGAAGATTCGTTCTCCGTATGGACTAATCGAATCACCAGAAGCCACTGTAGCGCCTTCGATAACGCGAACCGACATCGGCGACCCTGACCATGGATCTCATAGGATTCAGATTAAGACAAAATAAGGAAAATGGAAACTAATGCCAAAACAAGATTTATATGATGAAAATGACATAAAGAAGAGATCTTTTACTTGAGAATGATGGGTTAATGCGAAGGCGATGAACAATTTCCAATCTTTCATTTCAAGCCGTAAAGTGATATTTTGTAGCAAAAGTGAAGAGGGGAATGAGATAAGAAAGATTTTCCCTTGTTATATAGTATGGTAAAAAGACTATTCAAACATAGTTGATATAACCTTCATATTAGACATGACTGACGAGTGAAGCGGCTTGTAACTCATGGTTCAGCCAATAAGGTGAATATCAAGTAAAACATCATCATTACTTGAGCCCTTTGAGGTCCCCGAAGCAATTTGCGGATCCGTGCAGATTTCAAGGTCCATCAGATGGACTACCCAGCCCAACTTTTGAAAATTTGATTAATGTAAAAAAGTTTGTTTAGGACACATTTTCAAAGTATGTTTCATTTCCCACACACCATACTTTGGGGGGCAAAGTGTTGATGGGCCTTTCGGGTAGCCCATCAAGGTGAAATGAAGAGGTAGGAATGCTCCGGAAGCGTTCGATGTGGACCTAGCTAGGAGGCCCAACGACGGGGCTCTTTCCCTTGACGCGACCCTAAGGATTTCGGCATGACCAAGCTTGACTAGCCTTGCTATCCTCAGATGAGATCCGAAAAAACGGCCTAAGGATCATCTCGCCCTAGATTTTTCCTTTTTAATTACTCAAGATGGAAGGGTTCAACACCAATTGACGCCTATAATTCGTGGAGAATTCCAACTCTTCGGGAAAAAACCGATTCATTCCATATCAACTATCTTTTTGGATCTCACAGCACGTACTCAAGGCGGCTTGATATTATATCATCTACAAATACTCCTTTTCAATTCAGAGAAAGGGATCCATCTTCAATTCTCTGATACAAGAAAAAAAATAGCAAATTTTTTTTATAGCTTTAATTCTTTTGTTCTACCATTGTAAACATTTTATAAGCTGTTGAAACAATCTATAAAAGTTTATAGAGTGGACTTAGGCTCTTTAACTCCGAATCACTATAAATCTCTATGTGATTCTTTTTGTTTTGCATTCCCTGTATTTTTTAATCTTCATTTTAATCTCTACACAAGTCTCTCTTTTTAGTGTTGTGCCAATTTTTGGTGTCAATAGTAATAATAGCCCTGTTATATCTTATAGCTCAAATCTAAATGCTATAGTATTATGCATTTTATAGCGCATGTTCACCACCATGAAATGTTTTACATAGCGTTCAGACCTTGCAATTATATTTTCTTACTAAATTCTCAGCTTATTTTCTTATAGCGTTATCGATAATTTCATAGCGCATATTCATTGCCATGAAAAATGTTTTTCTTTTTGTTTTTAAAATAAATTCCACTATTATTGAATACCCATATTATATATAGCTTTTAGACCTTACCATGTTAAAATACCCGCTTTTCTTTATAGCATTATCACTATTTTCTCACATATAGTGATATGAAAAGTTTTCCACACAATTTTATAGCATTTCACATTTTGATTCGATTGGTCGAGTTTTCTGCTATGAATATGCGTAGTATATAAAGCATTATCAGTTTTTTGGTAAAACACATTCAATGAATAAAAAGATTTTCCACACTATTTAATTTTTTACATAGCATTTCACCTTATATTTCCACAAGTGGAATTTTCCGCTATTCATATTTTTAAAAATATATAGCACTTATTTCAGCTATGATCTTTATATAGCAAATCTCTTATTTAATTCATGCACAGTTCAAAACAATTAAGCAGTACATTCACAAGAGAAAACTGCCAATAGCAAAAAATTAATACCAAGAGCATGTTTGATTTCAATTACAAAGTTACAGTTAATAAGTCTACTAATAAATATAGAAATAAGTCAACATACATGTTGTTCAAATATCGTTTCAAAACAAGATTACATGAAAAATCACTTATTCTTTAGCTTTTATGCTTGTCCTCGTTGCCTGCAATTCACAAGCACAAGTTACAGTCTTATAACAAACCAAATGCAAGAAACACAATTAAATTGCAAAAATGTAACAGTTTGATGTCATCTCAATATTATTAGCTCATATGAACACCACCATATTTCTCAAGCTTATTTTGTTTTAGACTATTAAATAGGGCTTAGCTCAGTTTCATACAAACATCAACATTTAAGGAAAAGAATATTCCATGTTCAAATAATACCAACGTTGATATATATACTCAATTTACAGCAATTCATTTATGAACAGTAATATGTGTTGCAACACGAGTTCAAATATCTTGCTGTAATTTCTATCCACGCCATTCTAACAGATTATATTATAACCATGGAAGACACGAGAATTCAAAGACTGACGGTTGTGGTGTTTATAAATATATAACCATAGACTATTTAAGTATTTAATTTATACAAATTGTGGATGATAAGAATCACACCTGAAAACAACTCCTGCTCAATAGTTCCATGTTGACTGTACCTGAAAACTTACAAAATACATAGAGCATTAGTCGTACTGCTGTTTGACGCCTATGTAGATCAATGCTCTTGTAACTTTGTAGATTTAATGAAATGAAAGTTGCCAGAGAAGATATTATATACTGATCACATTTGCTAACAACCGATAGATATATAAATTGAACAAGTTTACGTAAAATAATATTCAATCTGCTTGTTTATAATGAAAAAAATCAGACAAATTTAATAATAATAAATAACTGAAAGTTAACAAACATCAAGGAATGAATACGATTTTAATTTTCTTGCTCTGTATTTTCTTGTGTTTGAAAATCTTTACTTGTACTTTCCCTAGTTTCTCCGCATGTATTTAAACATCATGACAAATATATGAAAACCGCCGCACCTCTTCGCCTATAACTTATAGTTGTTCCTATGGCAGCAAAATCTTTACACAACAATGTTTTTGAGCAAAGGAAGTTTGAAATTGACTCTGACATGACTAATGATGCTTTGCTGACGCATAAATTAGTTGAGAAATCATACTAGTTTAACCAACTATTATAAACCAGTTGCCACATGATTGTTTCCCGACTATTGTACTATGTAACTAGGGCTGTCAGGTTGGGTCGGGTTCGAGTCGGGTCAAGTCGTGTTCAGGTTGAGTTTGGGTCGGGTCAGCTCAACCCCTTTACTAAATGGGTTAGTTTCGCGTTGACCCATTTATAATTGTGCGGGTTTCGGGTTTGATTCGTGTAACCCGTTAAGAAAAATATTTGTATAGAAAACTTTACGGGTTTCAAATGGTGGTTGCATTTGATCGAGTCTTTGTAGCTTAAATTAAGAAAGAAAAAGGACTATGCTACAATGTAGTGCTCATAGGATCTCGAGACGATGATCGAGTTTGGAGACGATGTTGTTACTGATGCTTTTTCATGGTGTTGCCATTGTTCTTCAATCTGATGAGCGATTTCAGAAGGATATCATAGAATCTTTGGCTCGGTGTAAAATGGAAAGAGGAAACTGAAGGAATGAAGAGGTAGAACCGCAGAAATTAGAAGACTGAATGAGTGGCGGTTTGGTAATTGGTAAATTAGGGTAAAGAGGAAAATGGGTAGTGGACTGGGTTGGGCATATGTTTTATAGATTGTAGAGTAATAAAAATATTTTTTATATTAAATGGGTCATGACGGGTCAGAAACGGGTTCACGGGTCCAATCGAGTCAACATGTTTATTAAGAGGGTCAGAGCGGGTTGGCCCGAAATTGACCCTTTATAAATGGGTCGGGTCGGGTCCAGTTTTTCTCGTGTGGGTTACGACGTGTTTCGGGTCATGTTAGAAATTGATGGCCCTATATATAACCATACTAGTTTAACCAACTAAATCACTAACTGCACACCAGTTGCCACACGACTAATCACACACCGATCTATCAAGACTTCAATCTAATACTACTATTTAGTATTTACTCAACATATAGTATCATGAACGTCAAAGATTAGCATGGTCATCGTAGACGCACAGTACTTCAATCCCACAATTATACTTGTATTCTCAGTAATGTAAGTAAGCGTAGTTCTTTTGAACAATTTAACCCCACTATCGCAAACAAAAGCAGTTTTTTTTGTTAAAGGAAACCATCCAACACCACCCCAATGCAAAATGCATTACCATACCAAAAATCCAGCAGTCTACAAGTCAACTAACAACATAATCCCCACACATTTTAGAACTAGAAGCTTAGGATAAGAAAGGGAAAGAAGGATTGATATTTACATAGCAAGTAAGCAACTAAAGCAATCAAGCAATAGATAGTTTTTTAAATAAATTACCCACATAGGTAGCCAAAGTCCACGTCCATTTTCCAAAGACGATCAATTACCAATATACAAGTAGGATATTTGATTCATAAATTCAGAATTTTATATTTGAACAATTTTCACGATAATTAGATATGCTTACTAGAAGATGAATCCGTTACAATATTTGCCATAAGCTAAGCTATAGTAGAGCCAACGGAATCTTCAATGCATTCAAACTTAGTCGTAGGTCTCCACAACCGTGCGTTTGGAACTGTTGCAATGTTAACCCAAACTCTAGCTGCAGCCTCTCCTAACGGGACGAAATGTACCATTATTTTTGGGTCGGTTGAAGCAACACGTCCTTCAACAACTATATTTCCCGTTCCAAATACATCAACCAACTTACATTTATTCGATGTAGAATTTTCAACCTGTCAAGTAACAATAATAATTGATTATATAATCTATTTGAAATGCATTATCTTGCAAAAGAAACGGAACTAATATTTGAACTACAAATGATATATTACCATAGGAATTGATACCGGGTTCATCAAAAGACAAAAAGATGCTTGAGTGATTACTTTCTTACTAACTACATTAGATTCTGGCCAAGCTACTTTTTTACCAACGACTTCTCCAAATATCTCATATTAGTCGTTGGCTTCCATAAGTAAAGCCCTCATTTTTTCGGATTGTCTATCGACACTAGCTTGGTGGATGGTCCAAGAGGTATACCATTAACAAATATTTCTCGATCACTATCATAGATTCGTCCTTCCGCACTATTTCTTTGCTTCCTATCCAATCATAATCTTGCATTTATGATCTTCGCTTCCCTTCTGAAAAAAAGCCTTCTATCAATAACAAAAATTACAATAAAGTAATACAAGTTTTTAATATCTTAGCATGAAAGATTGCATATTATTTCTGGTGCAATTATCCGTAAACAGGTTTTGCCACATGATCTAGATTTGCAAGTTGCATATTATTTTTATTTTAAAGCTAAAATAGAAACTAAATTAAAAGGTTACCACAGTGTCTTGTTTCCCTTTTTCTACCGTGTGTACGATTACTCTATTAGCCGACCATGCTATTATCATATCCTTAGCTTCTCTAGTATGTGACATTGCAGTCGCGGTCCTCCACAAATTACCATATGTTATCTTAGGAAATTCTATCAGAAATTTCATAGCAATTGGTCCTAAAGAAACTTGGTGTACAAACTCATTCAGATCACTTGATAAAATTCTTCCTTTAGAAATTATTTCATCACAGCCGTTACAATCCAATAAATCACATTTTTCATGCATTTTTGCTAGATTACCTTATAATTAATAAAAAACTTAAAATTATATTAAAAACCAAAAAATAGATCTTGCAATGAAACTTAAAGTTACCATTTCAAATGTGCTTTCTTCAGTCCGATTTTCTATACCCTAATAAATTAGTAAGTTAGCGCTTTACAACACAAAACGCACTAAACAATAATATGTTATATCATATAATGAAAAAACTACTAATATTTACCAAATTGTTCACTAGCATGCAAATTGTCTGCTTCAATTCCAAAATAGTATTCTGACAGTCGGTTAGTTTCTTATCATTATCCTGTGATAAAATGAGCTTGGTAAGAGTTATTCCTCTTCCCATTGCTATTAAATGCCCTGATTTATCTTGTCCTAGCACATGCGAAAGAGCATGATTGCTTGGGAAACTAGATTTTGATTCGCTTTCACAACATTTTATCTTCTCCTGTAATAAAAATATGTGGATATATATACTGAGAATGCATAGTTTTTAAAATGTTAAATAAATAAAAATAATGTTTAATGTGACAATAAGAGATCAAAAACACTTACAATAACATCTACAACATCCTTGTTAACCGGTTCACCATTTCTTCGAATGCGAGATTTAACCCAAACCTGAGATCAATAGACGGAAGAAAGATCCTCATTTAGCATTTTCTGCATTAAAAGATGATTAAATTTAAGATATATTTAACATTGATTAAAACTGAATATATGAAACAAGCTAACTCGTACAATTTTAAATCCAAAATAATTTCTCACCATGTTTTCAGTTAGTCGAGCTATTTCTTTGCGGCTGCACGTATGTGGCATTTGCTTCCATTTCATAGCTTTGTATTTCTCACTTCGTGTCTAAAAAAATGGTGGCATTAAAGTTGTTTCAGACTTTCTATAATAGTAATAAACTTTTAATAAATATTTCTCATGGTTTATTGCCAATAGTAGAAGGTTGGGATGGCACTAGCAAATGGTCGCATTGACCCTTTTTTGTTCGTAGACATATGTTCCTAGTTTCTTTTTATATATTTTATGCTAACTATAAAGATAGCAGCTTTTGGCATAGAAATTTTAAGCGAACATATTATGACTTATGTCAAGTGTGATGCATGTTTAAAATAGCTGAATAAACCTGGCTGATTCAATTTTAGTATGCAACTATAGTATAAATATACAATAAATTTTAGTCTGTAACATAGTGTTTTTCAATCATATTGGGCAAAAGGAAATAACTGAATAGACCTTGCTAAAAAGCAGATTGGGTAAACATTGAATAGCCTTAGATTTGAATTTTGTATGTTTAAAATATCATACTACAAGCTTTTTTGTTGTGCAATCTAAACTTGTAAAAAATCATCAGCTTCGACTGCAGTCTTCAACTATAGTATAAATATACTGAATTTGACATGGTTTGAATATGGCGCAATAATAAAAGCATATAGTATGAACATCGTAACCAAATAGCTTTTAAATTATTTCTGATACAATCTTTCTGTTCATTCATATAAATGAAGATAGTGAACAAAACATATAACACAAAAAAGTTACAAATGTTTTATATAATATGTCGCAAATCAAAATAAATAATGTATATTTGTATCAATGCTTCCCTTAAAATGTATCAACTCTAATCAAAAATCTTGTTTTCAGTTGATAATGTAACGATACTATAAATGAATCAAAATACTTTATGTTAACTTCTCAATTATCCCTTCGCAGTCATCTCTTACATAGCTAATGTCCTGACTAGATTGATCAACATCCATATCATTTTCTCTATAATATTCCCCAACATAGTCAACTTCATCAACCGATTCATTTATCTCTAACTCGTGAAAGCCTCTTAGTGGTGTTTTCATTACCACATACCAATTAGACTAATCATTGTCTTTAAAGTAAACAACTTGCTTCGCTTGAGATGCAAGAATATATGATCTTTTGAAAAGGAAGCTTGATTCTGATGTAAATTTACAAGAGCGAATCCATCTTCAACTTTTACACCATTTCCTACTTTGGCCCAATGACATTTAAAAACCAGAATATAAACGACATGATAGTCTAATAAATATATATTTATCACTATTCCATATTAAATAACTACATCAACCACTTGAGATGTATCTTTTGCACTTGCTCTACACATGGTAGTAGAATCATAAGTAACTCCTCCATTTTGAGTTTCTCTACCAATGTCCTTTGTGTGAAAACATTGTCCATTGATGATATATCCTTTATAGGACAAGACATCATTCTTTGGACCGTAAGCAATCTATTTTAACATTTTATCATGATCATCGGAGCCAATAGATATATGTACAAATATATTTAATAATACGTCATGACATTGCAAAGCCGATGTTAGTTTTTTTTATAAAATTTAACTAACCTTCTTTTTAATCCAATCGACAAAGTTATATGCATATTTTTTTCCAAAGCAAAGTTGCATTTTTTTCCCAAACGTTGGTCTGAATTTTGCAAATCCTTCAAATGCAAACTGATGAAGAAAAAATTATTGCTTGCATTTTCATAAACGAACAATACTGACATAGGTTTAAATATATTTACACTAAAAACATTTCAACAATTTCCATATTCATAAATATGGCAAAGTGAGCATTTTTTTCCTCGTTACAAGATAATGTAACTATCTTGGAAGCAGAAATCGGACGTCCTTCAAGTATTGTAGAATTATCATAGTCATTGTTTCGAATACCTTTATCTTCCATTTGTCTTGTTTCTTTTAAAAATTTACCAAAATATCTCATGCATTCTTCAGCAAGATAGGATTCGGCAATACACCCTTCTGGTCGTGCGGGATTTCTTACAGAATCTTTAAGTGTTTTCATATATCTTTCAAAAGGGTACATCCAATGAAAACGAACTGGATCACACAACCGAGCTTCTCTTCCAAGATGAATCGCCAAATGTATCATTATGTCAGAAAAAGAGGGTGGGGCATATCTTTCAAGTTCACATAATATTACAATAATTTCATCAAGTTGTTGTAGATTCTCTCTATCAAGCATGCACTGGCATATTCTATTAAAGAATGAACATAAACGAAATATTATTTACCTTGGTTTCTTTGGCAATAGTCCTCTTATTGCAGCCGGCAACAATTACTGCATTAAAATATGATAATCATGAGATTTTAACCCACTAATTTTGCAATCTTGCAGCAAAACACAATTTTTAAAATTTGCACAATAACCATCGGGTCCTTTGAGATTATACAATCTACTACAAAATGTTTTCTTCTCGTAATTTGATAATGTATATGGCGCCGGAGGAAGATAAATTTATTTCCCATGAGGTTGTGCATAAATTTCATGTCAAACCCTAAAATCCTCTGTATTTTTTCTTGAATTAATTTCATCTTTTTATTTACCGTCATGTAGCATCGTGCCTAAAAAGCTTTCACAAATATTTTTCTCCACATGCATCATGTCTAAGTTATGACATAGAGGAAGATCCTACAAAAGACAAGAGTGCAATATTTCAATGAATAATATTTTTATTATTATTAAAATGTAAAAAAGTTCACACTAAACTCCCAGTGTGGAAAATCGATAAAAACTGACCTTTTTTCATTTTGATAGCTCCATTTTCATAGGATCAACTCCAATGTGAAAATTATGTCTCTTTTCTTTAATGGTCTCTTCTTATTTTGCATTGTTTTCTTCTTTTTTGTGTTTTTTTACGTCTTTAATTTCCTTTTTGAAATCATTTGGGAAATCCTTTAAAATATTAAAGATATTTCTTCTAGTTAAAATTCTTGGTTTACTTCCATTTTCTATAGTATTGTCAAACCAAGTCTTTTTTTCCTTATTGGATTATAAGGACGTAAAAAATCTTCTATGATCCATATACACAATTTTCAACTATGACTCAACCAACGACGATGATTATTCACACCACATGAAGGAGATGCCTTTTTAACCTTTACACAACATCCAACGAGATTTCCATAAGCTAGAAAATCATTTATCATCCGTAACAAAATTGCTTTCAGATTAAAACATGTTTTAGTAAATGCATCATAAACTCCAACTCCATTATTCCAAAAATGGCACAAATATTCTGTCAATGGCGCCAAATAAACATCTATATCGTTCCCCGGTTGCTTAGGGCCAGGAATTAGTAATGGTAGCAGAATATTTTCCCTCTTCATGCACAACAAAGGTGAGATCTTATATGTTACAAGCATTATTGGCCAACAACTATATTTAGAATTTAACAAAGAAAACGGATTGAAACCATCAGTAGCAAGACCAAGTCGGAGATTGCGAGGGTCATTTGAAAATGTTTTCCATTTCTCATCCACTACATTCCATGTTACAAAATCTACAGGATGGCACATTTTTCCATACTTTTGTTATTAAAATGTCATCTTAAATCTATTGCCATAGTTTGTAATCTAAACATTCTCTTAAATCTTAGAATTATTGGAAAATATCATAATACTTTTGCTAGGATCCCTTGCATGATCTCTCCTTTACATTCATTAATCTTCCATATTTACAATCCACATTTCGGACAGTTAATCAAATCTTTGCAGTCTTTTCTAAAAAGGAAGCAATCATTTTTACAAGCATGAATTTTCTCAAATCTCATATAAAAAATCTTCAGAAATTTCTTCACCTCATATAAAGTTTTAGAAAGTACATTATGTTTGAGTAACAACAATTGTTGCACGTTCAAAAGCTTATTAAAACCACTATAAGATAACCCTGTTTCACATTTAAGATTATACAAGGCAAAGATGGCGAATAGCTTTGTTTGATGTACACAATCGGGATATAAAGGGGTTTCCGCATCTTCTAAATTTTTCAATAAATCATCTTCGCGTCTCTGCACCTCATCGTTATCATCTGTAAAAGAAAAAAGAGTAATGAGATCTTTATCTTCAAAATTAACCCCTTTAAATAAGTAATATGCACCATCCAACTTAATCTTTTTTCCTGTATCTATTTGCTTGCCATGATTGTACCATCTACCGGTTTTATATTTAGGATTCATTCCCCTTATAATCAAATACTTGACAATGGTGTTTCCAAATTGGTATGTAAGGTTTCAACAATCAAAACAAGGACACAAATTTCTTTCCTCGTTTCCCAACCTTCTCTTTGCAAAATCCACAAACTTCCTACCCCCTTGCTCATACTCAATGTTACTTCTATAATTACCTAATAATCATAAAATAAATAAAAACTGGCATCCAAAATAAAATAAAATCTTAACTTTCAAACACTAGCAATTACCTGTGTAGATGCACCCAATTTTTATCCATTTTGAGATGCAAATTACTTCAGCAAAAAAGTTTCTAAAATTTAAAGCAATAATTAGTAATTAAAGGAAAGTCGTAAAAATCATATGAAAAGCAGTGAAATTTTGTAACACCCCACGTCCGTTAAGGTCACTCACAAAGGGAATGCCTTAACTTTGATGGAGCATTTTAGTAAACAGAACAAAATATTACAAGACAGATATAAAAAAAAATACTTGAAAAACTTTATAACTTTATTGCAGTGGACAGAAATCAGTTTAGTTACAACTTTACCAAAAACTCAAGTTCATATATATCATCCTTGTTCAAAAGCCATCAGAGTACAAAACTTTAAAATCATAATCCCCACCGAATATGCCAGAAAAAGACAAGCCATACTTTAAGCACTTCAAGCACTCCAAGCAGGAAGAATGATCCAGATCAAGCTAGAGTATTCCCTCCTTGAAAACCTAGGGGGAAACGGAAGAAAAGAGGCGAAACAACAAGGGTCAGACATAAAGTCTGGCATGTCCAGTGACTTTTAGTTATGAACAGATAATAATGTCATGGCATGCAAATAAAACTGGATGAGAGATAACAGGAAACAGGAATAACAGATATACTTAGGTTAAACAGAAGAAACAGGATGATATTACTTTTCACTTCTCTGCACTAATACTAGTATAACATGATTAGGTGTTACCCTAATGTCTAAACAGAAACAAAAACAGAATAATGGGCCTTTACCACCCTAACAGAAGGTACAGAAACATAATGCTATTAATGGGCCTTTACCACCCGAACAGAAAGTACAGAAACAGAATGCTAGTAATGGGCCTTTACCACCCGAACAGAGATAGAAACGGAAACAGAATAATCCCTACGGAAATAGAATGTTAGAATTAGGTGTACACTAGTAAATGGGCCTTTACCACCCCAACAGATGGTTCCACGCAAAAACAGATAGGTGTTACCACCCAACAGAAACAGACGGTACCCCACAGAATAGACAGAACTAAGTGTACCCTAAATCCTACCCTACGCGACCGGCTCCCTAATACATAAATACCATGTGCCAGCCCCACAAAAGGGTGTATCATTCCCTAAAGTGGCAACCTTTGAATGACACAGACCTATTTATAGATGTCACGGCGTCTTACATCCTCAGAGGCAGACCGGGATCCATGCACGCACATGACCCGGTTGGAACGCACCATCAACACCCCTCGCCATTATTAGAATGAACCACTTATAATTAGTTCAGTAAGCGTGCCTGGACCCTGCCTACTGTTGGGTCATAGTTTTGATACCAGAAAGGGTTACTGACTAATATGGGTCCCACACAACAGATGACACAAGTAATTACCCATCCTAACCTTGTGTCCCCAGACTAACAGATTTCAGATTAACTTGTTTACAAGTTTCTGGCATATAGAGTTCAGATTTACTAGTTCACAGATCAGACAATCAAGTTAACAAGTTTTCAGACTAACGGATCAGATGTCCATTTAACAGATTTGACTTCTTTTCAAGTCGTAGCAGATTAAACAAATTAACATGTTTTACACAAATTACAATCATTCATCTTTTCAACAGATTTATCAGATTTAGCAGCTCAGGCGGTTCAACAGATTTAACAGATTAGGCAACTCAACAGATTTGGCGGATTAGGCAAAATTAGCAGATTAGGCGATTCAACATATGTAACAGTTTAGGCAATTCAACAGATTAAATAGGTAACAGGTTTAGCAGATTAGGCAAAATTTAACATAATAAGCAGATAACAGTTTTAGCCGATTTAAACATTCCTTAAAGTCCTATTCACATATCATGCCTAATTCATAAGGTAAGCCTAAACTTATATGCCCAAATTATGGTCATAATCCACCATATAACATATGTCCCAATTTTTAGTTAAACTTGCATAGCTCAGAATATTCTCCAAAAAACTTACATATAAATTATCCCAAATATAGGCATTGATTACAAAGCATGTCACATATCCAAAAACCCTCCCTTTACTTAGGTGTACTCACACTTAATAATTATCCAATCTTAATATGGATCTTTACTCCTAAGTTAAATGCAAATTAATTCTTTTTTTTTTCAAATTTCAGACTATAATACATATATAGTATGTCCAGATCTAGATCTTGAATTGCAACATGTACTATGCATCCAAATCGATTACATGTTCACAGTTAAACTTTGCGCCACAAATCCCAAGTCATATGTTAAATACACCTTATGTTTTAAATACAACATGCCCAATTATATATCTCAGATTTATGTTCTAAGTTCAACCTATGTTCTTTATGTTCTAAGTCACAATAATCCTCTCCTTCCAAGTCATAGATCGTCTTATACAATATGCCTCAAATTTATGTCCAGAATTACAACATGCGTTGTATCCTCAAATTAGTTACAAATCAATTATGCCCAAATATGCCTCATTCAATATTCTTCCCAAATTTAGTGTTTATGCGTTCATCTCTTATGAGATCTGGCTCAGGCTCGTGGTAGCCTGGCTATCAAACAAAAAGAAAGAAAGGAGGAAGAAATACAGAACAAACTGAATAGTAAAACAGAGGAACAGATCTGATAAATAGAAAAAGGGCATAATCTCAGATTAAGAATCATTATCATGCTAGGATCATAATTAAATTTCATATCGGAAAATAACTGCACTTGCCTTTCATGGCTAAAGAAAAGGATTATGAATCGAATTTGATGCAGAAACGCTGATTAATCTTCTTCGATTGTTGTTGCAGCTCTAAACTTTAATTTGAATTGTGAATGAACACTTGAGATTAGATCTAGAGGCGGTGGCTAGGGTTTAAGAGAGAGTTTGGTAGCATAATGGTGTCATAGACAATATTTTATGAATTGGGGTTAGGTTAATCACATATTTATAGGTGTAGAGAGTGTTTCAGAACCATTAGATCACCCTAGAAGCCATCAGGTCCGTCCAACACATCAAAAATCGTCATTAGAACTCTCTAGAACCCTGTGTAGGTTTCTGGCTCGACATGGGCGCACTTCCCAAGTGCGCCAGTGTATTTTTGTGCTGGCGCACTTCACAAGTGCGCCAGTGCATTTCTGGCCTGTTTCCGGTTTTTCTGCCAAAATTCGTTCGTCCATATCTTCTTCATACGGTATCCGTTTTACGCAAACTCGGACTCTATCTCAAGCAGAATTCCAAGATGAACGCAATGGCGCAACCCGTTTCCTCTAATTCTTCTGTTATAATTTAATTATTCTCAGATTTGTTATTCTTATGTTCACAGAAAATACGGGGTGTTACATTCTCGCCTCCTTAAAGGATTTCGTCCCTGAAATCTTCAAGTTAAGAAGAATGTGTCCTACCATCCAATCACCCATCTACTCAACCATCGTCCACAAGCATCCATTGTCCTTAGAAACTTCTAATGTTGTATGAACATATGCAAAAGTGTGTGTATATGTTTCTTATCTAATGCAAAGATCAGGCGGTCTACTGATTCAGTTGACCTCCTTAATGCGAATTTTGTCAGTGCCATGAGTCCAACATGTATGCAATTTTCCTATTTGATACATATCATATCTATATGAGTGCACAACCATTCATTCATATGCAACATCCATGTGCTGAGTCAACCATTTTGCATTCATAAGGATTAAAAAAATGCACACACATCCATATGCAGTATGAGAGTGATTTTGAGCCGATCTAGTGCCTAGTGTTTGTGTATATGCATCCACGAGCAGCCATTAGCAACCAGTTGCATCCACTTGCAACCATCAAACATAACATGTCTCAAACACATGTTTACACCCAATAGTTTCTACCTAAAGGTCGAAGACTCGATCGATAGGATACGGCCGAGTGATAGAAGTAAGTACAACTAAAACAAAAGCTCTGTTCCCATTAGACATTGGTTAAGAGAATAGTTCCCTGAGTCTCAACCCCGAAGACCGAAATCAACATCAGATTGACACTCAGAGAATTACTCCCATTAAACAATGTCCAAGCTGGAAATCTACTCCACGCTTCGAGTAAAAACCTCTATCCTTTGCAGAAATATTCGGATACTTACAGACTACTGGTACAGATCAGATTATCAAATGATTTTTAGAAAACTAAGCATTGACAAAACCCAGAATATATGCGTCATAGTCAACTTAACGCCCAACACAGATACCCTCAAACCCCAACTTGTCACCAACAGATGAGTCGTAACCCTTATGGGTTTTGAGACTACAGCGGAATCAGAAACAAGACTAGTATTAAAGTGCAGAGACTTAACTACAGAATCAAAATGCTAGAATCAGAAAGAGTTCTTCTTACTAATCAAATAAGGAAGTTAAACCTTCTCAGAAATTTTCCTACCTCAAAGGTACCAACAAGTCCTACCCATCCTTCTAGTTTTGATAACTGTCGCAATCCCATGAAGCGATTTTCCGCCCACCGTACGGAAGTTCTTACGTATCTTAGAAAAAAACATCTATATGCGGAAGAAGAGATTAAAAAGGGAAAGAGGAAGGGATTCGAAACAAAGAATCGAAAGAAAGATATCTGGCTTTTGGGGATTGTGTTTTTCAAAATAAACTTTACTTTTGAAAATACTTCCTTTTAAAACCTTTTTGAAAATAGTTTTCAAAAACTTCTATCTAATCTGGTAACCTTCATCTCTGATACCAAGTGTAACACCTCACGTCCGTTAAGGTCACTCACAAAGGGAATGCCTTAACTTTGATGGAGCATTTTAGTAAACAGAACAAAATATTACAAGACAGATATAAAAAAAAAATTTGAAAAACTTTATGACTTTATTTCAGCGGACAGAAATCAGTTTGGTTACAACTTTACCAAAAACTCAAGTTCATATATATCATCCTTGTTCAAAAGCCATCAGAGTACAAAACTTTAAAATCATAATCCCCACCGAATATGCCAGAAAAAGACAAGCCATACTTTAAGCACTTCAAGCACTCCAAGCAGGAAGAAAGATCCGGATCAAGCTAGAGTATTCCCTCCTTGAAAACCTGGGGGGAAACGGAAGAAAAGAGGCGAAACAACAAGGGTCAGACATAAAGTCTGGCATGTCCAGTGACTTTCAGTTATGAACAGATAATAATGTCATGGCATGCAAATAAAACTGGATGAGAGATAACAGGAAACAGGAATAACAGATATACTTAGGTTAAACAGAAGAAACAAGATGATATTACTTTTCACTTCTCTGCACTAATACTAGTATAACAGGATTAGGTGTTACCATAATGTCTAAACAGAAACAAAAACAGAATAATGAGCCTTTACCACCCTAACAGAAGGTATAGAAACATAATGCTAATAATGGGCCTTTACCACCCGAACAGAAAGTACAAAAACAGAATGCTAGTAATGGGCCTTTACCACCCGAACAGAGACAGAAACGGAAACAGAATAATCCCTACGGAAACAGAATGCTAGAATTAGGTGTACACTAGTAAATGGGCCTTTACCACCCCAACAGACGGTACCACGCAAAAACAGACAGGTGTTACCACCCAACAAAAACAGACGGTACCCCATAGAACAGACAGAACTAAGTGTACCCTAAATCCTACCCCACGCGATCGGCTCCCTAATACATAAATACCCTGTGCCAGCCCCACAAAAGGGTGTATCATTCCCTAAAGTGGCAACCTTTGAATGACACAGACCTATTTATAGATGTCACGGCGTCTTACATCCTCAGAGGCAGACCGGGATCCATGCACGCACATGACCCGGTTGGAACGCACCATCAACACCCCTCGCCATTATCAGAATGAACCGCTTATAATTAGTTCAGTAAGCGTGCCCGGACCCTACCTACTGTTGGGTCATAGTTTTGATACCAGAAAGGGTTACTGACTAATATGGGTCCCACACAACAGATGACACAAGTAATTACCCATCCTAACCTTGTGTCCCCAGACTAACAGATTTCAGATTAACTTGTTTGCAAGTTTCAGGCATACAGAGTTCAGATTTACTAGTTCACAGATCAGAAAATCAAGTTAACAAGTTTTCAGACTAACGGATCAGATGTACAGATTTAACAGACTTACAGATTGTCTAACTTTGTAATTGGGCCTACAGATTCACGAAACAGGTTTGTTAAATTCATTAGTCCAATTGGTTTAACCCTATCCACCCAACACGTTTTAGACATCATATTTATCTCAGATTTGCATTAATTAAATATTAATGCACAGACCTCTCACATTAGGTCGGTAGCTTGTGGCCGCCGGATATGCCAGGCGGTTCCAGGCAGACTTCTGCCACAAGCCAGACCTAACCTCGTGTCTAAGCATATTTTAGTTATGCCTACGACCTCTCACATTAGACTGACAGTTTGCGGTCGCTGGTTAAGCCGGTTGGTTCCGGGCAGGCTTCTACCGCAAACGGAGTCTAACCTCGTGTCATAGCCACTTTATTCCATTACAGAAAATATCAGACTAATTATGTCCATTTAACAGATTTGACTTCTTTTCAAGTCGTAGCAGATTAAACAAATTAACATGTTTTACACAAATTACAATCATTCATCTTTTCAACAGATTTATCAGATTTAGCAGCTCAGGCGGTTCAACAGATTTAGCAGATTAGGCAACTCAACAGATTTGGCGGATTAGGCAAAATTAGCAGATTAGGCGATTCAACATATGTAACAGTTTAGGCAATTCAACAGATTAAATAGGTAACAGGTTTAGCAGATTAGGCAAAATTTAACATAATAAGCAGATAACAGTTTTAGCCGATTTAAACATTCCTTAAAGTCCTATTCACATATCTTGCCTAATTCATAAGGTAAGCCTAAACTTATATGCCCAAATTATGGTCATAATCCACCATATAACATATGTCCCAATTTTTAGTTAAACTTGCATAGCTCAGAATATTCTCCAAAAACCTTACATATAAATTATGCCAAATATAGGCATTGATTACAAAGCATGTCACATATCCAAAAAAAAAAAAAACCCTTTACTTAGGTGTACTCACACTTAATAATTATCCAATCTTAATATGGATCTTTACACCTAAGTTAAATGCAAATTAATTTTTTTTTTTTCAAATTTCAGACTATAATACATATATTGTATATCCAGATCTAGATCTTGAATTGCAACCTGTACTATGCATCCAAATCGATTACATGTTCACAGTTAAACTTTACGCCACAAATCCCAAGTCATATGTTAAATACACCTTATTTTTTAAATACAACATGCCCAATTATATATCTCAGATTTATGTTCTAAGTTCAACCTATGTTCTTTATGTTCTAAGTCACAATAATCCTCTCCTTCCAAGTCATAGATCGTCTTATACAATATGCCTCAAATTTATGTCCAGAATTACAACATGCGTTGTATACTCAAATTAGTTACAAAACAATTATGCCCAAATATGCCTCATTCAATATTCTTCCCAAATTTAGTGTTTACGCGTTCATCTCTTATGAGATCTGGCTCAGGCTCGTGGTAGCCTGGCTATCAAACAAAAAGAAAGAAAGGAGGAAGAAATACAGAACAAACAAAATAGTAAAACAGAGGAACAGATCTGATAAATAGAAAAAGGGCATAATCTCAGATTCAGAATCATTATCATGCTAGGATCATAATTAAATTTCATATCGGAAAATAACTGCACTTGCCTTTCATGGCTAAAGAAAAGGATTATAAATCGAATTTGATGCAGAAACGTTGATTAATCTTTTTCGATTGTTGTTGCAGCTCTAAACTTTAATTTGAATTGTGACTGAACACTTGAGATTAGATTTAGAGGCGACGGCTAGGATTTAAGAGAGAGTTTGGTAGCATAATGGTGTCATAGACAATATTTTATGAATTAGGGTTAGGTTAATCACATATTTATAGGTGTAGAGAGTGTTTCAGAACCATTAGATCACCCTAGAAGCCATCAGGTCCGTCCAACACATCAAAAATCGTCATTAGAACTCTCTAGAACACTGTGCAGGTTTCTGGCTCGACATGGGCGCACTTCCCAAGTGCGCCAGTGTATTTTTGTGCTGGCGCACTTCACAAGTGCGCCAGTGCATTTCTGGCCTGTTTCCGGTTTTTTTGCCTAACTTCGTTCGTCCATATCTTCTTCATACGATATCCGTTTTATGCAAACTCAGACTCTATCTCAAGCAGAATTCCGAGACGAATGCAATGGTGCAACCCGTTTCCTCTAATTCTTCTGTTATAATTTAATTATTCTCAGATTTGTTATTCTTATGTTCACAGAAAATACGGGGTGTTACAAATTTAATTATAGCAGAACTGTTGTTTACAAATCATATGAGATTCCATTGTTTTCTTACCATTTTTCCTAGCATTCTATGTATATTTTTTACAACAATAGGAGTCCTTTTGTGTACTTTTTTATTTTCAATTTGCAATTCACAAAGAATTAAAAAGAAAAAAATGAACATTACTACAATAAATTGACCTAAATTTAATGCTATTACTTTTAGCTAGGTTGAACAATACTACTAACCTCTTATAACAAAACCATTTACTTAAAAGCAGTAGGCAATACATATGTGCTAATAAACTCTAAATTTCTCATTTTCAATTCATGTGTATGTCTGATCATGTATAATGGTTGATCATAAACTATACAGTTAGTAAAGATTTCGACACAAGAATAAACAGTCTGAACATTTAGTATAAAAAGGAAAAATAAAAATAAAAATAGACAACAACCTGGGAGTATGCATTTTTATTTCCACCATAACCATAAATGCTTCAGTGTATAGTTTCAGTTCTCAAAATAAACAAAGTCCCTAACTTCAGTCTTTACACAATCAGAGTTATCTTGTTTTTTTATACAAAACTTCTACCGGTAAAAACTACTAGTTTTTCAGATAAATAGGACATCTACTGGGCCTTTTTCTTTTAAATCGACGATAGCTCAATCGCTATGCACAGTAATCCTTATAGTGTGAGTCTATAAAATACCATCAATGGTTAGAAGGAATCCAAGTTCCAGCACTTCGATCTAAGCCCTTCTAACCTAACTTCAATTTCAATAGATGTAAATGCAATTTAACATGCAAGTGTACAAGGATCAAATTTTTACTTTTTACATGCAATATTGTTCTAGTAACCGATTTCTTGTAGTCAAATATATATGGCAAAGCTAGTTACTGTAGTGGGTGTGGATATTCATCAAGATCCAACCACGTATTGTTTTCATTTCTTATAATATTAACACACCCCCCTTGATTTTAGGTTTCTCAAAATAGGTTGTTAGCAAATTTCATGTGTTAACATTCAGTTCAAATTGCACGTCGTGTATTGGTTAAAAATTTAAACTTATTTTAAGTATGTCAAGCATGCACATTCTATTTCGAAGGCATTAAATAGAAAAAATATTGGGTGATAACTAATCGGTCAAACTAGAAAAAATGCAGATTTTTACTTTAAAATTAAAATCATGAAAATTAAGCAGGAATCCTTTAGCAAATTAAGAATTACATTTAACACTATTAACCAATAATTAAATTAAGCGCACTTCAACATAGTTTTAAACAACTAGAACAATAAGACACAAATAATCAAAATAACATTCTGACAGCTTAAAACTTAACAAATGACCCAT
This sequence comes from Allium sativum, assembly GCA_030737875.1. Lineage (NCBI taxonomy): Eukaryota > Viridiplantae > Streptophyta > Magnoliopsida > Asparagales > Amaryllidaceae > Allium > Allium sativum. The sequence continues at coordinate 590,150,424 of CM060920.1, forward strand.
CTAAGCATTTTGCATGTTATATATAACACAGGTTTAATCATAGAATAGTGCTTTTCTTCAGTTTTATGACTTAATAAAATATCCATCATGGTTTAAAAATTTTCATCAACAAAAAATTGTTAAATAAAATTAAAATTTAGCTAGTGAAACCACTGATGTTTGCTTGTATGAGACTGTCCATCTCCTAACAAAATGGGTACTTTTAATAACTATCCATCATGGTTTTATAATAACCTTATTTAATTTTTATTAAACATAGTTAATTTTTACAGGATTTAAATATTTTTTTATAAAACTTACTTAACAAACACTTAGAAATTTCTTTTGGCGTTCCAAGCATGCAAAATGTCCATTGATACACTGCACTAAGTCACAATGATACTTTAACTTGGTCATAATATGTAACTCAACCATGAATCCATTCTGCTTATGTAACTCAAGCATGAATCTATGCTACTAAATAATGATCTGAATTAATCAGTTCCTTTCTCTGTTCATGTACTTTTAATAACTCGTATATAGGCTACTAAATATGACTTGTTATCCAAATAATTTCTCTAGCTTGCAGCAAAAGATCCCAAAAAATAAACAATTTATATTGCACGTGTGCATGTATATGAATTGAAAATAAACAATGCAATTTAGGCTAAACTTGAAAAGTAGAACAACTATTAGAGAACCATGTAAGCTTGTCTTTATCAAGCCGAGGCACAATGTTATGCTACTTTGATGTTTTAGAAAACATTTTATGGGCGAGCAAGTCTTAAGATGTATCCACAAAATCCGAGGGAGAAAGATAGTGCCAACCAGCTCGCTGAAAAAATGCATGTAGGTGAAGGCAAATCATGATTTACAAAATGAAAATAGTAATGCAAATATGATACATGATATAAAACTTCAAATGGAAACTGCAACATGAACATTTAATCATGGGAAAAAGGAAAATAAAATGCCTTTAGAGATTAAATTCTGATGAAATGAGCAAAAATCTATTAAGAAGAACTATGATGCCTTAACAATGTCTTAAGTAGCTGACTCACCTTTTATCTTATTTGGGTCTTATGTGGTTAGGACTAGGATCCTCCGAAGGTTTATTCCTTGGAGAGGAACCCAAGTCATGGGGCCCACCCTTATTAGTATTAAAGTAAGTCTTTGGGTCTTCTTTTTTTTAAAAGTGGTTAGGCATAAAACGGTTAACGGAGTAGGGTAGTTCGCGGGGGATGTCCACTTACTCTAGAAGCCTGTAAGGGCTCAGCTAGGGACATATTGGTAATTGAAGGATATATGGCCATCGCATGCTCACCAACTGTCTAATGGAAGTCTTAAGTGACATAGGTGTCCTACCGGGTAATATCAGTTAAGTAGTAACGTTCGCAATACTATCTCTCATATTACAAATGAGAGATTAGACTTAAGAACGTTAATGTGCTAGGACGGGGTTCTTAAAGGGCTATGAGTCCGCCTCAGAGTTATAAGAGGTTATAAAAATCCACTTTTAATAGGGCCATAATTAAGTGACCGAGAATGCTACCTCGTTAGGTATTTACCCTAAAGACACTAATGGGTGATTGACTTGGATATCCACCCCATGGGTTAGATATTTATGTTTGTTGAAATCTTGTGTGCCACGTAGACATACCTTGACATATGTAACCAGCTAAAAATATATGGTATTGGATTTCCATTACACTCGAAGTATATGTTATTTTTATCTGTGCAAACGTAATCCTTACAGGAACCAACGACCCGTTTAGAATGACTCTAAGTTTTGATGAGACTTTTCTAGGTCGAAATTTAGGCCCATTCCGGGCGGGGTGTTACAGTAACAACTACCGTTCATTTTACATTTTTTATGTTTTATTACATTCGGGTCGGAAGCCAATGGTTCATTTTTCCAGCAACTAACAAACTTTCTTTGAACAGGATTCGACCACGTTACGGTGTTGGACGCAAACTAAACGGTAACGTGGAAGAAAAGAGCTGCGAACAGTACCTAAATGTAATTTTCCACAGTTTCATTTATTTTGTTACAGGCATAAGATGTGTCATGTTCAACGTTTTTCTCAAGTATATTATATCAACGAATATAATGCAGCTCTTCATTGACTTTTATGAGGATGCTACAGTATAGGTAAATTTGTCTTATTTTCGTATTTGGAAACGTCATTGGTTTTGTCATATTGATTAGTGTAGTATAGATAACTATGGTGAAAATTAAGAGTTCTAAGTGCTAAGGTGGTTTAGTTAAATTTAATTTTTGATCTTTAACTATGATAGCAATGTGTAGCCATTATGATCTATCCGTTTTAGATATATAAGCTATAAAATCAAGGGATATGGGCTATAAAATTTTGTACTCTTTCAGACCAAATAATATTCCAATATATGTAAGTTATATTTCAACTCATGTCAATGCCACTCTAGTCAATATCAAAAGTTGCTTATCTTTCTCCAAAATAAAATTACCTTTTCAAGTAATCTGCTAGAGAATTTGAGAATATGAGCTATTTCGTATTGCAAAAATCATATGGAACTACCAAAAAAAATATTTGAAAATTTCTTGTTGGTTAAATGTGTAATTAAGAGGATATCAAATCTTCGTTTTATGGTTTAAGATTGGGAAATGAATTTGCACTACAAATTATTTTTAAAGAAAAAGATTACAAAAAGCAAGCTAATGATTTTTTGTTCAAGATTCATTATTCCCAAAGACCTATCTAAAGCAAAAAAATAAAAATTTATCTCAAAGAAGGACAATTTCACAGCAAATGTAATCTGCTTTGGATAAAATAGATAATTCAACAATTTTTGATGTTTCAGATTAATTTGTTGGAGTTTTATTACTTCTCTTCTGCAAAATAGTTATCATTTGTCAACTTTTAATTCACGTAAATTCTTTAAGTAACTTTTTGTATAAATATTTCTTTTCTTTGTATAAGACTTCGTTTTAGTGATTTATTGATTGTAAATATTATTTCGTTTTGGTTCACATATATAGTGGAGAGAAAATATAGAAACTTTTGGTGCAAATTTGGTAAATGCCAATCCTATTGATTTTTATAGCAATTAATGCATCATTAAATTTTGAAAACTGCCTCGGTTTTTGATCAAAAATTATCTGTCCAAATTTATGTTTGTTTCAGTTTCTTCAATTCGGGGATTTTCTTTTAAAGGACAAACTTAAGAAAAACTTTAGTGAGAAGTATGGAAGCTTTAAAATTTAGGGGCAAGGACAACTTTGAGTGTTAAAGTGGAATTCAGGGGGCCCATTGCCAATTCCACCTTTACACTAAAACTTGTCCTCCTCACTAAATTTTTAACTTCCCAAACTTTTCACTAAAAAATTTCCTAAGTTTCGCCTTCTACCTATTTTCCTCCTTCAATTTTTCCTTTTGCATATTTTTCTGTGCTCTAGATGACATATCAGTTAGGTGTATAAATGCATCATAAAATTTTGTTAAATGATATAAACTGAATGTATAATCTAAATTATTATGGATTTTCCACTCTTAAAAGCATGTCTACCAAAAATTATGCCAAAAAGTAAACACTAAAAAGGAAAAAATTGTTCTGTGCAAGAATTTTCATTTTGAAAGATATATATATTTTAGCCATTAAAACAAAACTCTGTTGTAAAGATAGCCATTTCACAGGAAATGTATTGCGTATTGAATTAAAGGTATTTTTTGTTAATAATTTTACAATATTTCAAAATAGTTCTTTGCCATTTGATGACTTTTTTTATAAAATTTAGTCGTCGTTATATGTTGTTTAAATTATTCCTATGATTCGGCTGACTGATTGTTACTCATGCCCAACTAAAATTTTGTACTAATTTTCCTTTTCTTTATTTTTAGTTTGAATTTCACCAAGAATTTTCGACATTTGAAATATAAATTAATTCATAAATTATCATCAAAATCCATATTTATAGCGTGTTTTGATACATAAATTTGGAATTATTTATTTTGGACATAGTTGAATATACTTATATGTGGATTTTAATTTAGAATTTGAACTTTAAATTTTGGTTTTGAACGTACTTGAGTAAAATTATAAAGGAAGTTCAATTTTGTAGATTTAAAATTTTAATATGAATGTTTGTAGAAATTTAAAGTTTAATTAATGTTCTGCAGTTTCCTTTGTATTTCGCTTAATATGTTCTGCCCTTTGTTGTATTATAGCTCTTGTGTATTTATAACATTCTACTTTGATGGTTTACTTAAACTATTTTCCTACATCACCTTGTTACGAATAAAAGGGTAAATGTAACTACAATTCGAATGGCAATACTCGAAATACGGTTACGGTAAAAAAAGAAAAGAAATAAATTGTGAAATAAAATTTACGTATTTTGCGTTAGCATTTAATTTAATTTTCAATTAGTTGTTGCTGAATTTATAACGCATTCAAAATATATAAACAACGGTTTCAATTCAGCTGTGTTCTAGCCAAACGTTGTAGAACCGTTCACTAGGAACGTTGTTCAACCTACTTACCCTGTTCAGCCCAGCATCAGATCCAACACAATATCTAATGAATATTGGCTTGAGATTTGGACGGTGGAAATCATTTGCCACCTGCCTTTGTTTTGCTTTGTTAACTCCACTTGTCCTTGTCGCTTTGCTGGGTGTAACGCATGTTGTCTTCTTTCTTTCGCTAGTCCCCCTTCTTTCTATTATAAAACGCGTACCCCTCTTTGTATGTTCATGCCACTATAAAACTTCCTTTCCTTAGACCATAACCAACAATCTGTTTTGTTCACTTCTTCTCTTTCATCCAAACAAACCACAACGCACCCAGCAATACAAAACTAGGCACAACCAGCCACAAACTACTTAAAAATATATTATATAATACAAAAAGTACAAAACAGCAAACACCCCTTCTATCCAATATTACCTCTTTTCACCGCAGCAAACAGTGTTTGCATGCTTTTTTATTATTAAAAGTTTATAGCGGAAACGTCTTTGCTGTTATAAATTTATAACGGTAAAGACTTTGTCATTATAAATTTATAATGGCAAAAACTTCACCGTTATAACCACCAAGATCTGTTCACTCAACCAGCCGCGAACCACGTCCAAACTAGCCACGGATGACTGAACAAGCCATAACTGGTTGCTCCGTGGCTTGTTTAGTAGCTGAACAAGTGTTATCATTTTAACATCCAATGGCTTTTCTCTTTCCCGGCTCAATTACCCCAAAATTTAATCGCCCAAACTCAGTTGTCCTTTTCTCAAAAATCAAATCTATTCCCAAATCACTATGCAAACTTCGGTCATTCACTGGTCAACGTCGAGCCCTCCTTCGTCGTCCACTTCCTCCAGTAGCACGGCTCTCCATTTTGATGCCGTCAACCGCCGCCACGACACGCCCTACTGCGGTATAACCTCCTCGCATCCATCGAGGCTATGATCGTAATTTAAACTGGGCATCAAGGCGTCAATCCTCCATCGCTGGTATTGCTCCTCGCAGCACAGAAGCGTGGACTGCTCAGTCCCTGTGTGTTTCGAAATCGGCTGCACCACTTGAGACCAGTCTCCGGCTAATCACGGCGCTCGAGTTTGCCTGGAGTTGTTGTTTCCTTTCCCGAAGCCGGTCAAGCCACCTTTGTCCATCATCTACTGGACGCAGCGTTGTCACCTACCAAATGTATGTTTATGCTTACGATTCAACTTATTTTAGGTTATATAACTTCAGATTTCACTAAATGTTATTGATTTGAGTTGTTTGATCTTGCATTTAATGTTGTTATCTGCTATCGTAGCCTTACTGCAAAATATAGTCCAGTGCATACTGTACATGCTTGAACCATATACATATATATACATATACATATACACATATATATATATATATGTTTACTTCACACATAATGTATGGTGTTTCATGGTTACTGGATTCAAAAATCTTGGACCACAATCATATTAACATGCATGGCCTGTTAGTATTAAGATACGACTTACTGGTTACTGCCTGATAAAAAAGTGAGAATTCAATAAAGTTCCCATCACGTTAAACAGAAATTTCAAGTTAAGAAGAATAGCTGATACCATAAATGCAATGCTATGGGTTGTAAGTTGTGGATTCTTTAAAATTTAAGGGTGACAGTGCCAAGACCGTACCATAAAAACAATATGCATAGAAAAATAATTTGCAACGGAGCATTGCTGTGACTTAGAAATAATAAGAACTAATTAGTGTTCATGAAAAAGCTTTGATTATCTTGATAATATAAAACGTTAGTGTTATGTAACGACGGTCGGAACAAAGCCCCCCTTCCTTGCGCGCATATGAACCGGCACACAACTCCCATATAACAAATGGAATTCCTGATGTTACGTGCCTGCAAACTCATATTTGTACATAATTCCTTAAATATATTCCTTGATGTGGGACTATTGTATCTAAACCATCGTTCCTTCTTAAGAACATGCGAGGCAATCCTAACAGTCTCCCCCTTGATTCGCATCCTACGAGTATCTTCTGAGAGCACTGCCTTGCCCGGTCCAGTCCGTAACCTTCGGCTCTGATACCACTGTTATGTAACGACGGTTGGAACAAAGCCCCCGTTCCTTGAACGCATATGAGCTGGCACACAACTCCCATATAACAAAAGGAATTCCTGATGTTACGTGCCTACCAACTCATATTTGTACATAATTCCTTCAATATATTCCGTGATGTGGGACTATTGTATCCAAACCATCATTCCAACATGCGAGGCAATCCTAACAATTAGTACTTTTGCTAAGAACAATTGTTATATATATATATATTCCCAAGAATTGTACGTTTTATTTGTATTTTTTATTTCTCGTTAACATGCCTACTAGTTAATCAGTGATATTTGATATGTTTTTCTATTGTCGTAGTGTCCCACTGCTTTTACAATTAAATTGCCCACTAGACCCGTATCTATTGGTGCATGCATCTGCATATTTTATCGCGTATATAGTCATATACATATGTATATGTTGGCACCATATATAGTTAAATACAAGAGTAGGTAGGACAGTGCATGATTATTGTGTCATGCCTTATAACAGAAGAAAGAAAGAGAAAAGAAATAAATGCACTGGAGTAGTAGAAATAAAAGCATCGCAGTAGTGGATATTAGATTATATATGTCGGCCAGTCAATTATGTATATTATATATGTCGGCCAGTCAATTATAAAAGCCCAATCATTCATTTGTACATTATATAAACCACGTTACATCTGTACAATTTTTTTTAAGAAAAAAGGAAAATAACAAAGTTCTTCTTTTCAAAACTGTGCAAACTCTTTCTTGGTATCAGAGCGCCTCAACATTGCCTAATGGCTATAAGATTCACTCTTGCAAACAAATCACACAGCAGTTAGTGTGATAAGTTCTCTCCTCAGATAATTTTCATCATTGGAGAGAGTGAAGAGGCATTCTGATCATCAGTGCCTCGCCAACGGTAAATCTACAGATCAGTTTCAGGCAAAGCTGTTGATCTGCATATTAACTGTGACTGCATCTGAATCAACAGATCGCCAGTCTTCATTTTGGTATCAAGAAACGTCAAAAAGTGGAGAAAAAGCTTCAAGAAACTCAACTGTGTCGTCCAGTGATTCAATTCAGAGAATATTCCTTCAAAGAATCCCTTTGGTTGCTTACAGTTGATCTTCGAAACTAATTCTTCTCCCAATTTGCTAGAGATAATAACATCTATTTTGAATTTTATCCAAAACATTGCTTGGTTAAAGATATACTGACTAAAGATGTTTTATTGCAGGGTGATTCTGTTAATGGCTTATATAAGTTTAGGTTTAATGATTGTAAAACTCTTGATAAATGTCAGCCATATTATGCTACTGTTAATAGTGTTGAAAGTAATGTAACCTCTAGTAGCAAATCTATTCTTGACATGTGGCACTATAAACTAGGCCATCCTAGTATAAATATAGTTAAGAAAATTCTTCTTGACAATAAAATACCATTTACTGATGTCAATTTACCTCATGTATGCACCTATTGCCAAATGGGAAAGAGTCATAAATTGCCTTTTCCAAATTCTGCATCCAGTTACAAACCATTTGAACTTATAGCAGCTGACCTCTGGGGTCCAGCTCCTATAAATTCAGATTTTGGATACAAATATTACTTGTCATTTATTGATGCATGTACTAGGTACACATGGCTGTTTTTACTAAAGTCCAAATCAGAGACACGTAGTATTGTTGTCAATTTTGTTAAGATGATTGAAAATCAATTCAACACCACCATTAAGACTTTTCAATCTGATGGTGGAGCTGAATTTAAACCAATCATCAATTTTTTTTAAAATAAGGGTATAAATCATAGAATAACTTGTCCATACACCTCTGAACAAAATTGACTGATCGAGAGAAAACACAGACACATAGTTGAATCTGGTTTAACACTGTTAGCACATGCTTCTTTACCCCTAAAATTTTGGTCTGAAGCATTTACTTCGTCTGTTTATCTTATAAACAGAATGCCTACTAAAGTACTTGATGGGATAAGTCCACTAGAAAAGCTATACAACGTCAAACCAAACTATGGTCAACTTAAAATGTATGGGGTGTCTATGTTTCCCTTATTTAAGACCCTATAACTCTCATAAACCCGACTTTAGATCAAAGCCATGTACTTTTATTGGTTACTGTTCTAATCAAAAAGGGTATAAGTGCATTGACTCTAGTGGCAGAATTTATATAAGTAGGAATGTTGTTTTTAATGAGTCTATATTCCCATACAAAGAGTTAAGTATGAAAACTTCAAACAAAGTGATCAATCCAAAAGTGACAATACCTGAAATGCCAATTTTGGACAATAACTGGAGTACTGAAGATGGTGCCATGGCTGTTGATGCTCAAAATCATCTTCAACAAAGTCAAGATCACATTGAACCACCCAGTCTCGCCTATGATTCACCTGTGCCATGCCAAAGTGAACAGAGTTCATCAGAAACCGACAGTAATAACACTCCTGCCAGAAGTAATAATGATGAAAGATCATCAACTAGAAATACAAATCAAACTGATGAAAGTTTACCATCTGACTCCAATCAGAATAAAGCGAGCCATCCTATGATGACAAGAGCCAAAAGCGGCATCTTTAAACCCAAAATTTACTCTGCCACAATCATTACTAACGAACCAGCAAATTATGATCAAGCTGCTAAGGACAACAACTGGAGAAAGGCTATGCAGGAAGAATACGCTGCCCTAATCAGAAATAACACATGGGAATTAGTGTATCCTCCTCAAAATAAAAATATCATAGGATGTAAATGGACTTATAAACTGAAAAGAAACTCTGATGGCACTATAAACAGGTACAAAGACAGATTGGTGGCAAAGGGGTTTAACCAAGAATATGGGTTCGATTTTAATGAAACTTTCTCTCCAGTGATCAAGCCATTAACAATCAGGTTAATATTTATGTGGCCTTGACCAAAGGATGGAAAATAAAGCATTTAGATGTCAATAATGCTTTTTTAAATGGAAAATTGCAAGAAGAAATATATATGCAACAGCCACAAGGATTTACTCAAAATAATGCACAAGTTTGCAAACTCAACAAAGCCATTTATGGACTCAAACAAGCCCCCAGAGTATGGTTTGAAAGACTGAAACATACTCTGGGCACTATGGGTTATCAATCAACAAAATCTGATCCATCCCTCTTTACTAAATTTACTGATTTATCAATATCATACATACTTGTATACGTTGATGATCTTATTATTACAGGTTTAGATGAAGCTGAAATTAAGCACCTAACAACTCAGTTAGACAAGCAGTTTTCTATTAAAGACCTGGGTGATGTCTCATATTTTCTGGGCATAGAAGTAAATAGAAGATCAAATTCTGAGATACATCTCTGTCAGAAAAAGTATATTTTAGAATTATTGATCAAGACTAAAATGCAAAATGCAAAACCACAGCCAACACCAATGATATCAAATCAACACTTCTCTAAAAACAGGGGAGAAGACATAACTAATATTAAACAGTATAGAAGTGTTGTAGGTGCATTACAATATGCAACTATAACACAACATGATATTTCATTTAGTGTTAACAAGGTGTCTCAATTTATACAGAATCCCCTGGATGAGCATTGGAAAGCTGTGAAGAGGATTCTCAGATATCTTAAAGGGACAATCAATTATGGACTTACACTAAAAGCTAGCAAACAGTTAGATATCATAGCCTATGCTGATTCAGATTGGGCATTAGATATTGATGACATAAAATCAGTGACATGTTACTGTGTTTACATTGGGAACAACTTGATATCGTGGTGCTCGAAGAAACAACCCACAATTTCTAGATCAAGTGCAGAAGCCGAGTACAGAAGCCTGCTAATACTACAGCAGAAATACTTTGGCTACAATCAATGCTTAAAGAGCTAAAGTTAATCACTTAGAGAAAGCCTATTATTTGGTGTGACAATCAAAGTGCCACACATATGTCTGCTAACCCTATACAACATGCTAGAACTAAGCACATAGAAATAGATATTTATTTCGTTCGTGAGCAAGTTCAGAAGGGAAAGTTACAGATCAATCATATTCCTACTTATTATCAAAAAGCAAACATATTTACCAAGTCACTTTCAACCAAAAATTTCTATCGATTAAGAGACGAGCTAAAAATCAAAGGATAATACGACCTGACTGGCTAGAGACAGTGCTCGCACTCACTATTGCTGACTTGATGTTTTTCTCGTGTCGATCTACTCTGAGGAGTCAATCTTTACCAGAATCCAAGCAAATTAAGGACCACCTTGCGCCGATCTACTCTGGAGAGTCAACTATTGCCTGGATAAACGCAAATTAGGGTTCATCTTCAACCCTAGCAGTGAATTAAGGGCATTCTCATATCGGTCTACTCTGGTGAACCATCTTTTATCAGAATCAACGCAAATTAGGGTTCGTCTCCAACCCTAACCCTAATTTGCAAGGGGGAAATAAAAGCACTGCAGTAGTAGAAATAAAAGCATCACAGTAGTGGATATTAGATTATATATGTCGGCCAGTCAATTATGTGCAAAGTAATCGGGTTCATTCTTTTTTATACCCGTTCTCATAACTCACTACATAAATGGGCCTGGAGTATGCTCAGCCCAATCATTCATTTGTACATTAAATAAACCACGTTGCATCTGTACAATTTTTTTTAAGAAAAAAGGAAAATAATAAGGTTCTTCTTTTCAAAACTGTGCAAACTCTTTCTTGTAACACATGTAGTGATTGCTTTAGTTGGCACTATTGGAATTTTATTGTTCACTTGACTATGCTACCTTGTTGTTAGATTTTCCATGAGACTTTCCCAACCATGCATGTTGAACCATTATATTTTCTGCAAGTAGTCCTATAACTAAACCAAGTTGCTTCCTGTCCTTCAATTACTTGCGCATACCGATACTGTTATGCGGTTTTCTCGCAACAAGCCTATATAGTTCCCTTTTTATACCTAGTTGTAACTTGCCACCTTTCCTTACATTGGCTCGTTGATAGGATTTAATTATTTGGCCCTGAATGCATACACATGCGTGATTTAAAACCAGCGTGCTTCCCATGCTGACATTTGTTATATACATACATATATTATTAAAGTTGCTAGACCATGTAATGCCACTTAGCGTCCTGTTTGCTTCGCGCATGTTCTATGATCCATTGGTATGTTAGTTGGCATAATCACAGGTAACATACTCGAGCCGTTTAAATAAATGTTGGGATTAAACTAATTATATTTTGTGTTTATCGAAGTTTTCTAACTTGAAATAAGTTTAATCCTGATTCATGTGTTTTGTGTATTTTGCATGGAACGCGCGGGTTAAGTCCGAAGTGTTCCAGGTTTAGAGATTTCAGCTCGCACCAAATTGGAGCGGCACATGCGCACGCTATGCTTGGAAAGAGAAACCTTGTTAAAGACATTTATGTATAGAGATTTATATTATTCTTCCGCTATGCAATAAATTTGTATGACTGTGATAATTTATATAAAATTTTATCCCACTGCAAAACTTTTGTACTATGTGATTATGTGTCAATTCCTTTTAGACCCTGTAAGCAAATAACAATCTGTCATTTTTAACGTTTCGAGTTGGTTAAATTGCCAACTTGAGACGGGCAAAATGCCAGTTCGTTACTTCTGGTATCAGAGCTTTGGTTCATGCAAAGCTTGGCTTGTTGTGACTAAAAACTCATTATAGATAAGGTAGAAATAACTTATAATGAGCGGAATTGATACTAGAATCAGCAGATTTCAAAGAAAAATAAAAATTTTGGAAAAAATTTCAACAACAAAATATTTTTGGAGAAAATTTGGAAATAAAATATTTTGAAAGAAAATATTTTTGGAAATAAAAGCTTCTTTTGTCTCTTTGCAGTAAGGATTTTCAAAATCGATCGACGAGTGTTCAAAGAAATATAAGTAAGAATGAATCGGGTTTTTCCAAATATTTTGAAATCATCGAATAAATACTAAGTGGTTTGTGGAAAAGAAAAGAAGAATCCGAGACTAGAATGAAATCTCAAGATAATTGAAATGGAAGTTTTCACGGCAATTAATTTAAGAACATTGTTTTAAAAGTGATTTTATTAAGTGCGGGTTTGGAAAGTACATTAAAACTTTGTAAAGTTGAAACTTGACAAAGCAGAATTCGATCGATATCCGATTTAAGGAGCGGTTGACAAACGTGAATTGATACTGAATTTGACTCGGATCATATTTAAATTTGTATTGCTTTCCTTGTAACCGATATAATTATTTTCGTCTTATTTAAACACTTTTATTTTTAAGCCTAGTTTACACCAAATTTGTTTTACTAATTTATTCAACCCTATTGTATACCAAAACTATTATTTTCTTAAAAGTACACTTTTCCATATTTTCTTAAACTAGGTTATTTTTTTAAATTTTATCTGTTTGTACCAAGTTTATGTTTTTCCTAAATTATTTGTATATAGCTATTATCTACTTTCAAATTATTTATATTTGATCATTTTATTTGAACTTAGTATTTTATTAAACTATTTGTATTTAGCTTTTATTAAATTCTTTGTCTCGCTTAAGCTCCTTGGTATTTAACAAATTATAATATTTTAAATATCTATTTTATTTAACCTTATTTAAAATTGTTTTGTCAAGCTTATCTTCTATTAAATCATTATCTTTATACCAAACCAATTTCATTCAAAAAGAATTTGTTATTTTACTTAAACCGTTTTTTGGTACCTAATTATTTTATTTGAACTATGATATTTAAAGCTTTCTATATTAGTCTCTTAAGTAAATTTATTTTCCCAAACCTATTATTTTTCTCGAACTATTTAAATGCAATCATTTTGGAGAATGTACGCAATTTTATTCCGAACAATTTTGGTCCGAGTAATTGAATATGAAGTTTCGATTGACCACATTATATGTGATACATAAATCCAAATCAAAATTGATTTTAGATAATAAGATCGATTTGAGAATATGGACTTGGATTTGAAATAATATTAGAAATCGGAAAGGGTTTGAGATTGAAATGAAAATGCTAAGAAATTTGATATAAAGTTTTTGAAACTTGCATGAAATACAAGGAAGCGATTGATTCGAAAACTATTGTTTTGGGAAGGTAATTTATTAGAAATGGAATCTTATATAAGGGAATAGATATAAGAATGGTATGTTTGAAAACATGATTTGAAACCTTATGCGAATTGGCATTGATATAAGTGCGATATATCGAAATGTGAAATGAAGTACTATATGAATATAGTATCATATGTTTTCAAAACCAAAGATACGAGGAATACCTTATATCGAAAGTCGCGAAGGTGCTGGAACTCCAAGGGAGTGTCCATTTTGAAAGTCGCGAAGGCGCTGCAGCTCCTTGGGAGCATCCATTGAAAAACCGCAGCTGCGTTGGACTTTAAGTTTTGGATAGTCCATGGAATTGATGCCTGTGCGATGGGTACATGTACATGTCTTATATTATGATGATTGATTTTCTAGCGTAATTCGTGGGGCGCGATGCCTACAGCACAAGCGACTCCACTAGGATAGTGGCTCAACCGCCGAGTAACTGCGATCCGGATGCCACAACGTAATTTGAGGGGTCACGAGGATAGCAGCATAACCGCCATGCCACTGCAATCTTTGGAAGAACCATGGTGAGATTCACGGGGTGTAATACCTATGGCTATGAGCGACTCTATTGCGATAGTAGCGTAACCGCTGTGTAGCCGCGATCCATGAGGGAAGTATTTTTCATACCTATTTTCCTAAAGAAGTTTTTCAAGTATTTTCACTGAGAGTTGAAACAAGTATATTTAGTACTTGTAGATTTTAGTCACGCGCCTAATCAACGCATGTCTAAAGTCTGCAAGAACGACAATGAACTTGTTAGGATTTGAATTATCAAGTATTGTGAACTTTAAGTGAAAATCAGTATTGAAATTAAAACTTACGTACTGCAACCCGGTAAATTAAGAAAGAGCATTTTTAATATTTTCCAAAATTCACAGCATTGAAATTTTATATTAAGGAAGAAAGATCCATCTTACTTTAAATTTTGGAAATTATGTTTTGAAATTCTCGGGTTTCGAATATACATCTTTTGCGATCTAACAAGCTGAAACAAAATTGACATTATGCATGAACCCATCTACGTGTGTTAAATGAACTAATATAATGATCGATTTGTACCTATGCTTAACCTGATTTGTAAATAATAATACGCAACTAAACTATTTTCTTAAAAATATGTTCTGGTGATCAAATTTCACTTAAGAAAACTGAAGATGATTCTGATGCTACTAAGAAAAGAAATCAAGTATAGGTGGTTTAAATCACAACAATTGTCTGAGTGGGGGAGAAGACAGATTTTCCCCACTTGAGCGATATGAACAAATCCAGTAAAAATTTCATTAACAAATATAATAAAGGAAATTTTATTCGCGTACCCATGATTGAACTGATAATACTTGTGCCCTTGTGGCTTTTGATTTTCCCTTGGCCTAGACTAATCATTTAATATTGAATCGTTGTTCTTGATTAAGGTCATGTCTACCCTTGTATCTTTATGAATTTGGGAAACTATCTTGATTCAAACAGTTGTAGTGTCATTTATGACCTTTTCTCTTAACTTGGCTGATTATTTTGATTCGAACTATTATACCTTTTGATGCTCATTTGGTATTGAACTTCTGTTGTGTATCTCCACTTGTATTGAGCATACGACCTGGTCCTTCTATGCATACCCTTCGTGTTGTTGTTGAACGAAACCGTGATTGAATTCAAACTAGATATGACTTTGATTTGTAAAAAATATTATGTTAACGGAACTTCAACGAATAAAATTTGAAAGTGTATAAAATGTAGAATCTAACTTGTGCAAGAAAATTGAATTTTTAAACGTTAATTTTGAGGATTTGGTCCCGAAGATTTTGAAATCAATGTTTGGAATCAATATATGGAACAATACTGGTTTGAAACACACGTATACTAAATCATAGTGTGTAGCGCAATGGTAGTTTTGAATAAAAGGTTTCAAGAGATTTTCCAACTAATCGAGTAATGTATCCTTTTCAGCAAGATTGATATTTGAAATAAGTATGAAAAAATCCTATATTATCATATAAAGGATTTTGAATTGAGAAATGTTTGAACTAATGTTTGTAAAAGGGAAGAATATGACTATATGAATTATAAATGATTTCAAAGATATCGATTTGAAGTTCCTGAAAATTTTATTGGGAATCTTTTGAAACTATATCGAAATGTAATTTAATCTTAATTGATATAACTTATATAGATTATACATGATTTTCCTAAGCTTTTAAAAATTGGAAAGCTTACTTGATTTGAAAAGTTGATAAGAAAACCGTATTGATCAAATTTGATTTCCAATTATTGAATGAGAATCTAAATTCCAACTATTTTGGATATGACGAATGGTTTATAAAAGTGGTTTCAATGACTAAAATCCCGATATTTTGAAATGTTTAGAAAACAAAAAATATTTGTAAATTCTAGTTGCGAAATGATTTACAACTTCGGGAAATGAAATGATTTGATTTGTTCAAGTAACCCATGACTAAACCGAGGTGTGATTTGATTGCGTGCAATGGGTGGTACTTATTACCCCGTCATGTGGGAGAACCTCTCAAACTAATATATAGTTTATTTGAATTCGTTATTATATGCTTGAATTTTGAAAGCGATGTTGGTTTTGAAATCCCGAAGTGAAGTTTAATTCTATAAGAAAGAAATGTATAGTACTACAATGGTTTGAAATGGAAAGGGATTCTAAGCCTGAGAAATCATTTGAAATTTCAAATGTTTGGAAATATGTGAATATAGCAATTTACATAGTATTCTCATTCAACTTACCCAGTTTATACTTTTACTTAACTTATCATCTCATTAACTATATATTTGCGTTTGTACCTACGATTAATCCTTTTCCAGTTCTTTCACTTATATTATTTTACTATTTTATTGTTTTCTCAATTTCTTATATTTAACCATTTTATTTTAACTTTTTAAGGCTATCTTATAGTAAACTTTTTGAATTTTATAAAAACCTACTTTTAATCAAAACAACTTATTTCAAAATAATTTTACCGTTTTTAAACTACTTTTACTTGAATTACACCGTACTCTGAACATAGCTTTCTTTTACATTTTTATAGAAAATTCCCTTCTTTCGTTTAATACGACAATTTAAGTTTTGCTTACAATAGTTCTGATATAAGAAGTTTTACCAACTTAGTGTATGATACAATTTGTGTTTAATCTATTAAGAACCTTTTTATAAATTTTCAAACTTATAAAAATTTAGTAAGTATTTTGATTTAATAAGTTTATTTTATTTATATATTTGGTTTCAATAAATTTCACAAGTAAAATTGTTTTACGTAAGTATAAATTTTACAACTCTCCTTTTCGAGGACGAAAAGATATAAGTGGAGGAGATTGTAGCGACCCAGAATTTTCGACGTTTGAAATATAAATTAATTCAGAAATTATCATTAAAATCAATATTTATAGCGGGCTTTGATAAAGAAATTTGGAATTATTTATTTTGGACATAGTTGAATATATTTATATTTGGATTTTAATTTAGAATTTGAACTATAAATTTTGGTTTTGAATGTATTTGAATAAAATTATAAAGGAAATTCCTTTTTGTAGATTTAAAATTTTAATATGAATATTTATAGAAATTTAAAGTTTGAATTAAACGGTCTACAGTTTCCTTTGCATTTAGCTTAATATATTGTGTCCTTTGTTGTATTATAGCTGTTGTGTATTTATAACATTTTGCTTTGATGGTTTACTTAAACTATTTTCCTACATCACCTTGTTACAAATAAAAGGGTAAATGTAAGTTTAATTCGAATGGTAATACTCGAAATACGGTTACAGTAACAAAAGCAAAGAAATAAATTGCGAAATAAAATTCGCTTATTTTACGTTAGCATTTAATTTAATTTTTGGTTAGTTGTTGCTGAATTTATAACGCATTCAAAATATGTAAACAACGATTTCAATTCAGTTGTGTTCTAGCCTAACGTTGTATAACTGTTCACTAGAAGCGTTGTTCAACCTACTTACCCCGTTCAGCCCAACATCAGATCCAACACAATATCTAATGAATATTTGGTTAAGATTTGAGTGGTGGAAACCATTTGCCACCTGCCTTTGTTTTGTTGCGTTCTCTCTATTCGTCCCTCCCGCTCCGTTGGGTGTAACACGTTTTGTTCTTTTTTTTTCCGCTAGTCTCCCTTCTTTCTATTATAAAACGCGTACCCCTCTTCGTATGTTCACGCCACCATAAAACTTCCTTTCTTTGTCATTTTAACATCCGATGGTTTTGCTTCACTTTCCCAAATCAGTTACCCCTTAATTTAACCACCTAAACTCAGTTCTCCTTTTCTCAAAAATCAAATCTATTCCCAAATCACTCTGCCTACTTCGGTCATTCACTGTTCAACGCCGAGCCCTCCTTCGTCGTCTACTTCCTCCAGTAGCACGACTTTCCTTTTTGCTGCCGTCAACCACTGCCGCGACACGACTTTCTATGGTCCAACCTCCTTGCGTCCATCGAGCATAAAGATCGAAATAAACCTAGGCACCCAGGCTTCAGTCCTCTACCGCCGCTATTGCTTCCCATAGCACTCGAAGCGTTGACCGCTCAGTACTTGTGTGTTTCAAAATCTGCTGTGCCACTTAAGACCAGTCTCCGTCTAATTGCGGTGCTCGAGTTTGCCTGGAGTTGTTGTTTCTTTTCCCGAAGCCGGTCAAGCCACCCCTGTTCAGCATCTACTGGACGCAGCGTTGTCACTAACCAAATGTAAGTTTTTTCTTATGATTCAACTTATTTCAGGTTTTATAACTTTGGATTTCACTAAATGTAATTGATTTGAGTTGTTTGATCTTCATTTCCGGTTGTTGCCCGTTGTCATAGCATTACTACAAAATACAGTGTAGTGCGTACTGTACATGCTTGAACCCCATATAGTTACTTGTTAGACCACCACAAATATATATATATATATATATATATATATATATATACAGGGGCGGAGCCACCTTTTGCTGAGCTTGGGCCATAGCCCTATGTGGATTTATAAAATACTGGCAAAAAGGAGTAGGCGACACCAAGTAGCCCTGGATCGAATTCATGTATGGCCCTACCTGAGCTGTTTGGCTGGATCCGCCACTGTATATATATATATATGATTACTTCACACATAATGTATGGTGTTTCATGGTTATTGGATTAAAAAATCTTAGACCACATTCATATTAACATGCATGGCCAGTTAGTATTAAGATATGACTTACTTGTTACTGCCTGATAAAAAAGTGAGAAATTCATTAAAGTTCCCATCGCGTTAAACAGAAATTTCAAGTTAAGAAGAATAGCTGATACCATAAATGCAACGCTATGGGTTGTAAGTTGCGGATTCTTTAAAAGTTAAGGGTGATAGTCCCAAGACCATACCATAAAAACAATATGCACCAGAGCATTGCTGTGACTTAGAAATAATGAGAATTGATTAGTGTTCATGAAAAGCTTTGATTATCTTGATAATATAAAACATTAGTACTTTTGCTAAGAAAAATTGTTTATATATACATACATACATATATATATATTCCCAAGAATTGCACGTTTTATTTGTATTTTTATTTCTCGTTAACATGCCTACTAGTTAATCAGTGATATTTGATATGTTTTCCTATTGCCCTAGCGTCCCACTGCTTTTACAATTAATTTACCGACCAGACCCGTATCTATTGGTGCATGCATCTGCATATTTTATCACGTATATTTTCATATCCATATGTATATTTTAGCACCATATACAGTTAAATACAAGAGTAGGTAGGACAGTGGATGTTTATTGTGTCATTCCTTATAACAGAAGAGAGAAAGAGAAAAGGATATCCTATTTGACTTGAACTTGAAACACATGTAGTGAGTAATTCAGTTGGCACTATTGGAATATTTTTGTTCACTTGACTATGCTACCTTGCTATTAGATTTTCCATGAGACTTTCCGAACCATGCATGTTGAACCATTATATTTTCTGCAAGTAGTCCTGTCACTAAACCAAGTTGCTTCCTGTCCTTCAATTACTTGCACGTACTGATACTGTTGTGCGGTTTTCTTGCAACAAGCCTATAGTTCCCTTTTTATACTTAGTTGTAACTTGCCACCGTTCCTTATATTGGTTCTTTGATAGGATTTGATTATTTGGCCCTACATGCATACACATGCGTGATTTAAAAACAGCGTGCTTCCCTTACTGGCATTTGTCATACACATACATATATTATTAAGTTTGCTAGACCATGTAATGCCACTTAGTCTCCTGTTTGCTTCACGCATGTTCTATGATCCATTGGTATGTTAGTTGGCGCAGTTATGGGTAACATACTTGAGCCATTTAAACAAGTGTTAGGATTAAACTAATTATATTTAGTGTTTATCGAAGTTTGCTAAATTGAAATAAGTTTAATTCTGACTTGGGTGTTTTGTGTATTTTGCATGGAACGCTCTTGTGATGACTGCATATAACCCCCGCACTAAACAAGAGGAATAATGCAGTGAAGGGTGTGCCAGGCAACAATGGACGTCATTAGAGTAGGTAAACAACGTCCAAACCTTTCGTAGAAGTCACAGCGCAAGGATAAAATGTAATGGAACATATATAACAAGTAATAGTAATGTGGCATCATATAGCAAACTTTAGAAAACTTTCTCAACATCATGAAAGGTTATCCAACTGATACCAAAGTTTGTACATAAGTCCTCACTACAAAACTCATAGAGCACTTAAACAGCGGAAGCAGAAATACTAGATAGTAATTGAAACTGGTTCGCTAGCCTCCTGCTTGCCTTCGCACAGCAGCATCGTCCTCACCAATCACCTGTAATCTGCTACTTAGTCTGCCCATCCACAAACGGATAAACAACCCAAGGTAATAAGAGGAGATATAAAACCTTAAGTCAGACAACAGTCTTAGTGAGCGATAAAACAGTTAACAAACTTCAACAATAAAGTATATGAGAAGGGATAGATAAACATACTAATCTACCCACAATACCAGAGAAGAACTCAACCTTATGTTACCCACATCAGGCAGTGATAGTCTTTACTTTATAAACAATTCAACCATTCATCCATGGAAACCAGAACAATCATTCAATCATGATAAAGCACTCATAACATCCAGATTATGGCTTACCACCAATTTATACCATTAACAGAAAGAGTACCTCGCACCACGATGTCCAATAAGGAAATAAAAAACTAAAACAATTCTCATATCCCTCACCCCCTATTTATACCCTCCCATAAGCACACTAATGGGCCTCTCCATTCAGCCCATTACGGCTTACCAAATCTGGACAGCCAACTGAAAAACCTTAAAACAACGATTCCTTCCAAACTGCTAAGCTAAATCTTTAATGTAACACTCTACGAAAAGGCAATCTTCAATTCCTTTCCAATGGCATAGGTCTCACCCTCTAATTCAACATGAGTCAATGGTTATGCCCTGTACAAGACTGACAAGGGCAAAATGGTCCTAAGCAAAATCGGTAAAAAAAATTAACATGTCTCCCATCCCCTTAAGCAACATACCAAAGGATGAGAATGATCCAACCCTTAGGGAATAAAAAATAAATATTTTACGATCCTTCGATACATAAAATATGGGTTGTTACATTCTCCCCCCTTAGGAATTTCGCCCCCGAAATTCCAAGCAAACACAAACAACCACAACAATTCTGCATGCCTATCATCCATGAAAGGCCAATTCTATCATCCAAACTAGCAACCATCAAGCCATGCATCCATAACCTTATCCTAGCATAAAGAATTCTATCAGACAACAACAAGATACAACGACATAACGATTACAAGATTAAATGGTCCTTCTGACGAAGAGTTCTGCATGAGTCGCCTTCATACTCTCTTCCGTCTCCCATGTACAATCGTCGCCATCTTCACTCCAATGTACCTTGACTAGCTTAACCATTTTCCACCTTAGCTGTTTTGTGTCATTTCCCACAACACGAAGAGGATTACGAGGTTTCACAACTGCGGTTTCAATTTCTAAGTCTTCGTACTGTTCTAGAGGTACCACCATATTCGAATCATGCACAAACTTCCGTAGAAATGACACATGGAACACATTATGCACACTTAACATATTCTCTGGTAACTCCAATCTATATGCCAGCTTTCCAATTCGCTCGACTATTGGAAAAGGTCCAACAAACCTCGGAGCAAACTTTCCTTTACTTCTGAATCGAACCACATGCTTCAACGACAAAATCTTCGCGAAAAACATATCGCCAATGTCGAATTCCAAATCCTTACGACGCTTGTCGGCGTAACTCTTCTGACGATCTTGGGCCGCCTCCGTTCATTTTCGAACGATCTCGATACAATCCGAGGTCTCTCTAATCATCTCTGGCACAAGTCCCAACTTATCTCCAATTTCTAACCAACAAGTTGGAGAATTACACGGCCTCCTATACAACGCCTCGTATGGTGCCATCCCAATGCTAGACTGGTAGCTATTATTATACGCAAACTCAACTAGATGCAGATGGTCTTCCCACGATCCTCCAAAATCCAACACACAAGCTCTTAGGAGATCTTCCAAAACTCGATTGACCCTCTCGGTTTGACCGTCAGTTTGGGGATGATAAGCCGTACTTAAGCAAAACTCGGTTCCCAAGGCTTCTTGAAAACTTTTCTAAAATACACTCGTAAATAATGGATCTCGGTCACTCATTACTTTGGGACACCATGGAATCGAACTATCCATTTTACATAAAGTTCGGCTAATTTCAACACCTTCCTAGTCGATTTGATAGGAATGAACCTTGCACATTTGGTTAAACGATCTACAATGATCCAAATCACTTCAATCCCTGCCCTGGTTCTAGGTAGTCCATCGATAAAATCGATTGATACTTGCACCCACTTCCATGTAGGAACTTCCAATGCCTGAAGTAAACCACTCGGCTTCTTCTGTTCAGCTTTCACTAACTGACAGTTCATGCACTTGGAAATGAATTTTTCGATATCTCTCTACATCACCTCCAAGTAGTAGACTCGCTTCATATCCTGATACATCTTATCACCACCGGGATGAATTGTCAACTTCGGGTGATGACATTCTCTCAGAACCTTGTCTCTCAATCCATCTATATTAGGAATGGCTAATCTCCATTGCTTTCGAAGCCAATCTTCTCGATCGACCTCGAACTCCTTATCTTTTGGTTCCAATTTCTAGATGAACTCGACAAGCTTCGCATCTTTCTTTTGGCTCTCGCCAATCCTTTCGATAATAGTATGTCTTATCGACAAGCTAGCTAACATTTCAGGTTCCAATTAACACCTTGGCCTGAAGTCGAACATTGCCAAGCACTCAAGCCTCTTCCATTCCAAAAACATCGCTCCTAAACTTGCGTGTCTTCGACTCAATGCATCTGCAACCGCGTTGCCTTTGCCGGGAGTATAGGCTATACCAAAATCATATGATGCCAGAAACTCTAACCATCGTTGCTGCCGAAGATTCAAATCCTTTTGGGAGAAAAGATACTTCAACGACTTGTGACCCGTAAATAACTCAAATCGAACTCCCAATAGGTAATGTCCCCACATCTTCAGAGTAAAGACAATCGTCGCTAACTCTAAGTCATGAGTTGGGTAATTTCTCTCGTGAGGCTTCAGCTATCGACTCGCGTAGGCCATAACCTTATCCTTCTGCATTAGCACTGCTCCAAGCCCAGTACCACATGCACCGGTTTATACTACCATCTCTTCATTCCCATTGGAATGGTCAACACAGGTGCACTCGTCAATTTCTCCTTCAGGATTCTGAACGCTTGTTCACACTTTACATCCCATGTAAACCATCCTAATCGAATTCAACATCCATCAAGCACAAGCCCTAAAGGCCTAAACCAATATCAAACAAGCACCCAAGGAACATCTCCTTCGACGTTGGATAACCAACATGAGACGCTACAAAAAAAACAACCAATCATCCATGACTGACTCTGGCTATCACCGCCAATCCTGCTTTGAAGCAATTGCAAATCGTATAACGACCAACCTTGCCATATGTCAAGGGCTAATGGTAACCCTAGTTCTAGCATAAACTCCATGTGTCCAACCTTGACAATATCCAACCTTGACAAGTAGGCCTTTCTACAAGATCTAGGGTACTCAACCTACAACCTGTCTTTTAGACGTCTCTAGTGTACCCTTGCTTTGAGCCTGCTAGAACTTATGACGACGATGACATCTCCACCTTCGTATCTTTAGTCATCTAACCTGTCGACTTCTCATAGCTCACGCAACCTTCTCGAGCAATCATTATCCACTAACTCACGACCTTTGAGTTAAATCCACATTCGTTGCATCTCCTCGACCAATGAACGTTCCAACACTTTGAACATCCCCTTCTGGACACTCGTCGATGCCATCATCATCGTCGAGCCAAACAACATCAATATAAAGTTCAAAACAATCCATAGAATTTGTTCACACAAGCTAAAGAAACCAACCACAACACATAAGCGATCCAGCACAATGCTTAGAAGCGCTACTTAAAATCATCCAACTTGACAGATCGACCCATTCCACCAGACAGACCCAACCCGCCATCAACCGACCGACCCAACCCGGTATACCCCCACCCGACTGACCCGACCCGTCCTCAACTGACCGACTCGACACACCTTTCCACGAGATTGACCGACCTAGTCTCCATTTTCTCAACCCTCCTGGCCGACCCGTTCTCTCTTGCTCCGTCTCAAGAAGACCGACCTGACCAGCATGTTTTAGGCCGACCCGATCACTTCTGTTAGGAACGACCAGACTCATTCTGACTTATTCTCCACGGCAGGATTTGAAACCGACCCGACCCACTTATGGCTGACCTAATCCACTTCCTGCATATCTCCAATTCTACTCCGATTTCGACCAAAAATTCAGCAAAACGACGAATCCAACGAAACCGACTCGACCAAAATCATCAAACAAAATCATAAACATGCCATAACATTGCTAACAACATGAATATGACGATTACCACAAAAATGATGTAAATATTACCTAAAACTATTAAAATGAACATATGATCAAAATGAGAGATCTAACTAACATAAACATGTGAAATGACATGAAATAAATGGGTAAAACTTGCTAAATTAGATCATAGGGTGACGCATCTAAAAATAGACATATAATGGTGTGAATCTATGGTGAAACATTCCAATTTGATGAGAAACGTGCACAAACACTCACATACTTCATTGCGTTCAAGTGAGAGATGTAAATCACTCACCGATTTGCCAAAACAAGCTAAAATCAATGAAAAAGGAATCCGAACAGCAAGCAACTCGCACAAAACACCTTGTTCCGATGAACTCTAGCTTTGATTGTCGTAGATCTAGCCTCCAGTGGTGTAGATCTATGATTTCCCTCCTCAGATTTGGATTTTTAATGGTGGAAAGGTGTTAGAGGATGAAGGAGCACATGGCCACCCAATGAGGAAATGAAAAACAAAACCATTTCCCATATCCCTCACCCCCTATTTATACCCTCCCATTTGCCCACTAGTGGGCCTGTCCAATTCAGCCCATTATGGCTTACCAAATCTGGACAGCCAACTAAAAACCTTAAAATAGCGATTCCTCCGAAACCGCTGAGCCAAATCTTTAATGTAACCACTCTACGGAAAGGCAATCATCATTTCCTTTCCAATGGCACAGGTCTCACCCTCTGATTCGACCTGAGTCAAAAGTTATGTCCTGTACAAGACTGACAGGGGCAAAATGATCACAAACAAAATCGGTAAAAATTATGGACATGTCTCACATCCCCATAATCAACATACCAAAAGATGAGAACGATCCAACCTTCAGCGAATAAAATAAAAATAATTTACGATCCTTCGATATATAAAATGCGGGCTGTTACAACTCGGGTCTTGTCCGAAGTATTTCAGGTTTAGAGATTTTGGCTGGCACCAAAGTGGAAAGGGACATGGGCGCGCTAAGCTCGGTAAAGAGTAAACTTTTTAAAGACATTTATGTATAAAAAATTATATTATTCTTCCGCTGTGCAATAAATTTGTATACAAATCTGATAATTTATATAAAATTTTATTCCATTGCAAATTTTTTGTACTATGTGATTTTGTGTTAATTCTGTTTAAACCCTGTAAGCCAGTAACAATCTGTCATTTTGAATGTTTCCAGTTGGTTTAATTACCGACTTGTGACGGGCAAAATGCCAGGTCGTTACAATTATGTTAATTATATAATTAGGTTTATAAATATAGAAAATATTTTTTGCACTTTTGGTAAATGATTGTAATGTTGATCTTTATCAACTAGTGCATTACAATGTTATTAATTGAATTTGTTATTGCTTCGAAATTAACTATCAATGTTAATGTTCAAATAAGTTTTTAAATACATTTTTCTTTCTTTGCACAAGCATTTTGTATCAAATAAATTACGTATGTTAATGTATAATACAAATTTGTTTGACTTAAATTTTTTACAACTTAAATGTATGACGATGGTTGAGTATGATTTAGATCTTTGACTGTGCACACACTTTAAGGAACACCAATTGTATGTCTTTACTGTATGAAGTATGAAATACAAATTTGAATATAGAAATGGAAAAGGCTAAGTGATGTCCTTAAATCTAAAACAAAAATGAGAAATGTGGAATAGTTGGGAAAAAGCTTTTAAATTGGAGTACCACTAATTATGCTGCTCATCTTACACAATAAAGGATGAAATAAAAAGGAAGGTACACTGAAATAAATCAAGCTGCAATATTATACGGGCTATAGTTAACATATATTAATTTACTTACGAGTTTCCTGATATTAAGAGGTAATGGTAAAAGATAAAATTGAAAATGTTTCTATTAGAAAAAAAAGTTGCAATTATGCAATTAACTCATGAAGAAAAAAATAAAAATATAGTTTGAAAAATATCATGTAAACATCCAATATAGGTGACATAACTGCTAGCTATACATTTTGAATAATTTCATTGTTTTTTTTTTGTCCTACAACATTTTTAAACTCTATTTGAAATGGTATTGGCTTCAGAACGTTGTAACTCTAAAATAAAATCATTAACAGACTTGTTAAAGTTGAAACTTTATTCCGAATATCTTTAAATGACTTATTTAAGGAAACCATTATATTGTCTTAAATAAATTATATTTCAATTTATCACCAATCTTAGCCTACTCGCCAAGAGATATGTTTTATTAACTAGAAGACTTGAGTTGTTGTTTAACTTCTGCGCTTTTATCATGTTGTAGAGGTAAAAATATGCATTGCGGACTATGTCAATTGTTTTGAAGATGATTTGGTTCGTGATTAAAGGCATGATTTTGTCTCTGTCTTGCAGATATGACCTAAGATCGGATTGTGTTATTTCACGTACCCCAGGTATGTGTAACCATATCTATACAGTTCTCTGCATTTGTATAATTAGGAGGTATTTAATCAGAATACACTAGCTAAATTATACTGTCTCATATTTCCAAAATGTTCATGTATTGCAATGGTTCTATTATAAATTTAGATGGATTTTATCATATACTAAGTGTTACAACTATAGGGAATTATGTTCAAACTGATTTTCTTCTTTGGAGGAAAAAGAAGAAGCAAGTTTGATTCTTGAGTTGCTCCGCTTGAGCAAAAGCAAGTCCAAGTTCGGATAATGTTAGTTGGTAAGTATCTTAACATAGACGTGTATGGTTGTCTATAGAAATGAGCATGAAACTACTCATTTTATGGAACACTACTTATTTATGGCTTAGATCTTTATAGCAATCTATCAAAACCATCAGTTCAACGGCGATATTTATCACTAACGTAGTGTTGAATGTTAGATCCAAAATTGGCTCTAACACCTAAGTTGTTCAATTATGCGGAAATTAATATCAGAAAAAAATGCTAGAATATCAGAAAAGGCACAAGATTTATAGTGGTTCGGCGTTAACAAGCCTACGTCCACTTTATATCAATGATTATACTTGGAATCAGTGTACAATCGATGATTTATCCCTCAACCTCACTTTTACAATGTTGATTCACTCAATAATTTCGAGACAACTCTGAATAATAATAATGGAGATGTAATAATGGTGGATTCAGAACTCAGAATTGCCAAAAAGATCCTGAAAAATGCCAAGTTTTGGGCTATTTATAGTTGATTTCTGCAGGAGGATCGCGGTCATACATGGCACAAATCCCGAAGATCTTGGGTTGGTTCATAGCTTGAGGGAGAAATAGTCAATATGGCCATTATGGACAGGTGTCATTGGATCCTGCGTTTGCGGATCGTGAAAGACTTGGTCATGGCTTTCATCTGGTTTCCTGGTTCGGATCAGGTCGTGCTTTCATGGATGGATCGGATCGAGCTAGGAGGAGCGGGTCGGATCAGGCTAACACGGGCAAGTCGAATCGGATCAGGCTGACACGAGCGGGTCGGATCGGGCTAGCAGGGGGCGATCGTGATCGGGTCAAGGCCTTTCCACAAGTAAAGCTTCATCTTGAACTCACACTTTAATCTTGGTGGTTTGGTCCAAAAGCTAGCCAACATTTTTCCCCTTCGAAGTATGTTTTATCAAGGATGGAACGTGCTTCGAAATTTCCGAATTACCTTTTCATAAAGTGATGTGAATCAAAAGGCCGTGTTCGTCTGGAACGTCGTACAACTTCCAAAAAGTCGTGCCTCTTGATAAGTATAAATACCCAGTTGAATCTTCAGTCATTTCTTTGTTCATTGGTTAATTCTCATCTCTGGAATTTTCGGGGACTTCAATGTCAAATTGCCAGGTAAACTTTTGAGTTTTCACAGGCATTTCTGGGTCTTCATTTTTGACAATTGTCTATCGGGTCGGATCGCCGAAACTCCCCACAGTCCGTGGGGAGAGACGCTTGTTTTGGTTCGGTGATCGTTTGGGATTTCCCACGAAGCGCGTTGGGCTTTGATTCGTGGCCTATCGGTTTTCTCGATCTGAATAGGACAAAAAGGGGAATACTAAGGGTCGCAGGTTTTGCCTATATAAACTGGGTTTCCCCTTCTTTTCCCCTTCTCCTTCTTCCTGCCGCCGCCGCCCATCATCTTGAAACCCTAATTTCAGTTTTCAAAATCCATTCGTCTCCTAACCTTTGAAAGGTAATCAAATGATATTATTCTTATTTCTCACGAATTTTTATTGGATTGAAAGGCAAAGACGGCGGAATTTTGTAAAACTTGTGACTTTGAGAGCAACAGTGGTGTTGGGTTCAACTGCTCGAGTTCATTAATGGAGAAGAGGACGGAGGAGGAAGAAGACGGAAGGTGTCAGGTTGATTGGTGGATAGGGCTTCGACTCGGGTCGCGGTGGTGGCGAAAGAAAAAAGGAGAGTAGAAGAGCAGTCTTGGACAACGGATCGGATCGAGGTGTGTGGGCTCATGGAGATACAAGGGGGGATAGGTCGGGATCTTCCCTCGTAAGATGACGTCTCGTTATTGTTCCCAGGATCTAGTTCAACGATCTGATCCCCTTGGGCCGATCCGACTCCACTTATCATCGCTTTTATCATGATCCGAGCACCATTTTCTCCAACGAATTGACCCGGTTGACAATGCCAAATACATATAGACTTTAATCAATACATCATAATTACAGTTCATTGAACAGTTAGGTTAGAGCCTCCAAGACGGAGTTGTTGGACTGATTTGACAACATGACTTAACATCATATTGTTTACGCTTGTCCAGTTTTCTTCGGGACTTTATTTTCCTGTATCATACACACTTGCACATATAAGCACTTGCACATACACGGGGGGTCCGAGGGTAATTATTTTTCTAATCTTTCTTTGCTCGGCAAAACAGCGATGTCAGATAGACAAGTGATTGAGTCATTAAGTGAAAGTACTGAATCAGAGACATTAATGTACCATAACCCTGACGTGATTCCCTCAGGTTCAAGTGAGGAAAAATCCGATCGTAATTACGAGACAAGCACCGATATAGAGTCGGCAACTTCCGAGAGCACGTCCCTTGAAGATGAGGATGATTGAGCTCCTGATGAGATGCCTGGTGCTAAGGAAATAGAGGAGTTCATTGATTCTTTTCCTGCTAAGCTAGACGACATAAAACTTAAGAAGATATGTTTAAGACATGGAATTCCTTGGGACGACGTGAAAGTTCTAGAAAACAAAGATAGACCTCATTCTTCCCCAGAGGGGTACATGACTATTAGTCGACTCATGTGCTAGGTAGGGGCCATTCCTCCTTTTCCTCCGCTTGTTGTTGATCTCTTGAAACAGCTTCACATTGCCCCCATGCAACTCCACCCGAATGCTTATGCAGCTTTGTATATTCTATATGTTGCTTATCTGGAGATTCTACAGACCGAACTTACTCTTAAAGATATGAAATTCTATTACTATTTCAAACATCGTTCTGCAGGGGCTCCTAATTTCTCTTTCTTTGAATCGGTCGCTAATAGAAAAGCTGTGACAGATGGTTATAGTAATATAGGGGATGTTAAGTCTGACTGGTTCTATATAAAACACCAGGCCGGATGTGCGAGGAGGTGGCTACAAGCGAGTATGTTTCCAACATTTCCGTGTTTAATTCAAATCCATAATTTCAGTGCTAACAAATCATTTTGTTCCACACAGATCACAACTTTGAGAGAACAGAAGGATCGATATATGAAGATCGAATGTCCTGCCTGCTCAAGAGTAACTCAGATTTTTTAAGAATTAAGAAATGTATCACTGACGAAAACCATCATAAACACCGTCTCTTAGACATAAAGTTCGGACTTGGAGCGGGCGGTAAACCTTATAACATACCCCCGGCTGAAGGAGAAGGAACTTCTCAAGTTGTAGAGACGACTACTCTTCGCAAGAGTCCTTCGCCGATGATTAATCAGGATGACGAAGATTTAAACGTGTATAAAGGAGATGAGGGACAAGCTGATGAACTAAAGGAGGTTCCAACCTCCGAGGGGCAATCTCCCTTAAGAACTTCATCGCCAATTGAGTCTGTCGCCGAAGATGAAATGACGGAGGAACGGATTCTTGGGGAATTAAATTAAATTTGTAACACCCCACCTCCGCTAGGGTCACTCACAAAGGGAATGCACTAGTTTTGGTGGAGTATTATCTAGGTAAACATGCACAGAGATGTCACAAGGTAGAACATAAATAAAGCAGCGGTAGAAATTAAAAACCAACTTTTTATTATTTTCAAGAAAAGAGTCAAAAGCTCATACAACCAAGATACAAATTATTCCATTACATCAAGTTCCAAATAAAGAAGCATAAACTTTAAACAAAAGTAAATTATTCCCCATAAATAGCAGAAGCAACCATAGCATAGCCCAAGACCAAACCGTACATGAGCTGTCAGAAAGCAAGCTAAATCTAAGCTAAGAGCTAGTGTTTCCTCCCTGAGAACCTGGGGGAAGAAACGAAAGAAAAAGGGGCGAAAGAAAAAGGGTCAGTCATAAAGACTGGTAAGCCCTAGTGACTTTCAGTATGAAAACTAGTAAAGGTAACATGATATGTGAAAACTGGAATTAAACATAAGGATGATAACAGAACTGGTAGGATAATTAAAATAACAAGATAAGTCAAATCTAGCATCGCATATTCAAGGTTCGCTGCACCAACTGTACTAGTATTCTAACCCATGTCAAGTATTATCCATGGAATGATCCCTTGGCCCAGTATCATGAAGTGACCCATTACGGGGTCCTACGGTACGATCTACTAATCGATCGGCTCCCTACAAGTCCTAGCTCGTCATGTGTCTGTGTCATACGGCCCTATCCTGAAATGTAGTTACCTGTGCTAGGTCCACCAAAGGGTGTATCAAGTCCTATGGTGCCAACCACCGACACGATTCAAGCACGCATAGTGTAAATCTACGGGTGCCCAAGGCCTGCTTTTTCAACTCCGGACTACGTGCACGACCATAGTCCGCCTGAACCTACAATGGCGCACCTACTCAGCCGTCGTTCTGGTCGCTTACAACCAGCCCAGTAATCGTGCCCCACCCTGCCTAGTCCCAAGGTATCGTGATACATCTAAGTGGGTTACTGCTGAAAAGGACCGCGTAACTAGGGTTTCTAATGGGTTAAGTGTTGTCATTCAAATTCGTGACTTAACACTATCCAAATCATGTATCAAGTTGGTTAAGTGTGTTCAAGCAGTTCATGACTTAACCCTATCAAATCATCGTGTCAAGTTGGTTAAGTATATTCAAGTGGTTCATGACTTAACCGTATCATGTGGCATTAATTCATTAGTGCACGTCAACCTCTCACATTAGACTAACTGTTGTGGTTACTGGATTTGTCAGGCGGTTCCGGGCAGATTTACACCACAACATAGTCTAACCTCGGGTTTTACGTGCGATATGACTAACTACCCACATTGGATCCTATTTTTTCAGCCACTGGATTTGCCGGGCGGTTCCGGGAAGATTTACACTGCAAACTCAACCCAACCTCAAGTTGGCCATTTTCAAGTTTATCTAATTGTCATGCCCACGTTCAAGTTTTCATGTCTAGATACATGTCCAGTTTCAGGTCATATTCCATGTCAAATCGTGTCAAGTTCATGTCCATATTCAGGTTCAAGTCATAACAACGTTCATGTTCAAGTTTAAAGCTAATTCATGTTTTACCTAGTCTACCCAAATCGTATCCCCATCGCACGTAAGCTCGAATCAATACAAATAAATCTAATTAGGGAATAACATAAAAAGGGACGGGTATAAGGTGACAAAAGTGATTACTAGCATAGCATGGTATGATTTGAGGTAAAGGATTATAACATTACTAGCATATGGAATATTGGAATTTAACATAAAGATTCTAAATCTAACAAAATAAGGCATTAGTCAAGATAACAATTGTCATAAGGTGATAGTATAGTCATAGTGACGATTGACTTAAGATGATAGCATAATCATGGTAACGATTGACATAAGGTGATAGTCATAAACTTGTGACTAATAGCAGTTTCAACATGATAATATGAGGGTTTTTCTTTTTGATTTACAACATGAATAGGCCCCAAATCAATGTCATAGTAATATGCAAGAGTCAAGATCCAAGGTGAACAAGAATGGATGTAAAACGGTCATCATACATAGGTCCAATTTCAATTTACATCATATTACATTTACAGTTTAAATCTAAAAATAACTGGGGCTATAGATCGTGGTTCGAGAATTAGAAAAAGAGAGTCGATAGTTGAATCTCTATATGCTTAGTCAGGTCCAAATAGAAATCCCCAAATCAGCAATTCTCTTAACGCAGTCTCAACGTAGAAGAAGCAGTCCCTTTCTCAAACTTTTCAATCAGAATCAGAGCAGCATAAGGTCAGAAAGAATTTTGTGTAGAGAGACTGGTGTTAGGGGTTGTATTTATAGGGTCAGGTCAAATAATGTGGATAGAAACGAGGCCAGGAACATCAAAATGAATCCAGCTTCAAAAGTGGACTCGGCCACCAGGTCGACCCCCAGGTCGACACTATGGTTGACCTGGTCCTGGGTAGGTCGACTACGTAGTCGACCCCCAGGTCGACCTGGTCCTGGGCGGGAAATTTCCCGCTCAGTCCATTCTGAGGTTTGAAATTCGAATTTTGAATTCAAATTGAGCTGTTTTGAACTTGAAAACTTCTGAAAACTTCGAAAGGTCATAACTTGGTCATACGGACTCCGATTTTCAAAAACTCGGACTCTTTTACAAGCAGAATTTCGAGACGAACGCAATGGCGCAACCCGTTTCCCTTGATTCTTATTTTAATAATTAATTCTGCCTTGGTTTATGGTTATTACATGTTATAAAAACACGGGTTGTTACATTCTCCCCCTCTTAAAGGATTTCGTCCCCGAAATCTCTAAGTTAGGAAGAATGTGTCCTACCATCCATCATCCATATACTCAAAGCATCATCCACAGGCAACCATTGTCCTTAAAAGATTTCTAGTGCTGTATGAACATATGCAGTAAGTGTGTGTATATGTACTTATTTAATGCAAAAGATCAGGCGGTTACTGATTCAGTAAACCCCCTTAATGCAAAATATGTTAGTGTCATGAATCCAACATGTATGCAAATTCCTAGCATAGTTCATAATCTCTACATGAGTGCACAAACATCCATCCATATGCAACATCCAAGTGATAGCATAACAAGTTCCATCCATGTACAAGTATAAGCACTCATGCATATGTAACATGAAGATGTGACTGAGCCGATCTAGTGCCTAATGTGTGTTATGCATCCACTAGCAACCACTTGCAACCATCTGCAAACATCAACCATAACATGTTTCAATCACATGTTTACATCCATATGGTTCTACCTAAGGTTCTCAAGATAAGATCGAGAAGATAGCAAGACAAACGTAGATATTAGAAGCATGATACGAAAAGATTTTCAACTTTATAGGAAAAAGAGATCGAGAAAGTACCCTAAAAAAGAAATGGGTAAAGCGCGCGTATCTTCTCTTTGGTTTCCCAAGTTGCGTCTTCTTGGGTTTCACTCCACTGCACTTTCACTAGCTTGACTTCTCGATTCCTTAGCTTCTTAATCTCCGTTCCTAAGACACGAATCGGAACTCGCCTCAATGTTGCTTCTTTTTCCACTTCTACATCTTCAAGGATGCTTGGCTCAACCACTTCGGCTGACTCATGAAGGCACTTCCAGAGATGCGAGACGTGAAAGACATTGTGTACCCCAGCCAGTTTCTCGGGTAAGTCTACCTTATAGGCTATCCGTCCAATCCTCTCAGTGATGGGGAACGGTCCTACGAACCTTGGTGCTAGCTTTCCAACTGCTCCAAAACGAACTACATTGCGTAACGGAGAAACTTTTACAAAAACCATATCTCCGACTTCGAACTCTAGGTTTGTCCTTCTTTGGTCCGCATAAGATTTCTGTCTAACTTGGGCCGTTTTCATCCGTCTTCGTATCAACTCAACCTTCTAAGAAGTGTCCCTTATCATGTCGGGCCCAATTATAAGTCTGTCTGTCATCTCCCACCAATAAGTTGGCGACTTGCATGGTCTTCCATACAGGGCTTCAAACGGTGCCATTCCGATGCTAGCTTGGTAACTATTGTTATATGCAAACTCCATGAGAGGAAGATGGTCTTCCCAAGTACCACCAAAGTCAAGAATGCATAGCCTCAGGAGATCTTCTAGTATTGTATTTACCCTTTCGGTTTGTCCATCCGTCTGTGGGTGATAGGCTGTGCTTAAATTCAGTCGTGTTCCCATTGCTTCTTGCAGACTATTCCAGAACTGGCTAGTGAAAATCGGGTCACGATCACTAACTATACTAGAAGGTACTCCATGCAATCGTACTATCTCTCGAAGGTAAATAGATGTTAGCCCTGATGCGGTCCTCTTGCTTTTCACCGGAATGAAGTGAGCACTTTTCGTGAGTCTATCCACTATGACCCATATGCTAGTATTTGCCTTCCTTGACCTAGGAAGTCCATCCACAAAATCCATCGAGATACTCTCCCATTTCCATTGCGGAACCTCCAAAGGATGTAATAGCCCACCAGGCTTCTTCGACTCGGCCTTTACTTGTTGGCACACCATGCACTTCGAAACGAACTCTTCCACGTCCTTTTTCATTCTAGCCCAAAAAAAATGCATTTCATATCCCTGTACATCTTATCTCCTCCGGGATGTATAGTCATCTTCGAGTGATGCGCCTCTTCGAGAACTTTCCTTACTAAGTCTCCCACTTGTGGGACACATAGTATTCCATCGCGCCTTAGCCATCCCTTGTCATCTATGGCATACCTACTGAGGTGACTTGACGTCTCACCCCTAATCAGCTTGTCCATGATTTCAACTATTTGTGGGTCTTCCTTCTGTGAAGTCCCTACTTGATCTAGAAGTGTAGGTCTTAACTCAAGAGATGCAAACGTAGCAGTCATTGACTCAATAGCAGGTGTAAAATCAAAGGTTGCTATAAACTCAAGGCTTTTCCTTTCAACAAACAAGGGGCTCAAAGTCAACCTTTTTCTACTTAGCGCGTCCTCCACCACATTACCCTTGCCAGGGGTATAAGCTATATCAAAGTCATATGATGCCAAGAACTCCATCCACCGTTGTTGTATCAGATTCAAGTCATTCTGTGAGAAGAGGTACTTAAGAGATTTGTGGTCAGTATACAGCTCGAACCTCTCCCCTAGAAGATAATGGCGCCAAGCTTTAAGTGCAAAAACAATCGCGACCAACTCTAAGTCATGTGTGGGATAGTTTTTCTCATGAACGTTAAGTTGTCTGCCCTCATAGCATATTACTCTTCCTTCTTGCATTAGGACAGCGCCTAACCCCATGCCGAACGCATCCGTGTACGCCGTAAACATCTTACCTCCATCGGGTAATGCCAAAACTAGAGCTGTGGTGAGGGCTCTCTTAAGTCTCTGAAAAGCAGCGTCACATTCTATGTCCCATACAAAAGCTAGGTTCTTCTTTGTTAACTTAGTAAGAGGGTCTGAAATCTTAGCGAAGTCCTTAATGAACTTCCTGTAGTAGCCCGCCAAACCGAGAAAGCTCCTCACCTCCGTTGCATTCTTAGGAATTTTCTAGTCCTGTACCGCAACTACCTTTGCGGGGTCCACAGCTATGTCTTGCTTAGAAACTACATGCCCAAGGTACCGAACTTACTTCCTCCAAAAATGGCATTTGGAGAACTTAGCCTTTAACTGGTGTGCTGTAAGCGTCTCCATGATGTCCTTGAGATGTCTAGCATGCTCTTCTTCATATTTTGAGAAGATCAAAATATCATCTACAAAAACTACCACAAACTTGTTAAGGAACTCCCGAAACACCCTACTCATCAAATCTACAAATTATGCGGGTGCATTCGTTAATCCAAATGGCATGACGAGCCATTCGAAGAATCCATCCGGAGTCCTAAACGCAGTTTTGTAAATGCTATCCTCAGCCACTCTGAGTTGATGGAATCCTGTGGCTAGATCGAGTTGAGAGAAAACATATGCTCCCACAAGCTAGTCAAACAGATCGTCGATTCTCGCTAGTGGGTGCCTATTCTTCTTTGTCAGCTTGTTTAACTCACAATAATCTACGCACAGACAAAGTGTAACAACCCGTATTTTTATAACATGTTAAAACAAGAAATCAAGGCAGAATTAAATTTTAAAATCAGAATCAGGGAAACGGGTTACTCCATTTCGTTCGTCTCGAAATTTTACATGAAATAGAGTCCGAGTTTTCAAAAATCGGAGTCCGTATGAGGGAGATATGACACTCCGAAGTTTCAGGAATTTTCAGAATAAAAAGCAGCTCGAAATTCGAAATTCAATTTCAAACCCCGGAACAGGCTGGGCGGGAAAATTCCCGCCCAGGGACCAGGTCGACCTGGGGGTCGACCATAGTGTCGACCTCCCAGGGACCAGGTCGACCATAGTGTCGACCTGGGGGTCGACCTGCCTCCCGAACCACTTTTCTGAACCAGATGCATCCTGACGTATTTAGACTCGTTTTCTGACCAGATTCGTCTGCCCAACCCTATATAAACAGCCCCCCTAGTCTCATTTTCTCCACACCATTTCTTTCTACCCTTATGCTGCTTCTAAGATAATCAAAATAAAAAGATAAAAAGGAAGAAAAAGGACCGCTCCTTCTCCATCAAGACTACGCTTAGGGATTTGCAAATTGGGGGGATCTCAATTAGAACACGATCGATCAAATAGAGATTCAACAGTCAAAATTCTGCTTTCTAATTCTCGATCCACGCACTGTAAGTTCAAGTTACTTTTAGATAAAAGCTGTAAACATAATATCCATGTTGTAAATTGGAATTGGATCTATGTATGGTAATTGATTCGTATCTATTCTTGTTCGTCTTGGATCTTGACTTTCGTGAATATTGCTTTGGACCTATTCATGTTGTAAATCAAACTCTCTCGTGTCTATAACCTTAACATGCCTATGACGTTGAAACTATTGATTATGGACAAGGACTATGACTGAGAACATAAGACTGCCTATGACTAATATGACTATGCCTATGACTATGACAGTGAACATAAGACCGCCTATGACTGATAAGACTATGCCTATGCCCATGACGGTGAACGTAAGACTATTGCCTATGACTATGACAAGGACAATTGTGGCTAATCAACTATGACCCTTGACTATGAGAATTATTAACTATGATTAGGAACATAAGGCCATTATCTATGACCACGACTTTGAAACTATTACTGTTGATTGTTTATGACCATTGCTTAAAACTATTCTGGATAATTAACCATGGCTACTGTGATTAATCACTTAGGATTCTTAATTATGAGATTTCTACCTATGACCATGACTATTGGGGTTAATTACCTAGAACTATTATAGTTGATTAAAACCCATGTTGTATACCGAATTCGCAGTTTGTTGGATCTCATACCAAAGGTGTGACTTGCTTAGCTATTCACTATTATGTACACCAAAACCATTGGATCCATTTTTTTTGTATTTGGCTTGCCTTTGCATGCCTATTATTTTATGTCAGCGTTTACCATGACTATCACCTTATCTTGCTAGATTTGAAATCCTATATGCCAGTGATGTTGTAACCAATTATCTCAAGTTATGTCATGCTAGTCTTGTAACCCCCTTTTTATCGCTTTATGCTCGTCTCCTTTTCCTATCATAGTTTTGATGTTATTCCCTCTATTTCGAGTTTTGGATTTGTTTGTAGTATAGAACGATTCACGTTCACGTGCGATGGGAATACGATTTGGGTAGAATAGGCAAAAACATGAATTGGTTATGAACATGAATTATGAACTCGATAATAGGCAAAACTTGAAACATGAACGCTGTTATAACTTGAACCTGGATATGGACACGAACCTGACATCGACTTGATATGAAACTTGCCTTGAAAACTTGACACGATTTGACATGAAACTTGACATAAAACTCGACATGAATTTTGACATGAAAACTTGAATGTGGGCATGACAATTAGAAAAACTTGAAAATGGCCAACTCGAGGTTGGGTTGAGTTTGTAGTGTAAATCTGCCCGGAAACGCCCGGCAAACCCAGTGGCTACAAACAATAGGATCCAATGTGGGTAGTTGGTCATATCGCACGTAAAACCCGAGGTTAGACTATGTTGTGGTGTAAATCTGCCCGGAACTGCCCGGAACTGCCCGGCAAATCCAGTAACCACAACAGTTAGTCTAATGTGAGAGGTTGAAGTGCATTAATGAATTAATGCCACATGATAGGGTTAAGTCATGAACCACTTGAATATACTTAACCAACTTGATACGATGACTTGATAGGGTTAAGTCCTGAACCGCTTGAATATACTTAACTAATTTAACACGATGATTTGATAGGGTTAAGTCCTGAACCGCTTGAATATACTTAACCAATTTAACACGATGATTTGATAGGGTTAAGTCATGAACCGCTTGAATATACTTAACCAATATGACACGATGACTTGATAGGGTTAAGTCCTGAACCGCTTGAATATACTTAACCAATTTAACACGATGATTTGATAGGGTTAAGTCATGAACCGCTTGAATATATTTAACCAATTTGACACGATGACTTGATAGGGTTAAGTCCTGACCCGTTTGAATATACTTAACCAATTTAACACGATGATTTGATAGGGTTAAGTCTTGAACCGCTTGAATATACTTAACCAACTTGGCTCATGATTCGTAGGGCTAAGTCATGAACTTAAACGACAACACTTAGCCAATTTGACATGACACGCAGACGGGTTAAGTCACGAACTTGAATGACAACACTTAACCAACTTGACATGCTAGACCTATGGGGTTAAGTCTCGAATTTAAATGACAACACTTAACCTACTAGACGGAAACCCTAGTTACGCGGTCTATTTCAGCAGTAACCCACTAGATGTATCACGGTACCCTGGAACTAGGCAGGGTGGGGCACGATTACTGGGATGATTGTAAGCGACCAGAACGACGGCTGAGTAGGTGCGCCATTGTAGGTTCAGGCGAGCTATGGTCGTGCATGTAGTCCGGAGTTGAAAAAGCAGGCATTGGGCACCCGTAGATTTACACTGTGCGTGCTTGATTCGTGTTGGTGGTTAGCACCATAGGACTTGATACTGTTGTATATAACAGTGTTGTATACACGAATATATGATTTTTGTTTGATGATAACAACCAAATTTATTTTATTATTGAATGTGTTTGTAACTGTACTGGTATACTACACATCAGACAGGAATATAATATTTCTGTTTAAATAAAGTACAACTATACAAAAATTTAAAAATTCACACAGTATTTTATTTGAACAAGAATATTTTATTTCAATATTTAAACAGTACAGATTTACAACTTCACTATTTGTATATACATCATTGATAGACATTTCAAAATTTTCAATTTCATACTCAGTTCCTCTTTACAACACTTACACTTTCATATATACTACATTTCTATACAGTTCACTCGTATATACCAACACATATGAATATCATCATCTTCAGTCTTCTTGACTTCACAGCATTCCACAGTCAATTCAGTCATCTTCATACCTGTTCATACAAAAGAACACACACAGTAGACTGCAACAAAAATAAAATTAAATAAAAGCAAATAAAAATTTATTTTTTAAATTTTATTTGCCTCAGAATTACGGTGTGTTTCTCATCATTTCTCTAGACTTTGTCTGATATGCAGGGACAGAAAAACTCGTCTGGATGGCTGCATATACACACATGTATACACGTGTGCACTGCCACGCCAGTCCAGTGTCACGACTGAGGAGTAGTCACTTGGACCATCTCGACTTAGCGCAATATACTCATGAACATGAACAAAGTCAAAAGAAAAAGTAAAATGGTCGACAAGTCAACACACATTCAAAAATGGTCAAGCACATTACTAGTACACAAAAACAATGCAGCAACATACAAGAAACAAGATGGTGGAGCAAAACTGAGGTCACAAGTACATAGGAGCATTTACAAGTGCAGTCACAAAGAAGAGTAAAGCAACAGTTCAATGATCGGCTAGCAAGCATGAATGATATACAGAGGCATAAATAAGGTGAATAAAATCATCACAGTATACAAGTTTATTTCTAAATAGTGAAGCATCATATCATGAAGTATTACAAAAGGCAAGCCGAAAAGTCAGTAACAAAAAGGATTTAGTGGTGTATACAAGTTTGAACATCAACAGAAATATCATGAAAATGAAATTCAAGCAGTGTGGCAAATAAAGTATAATATTTGCTCAAGTTTGTCAGCTAGAAAAAATCCAACAGTCCAAGCAAATGATTCATGTTCAAGCTAAAGAACTGAGCAAGTTCAAGAATTCAAGCATTCGTGTTTATCAGTCCAAAAGCAAGTATAAAGAGAGCAAATTCAAGCATGCATGTTTCAATAACAGCAAAATGAAAATGGCATTCAACCAAGTTAGAAGAGCAATTGTATGATCAAGTACAGCACCAGTTCTTAGTTCTCGGCAAAGCAAGTTCAAGTGCAAAGCTGTTCTTATTAGTTCAAAAACAGTCAAATATTAAATCAAATTCAATGATCAAGTGGTTAGCAAAAATGACAAGTAGCACGGAAAGCATGGTTTCAGCAAGGCAGACAAGCATATGTACATAGCAGCAGTTTCATGTTCAAACAAACTGGAATGTAAAAGCAGTGATGAACGAGACATAATCAAAGCGTTCTTATCAGTTCTTAGATTTCAAATAAAACATCAGTTTAAAACTCAAGACAAGTTCAAGTAATGACTGTTTTTATTTCAAAGGCATCAGATCAAAGATGACGGAAGTAAAAGTGTGTAACTGTTCTTATCTAAGGGTGTAAGATGATATCAAATTCACCAAAACATTCATCAATAAAGTGTCTGCATGACAAGTTCAGTTTTAGATACAATAAGGGCAGACACAAAGTGATACATGACAGATATGCATGAACCAATTTCAAGTGCAAAGAACAAGTGTAAAGGTGTTCTTTAATGTCAAGCATAGTATCTGTTTAAGGTTAACTCAGAAATGGTCAAAGAAAAATAAAATTCAAAGTTCATGTGTTCAAAGGAAGGAGTAAAAAAAAAGAAATCAATTCCAGAATATTTGACTCCAAAATATATACGGCAATTATTTTAAGGATCAATTCAAAGCACTTGTCAAGCCCCAATATTTAGTATATATCATGAACAAGTCTAAGCATTTGTTTATACCAGTTGTTAAGGAAGCAGAAAATTCAGGTTGAAATCATCAGAGTTCCAGAAAATTTATACGGGTTTTTGATTCAAAGAGACCATTTCTAAGTTCAGGGTTTTCACACGCAAGTAACTCCAGAATAGTGGAAGTATTCACAGCAATATTTAAATCGAAGAAATTTCCAGAAGTTCAAGAACAAATCAAAGCCGATTTCAAAAGCCCCAAAATTTTCGAACATATCAAATCAAGGGTTTTAAAGATCAAGACTTAATCAAAAATTCCAGAACATACGATGATTTAAAGTTCCAATATTTCCGTATATATCATAACCAAAGTGTAATACGAAATCAGAGCACAAAATTAGGGTTTCAAAACCCTATAAGAACACCCACATCATCATCGACTATGAACATCCAAGATCGAAGAAATTAAAAGCAAACAATTGAATTAAAAATCATACCAGGAAAAAGACTTGGATTCAAATCAGAGCTTCATCAACTCAATCGAAGGATAGCTTGCAATAGGAATTCGAGATAATCACACGACATAGCGGCGCCCTTCAGATCGAAACAAAATCGAAACCCTAGATTGCAAGAAGGAAACCCTAGATCGCAAACCCTAGGCCGCCATTTTTACAGAGACAAGGAGATCGAGCCAAACAAAATAAAGTGGTGAAGCAATAACAAAAGTGGTCGGCCAAGTTTATTTCAAAGAGCTAAGAGATATTAAAAGGGGATAACCTATTTATTTTAACTCCTAAGGGTTTTTTCTATTTTTTATTTTATTTTACATTTGTTTTTGTTTAATTCATAAAAACAAACAAACAGTTTCTAGATCTGTAAAATCTAGGGGAGACGAATTACGGGAATTGTAATTCGGGGAAATCTGGTTTTGGGGATAAAAACCAGTGCAGGGTTTTGAGTGTAGGGTTTAGAACAGTTGGGAGCGAGTGTCGCGAGTTTACAGGGGATTGTAAGCGTAGAGATTGTTTTAACTCCTAGTAGAAACCTTGGGGAATGCAGCAGTAGGCAGGGTTTTGCCGAAGCTGGGTATATCTGTGTGTTATTTATTTTCTGCATTTCTTCTGAATATTATCTGTGTTGTGATTACTCTGTGAAAATCTGCGATAAACCCTATTCACCCCCCCCTCTAGGGTTAATTTAGATCCTACAAGTGGTATCAGAGCAGGTATTTTTAACTCTAGAGTCATGAATTTGTCAAACAACGCTTTTTCTGAGGGTCAGTCCATAGTTAGGCCACCAATGTTTAATGGAACTGATTATGCCTATTGGAAAGCTAGGATGAAAATTTACTTAAGTTCTGTCGATTATGATGTGTGGGATATTATTGAAATGGGTTATAGATCTCCCACTGTTATTGTTAGTGGTGTTGAAATTCCTAAATCAAAAGATAGGTGGGATGCTAATGATAAAAAATTATTTTCAACTAATGCCAAAGCAATGAATGCTTTAATTTGTGCTCTTGATAAAACTGAATTTAATCGAATTTCTCATTGTGAGACAGCACAGGAAATATGGCATACGTTGGAGGTCACACACGAAGGTACATCTCAAGTAAAGGAATCTCGTCTTGCTTTACTCAGCAACGAATATGAAAATTTCTCTATGCAAAAAGACGAAGATATAAAAGAGATGTATGGACGCTTCTCATCACTGGTCTACAATGCAAAAGCTCTTGGCAAAACCTATACTGAAGTGGAATTGATCAGAAAAATACTGAGAGTGCTACCGATGAATTTTGAAGCAAAGGTGACGGCGATTCAAGAATCAAAAGATCTAAATAAAGTAAGCATGGAAGAGTTGATCGGAAATCTAATTACTTACGAGATGGAGTTGAAAGCAAGAGAAGAACGAAAGGATTTTGAATCAAAGAAGAAGACGATCGCTCTAAATAATTCTGTTGAAAGTAATGATGATGATCCCGCTGAAGAGCTAGCCATGGTTTTGAGAAAGTGGGCCAAAGGAAAATACAAGCCACAAAAGAAGAAAACTGTCAAATCCGAAAGTTCTGAAAGTTCAAACGATGAAGTATTTTGCTACAACTGCAAGAAACCTGGACATATCAAACCAAACTGCCCACAGCTTAAAAATGAAAAGAAGAAGAAGTTCAGAAGAAAGAAGAAAGCCTTTGCTGCTACATGGGATGACGAAGAAGGAGAAGAAGTTTCTGAAAGTGAAGAAGAGGAAGCTAATTTGTGTCTTATGGCTCAATCTGATTCAGAAAGTAATGAAGAGGATTCAAGTGAGGTATCGAATTTTACTTATAAAGAATTAATTTTAATGTGTCACGATCTCACGAAAACTGTTGATTCTCTTGAACTAAAAGTTAAGAAATTGAAATCTGATAGGTTAAAACTAGTTCAAGAAAATAAAAGTTTAGAAACAAAACTTGAAAAAGTTAAGAATTCATCGTTTTCAGAATGCGAAAAATGTCAATTTTTGAGTAACGATTTGTTGAAATAAAAAACTAATCTTGAGTTGCTTAAAAGTGAAAACATGAATTTGAAAAATGAAAATCTTGATTTTGAAAAGGTAATTGAAAAGTTTAGAGAATCTGAAAAACTTGATTTTGAAAAATGAAAACAATTTGAAATTGAA
This sequence comes from Allium sativum, assembly GCA_030737875.1. NCBI lineage: Eukaryota > Viridiplantae > Streptophyta > Magnoliopsida > Asparagales > Amaryllidaceae > Allium > Allium sativum. The sequence goes on from CM060920.1 coordinate 590,194,873, forward strand.
ATTTCCAAGTCCGATGCTAGAATCAAAGCACTTGAAAACGAAAATTTGATCTTAAAACAAACTAATGCTGAAAAGAGGAAAATCGCTATTAATCGTTGTTCAAATTTAATGAAAGAAAATAGCGATCTTAAATTTAAAATTCAACAACTTGAGTCAGCTTTGACTAAATTTTCTAAAGGAGAGAAATCGTTGAATATGTTGTTAAAAAATCAATTTTTTATTCAGAATAAAAAGGGACTTGGATTTGAATCTAATCAAGTTGAAAAACAAAATTTTAATGATTTTAAAAATCCTTTAATTGGCTTTGAAAACGATCAAATTGAATTTTTGAAATTTAATAATTTCAAAGGGTTTTTAAATCATAAACAAATTGATAACTCATTTAAAAACAATTCATTTAAATCTGTTTGGATTCCAAAAGTTAACAAAATAAATTTAAGAAAATCTAAACAAATTTGGGTTCCAAAGGGTACGCTAGTGAGTAGTAATGGATTGTTATATAAACGGGTTTGGGTACCAAAACGAGTAAACGAAGATAAGAGTGGTAAAACAACTTTTGTTAGACCACTCGATCAAATAAACATTTAGGTACTGTGGGAGGCTGAGGAACAACTGTGCTTAAGTTAGATAAAATTCAAGTTGATTCATATATCGAATTATTTGGAGTTCCTTAGCCATAGATTCAGAGTTGGAGATTCATTGCATCACATTGATTATGGTAAGACAGGTATGATCTCTAAACTCATACTTTTATTCTTTTTAGTTTATTTTTTACTTGGCTGTTTTTGAAATCATTCATTATGGATTGTTGAAATTCTTGGATTATAAAAAAATTGATTTTTTTTTGGTGATTTCAAACAATTATCTTCAGATTTGATAAGATTTCAAACAATTATTTTTTAGGTGATTATAAAAAATTCTCTGATGATGTCACTTGTGATTCTTGCTTTGAAAATGATCTTGTGCTGCTCTGATAAGGAAATTGATTTGATTCATTTAAGTGTGTTGGTGATTAAATGATAAGTTAGAAAATCAGTAACTGGATTTAGTTAAAATTCATAGACAATTTGAATTAATATATAAATGGTTTTAAAAATTGTCTAGGAGCAATCAGTGTTAAAAATATTAGAAAATTTCATTTTCTAACTGATTTTTTTTAAGCTGATTTTCAACTTGCATTTTTCAAAAACTCCTCTTAAAATTGATATTTTCAATTTTAAAATTATTCTTGATTATTTATTCAAAAATTGAAATTATTGATTAATTTGAACCGTTTTGGGACTCATCAAAATTATTGATGGATTTATGAAACTGTGATGAGTTGCGACTATGGTATAATTCATAACTAGAAGAGATATTATTTTAAATCTCATGATGATTAAACAGATTTTATAATATCTTTGAATTAGAGCTTATTTCACGACCATCTTCTATATCTACCATATTTCTGTCATTCATCATGGTTTTATTTAATTTGGGGAGTTCTAATTATTCTTAAAATTTAAAAAAAAATAAAATAAAAAAATAAAAAAATAAATAAATAATTTATCCTTGGTATTCTCTCCCATTTAAAAATCCTCGCGGTTATGCGTGGGTGAATTACCTTAATTTCTATGTGCTTCCATTCTCACTTAAAAGACCTTCGGGCTGTGCATGGATGGAACTCATTAGAGAGGATAAAGTTAAGTTACTACTAACCCCATTTAAAAGACCTTTGGGCTATGCGTGGTTAGAAAGTGCTTAACATTTTTTTTAGCATATTTAAAATCTTTAAAATTCATATTCAAATACTCAATTTTTTATTGAACTCTCCTCATTCAATAAAATCCATCGTAAATCCATTCATTCTGAAAGTGAAATATGCTTCTGATTTAAAGATTATTATGATTTTTGTTTGATTAAATGGGATTTGCGATATATATTCTCTCTCTCTTAATTTGAATTTATATTTATAGTCAATATTCATCACTGTTTCAATTTCTGTTATCCTTTTGATGATAACAAAAGGGGGAGAATTGTCAAGATTTTGACTGATGAGTATTTAATTCAAAAATATTTTAAGATTGGAAATTAAATATCTAGAGGGATAATGGTCAACTGGATTACATCATTCATATTTTTCCACATATATAGGGGGAGTTCAGTTGTAGGGGGAGCATACAAATAGGGGGAGTAATATATTTCACATTCAAACACATTCAAAATCTTTTATTTGTTTGTCATCATCAAAAGGGGGAGATTGTTGTATATAACAGTGTTGTATACACGAATATATGATTTTTGTTTGATGATAACAACCAAATTTATTTTATTATTGAATGTGTTTGTAACTGTACTGGTATACTACACATCAGACAGGAATATAATATTTCTGTTTAAATAAAGTACAACTATACAAAAATTTAAAAATTCACACAGTATTTTATTTGAACAAGAATATTTTATTTCAATATTTAAACAGTACAGATTTACAACTTCACTATTTGTATATACATCATTGATAGACATTTCAAAATTTTCAATTTCATACTCAGTTCCTCTTTACAACACTTACACTTTCATATATACTACATTTCTATACAGTTCACTCGTATATACCAACACATATGAATATCATCATCTTCAGTCTTCTTGACTTCACAGCATTCCACAGTCAATTCAGTCATCTTCATACCTGTTCATATAAAAGAACACACACAGTAGACTGCAACAAAAATAAAATTAAATAAAAGCAAATAAAAATTTATTTTTTAAATTTTATTTGCCTCAGAATTACGGTGTGTTTCTCATCATTTCTCTAGACTTTGTCTGATATGCAGGGACAGAAAAACTCGTCTGGATGGCTGCATATACACACATGTATACACGTGTGCACTGCCACGCCAGTCCAGTGTCACGACTGAGGAGTAGTCACTTGGACCATCTCGACTTAGCGCAATATACTCATGAACATGAACAAAGTCAAAAGAAAAAGTAAAATGGTCGACAAGTCAACACACATTCAAAAATGGTCAAGCACATTACTAGTACACAAAAACAATGCAGCAACATACAAGAAACAAGATGGTGGAGCAAAACTGAGGTCACAAGTACATAGGAGCATTTACAAGTGCAGTCACAAAGAAGAGTAAAGCAACAGTTCAATGATCGGCTAGCAAGCATGAATGATATACAGAGGCATAAATAAGGTGAATAAAATCATCACAGTATACAAGTTTATTTCTAAATAGTGAAGCATCATATCATGAAGTATTACAAAAGGCAAGCCGAAAAGTCAGTAACAAAAAGGATTTAGTGGTGTATACAAGTTTGAACATCAACAGAAATATCATGAAAATGAAATTCAAGCAGTGTGGCAAATAAAGTATAATATTTGCTCAAGTTTGTCAGCTAGAAAAAATCCAACAGTCCAAGCAAATGATTCATGTTCAAGCTAAAGAACTGAGCAAGTTCAAGAATTCAAGCATTCGTGTTTATCAGTCCAAAAGCAAGTATAAAGAGAGCAAATTCAAGCATGCATGTTTCAATAACAGCAAAATGAAAATGGCATTCAACCAAGTTAGAAGAGCAATTGTATGATCAAGTACAGCACCAGTTCTTAGTTCTCGGCAAAGCAAGTTCAAGTGCAAAGCTGTTCTTATTAGTTCAAAAACAGTCAAATATTAAATCAAATTCAATGATCAAGTGGTTAGCAAAAATGACAAGTAGCACGGAAAGCATGGTTTCAGCAAGGCAGACAAGCATATGTACATAGCAGCAGTTTCATGTTCAAACAAACTGGAATGTAAAAGCAGTGATGAACGAGATATAATCAAAGCGTTCTTATCAGTTCTTAGATTTCAAATAAAACATCAGTTTAAAACTCAAGACAAGTTCAAGTAATGACTGTTTTTATTTCAAAGGCATCAGATCAAAGATGACGGAAGTAAAAGTGTGTAACTGTTCTTATCTAAGGGTGTAAGATGATATCAAATTCACCAAAACATTCATCAATAAAGTGTCTGCATGACAAGTTCAGTTTTAGATACAATAAGGGCAGACACAAAGTGATACATGACAGATATGCATGAACCAATTTCAAGTGCAAAGAACAAGTGTAAAGGTGTTCTTTAATGTCAAGCATAGTATCTGTTTAAGGTTAACTCAGAAATGGTCAAAGAAAAATAAAATTCAAAGTTCATGTGTTCAAAGGAAGGAGTAAAAAAAAGAAATCAATTCCAGAATATTTGACTCCAAAATATATACGGCAATTATTTTAAGGATCAATTCAAAGCAGTTGTCAAGCCCCAATATTTAGTATATATCATGAACAAGTCTAAGCATTTGTTTATACCAGTTGTTAAGGAAGCAGAAAATTCAGGTTGAAATCATCAGAGTTCCAGAAAATTTATACGGGTTTTTGATTCAAAGAGACCATTTCTAAGTTCAGGGTTTTCACACGCAAGTAACTCCAGAATAGTGGAAGTATTCACAGCAATATTTAAATCGAAGAAATTTCCAGAAGTTCAAGAACAAATCAAAGCCGATTTCAAAAGCCCCAAAATTTTCGAACATATCAAATCAAGGGTTTTAAAGAGCAAGACTTAATCAAAAATTCCATAGCATACGATGATTTAAAGTTCCAATATTTCCGTATATATCATAACCAAAGTGTAATACGAAATCAGAGCACAAAATTAGGGTTTCAAAACCCTATATGAACACCCACATCATCATCGGCTATGAACATCCAAGATCGAAGAAATTAAAAGCAAACAATTGAATTAAAAATCATACCAGGAAAAAGACTTGGATTCAAATCAGAGCTTCATCAACTCAATCGAATGATAGCTTGCAATAGGAATTCGAGATCATCACACGACATAGCGGCGCCCTTCAGATCGAAACAAAATCGAAACCCTAGATCGCAAACCCTAGGCCGCCATTTTTACAGAGACAAGGAGATCGAGCCAAACAAAATAAAGTGGTGAAGCAATAACAAAAGTGGTCGGCCAAGTTTATTTCAAAGAGCTAAGAGATATTAAAAGGGGATAACCTATTTATTTTAACTCCTAAGGGTTTTTTCTATTTTTTATTTTATTTTACATTTGTTTTTGTTTAATTCATAAAAACAAACAAACAGTTTCTAGATCTGTAAAATCTAGGGGAGACGAATTACGGGAATTGTAATTCGGGGAAATCTGGTTTTGGGGATAAAAACCAGTGCAGGGTTTTGAGCGTAGGGTTAAGAACAGTTGGGAGCGAGTGTCGCGAGTTTACAGGGGATTGTAAGCGTAGAGATTGTTTTAACTCCTAGTAGAAACCTTGGGGAATGCAGCAGTAGGCAGGGTTTTGCCGAAGCTGGGTATATCTGTGTGTTATTTATTTTCTGCATTTCTTCTGATTATTATCTGTGTTGTGATTACTCTGTGAAAATCTGCGATAAACCCTATTCACCCCCCCCTCTAGGGTTAATTTAGATCCTACAGATACACCCTATGGTGGACCTAGCACAGGTAACTACACTTCTGGATAGGGCCGTATGACATAGACACATGAACGAGCTATGACTTGTAGGGAGCCGATCGATTAATAGATCGTTACGTGGAATTCGTCAGGTAGCATAATCCCTAGTGGTCCTAGGTGGCATGAATCCTAATCGAATCTAGAAAACATTCAATAGGTAGCATAATCCCTAGTGGCTCTAGGTGGCATAAATCCTAGTTGAACACGCGATAATTCATGATGAGGAAACCTAGACAGAACAAGGGTGGCAGTCCAAACGATCTCAAGAATGGTGGCACTACGTTGAAGTAGTATAGAAATACGTGATGAAACCAGTACGATACGCGGCAAGGGACTATACATATACATGGAAAGGATGATACGGGTTGGGATACTAGTACAGTTGGTGCAGAGAATTTAGGAAATCAGAGCAAATAGATATCGTTTTAATGGTGAAGCAGAGAAATCTTGCTATGCTTGATAGAAATAGTGCGAAACTATACTTAGTTCATCCTGAACGGGAACCTTGCAATGTTATACATGATAGAAATCTGATGATGTTATTCTTAGTTATCGTGCCTGTAGCTTATCTTGTCACCATGATTATGTTTACTTTCAGTTTATTCATGCCATGTTATCTTTACCTATTTTTATGCTGAAAGCCACTAGGACTTACTCAGTCTTTATGACTGACCCAGTTTGTTTCGCCTCTTTTTCTTCCGTTCCCCCCCCTCGGTTCACAGGGTGGGAACACAGCTTAGTTCGGACCTTACCAGGCTCCAAGGCTATTTCATGAAGACTTGGATTGCTCTTGGCTATGGCTTGCTTTGCTGCTTTATTGGTGAATGATTTATAGCTATGGTCTTATGCTCTTTTACAATTGCAAGATAGATTTCGATGTAATGGATTTTTAATAGCATTTTGATGTAAAAGGTTTCAGTCCTTTCTTTATTTTTAAAGAAATAAAATTTGGTTCTTCTTCCGCTGTTTTATATGTTTTGTCTTGTAATATTCCTGTGTATGTTTACCTAGATAATGCTCTACCAAATCTGGTGCATTCCCTTTGCGAGTGACCCTAGCGGAGGTGGGGTGTTACATTTGGTATCAGAGCAGAAGGTTACCAAACTGGGCAAAAGTTTTTAAAACCTTTTGAAATTATTTTCAAAACCGTTTACGAAGAAGCATTTTTCAAGAAAAATCTTGTTTTATTTAAAAGGCTATTCCCCAAAGCCATCTGCACTATCTTTTGATTCTCTCCTTGAGTCTCTTCTCCCTTTCTTTTTCAGCCATAGTTTGTAGGCATGCGACGCATGTCGGAGGACAAAGTAGTGTCCAAGCTCCATCTGTAGCCGCAGTAGTTTTACCTACGACTAATCTTATCTCAAGCCTTGTAGGGTTGCCGTGCGATGGAAGTAGCTTTCGAAAAACTTTACAAGGATAGTAAGAACAAGGATAAAGAACACAAGTCTAAGGATGAGAAACTTGTTAATAAGGCATAATCCACGAAGGAGGAAAAAGTGAAAGGGAAGAGGTCAAAGTAAAAGAATAATAAAACCCATGACAAGAAAGGACATCGTTGGTACGGTAAAAAAAAGGGACATGTAGTTAAGTATCATAGGACAAGGACAAGGGCAAAGAACAAGATCGTCGAGAGGGCAAATTGTATGCTCTCACTACTAGCATACCTAAGAAAGGTGGTAACGTTTCTGTTAAAGGTTTAGCTTCTCTTTTCTACCATACCGTGGGAACTTTATTTTTATACATCGCATCCTTTTGATTCTGCCTCGATAGTTGAGTCTCTGCACCTTAGTACTGGCGTAATAGAGGATCCCGTTTTTGTCTCAAATCCTGTGGGAAATCAGCTCATTTATTCATGACTTGTTTGGATTTGATAATGTCTATGCTAAGTGTTGAGTTTAGAAGTAAAGCTTATGTTTTTGGGCTATGGGTTGATTCTACGGATGGAGTGGTTTTCCGGTAATGGTGCCATTCTCGAGTATGAAAAGAGGGTAGTTAGACGCTTGACTTGCCTTGGTAATGCCCTAGCAGTCTAGTGTAACCCTTAGGGTTCTACCATGTTTAATTACCTAGAATCTCTGGATACAATTATCGATCTTCTCGAGTAGTGTTCGCCACTAAGGCGGATGGTTCATTTCTCTTATGCATGAGTTATAGAAAATCACCTTAGTAAGTACATTTGGCAACATGGTTGACATTTACTTGTTTTCAAGAGACAGTTCTTCTGTGTGGAATACCTTCTAGTAAGTGAATGAGATCCAAGATTCACTAGTGAATTTTGGAGAGCTTGCATGAAACCATGAGTACGCAGTTATGTTTGAGCCGAGTGTACTAGAAGGAGGATAAGGGAAAATGGGACGAGAGACAACAGTAGAATGAGTTCCAACTCATATTCTGGGAACAAGAATTAAGGAACTACGAAATTGTGAAGTTAAAGACGGTCAAAGCACAATGGAGTTAAGCTTAAGGGAATATGACTTAGAAGATTGAAGACTAGACACGCGCATCATATCTCTTTTTAATAGTATATCCTTGATCCCACTTTTCCTGTAGAGCTTACTTATGATATCTTTTAAGTATAACCTCTCGGCCCTATTCTCAATCCTATTTTTGTTGCAAACCCCATAGGAGGTATGACTTATCTGTTAGTAATACATGTTGGGGCTTGAGGGTGTCCGTTGGGTTGACTAAACTTTTTGGGTTTTATAGGATATGGACCGGTGCTTAGGGAGTTCTTCTCCTATTCAGTATATATGTGACGTAGATTTCCAGCTTTGACATTGCCTGATGGGCATAAAATTTTTACTTGCTTCTATCATTCGGCTATATTTTTAGGTAGGAACAATTGGGTGAAACATGTGTTTGAGACATGTTATGATTGATGGTTGCAAGTGGTCGCAAGTGGTCGCAAGTGGTTGCTCGTGGTTGCATAACACACATTAGGCACTAGATCAGCTCAGACACATTTTCATATTGCATATGCATGAGTGTTTATACTTGTTTATGGATGAAATTGAATGTGTTATCATGTGAATGTTGCATATGGATGGATGTTTGAGCACACATATAGTGTTTATGTGATTAGGGCTATTTGCATACATGTTGGACTCATGACACTAAACATATTTTGCATTAAGAAGATCAATCAGGCCTGATCATTTGCATTAGATAAGGAACATATACACACACTTTCTGCATACGTTCATACAACATTAGAAATCTCTTAAGGACAATGGATGCCTGTGACTAATGATTGAGTAGATGGATGATTGGATGGTAGGACACATTCTTCTTAACTTGAAGATTTCGGGGACGAAATCCTTTAAGGAGGGGAGAATGTAACAACCCGTATTTTTATAACATGTTAAAACAAGAAATCAAGGCAGAATTAAACTTTAAAATCAGAATCAGGGGAAACGGGTTACGCCATTGCGTTCGTCTCGAAATTTTACATCAAATAGAGTCCGAGTTTTCAAAAATCAGAGTCCGTATGAGGGAGATATGACCCTCCGAATTTTTAAGAATTTTCAGAATCAAAAACAGCTCGAAATACGAATTCGAAATTCAAATTCAAACCCCGGAACAGGCTGGGCGGGAAAATTCCCGCCCAGGGACCAGGTCAACCTGGGAGTCGACCATAGTGTCGACCTCCCAGGGACTAGGTCGACCATAGTGTCGACCTGCCTCCCGAACCACTTTTCTGAACCAGATGCATCCTGACGTATTTAGACTCGTTTTCTGACCAGATTCGTCTGCCCAACCCTATATAAACAGCCCCCCTAGTCTCATTTTCTCCACACCATTTCTTTCTACCCTTATGCTGCTTCTAAGATAATCAAAATAAAAAGATAAAAAGGAAGAAAAAGGACTGCTCCTTCTCCATCAAGACTACGCTTAGGGATTTGCAAGTTGGGGGGATCTCAATTGGAACACGATCGATCAAATAGAGATTGAACAGTCAAAATTATGCTTTCTAATTCTTGATCCATGCACTGTAAGTTCAAGTTACTTTTAGATAAAAGCTATAAATGTAATATCCATGTTGTAAATTGGAATTGGATCTATGTATGGTAATTGATTCGTATCTATTCTTATTCGTCTTGGATCTTGACTTTCATGAATATTACTTTGGACCTATTCATGTTGTAAATCAAACTCTCTCGTGTCTATAACCTTAACATGCCTATGACGTTGAAACTATTGATTATGGACAAGGACTATGACTAAGAACATAAGACTGCCTATGACTATGCCTATGACTATGATGGTGAACATAAGACCGCCTATGACTAATAAGACTATGCCCATGACGGTGAACGTAAGACTGTTGCCTATGACTATGACAAGGACAATTGTGGTTAATCAACTATGACCCTTGAATATGAGAATTATTAACTATGATTAGGAACATAAGGCCATTATCTATGACCATGACTTTGAAACTATTACTGTTGATTGTTTATGACCATTGCCTAAAACTATTTTGGATAATTAACCATGACTACTGTGATTAATCACTTAGGATTCTTAATTATGAGATTTCTACCTATGACCGTGACTATTGGGGTTAATTACCTGGAACTATTATAGTTGATTGAAACCCATGTTGTATACCGAATTCGCAGCTTGTTGGATCTCATACCAAGGGTGTGACTTGCTTAGTTATTCACTATTATGTACACCAAAACCATTGGATCCATTTTTTTTGTATTTGGCTTGCCTTTGCATGCCTATTCTTTTATGTCAGTGTTTACCATGATTATCACCTTATCTTGCTAGATTTGTAATCCTATATGCCAGTGATGTTGTAACCAATTATCTCAAGTTATGTCATGCTAGTCTTGTAACCCCCTTTTTATCGCTTTATGCTCGTCTCTTTTGCCTATCATAGTTTTGATGCTATTCCCTCTATTTCAAGATTAGGATTTGTTTGTAGTATAGAACGATTCACGTTCACGTACGATGGGAATACGATTTGGGTAGAATAGGCAAAAACGTGAATTGGTTATGAACATGAATTATGAACTCGATAATAGGCAAAACTTGAAACATGAATGCTGTTATAACTTGAACCTGGATATGGCAACGAACCTGACATCGACTTGATTTGAAACTTGCCTTGAAAACTTGACACGATTTGACATGAAACATGACATGAAAACTCGACATGAATTTTGACATGAAAACTTGAATGTGGGCATGACAATTAGAAAAACTTGAAAATGGCCAACTCGTGGTTGGGTTGAGTTTGTAGTGTAAATCTGCTCGGAACCGCCCGACAAATCCAGTGGCTGCAAACAATAGGATCCAATGTGCGTAGTTGGTCATATCGCATGTAAAACCCGAGGTTAGACTATGTTGTGGTGTAAATCTGCCCGGAACCGCCCGACAAATCCAGTAACCACAACAGTTAGTCTAATGTGAGAGGTTGAAGTGCATTAATGAATTAATGCCACATGATAGGGTTAAGTCATGAACCACTTGAATATATTTAACCAATTTGATATGATGACTTGATAGGGTTAAGTCCTGAACCGCTTGAATATACTTAACCAATTTAACACGATGATTTGATAGGGTTAAGTCCTGAACTGCTTGAATATACATAACCAATTTAACACGATGATTTGATAGGGTTAAGTCATGAACCGCTTGAATATACTTAACCAATTTGACACAATGACTTGATAGGGTCAAGTCCTGAACTGCTTGAATATACTTAACCAATTTGACACGATGATTTGATAGGGTTAAGTCCTGAACCGCTTGAATATACTTAACCAATTTAACACGATGATTTGATAGGTTTAAGTCGTGAACCGCTTGAATATACTTAACCAACTTGGCACATGATTCGTAGGGCTAAGTCATGAACTTAAACGACAACACTTAGTCAATTTGACATGACACGTAGACGGGTTAAGTCCCGAACTTGAATGACAACACTTAACCAACTTGACATGCTAGACCGATGGGGTTAAGTCTCGAATTTAAATGACAACACTTAACCTACTAGACGGAAACCCTAGTTACGCGGTCTGTTTCACCATTAACCCACTAGATGTATCACGGTACCCTGGAACTAGTCAGGGTGGGGCACGATTACTGGGCTGATTGTAAGCGACCAGAACGACGGCTGAGTAGGTGCGCCATTGTAGGTTCAGGCGGGCTATGGTCGTGCACGTAGTCCAGAGTTGAAAAAGCAGGCATTGGGCACCCGTAGATTTACACTGTGCGTGCTTGATTCGTGTCGGTGGTTGGCACCATAGGACTTGATACACCCTATGGTGTACCTAGCACAGGTAACTACACTTCTGGATTAGGCCGTATGACACAAACACATGAACGAGCTAGGACTTGTAGGGAGACGATCGATTAATAGATCGTTACGTGGAATTCGTTAGGTAGCATAAACCCTAGTGGTCCTAGGTGGCATAAATCCTAATCGAATCTAGAAAACGTTCAATAGGTAGCATAATCACTAGTGGCCCTAGGTGGCATAAATCCTAGTTAAACACGCGATAGTTCATGATAAGGAAACCTAGACAGAACAAGGGTGGCAGTCCAAACGATCTCAAGAATGGTGGCACTACGTTGAAGTAGTATAGAAATACGTGATGAAACCCGTACGATACGTGGCAAGGGACTGTACATATACATGGAAAGGATGATACGAGTTGGGATACTAGTACAGTTGGTGCAGAGAATTTAGGAAATCAGAGCAAATAGATATCGTTTTAATGGTGAAGCAGAGAAATCTTGCGATGCTCGGTAGAAATCGTGCGAAACTATACTTAGTTCATCCTGAACGGGAACCTTGCAATGTTATACATGACAGAAATCCGATGATGTTATTCTTAGTTATCATGCCTGTAGCTTATCTTGTCACCATGCTTATGTTTACTTTCAGTTTATTCATGCCATGTTATCTTTACCTGTTTTTATGCTGAAAGTCACTAGGACTTACTCAGTCTTTATGACTGAGCCAGTTTGTTTCGCCTCTTTTTCTTTCGTCCCCCCCCCCAGGTTCACAGGGTGGGAACACAGCTTAGTTCGGATCTTACCAAGCTCCAAGGCTATTTCATGAAGGCTTGGATTGCTCTTGGCTATGGCTTGCTTTGCTGCTTTATTGGGGAATGATTTATAGCTATGGTCTTATGCTCCTTTACAATTGCAAGACAAATTTCGATGTAATGGATTTTTAATAGCATTTGATGTAAAAGGTTTCAGACCTTTCTTTATTTTTAAAGAAATAAAATTTGGTTCTTCTTCCGCTGTTTTATATGTTCTGTCTTGTAATATTCCTGTGTATGTTTACCTAGATAATGCTCCACCAAAGCTAGTGCATTCCCTTTGCGAGTGACCCTAGCGGAGGTGGGGTGTTACATGAAGCGATCCATCCGCCTTAGTAGCGAATACCACCGGAGCACCCCATTCAGAAATGCTTCGCCTTATGAAATTTTTCTCAAGCAACTCATTAACTTGTTTATTGAGATGTCTTCTTTCTCGCGGGGCCATGTGCCTAACGGGAAATAAAACTGGCTTGGCATTATCAACAAGATAAATTCAGAAGTCTATCTCGCGTTTAGGAGGTAACCCCATCGCTTCATCAAAGACATCTGGATATTCCCGGACCACTCTTACAGATTGCAAATTGTCGTCAGACGAGTCAAGAGATTCAAGATAACACAACATGACTGGACCCTTAGGGTTACAAGAAATTTCAAGGGTATTACCAAGGAGAGTCATGAGCCTTACTACCCTTCGTTCACAATCAAGAATGGCTCCATAATTGGACAGCCAATCCATTCCTAGGATCAGACCGTATCCCATAAATCCGAGAACATAAGCATTACACATGAACTCTACGCTTAAGATAGAGATCCTCAAATCCATACACATCATAGACAAATGGGCGGAGCCCCCAATTGGATTTGAAACTATAACGGGATCCTCAACCAGACTAGTACTTAGGTGCATATTTTCAACAATATCAGAAGAAATAAAAGTATGCGATGCGCCAGAGTCAAATAAGGTTCGAACAGGAAAGCCAGAAATGTAAACAAGGCTTTCTACGGAAATATTACTACCTCGGTCAAGAGCTGGAGTGGTGTTGAGAGCATGCAACTGCCCTCCCGATGGTCCTGCTCGCTGGGTCTGCCCTTGCCCCTGCCCTTGCTTCTTAGGGCAATCCTTGCTGATGTGTCCAGTATCTCCACAATGAAAGCATTCACCCAACTTCCTCTTCTTCTTTCTACACTCTTTAGCTAGATGTCCAGTAATACCACAGAAGTTGCACTTCCTCGTCTCACGTGATTTGTTGTTGCTCTTGTTATTCCTATTATTCTTGTTGTTCCCCTTCTTGAAGTCAGCTCTCTTATTCTGAGTTTCATTAGGCTTAACTTTCTTCTTATTCTTGTCTTCCTCATGGAGTAGGGCCATACCCACGAAGCTTTCAAAGGTCGCCCCCATGGGTATATGAGTTAGGGCCAAGCTGTGTAGTGGCTCGTTCAATCCTAGAGCAAAGCTTACAGCCTTTTTCTGGGCTATGTTGACCTAATCCAAACCGAACCGAGCAAGCTGATTAAACTTATTCACGTACTCCCTAACAGACATGTCCCCTTGCTTGAGGGCTAGGAACCTCTCCATCTGAAGGTTCTCTTCTGCTGACGATAAGAATTTAAGCCCAAACCACTCTCTAAAGTCTGCCCAAGTCTCAACTAGCCTGGTAGCGTTGGTGACTTCCCAACAAAATGCAGCTTCCTCTTTCAACAATCATGCTGCTAACTGAACTTTCCTATGGTTCTCCATATCAAAGATAATGAACAAGTCTTCCGTCTCCTTTAGCCAATTTCGTGCCTCAACAAAGGTTTCAGTTCCAATGAAGTTCTTGCCGCCCATTGACTTAAAGTCTTTGCATATTTTGGCAAAGGCGGTACCAGGAGGAGGAGGAACCGCGGCCACTGGGGGAGGAGGAGGAGGGATGTCTTCCGTGCCCGCGTCGTTGGCCCTGGCTTCTAAGTACCTTCGGAACCATCCAGGCACGGGTATTCCCTCAGGCAGGTTAAGATCAGTCATGCTGAAAACGAAAAGAAAAGATTCAAACGAAGAAACAAAGGGAAGTGCTAATGGCTTCTTGGGGAATAGCCTTTTTTAAACATAAAACTTTTCTTGAAAAATGCTTCTTTATAAATGGTTTTGAAAATAGTTTCAAAAGGTTTTTAAAACTTTTGCCCAGCCTGGTAACCTTCTGCTCTGATACCAAATGTAACACCCCACCTCCGCTAGGGTCACTCACAAAGGGAATGCACTAGTTTTGGTGGAGTATTATCTAGGTAAACATGCACAGAGATGTCACAAGGAAGAACATAAATAAAGCAGCGGTAGAAATTAAAAACCAACTTTTTATTATTTTCAAGAAAAGAGTCAAAAGCTCATACATCCAAGATACAAATTATTCCATTACCTCAAGTTCCAAATAATGAAGCATAAACTTTAAACAAAAGTAAATTATTCCCCATAAATAGCAGAAGCAACCATAGCATAGCCCAAGACCAAACCATACATGAGCTGTCAGAAAGCAAGCTAAATCCAAGCTAAGAGCTAGTGTTTCATCCCTGAGAACCTGGGGGGAAGAAACGAAAGAAAAAGGGGCGAAAGAAAAAGGGTCAGTCATAAAGACTGGTAAGCCCTAGTGACTTTCAGTATGAAAACTAGTAAAGGTAACATGATATGGGAAAACTGGAATTAAACATAAGGATGATAACAGAACTGGTAGGATAATTAAAATAACAAGATAAGTCAAATCTAGCATCGCATATTCAAGGTTCGCTGCACCAACTGTACCAGTATTCTAACTCATGTCAAGTATTAACCATGGAATGATCCCTTGGCCCAGTATCATGAAGTGACCCATTACGGGGTCCTACCATACGATCTACTAATCGATCGGCTCCCTACAAGTCCTAGCTCGTCATGTGTCTGTGTCATACGACCCTATCCTGAAATGTAGTTACCTGTGCTAGGTCCACCATAGGGTGTATCAAGTCCTATGGTGCCAACCACCGACACAAATCAAGCACGCACAGTGTAAATCTACGGGTGCCCAATGCCTGCTTTTTCAACTCCGGACTACGTGCACGACCATAGTCCGCCTGAACCTATAATAGCGCACCTACTCAGCCGTCGTTCTGGTCGCTTACAATCAGCCCAGTTATCGTGCGCCACCCTGCCTAGTCCCTGGGTATAGTGATACATCTAAGTGGGTTACTGCTGAAAAGGACCACGTAACTAGGATTTCTAATGGGTTAAGTGTTGTCATTCAAATTCATGACTTATCCCTATCCAAATCATGTATCAAGTTGGTTAAGTGTGTTCAAGCAGTTCATGACTTAACCCTATCAAATCATCGTGTCAAGTTGGTTAAGTATACTCAAGTGGTTCATGACTTAACCTTATCATGCGACATTAATTCATTAGTGCATGCCAACCTCTCACATTAGACTAACTGTTGTGGTTACTGGATTTTCCGGGTGGTTCCGGGCAGATTTACACCACAACATAGTCTAACCTCGGGTTTTACGTGCGATATGACCAACTACCCACATTGGATCCTATTGTTTGCAGCCACTAGATTTGCCGGGCGGTTCCGGGCAGATTTACACTGCAAACTCAACCCAACCTCGAGTTGGCCATTTTCAAGTTTATCTAATTGTCATTCCCACGTTCAAGTTTTCATGTCTAGATTCATGTCCAGTTTCAGGTTATATTCCATGTCAAATCGTATCAAGTTCATGTCCATATTCAGGTTCAAGTCATAACAACATTCATGTTCAAGTTTAAAGCTAATTCATGTTTTACCTAGTCTACCCAAATCATATTCCCATCGCACGTAAGCTCGAATCGATACAAATAAATCTAATTAGGGAATAACGTAAAATGGGACGGGTATAAGGTGGAAAAAGTGATTACTAGCATAGCATGGTATGACTTGAGGTAAAGGATTATAACATTACTGGCATATGGAATATTAGAATTTAACATAAAGATTCTAAATCTAACAAAATAAGGTACTAGTCAAGATAACATTTGTCATAAGGTGATAGTATAGTCATAGTGACGATTGACACAAGATGATAGTATAATCATGGTAACGATTGACATAAGGTGATTGTCATAAACTTGTGACTAACAGCAGTTTCAACATGATAATGTGAGGGGTTTTTCTTTTTGATTTACAACATGAATAGGCCCTAAATCAATGTCATAGTAATATCCAAGAGTCAAGATCCAAGGTGAACAAGAATGGATGTAAAACGGTCATCATACATAGGTCCAATTTCAATTTACATCATATTCATATTACATTTACAGTTTAAATCTAAAAATAACTGGGGCTTACATATCGTGGTTCGAGAATTAGAAAAAGAGAGTCGACAGTTGAATCTCTATATGCTTAGTCAGGTCCTAATAGAAATCCCCAAATCAGCAATTCTCTTAACGCGGTCTCAACGTAGAAGAAGCAGTCCCTTTCTCAAACTTTTCAATCAGAATCAGAGCAGCATAAGGTGAGAAAGAATTTTGTGTAGAGAGACTGGTGTTAGGGGCTGTATTTATAGGTTCAGGTCAACGAATGTGGACAGAAACGAGGCCAGGAACATCAAAATGAATCCATCTTCAAAAGTGGACTCGGCCACCAGGTCGACCCCTAGGTCGACACTATGGTCGACCTGGTCCTGGGTAGGTCGACTACGTAGTCGACCCCCAGGTCGACCTGGTCCTGGGCGGGAAATTTCCCGCCCAATCCATTCTAAGGTTTAAAATTTGAATTTTGAATTCGAATTGACTGTTTTGTACTTGAAAACTTCTGAAAACTTCTAAAGGTCATAACTTGGTCATACGGACTCCAATTTTCAAAAACTCGGACTCGTTTCCAAGAAGAACTTCGAGACGAACGCAATGGCACAACCCGTTTCCCTTGATTCTTATTTTAAAAATTAATTCTGCCTTGATTTATGGTTATTACATGTTATAAAAACACGGGTTGTTACAAAATTCCTTTGCCAAATGATATCTATACACAAGAAGATTTTGGAGGGGAACCAGTTTTTCCCCTCTCCGAAGAGACGGGTGCCCCAGTTGGAGAAAAAGAAGTCACCCTAACGAGCATAACTTCGGGCCCTGGTCCGTTTCAAAAAAGGGGATTTCACAGGATGCACAAAACACATGCACCATCTATCATAACACTCTTTTGCTACTGTGGTTCATAGTTTTAACACATATTTGTTTTCTTTGCAGGAAAAATGTCTAGCAAATGGTCTTATTCTTACCGTTCCCTTCGCGAGGGCACACCAAGCCTCCTTCCAGATCCTGAGCACACTCATAGCAATAGCCGTGGAAGGGATAGTCACCGGCCCCGGGATTCTCATCAATCCTATTCTGCACGGCCTCGGTCTCCACCGAAGCAAGGTTATGGAAAGCCACATTGTCGTCCATTGCCACCGGTTGGGGGAAAGCAACTTCCTAGAGATTTAACCCCTCCGAAAAGCACTCCTTCTCACGCCTAATCTTCCAAAAAACACCCCGAGCCAGAGGACAAGAACAAAGATGAGGGCAGGATTATAGAGAAGGGGAAGACAGTTCCCACTTCCTCTAGTGGGCGTGGCTTGGATACTACTACCGCAAAGGATGCTGCCCCCAATTCTGATATTATGGCTAGGCTAGAGCGCTTACGAAAGCAGTTTCCCGACATTTACTTTGAGAGGATGGTGTTCATCCCACATCTTGAACCGGTCCCCGAAGATTGGGACACAGAGGTGATAGGGTATGTATGCCACGTAGCCAAACAATACGGGGTAATGAAAAAGCATGCTGCCACACTCTCTACTATCATCCGCCAGATGGAGACGGACACGACCAGGGCCAGGGTAAAGATTGATAATGATGCTAGGGCTAGGTGAAAAATGGAAAAAGAACTAGAGGATGCACAGGCCCAACTGGCTTTGGCTCGGCGAGATACAGAAAACTACAGGTCCGAGTTGGAGAGTGCTAGGGAGCGTTTTCAACGAGCTCGACTTAAATAGCCAGAAGCGGGTAGCCCTGAAGAAGGAAGTAGAGGATCTCAGGGCGGTTGACACCAAACTGAAGACAGTACAGGATCGCTTTTCTGCGGAGAAAGAGGCTTGGGAGAAAGAGAGGGGAAGCTTAAAAGATGACCTTTCCCTCGCCAAGATGGAGAAGGAAGTTCTAAATGATCAACTTGCTCTAGCTGAAGAGCGTGCAGCTCTCACCGAAAGCAATGCCAGTAGCGCTCTAGAGTCGGCAGCTGCTGAGGCCGATAAACTTGCCGAAAGAGAGAAGGATATAGATAGTTTTGAGGAATTGTTGTTCGATTTGTTTGGTCAAGTTATCAAGCATCGAGACATCTCTTGGATTCCAGACTGCCATTGTAACACCCCACCTTCGCTAGGGTCACTCACAAAGGGAATGCACTAGGTTTGGTGAAGCATTATCGAGGTAAACATGCACAGAAATATTACAAGACAGAACATATATAAAACAGTGGAAGTAAAACAAATTTCATTACCTTATAAAATAGGGTCTAAAGCCTTTTACATCAGAATACATCAAAACCTGTCTTGCACTAGTAAAGAAGCATAAAATCTTTTCATAAATTATTCCCCAAAATAATGCGGTGAAGCAGCCATAGCCAAGAGAAGACCAGCTATACATGATGACCTTCAAGCATAAGAGTTCCGAACTAAACAACATCATTTCCTCCCTGAAAACCTGGTGGGGGGGGGGGGGGAAACGGAAGACAAAGAGGTGAAACAAAACGGGGTCAGTCATAAAGACTGGTAAGTCCTATCTACTTCAAGTATAAAAACAGGTAAGGGTAACATGACATGCATAAACTGAAAGTAAACATAAGGATGACTACAAGATAGATAAGCTAAACCAAGATAACAGGCTGAACTACTGTATCCTGATAAACTAAGGTATCATGATAAACTACGGTGTCAAGATAAATCAAGGTATCTTGTCGTCTGGTTTCTATCAAGTATAATATTGCAGGGTATCTATCAAGTACATTTCTCATGGTTCTAACCTGTACATTTGCTCTGCACCTCTCGTACTAGTATCCCAACCCGCGTCATGTGTTAACTATGAATGTCCCTTGCCCAATGTCATGTAATGGTCCATGTCAACCTAATATATAGCATATGTAGGTTTCCAACTCGTATGTTTCTTTCCATGTATAAGTTCAGTCCTTTGCCGTAGGCCGTACGGGCTTCCCCATGTAAATCTATACCACCTCAACGTAGTACCATTTTATCCTTGAAGTTGTTTTGGACTGCTACCCTTGATCTGGTTATGTTTTCTTACCATGAACTATCGCGTGTTCACTTAGGATTTATGCCACCTAGGACCACTAGGGATTATGCTACCTAATGAACGTTCCCGTGTCTCGGTTTGGGTTCAAGCCACCTAGGACCACTAGGGATTATGCCACCCGTCAACCACGCCCTTTATCCCACGTATGTATCGTGAATCGTTTTCCATGTCTAGACGCACATGTATCTCAATGTGCCATCCGAGTTCCGTGCCAGGGCGAATCAAGAAATACGAAACTCAGTCGGGAGCTTTAAGTCATCTGCCGGTGCAGATATCAAGGTCTGTTTTTGTATCCGTGGCTATAGTCCAACGTGACCCCTCCCTCAACTACTGAAAGGCAATCCAAGAAAAATCATGTATGAGAACGACATCCCGGCCCCACTATAGCCCCACTTTCCTATTGGCCAACCTCACCCATAACTCGATAGCAAGTATATGGTCTGTTGGGAGTTCTCTGCCTTTCCGTACGTACACGATTGACTAAAGATGGTAGGTAGTCGACGACGCGCTATACAGGAAAAAAACAAGAATCGACGACTCCACGCTAATCCATCCCAGTCTTTAGGTCGCTCGCATAGCAACCAAGGCATACTCTTGGTTCTTCTACCGCAGACCTTAACCTCTTGTGAGCCCAGGCGGATCATCTGCAACCTCACATAGGGATACCAAGAGTATCCTCACGTCCCTTGAAGCTTCCGCTTCGTCACCCAGTTCGTTGGAGCCTTTATCTAGATCAGATATTGCTCCGCCTCGTGTATTTGTTTAAGCGATGACCTACCGTATCAGGTTACTCATCTGTTCGTGAACTGGTCTAATTCCCTTGACTAAGGATTATTACTTAGTTATCCTAAACTAAGGTTTACCACTTAGTTTCCTTTCCCGTTATCCTTGTTAACTGCGATTTTCCACCTAGTCCCCTGAACTAGGGTTTTGTCTAATGGGTTAAGTATTGTCATTCCAGTTCATGACTTAACCCGCCTACGAATCATGTCAAGATTTGGCTAAGTATTTAAGTCTAAGACCTAGCCCTACAAGTTGGTTAAGTAGACCAAGAAGCTCATGACTTAACCCTATTCAATCATCAAGTCAATTTGTTTAAGTATTAGTTTGTCTTAACCCTATCAGATTATCGTGTTAGGTTGGTTAAGCATAGATTACCTTAACCCCATCAGATTATCGTGTTAGATTGGTCAAGTATAGATCCTCTTAACCCCATCAGATTATCTAGTCGGATTGGTTAAGTATGGGTTAGCTTAACCCCATCCACTAATCATATTACAATGGTTAAGTATATTTAAACAGTCTTGTGACTTAACCCTACCAAGTTCTTACATTAGGATGGTTCAGTATAGGTTACTTAACCTCATCAAATCATCATGTATAATTGGTTAAGTATAAGTTACTTAACCTCATTAAATTATCATGTTAAATTGGTTAAGTATTGGTTACTTAACCTCATTAAATTATCATGTTAAATTGGTTACTTAACCTCATTGAATTATCAAGTTTAGATTAGTTAAGTCTAGGTTAACTTAACTCCATCAAATTACCGTGTTTAGATTAGTTAAGTCTAGGTTAACTTAACTTCATATAATTATCATGTTTAGATTAGTTAAGTGTAGGTTACTTAACCCCATCTAATTACCAAGTCGGATTAGTTAAGCATGGATTAGCTTAACCCTATCCCCTAACTGTATTTTTCGGTTAAGTATCATTAAGAAATCAAGTCCGGTTTAACTTAACCTACGCATTCATGTCATATCAGTTAAGTGTCATTAGTCAAATTTACTTAACCTTATCATGTGGTAATAATTTAATTAATGCACTCTCAACCTCTCACATTAGACCTTGTTGTGGTTACTAGTTAAGCCGGGCGGGTCCGGGTAGTTTTACACCACAACCTAGTCTAACATCGGGTCTTAAGCGCGACATGACCAACTACCCACATTGGGTCCTATTGTTTGTAGCCACTGGATTTGCCGGGCGGGTCCGGGCAGATTTATGCTACAAACTCAACCCAACTTCGAGTTGGCCACTTCCATGTTTTTCTACGTGTCATGTTCATGTCAAATTTAGACCCCTTTTTAAGTCCATGTTTTCATGTAGCCCCATGTCAAGTTTTCGTGTCATGTTCACGTTTTTCCTAAACTACCCAAACGTATTTCCAACCCAAGTGGAAGCGAGTCCCATAGTAGGGGTATTATGCCAACATATTGGCCTCAAACATGCGAAATATCATAAAGGGAATGGCCGCAAACGTGAATATTATCCTACAGGATTTGGCCTCAAGCATGCATAGTACCATAAGGGAATTTGGCCACAAACATGCATAGTATCATAAGGGAATTTGGCCACAAACATGCATAGTATCATAAGGGAATTTGGCCACAAACATGCATGATAACATAAGGGGTTTGGGTTCATTTACATGCATAAGCCCCAAAGTCAAGTCTTTGCCAATGTTTCACAAGTCAAATGGTTCCCAAAGGTTCATGCTAACATTCCATAGACAAAGATTCAAACTTGCAAGATAAACTAGGTTAAACGTAACATGAGTGGCATGACTAAGTCGCTAAAACTTAGCCCAAGGTCCTAGATCATAGAAAAGGGGCAAAATTAGGTTCACATAGGCCAGCATACTTATGTTTCATCGCATTTTATCCCATGTCACGTTAGAACCACCGTTAGAATCTACAAGTAGCTAGAACTTACATAGCGAGGCTTAGGGAAAGATCATGAATCGTCTTGACGAAGAAAGGTGGCTCCTTTGTTGAAGAATCGCCATGAAATTTGCGTAGCAATGTTGATCTACTCCCTTGATTTGATGTAGCAAGCTAGCACCTTTGATTCGGATCCAATTTGAATGCATAAGCTCTTGGAGTTGGAGATGGAGGCCATGATCAAGAGAGATTTGGGCAGCACTTCGTTGTTAGATTGATTTTTGAGTGATTTAGGTTAGGTCCTAGGGTGTTTTTATAGAGATTAGGACTAGTTTAGGCCCTTAGATTAACCCTAGGATAGATCTGAACCCTCAAAATCCGTCACAGGCCTTCAGAACAGAGCACAAGGCCAAGCAGGTGCACCCACGCCAAAGTGGTCGGACCACCCAGGTCGACACCCGTGTCGACTGGGCAGTCGACCTGCCCCCTGGGTGTGTCGACTCCCCAGTCGACACCCAGTCGACCTAGGGCTTAGGTGGGAATATTCCCGCCCAATCTGTTTGGCTCCAGATTTGAATTTTCAAGCTGTTTTTGAACTTGAATTTTTCTGAAAACTTTGACGGGCCATAACTGGGTCATACTGACTCCGATTCTCGAAAACTCGCACTCTATTTCGCGTATTTTTCCGAGACGAACGCAATGGCAGAGCCCGTTTCCCCTGATTCAGATTTTATAATTAAATTCTGCCTTGATTCTTGTCCTAGCATGTTGTAAAAATCCGGGTTGTTACAGCCATGTTACCTTGGCCAATGTATGGGATGCAATTTTCGAGGGCGAGAAGCGGCGACTGGGGATTGATGAGATTGACGAACGCCAGCTGATGCAAACTTTTCACAGAGGTGAAGAGCCTAAGGCTTTGGAGGAAGGTAGACGCCTTATCCACAAGGAAATGGAGAGGGAGAAGAGCAGGCTCAATGGTAAGGATAAAGTCGGCGAGTGCTCGAGCTCGGTGGTAGAGCCCAAAATCTTTGAAGTTGAGGGATATAACCCCGATGATCCATTGATCCCCTTGGCACCTACTCCTCCGATTGTCGAGACCACCAGTACAAATCTGGGAGATGAGTCGGCCGAAGGTATCTCCCCATTTTCTCCACAGTTCATTAAAGAAATCGTAACTTGTCGTCGTCTCATGGGGCAGACAATGGACATGGTCACATCTCCTCCCGATTCACTAACCTTTGCTTCTAATGGTGTAGGTACCAAAGTGGTCGAAAAGGGTGCAGGGGAGAAGGCATAGGCTGAGAAGGTTGAGGTTCCCCCGGTTTCTGGTATCGAAGCTTCCAAGGTCTCAAAGCAAACCGAGGGCTCAACAAGTGATAGAATTACGGTAGCACCCGTGGAGTCTGGCACTGGCGCTCCTGCAGACGCCGAGATCATTTCTGCTCTGCATGACACAGACGGCAGTCATGGAGATGAGGAAGAGGAGGTAAAAATCATTGACGAGGCCAAGGGTGATGATAGCGACACCTTGGCTAGCATACAAGCTAGGAAGGAGAAGCAATTGGCTCTTAAGAGGGAGGAACAAAATCCTGTGTTTGTAACCTATATTTCTGAAATCGACCCCAAGACTGGGTTGGTTATAAGATTCTCTTCTAGATCGATAACTTCACAGATTGCCTCCGAACCATCTAGTCCTTCTCCAGAGCCTCTATCCACAAGAGGAAGAGGAAGAAAAGCGACCGCTCCGGTACTGATAAAGAGGAGTTGGAGAAAAAGAAGAAGGACAAGAAGTCAAAGCCATCTCCCAAACACAAATAGAATGCAACTATTGGCTCATATTTTAGTTTTAGGATTTCTTTTGGCCAAAAGATGTAGTCGTGAGATTGGCCCTCACTTTTTGTTTAGTTTCTCATTTTTTGTAAATCCATTTCCAGTAAATAAGGACCTACTTATTTTGCATCATTGTGTTCCTGCAAATTCATCATGTTAGCAGAGTTTAAATAATCATATCTGAAACTTTCTTAGTTAAATGTTAAAGTTATAAGTAACGATCATTAATCATAACGAAAACAATCATCGGGAAATACATGTGCTAAGTAAACGTGTAGTGATGCACGTATATATTTCTAATTGATCATCATTATAGTGCCTGGCCAGGTCTTGTTGGTGATCGATTAGAATTATATTCGTACTATCCGGATCTTTCCAAGGGGTAATGATTCTTGCGGCGCTAAGTCTCTAGCGCTCTTATACTCTCCCGATCCTTCAACAGGTTAGAGTTTGTGTGGCACTAAGTATCTAGCGCCTTTATACTCTCCCGATCCTTCAGCGGGGTAGAGTTCGAGCTTGATTTTTGGTTTGCTCACCGATCCTTCAGCGGGGCAAAAATTCTGGGGGTGCTAAGTCTCTGGCGCCTTTATACTCTCCCGATCCTTCAACGGGTTAGAGTGTTGTCAAGGCGGATTTTTCATGGTGCACCTTCACGCCTTGGGGATGTTATCTTCGCGTCCTTTATACTCTCTCCCTGATCTCGGGAGTTAGAGTGCAAGTTGTAGTGCGATTTACCTCGCCGCTCCTTTTGGAGCTTTAATTATCGTGAACTTTGCGATCTGCTGAACGACATTCTAAATTAGCTGTTTTGAGATTACTGCATAAATTTAAAATAATTCCCGAAATGGTAACAGTATATATATTGATCAAAATAAAAGAGTAGATAAGAAATGGTGCAGTAAAGGTAAATGACACACAGAATTTTTTCGTGGTTCGGTCGAATCATGACCTACGTCCACTTTATGATCTTTTGTTCAAATAACCAGACTATTCTAGGCAAGTCGAGCCTTTTTACATAGTTCTAAAAACAAAAGAATAAAACTGACATTTTTATGTCGGGTAAAGCCGCAAATGCTGGGCATTCCACACTCTAGGGATTTCATCTCCATCTACGGTCGTTAGCTTGAAGGTTCCATTATCAAGCCTTCGTAAAATTGATTACGGTCCTTCCCATTTCGGGCCCATATGTACCGGGGCGGAAAGACACGTTTCAGAACCAAGTCTCCGGGTTCAAATGTCCGAGCTCGAAACCTTCTGTTGTAGTACCGAGTTATTTGTTGTTTGTGCCTCAAGGCACATAAGTTGGCTTCATCCCTTTTTCCTCAATCATGTCCAGGGATTCAAGGAGCAACTCATTGTTGGTCATCGGGTCGTAATAAATGGTACGATGGGATGGTACATCTAACTCGACCAGAATAACTGCTTCAGCTCCGAAAGCAAGGGAAAACGGGGTGTGACCTGTCTCCGACTTGTACGTTGTTCTATAGGCCCATATTGCCAGGGGCAATTCATCGACCCACATAGCTTTGGCCTTCTTCAATCTTTTCTTTAGAATGGATTTGATCACCTTATTTTTCGTTTCAACAAGTCCGTTCGATTGCGGATGTGCCACAGAGGTAAATCTTTTCTCGATGTGATACTTCTGACAGAAATCTTGAAACTCCGTGCTGTCGAAATGGGTCCCATTATCGGTTATTAGGACTTTTGGAATCCCAAACTGACAGATAATGTTCTTAACGATAAAGGTGATCACTCGTTTGGTCGTGATCATGGTAAAAGGCTCTTCTTCTACCCATTTAGTAAAATAATCCACGACCACAATAGCGAACTTTGCTCTGCCCTTTGCTATGGGGAGGCTCCCAATAATGTCAATTCCCTACATAGCAAAAGGCCACGGGCTTGTCATTGTCTTCAACTGGCTAGGTGGCGCCCTAGGGATTTTGGAGAACTTCTGGCAAGCATCACAACGTCGTGCATACTTGGCTGCATCCTTGTTTATAATGGGCCAGAAATAGCCGTATCGCAATATCTTCTTTGCCAATGTTTGCCCTCCCGTGTGGTCGCCACACTCAGCTTCATGGACTTCCTTCAGCACACGCTTGATGTCGTCATGGGCAATGCACCGGAGGAGAGGCATCGAGAAACCTTGTATGTACAGGACTTCGCCTTGCAACACATATCGGGATGCCTTCCGTATAACTGCGCTCTTCTCGCTTTTCTTACTTGGGAACGTTCCATTCATTAAGAAATTCTTTAGGGGGGTCATCCATGACTCCCTTTCAGGTTCAATCTCCAGTACCAGATCAACTTCCATCTGATCCACACTGGGAACTATAATACTTCAATCGGGACTAGCTCCGTATGTTCTGGATTATCGGAACTAGCCATCTTTGCTAACTTATCCACTCTTTGATTCTCCACTCGAGGAATGTGAGATATACTACGGTGATCAAAACCATCTAGCAACGTCCTTACTTTTTCCAGATATGATATCAGCCTTGGACTCTTAGCCTGAAACTTTTCATTAACTTGGTTCATGACCAAATTGGAGTCACAAATGATGTCTAGCTTTGTTATCCCTAGTTCCTTTGCAAGCTTCAACCCGGCAGTTAGAGCTTCATACTCGGAATCATTATTGGTTTCGTGGAACTCCAATCTAAGAGCGTAATATATTATCCATTTCTATGGAGTTTCAAGATCCACTCCGGCACCTTATCGTCTGTCATTTTTAGCTCCATCAGTATATAGTTTCCAGGCGTTAGGGTCAAGGAGTAGCTTTGGTGGATCGTCTTCCTCGGTTACCGCATCATCTTCTTAGATGATAAATTCTGCTATAAAGTCTGCAAGTGCCTGCCCTCTTATCGACCTCCAAGGTTGGAAGTTCTGGTCGAATTGACTTAGCTCAATGTTCCATTTGAGCAATCTTCCCGATGCTTCTGGCCTTTATAGGACTTGTTTAAGTGGGTGATCAGTATAAACAGTAATGGGATAAGCCTGGAAGTAGTGACGAAGCTTCCTAAATGTGATCAACAGACTGTACACGAGCTTTTCCATCTTTGGGTAATTTCGTTCTGCGACTGCCAATTTCTTGCTCACATAGTACACCGGTCTTTGCACCTTATCCTCTTCTCTTACCAAAGACGAACTGATTGCGTGGGAGTGGGATGACACTGCCAAGTATACGAATAAATCCTCGTGATCCACAGGCTTAGACAGTATTGGGGGTCTCTCCAGATGATTCAACAGATTTTGGAAAGCTTCTATACAATCAAGAGTCCATTTAATGTTGCGCTTGCCTCGCTTTATTAGTTCGAAAAACGGGATGCTTTTGTCCGTAGCTTTTGAGATAAATCTGCTTAGCGCTGCCACTTTTCCAGCAAGGCTTTGCACATCTTTAATCTGCTTTGGTTCTTGGATATTTCGGATTGCTGCAATTTGGTCTGGATTAATCTCAATTCCACGCGAGCTTACAATGAACCCCAGGAAAATTCCTGATCCTACCCCAAACGAGCATTTCAAAGGATTCAATTTCATCCTATATTTTCGTAGAATTTGAAACATCTCTGCCAAATCCTTGGTATGATCGAACGACTGTGTGGACTTTACCAACATATCGTCGACGTATACCTCCATCGATTTCCCAATCTGGTTGTAGAACATCCTATTCACCAACTGCTGACGTAGCGGTGGCATTTTTCAGGCCGAAAGGCATCACCACATAGCAATATAATCCCAAATCTGTAATGAAGCTGGTATGCTCCTGGTCTGGGACACGCATGGGGATCTGATTATACCCCGAATAGGCATCCATAAAAGAAAGGAGTTCACGAACTGCAGTTGAATCTACTAACTGATTGATCCTAGGCAACGGGAAGCTATCCTTCGGACAAGCCTTATTTAGATCAGAGAAATCGATGCACGTTCTCCACTTTCCATTTGCCTTTTTTAACAAAACCAGAATTGAAATCCAGTCAGGGCACGTCGAATCTTTGATAAATCCATTACTCTTCAGTTTCTCGACTTCTTCTTTCAATGCGACAGACCTTTCTGGACCCAACATTCGCCTTTTCTGCTTGACAGGAGGATGTTTCGGGTTAATGCTTAGCGAATGACTCATAATCGAGGGAGGTATCCCACACAATTCTGCATGGATCCAGGCAAATACATCCAAGTTAGTTTTTAGAAAATTTGCTAATTCCTTGGCTCGAACGGGATCCAACTGGGATCCAATCTTCAGGACCTTCTCTGAGTCACTATCATCGATTGGTACATCCACAGTTGCTTCATTGGGAGTCGCCATTCTGCCCCCGGGCTCTTCATCCTCTTTGGGATCTATGTCCTCGGGCAACTCTCTGGGCGACCCTCCCAAAGGTACTTCCTTTAGTTGCTAGACGAATCCTTCCTTGGAGAGGAGGAACTACCTTTCGCTTCTATATCTCTTCCTTTGCGGAGCAGTTTTAACTCTGCAATGTAGCATGCTCGTGCAACAACTTGATCTCCTCTAACAATACCCACACCGGAATCCGTTAGGAATTTCAACAATAAGCACCAGGGTGCAATACAGGCCCTGAATTTGGCTAGGGCCGGTCAGCCCAAGAAAGCATCGTACGGCGATTCAATATCCAGGACCACGAAGGGGAGGATCCTAACTCTCTGGCGTTCCCCTACCCAAGGATTACTGATAATTCCACGTATCCTATTGGAGCGGTCGAGGCCCCATTAAATCCACATATCCAAACTTCACATCGCTTTAAATCCTTCAGCTCGAGTTTCATTTGGTCGAATGTTTTCTTGAACGAAATATTGACCGAACTCCCGTTATCTACCAAGACTTTATGAACTATAGCTGGGCCGATGGTGACAGTGATCACCAATGGATCTTCAGTAGGGGAGTGTACTCCAATACTCTCTCGCTCGCGAAATATGATGTCATCGGACATCGTCTTTTGTTGCTTAATCGGAGCGCTGTCCTCGGGGTTACTACACTCTCCCACTTCGAAATGCTGTTTAGCTGCATTTATGTATTAATCCATAGCTCTGAAACTGTGCCCTGCTAGGTGGAGCCCATCAATTATGGTATTGAAAATGATATTTTTTCCTTTTTGCTGAGCCGTAGGTTTAGCAATAGGTTGGCTTTGATTCAGGGATTGTACGGCTTGCCCCCTGTCCATGGGAGTCACCTTATACTCATCAAGCTTCCCTTCTCGGAGCAGCCTTTCAACCACGTCTCTCAAGTGACAACATTCTTTTGTGGAATGACCGTGAATCTAATGAAAAATACAGAATTTCCCAGTTTCACGCTCTTTCTCGGTAGAATCTCTCGGAGGAGGCCTTTTATAATAGAGGACATTATAAGTATCCAGGAAGATGTTCTCCAATGTATCATTTAACAGTGTGAACTTTTCAAATGGTCTGGACCGAGATCTCCTCTGAGAGTCATTTCCTCGATTTCTTTTCCGATTATTTTTGTTATTATTCCCTGATTGGCGACCGCTATCTTGATTCTTGTTCCCAATGTTAACTTCAACCTTTCCTGAGCTATCTCCCGTTTGCTTGATGGCCACGTTGCTTTGGATATCTTCCTTATTAGTAGCCTTTCTTTTTCGATAAGCGTATATCTCCTCCCGACGCAGGCGAATATTGGCTTTTTCATAAAATATTTCTTTAGTCGGGGGAGGGTTACCAGCCAGATATCTTCCAAACTCGGTATCTTTATCGACGCCATCGATCAAGCCCGTCAACACAGTTTGCTCATGCGGATCTTTGACTTCTGTGACAGCCAAGTTAAAACGATCCAAATACGACCTCAGGCTTTCGTCCGGTCGTTGTTTAATGAGGGATAGCTCGATCACATTCTTAGACCTCTGGGCATGAAGACGGAATTAGTTTACGAATTTCTCACTCAATTCCCTGAAGCTGGATATTGACCGTGCTGGCAGGCGGGTAAACCTCAATAACGCCACATCTTCTAAGACTATAGGAACGCTTTACACTTGACTGCGTCTATAGCTGCATCGGCATTCATTGACCAGGAGTACCGAATTAAATGCTGGATGGGGTCAGTCCTGCCCGTATAGCGATTCATGGTTGGCATATTGAAGCGCCTCGGGAATGTAACATCCAGTATGCCGTCAGTAAAAGGCGTATGACTGCGATCTATGGCCCAATCTTCGTTCCTTTGTCCACGACTATCTACCATAACCTGCCTAATCATTGCTTCAACCTCTGCATGGGTCATGGTAGATTCGAGATCAGCACTTCTTGCCCGACGCCCTCCTCCAGCATTTCTTTGACGCGCTGTTACAAAATCTAGGTCCTGAGCAGAAATCCCTTGCCCCATGTTGCCGTGGTCGATCACGCGACGAGCGGGAGGCATGCCATTCCTCGGTGGTGGAACAGGCTCATTTAAATTGCGGTTACTAGTTTCCTGATTAAATGCCTCTTCTTCACGAGACAGAAGTGACCCAAATCGGAACGGTTCTAGGGCTCTTCAGATGACGATGTATGTTCCGGAGAGAAAGGGTGAGCTGGAGGTGGTGAAACCTGCCTTTGAATATCGTCAATTCTTCTGCCTAAGGCAGTAATATTTTGACGTAGTAACGAGCTCTCCTGCCTTTGAGCGGCCAGTTCATCGGTTTGCATGTCCAATGCTTCGAGTATTCGAGTCAAATGCCCTTCGGTGACTGGGCGAAAGGGTCGAATTGATCATCAACATTCTCTCTTATACGTAAAGAACCTGGGCCAGGTCGAGCAGTTGTACTAGCACGAGAAGAACGAGCCATAACCTCCTTTCCGGGTCGGGTTGTGGTCTGATTATCGCTTCGGATCGCGGTACCCTTGTGTCGATGGATCGTGGTGGCTCCCTGAGATCGGATCGTAGGGGCACTAGATGGGGGGATGGTGTTGTTTTCCTGGGATCAAGTCATAACACCTTCAGAGACCCGGATCGTGGCGCCCCCTTCGGGTCGGGTCGTGGTACCCTCTTCGTTCCGGATCTCCCCCACATCATCGCGATCCGAAAGCTCCTCCTCGACCTGCTCGTGCACAACTTCTTCGACCGCTTCATTCATAGCTTTGTTCGCTTGTGAAGCTCATAATTCCTTAGACTTCTTTCCAGCCATGATATATGGGTATTGCTGAAATCTTCAAAAGTCGAAACTGCTGAGTGTTGGACTGTCTTCTTCGGACTTGAATATCCAAACAGTAGAGCAACAATCCAATGCACTGAGACTTCTTTCTTAGTGAAAGCACCAAAATGTTAGATCCAAAATTGGCTCTAAAACCCAAGTTGTTTAATTATGCAGAAATTAATATCAGAAAAAATGCTAGAAAATTAGAAAAGGCACAAGATTTATAGTGGTTTGGCATTAACAAGCCTACGTCCACTTTATATCAATGATTATACTTGGAATTAGAGTACAATCGATGATTTATCCCTCAACCTCACTTTTATAATGTTGATTCACTTAATAATTTCGAGACAACTCTGAATAATAAAAATAGAGGTGTAATAATGTGGATTCAGAACTCAAAATCGCCAAAAAGATCCTGAAAAATGCCAAGTTCTGGGCTATTTATAGCTGATTTCTGCAGGTGGATCGCGGTCATACGTGACACAAATCCCGAAGATCTTGGGCTGGTTCGTAGCTTAAGGGAGAAATAGTCAATATGGCCATATGGACAGGTGTCGTTGGATCCAGCGTTTGCGGATCGTGAAAGACTTGGTCATGGCTTTCATTTGGTTTCCTGGTTCGGATCAGGTCGCGCTTTCATGGATGGATCGGATCGAGCTAGGCGGAGCGGGTCGGATCGGATCAGGCTAACACGGGCAAGTCAGATTGGATCAGGCTAACACGAGTGGGTCGGATCGGGCTAGCAGGGGGCGATCGCGATCGGGTCAAGGCCTTTCCACAAGTAAAGCTTCATCTTGAACTCGCATTTGAATTTTGGTGGCTTGGTCCAAAAGCTAGCCAACAAACATATTCAAACCAAAACAATCTCACAAATGGACAATGTACGCGGGAGTGAAAACGAGTACTTACCATGAAGAAAGATATCTAATCTCTCATCGATATTCCTTTCCATTAAAATAAACAAACAAACAACTCTCTCCAACAATGCCACCCCATAGCAGCTAGCAAATCAATAAGCGAATTATGTTCGAGCATTAATCGTACTTCCCAACTGAAAATGCTTTGGTAAACATATCCACTGCATTATCCTTTGAGTGCGCCTTACGAAAGTATACTAGCTTACCCTCATCCATGGCTACTAGAATTGACTCTATCATCCATGGCTATCACATCGAACATCGATACTATCATGTTCGAAACCCAAGTCACACAATAATGGCTTCAAATAGAGTGCCTCCTTTGCCGCCTCCACCGTGACAATCAACTTCGCCTCCATAGTGGATAAAGAAACTATGGTTTGCAATCTCAATCTCCAAATTAATGGCTGTTCCGCCAAGTGTGAAGACATACGCGGAAGTTGATTTCCCTCAATCCCTATCACCGGCGCAGTCCTAGTCACAATATCCAAATAACTTGCAACTCATTCCATCATTACCATAAAAAACAAGACCATGAGATACTGTGCCTTTCTAGTATCTCAATAGAGCCTTTACGGCTTCCCAATGCTATTTTCCCAGATTAACCATATACGGACTAACCACCCCGACGGCATTTTAAATATTGGGCCTTGTACACACCATGGCATACATCAAACTACCAACCAAACATTCATATTGCACCTTTACCATGTAAGCCTTGTCTTTCTCCCCGATGGGTAATTTCTCATCTGAAAGCTTCATATGCAAAGGTAAAGGTGTATTCAACGCCTTTGCCTTCTCTATGCTAAACCAACAAAGCACTTTCTT
Organism: Allium sativum; assembly: GCA_030737875.1. NCBI lineage: Eukaryota > Viridiplantae > Streptophyta > Magnoliopsida > Asparagales > Amaryllidaceae > Allium > Allium sativum. Next base: position 590,228,137 of record CM060920.1, read on the forward strand.
AATGTACTCATTTTGATTCAATCTGAACTCAAAACCCTTTTGGTCCCTTACGATTTCCATGCCCAAGGTTTTCCTTGCTTCTCCAAGATCTTTCATTTCAAATTCTGATTTCAAAAGCATCTTCTACTTGTTAATTTTATTTTTGACTTCGGAAACAATGAGCTTATCATCCACGTACAAGAGTAAATACACCCAATAATCCTTTCCCAACCTCTTGAAATATACACGAACATCTTTGATGCTTCGATGTAGGCCACATTCAAGCATGAAATAATCAGATCTCTTGTGTCATTGTCTAGACGTTTACGTCAAACCATATAGTGATTTCTTCAACTTGGAAATCATTTTTGGCTTGCCATCTACAACAAACCCTTTTGGTTGCTCCATGTAGGTGTCTTCATCCAAGTAACGGTTTTCACCTCAAGTTTCTCCAACTCCAAGTCATGGATAGCAACTATAGCTAGTAAAACCCGGACAAAAGTATGGTGTACAACCGGTGAAAAAATTTCGTTATACTCATTTCCTTTTCTTTGTGAATACCCCTTTACAATTAGCCTTACTTTGTATCTTTCATCATCCTTCACCCTGTAAATCCACTTGCACACTATAGCACGGTTTCCATTAGGAAGTGGAACCAAATCCCAATTTTTATTCTTTATCAACGATTGCACCTCTTCCTCCATGGCGCAAATCCACTTCGAGCTATCACTCGAACCCATGATGTCATAAGTGTCCATCGTCTCATCATGGATGACATAAAGAGCATAGTCCAAATTATCACAAAAGCTAAGGTAGTTCCAATCACCATAACTTTCGGATGGCCTTATTGCACGTCAACAAACCTGAGTTCCAATGCTATCATCCAAACCCCTTTCGGCTCCACCTTGAGTCGGCTCCTCTCTAGTATCATGTACATCACCAACATCACAAGAGGAACCATGTGGACTATGTGATGTTTCATCAACCACTTCAACCCCACGAGCTTCTTCTTCAACTCTACCACCATTTGGACGGAATGTGGGAATGACTTCTTTCTCCTTTGATTCACTATGAACCAAATACGGAACATCCGATGAGCTCTCATTCTATTTGAATAAACCCAACTCATCAAAAGTGAAAAGGAAAGAATTAACAACCTTCTTCATTTCCGGATTCCAAATCCAATAGCCTTTCACATCGTCTGTGTAACCAAGCAAGAACCCCTTGAAAGCTCTAGCCTCAAGCTTATCATTTCCCGGATCATGCACATAAACCAGACTTCCAAATACATGAAGATATCTCAAGTCAACGCTCTTCCGTTTCCAAACTTCCTCTGGAATTTTGTTATCAATTTTCGAGTACAAAATTTGATTCACAATATGCACCACGGTTGACAAAGCTTCAGCCCAAAATCCCTTAGACAAACGCAATGTTAATCTCAAGCATCGAGCTTTCTCAAGTAGTATTTGGTTCATTCTCTCTGCTACACCATTAGATTGTGCATCTACCGGTGTAGTAAAATGTCTTTGGATGCCATGATGCTTGCAATACTCCAAGAATTCCCGAGAAACATACCCTCCGCCATTGTTGGTCCCTAGGATCTTCAAAGTATTTCCACTCCCATTCTCAACAAGAGCCTTCCACACTTTGAACTTAGAAAATGCCTCCAACTTGGACTTCATTACATACACCCATACCTTTTGAGACAAATCATCTATAAAAGAAATATAATAACGTGCTCCACCTAAAGAAGAAACTCGTGCTGGTCCCCAAACATCCGAATGAACATATTCAAGAACCTCCTTTGAATCATGCTTCCATTCATTGAGTGCTACCTTTTTTGCTTCCCCATGAAGCTTTCATTGCAAAACTCTAGTTTGTTGAAACTCTCACCCTTGATCATCTCCCACTTTCGAAGAATATTCAAACTCCTCTCTGACATATGACCCAATCTCAATTTCCACAACCGTGTCGCATCCAAGTCACGAGAACTATAAACTCACACAAGTTTCACCTCTTACGGTCACACCTTGAAGCAAATATTACCATGAGTCCTAGCACCTTTCATAACCACAAGCGCCCCTTCGAAACCCTTAAGAAACGCTTCTCGATAGTGATCTTGCATAGTAGAGAATCCAATTGCCCTAAAGATACAAGCGACTTCCTAAGTCTCGTAACATAGCGAACATTGGTGAGTGTGCGAACAACTCCATCAAACAACGTATATTGGATAAAAGGAAAAGAATGAAGCAAATTAAAAGTGTAATTAATAAAATAAAGAGCTTAGCAATGCAGTAAAATTTGGCATTCCAGCCCAGAATGGGTCAACCGCTCCCCCTTAAGGGGTGTCGACCGCTAGGCAGTTGGAAGGCCAATCGGCCTACGTGGATGAGGGTTTTCTAAGTGGTTATATTTATATGGAAAGCTTTGATTAATTTTTACTAATATGACGGCTCAAGCTCACATGAGCAAGTATAAATAACCCTTTAGACCACACATTGGAAACCCTAATTATTCTACATCTCTACCTCCATGTTGCAAAATTCCATAGAAAAACAAAGAGAATAAGGCGAAGGTTTCTTCTACTTCTCTATCTCTGTTCTAACTCTTTCTATTTCAATTTATATAAGTTAGGATTTTGGAGTTTAGCATAAACATGTATGTATAAGGCTCCAATTATTTGTTTCTTATATGTATATTGTTAGGAGGATAATCAGAGCTCGCTTTAATGTTAAGAATTGTTGCAGATCTTGCAATTCTACCACATCTCCACCTAATTTGTGACTGGAATCTAGTTTTTCTTAAAGTCATATTCATGTTTTAATAGTTTGTCATATGAATTGATATGCCTGAGTAAGATATGGATATTCAATAATATGAACATGGAAATCCTCAAATCTTCTATCTTTTTATTACATATGAAATTGTCATGATGAATTGGGTTTATGGAATTATGGGTTTTATATTGGATTAAAAGTAAATATGAGTGTAATATTATTTGCATTTTATTTGTTTCACTTTATTATCATTAGAGTGTATCCTAAAATGGTTCGGATTTGGAACTTTCATGGTTTGAATTGGATATGGATCCTATGTTGGATCTAAACGCATTCACAATTGAAATAAGTCAAAGCTAAACATTTTTAGGTATATAACACCAAACCAGGTGATTTGGGTGAAAAATGAATTATAAACATACATATGTAGGTGTATGTAATGGTCTATTTTAATTCAATCTTGAAATCATTTCTACATGCCTTGGATACATGTTGTAAATATTATGTGTAACAACCCGTATTTCGATAACACGTTAAAACAAGAAATCAAGGCAGAATTAAATTTTAAAATTGGAATCAGGTAAAATAGACTTCACCATTGTGTTCGTCTCGGAAAAATACGCGAAATAGAGTCCGAGTTTTCAAAAATCGGAGTCCGTATGACCAAGATATGGCCAGAACAAGTTTTCAGCAGTTTTCGGGCAGACTGGCCTGGTGTCGACAGCCCTGTCGACTTGGCTGTCGACTTGCACCCCCTGGTGTCGACTTGCCTGTCGACTCCCCCCCTGTACAGGTCAACTTTTTCGTCCTGGGGCGGCCCAGAACCCATTTTTGAGGCCCGGGATGGGTTTTGATGGCCCGGGTTGACTCTAGGGTTGATTTTAAGGCCCTAAATGGTTCCTACATGTGACTTCTTCCCCAAGACATGCTTTAAAGGCTAGGATTGGTTCTAGGGTTTATCCTATGGCTAAAACTATCCTAGTCTTCTATAAAAAGACCCCTAACCCTCTCCTAAAACCCTCATTATTCATTCCTACAACTAAACTATGCCAAAATGATTCTTGATCATGGCCTCCACTCAAAATCCTAGCCTCCATCCTCTTGTCATAAATTCTATCTTCATTCACATGAGAGATTACATGATCATATGAGTGATTTCAAGTTTGTATGAGGGCTTTTAAGTTGCATTCAAGCCAAAGATGCAACCTTTCTTCTTCAAAGATTGGATTTTTATTGATTTTGCTCATGGGTTTTATTGGAGCTTGTTGATTTGGGGTTTTTGGTGTTGCTTGAATGGCTTCGTCTCAATCTTTTTATTTTATGTTGATTTGTGCCTTCATAAGCATTGTAAGCCCTTTTCCTACTCTTAGATATTAACTATGAAGTTAAATGTTCATGTTGCAAGTTTGGGTTTGATCATTAAGTATGATACATGCTATCATGTCATGCAAGTTTATGAAGTCATTATCTTGATCTTGTGGGCTAAAAGCTACAACCTTTATGTTGAAATGTTGCATTATGCAACATGAGAACCCTCATAACCTTTATGTCAACTTGCATATGAAGTCATAACCCTTATATGATGATATATGCGAGTTACTAGTCATCATTCCATGTCTTTTGTCACCATGATTCGCTTATGTGCCAAGTTTGGGTTTATGCATGTTTTTGAGGCTTAAGAATGTAACATGCAAGTTAATGAACACATTTGTGCCTCATTTGCCGCCATGATTAACTTGTGGCTTAATATCCATTTTTTTCATGCCTTTGCCAAGTCTCTTATTTTAATCCATTACGTTGTTGCGAACGTATATGCGAGTTTAAAAGCGTTGGGTTATGTTATGGGTAATTTCTAATGACATGAAAATATAACTTAAAAACATGACTTGAAATATAACATGGAAGTTGACATGTAAGTATGCTTGAAAATATGAAATTGGGAATTTACCTATTAAGTTAGGTCTACCCATACTATGGAATTGGGAATTTACCTATTGAGTTAGGTCTACCCATATTCTTAAGAAAACTTGAATATGAACATGACACTAGACTAAACATGAAAGTGACCAACTCGAGGTTGGGTTGAGTTTGCAACATAAAACTACCCGGACCCGACCGGCCTAACTAGTAGTTGCAAACAATAAGACCCAATGTGAGAAGTTGGTCATGTTGTGCTTGAACCCGAGGTTAGACTAGGTTGTGGTGTAAAGCTACCCGGACCCGCCCGGCTTAACTAGTAACCACAACAAAGTCTAATGTGAGAGGTTAAGGTGCATTAAGTAATTAATGCCACATAATAAGGTTAAGTTAATTTGATTAATGACGCTTAACCAAATATGACATGGACAAATGGGTTAAGTAATTTTATTAGGCTAATGATACTTAACAAAACATGACAAGGTTGGGTAGGTTAAGTAACTTGATTTGCCTAATGACACTTAACCATTTTTTTTATACGGCTAGTGGACGAGGTTAAGTTAACCAACACTTAACCAATCCAACACGTGAATTTGATAAGGTTAAGTAAACTTTTTCTAATGACACTTAACCATATAATACAGTTAATGGATGGGGTTAAGTTAACTTAGACTTAACTAATCTAAACATGGAAATCGGATGGGGTTAAGTTAGCCTAGACTTAATTAATCCAACTTGGTAGTTTAAGGGGGTTAAGTTAAACACTTAACTAATCTAACACGATGATTTGATGTGGTTAAGTGACCTATACTTAACCAATCTAACTCGTTAATTTGATGTGGTTAAGTTAACCAATATAACGTGAAAACATGATAAGGCTAAGTCACGAATCGCTTGAATACACTTGACAGATTTGACTAAGTAAATTGATAGGGTCAAGTTAATATATACTTAACCAATCTAGAATGATAATTGGACGAGGTTAAGTCGTGAATTGCTTAATATACTTAACCAACTTGACACATGGTTTGTAGGGTTAAGTCTTGAACTTGGATACTTAGCCAATTTTGACATGATTTGTAGACGGATTAAGTCATGAACTTAAGTGACACTTAATCCATTATATAAACCCTAATTCATAGAATTAGGTGGATAACCGTAATTAACAAGAATAACGGGAATAAGCTAAGTGGTAAACCTTAGTTGGAGAATAGCTAAGTAATAATTCTTAGTCAAGGAATTTTGGACCAGTTCATAGATTGGATGAGTAACCCGATACGGTAGGTCATCGTTTAAGCACACGAGTAGGAGCAAGTTATCTGATTTAGATAAAGGCTCCAGCGAACCGGGTAACGAAGCAGCGGCTTCGGGGAACGTGAGGATATTCTTGGTATCCCTCTGTGAGCTGCCAGGTGATCATACTAGGCTCATGAGAGGTTAAGGTCTGCGTTAGAAGAACCAAGAGTATGCCTTGGTTGCTATACGAGCGACCTAAAGACGGGGATGGATAGGGGATAGTCGACGATACACGGTAGTGCCCTAGATAGCATTTCGTCAGGCTACCTACCATCTTTGGTCAAGCGTGTACGTACGGAAAGGCAGAGAACACCCAAAAGACCATAATTGCTATCTAATTATGGTTGCGGTAAGGCTAGGATTGTGGGTTGGCCAGTAGTGTGTTCTCATACAGGATTTATCCTGTCTTGTCTTTCACTAGTTGAGGGAGTGGTCTCGTGGGACCATAGCCACGTATAGGAAAAACAGACCTTAGCATCTGCATCGGCAGATAAATCGAAAGCTCCCGACCGAGTCCTGTATTTCTTGATCTGCCCTGTGACAGGACTCGGATGGCACGATGTGATACATGTGCATACAGTCATGGAAAAACGATTCACGATGAATGCGTGGGAAAAAGGGCGCGGTTGACGGTTAGCGTAATTCCTAGTGGCCCTGGGTGGTTGAACCCAAACCGAAATACGAAAACGTGCAATAGGTAAGCATAATCACTAGTGGTCCTAGGTGGCATAAGTCCTAGTTGCACAAACGATGATTCATGTTGGGAAAGCCTAGCTAGGTCTAGGGTAACAGTCCAAACGAGCTTAAGGATCATGGAATTACATTGGAGTAGTATAGAACCTCATGGGAAAGCCCGTACGGTCTACGGCAAGGAACTGAACATTTACATGGAAAGAAACATACGAGTTGAGTAACCTATAAATGCGATATATTAGGTTGACATGAACCATTACACGACTTTTGAGTAAGGGTCATTCATGGTTAACACATGATACGGTGGGAATACTAGTATGGTAGGTGCAGAGCTAAAATACAGGATAGATACCATGGGACGTTATACGTGATAGATATCTTGGGGATATTATACTTGATAGGAACCTGACGATGGGATACCTTGTTTTATCTTGACATCGTAATTTATCATGACACCTTAGTTTATCTGAGTTCAGTAGTTCATCCTGTTATTTTGATTTAGCTTATCTATCTTGTCATCATGCTTATGTTCATCTCAGTTTCTCATGTCAGTTAACTTTACTAGTTTTTATGCTGATAGTAGATAGGGCTTACTCAGTCTTTTTGACTGACCCGTTTTGTTTCGCTTCTTGTCTTCCGTTCCCCCCCAGGTTACAGGGAGGAAATACTGTTGTTTAATTCGGACTTCTTCTGCTTGAAGGTCATCATGGATGGCTTGGACTTTTCTTGGCTATGGCTACTTTACTGTTTTACTTGGGGAATAATTTTCGAAAATGTCTTTATGCTTCTTTACTATTGCAAGACAGGTTTTGATGTACTCTGATGTAAATGGCTTTAGACCTTATTTATTCATGTTATGAAAGTTTGATTTTACTTCCGCTATTTTATATGTTCTGTCTTGTGATATTTCTGTGCATGTTTACCAATAATGCCCCTCTAAAGCTAGTGCATTCCTTTGCGAGTGACCCTAGCGGAGGCGGGGTGTTACACCTGGTATCAGAGCAGAAGGTTACCAGACTGGGCAAAAGTTTTTAAAGACCTTCTGAAAACTATTTGAAAATCGTTTACAAAGAAGCATTTTTCAAGAAAATTTTCTTTTAAAAAGAAAAAAAGGCTATTCCCCAAAGGCCATTAGCACTATCCTTGTTTCCTTAATTAAATCTCTTTTCCTTTCTTTCCTCCATCTGTAGTCACAGTGGTTTTAACTGCGACTTGTCTTTTCTATCTACGAAAGTGCTTTCCATACGATGGAGGTGGTTCTCGAGAGACCAGTGGCCACGTTATAAGAAAGGATAGTAAGAAAGAGGATAAAGGATACAAGCTTAAGGATAAGCAACTTGTTGGTATGGCTCAACCCATGACGGGAAAAGTATTCTTTGGAATGGTAAAACGGGACGGATAATTAAGTATTATGGGACAAGGACAAAATCATCGTAAAGGCAATTGTATACCCTTACTAGAGTACCTGAGAAGGGGGATAACATCTTTGTTAAAGGTTTAGTCTTTCTTTTCTATCATCCCGCCAAGACTTAGTTTTGATCATCGCATCATTTAAGTCCGCTTCGATAGTTGAGTCTCTGCACCTTAGTACTAGTGTAATAGAGGATCCCATTTTTGTCTCAAAGTCCTATTGGAGAATCGGTCCATTTATTCATGACTTGTTTGGATTTGAGAATGTCTATGCCAAGTGTTGAGTTTGGAAATAATGCTTATGTTTATAAGCTATGGATGGATTCTAGGGATGAAGTGGTTATCCAGTAAGGGGTGCCACTCTCAGTTTTGATAAGAGGGTAGTTAGACTCTTGACTAGCCTTGGTAATACCCTCGAAAATCTCGTGTAACCTTTTTGGGTTCTGTCATGATTAGTTACTTAGAATCCCTTGATGCCTTTATTGGGAATTGAAACCCGATCGAGTGGTGTTCGCCAATAAGACGGATGGTTCATTTCACTTATGTAAGGGGTATAGAAATCACCCTAGTAAGTGCACTTGGTAACCTGGTTGACTTCTGTTTACTTTCAAGAGAAAGTTATCCTACATGGAATACCTTATAGTATATAAACGAGATCCAAGATTCACTAGTGAATTTTGGAGGGCTCGCATGGAATCATGAGTACGAAGGTTTGAGCCAAGTATTCTAGATTAAGAATAAGTGGAAGTGGAACGAAAGGCGACGAGGAAATGAGTTCCAACTCATGTTATGGAAACAGGAAAAATAAGGAGCTACGAAACCATGAAGTTGAAGGATGGTCAAAGCACAAAGGAATTAAGTTCAAGGAAATACGACTTTGAAGGTCAAAGACTAGATACGCGCATGATATCTCTTTTTGGGAGTATATCCTTGATCCCTGTTTTCTGTAGAGCTTACTTGTAGGCTATCTTTTGTGGACATCCTCTCGGCCCTGTTTCGATTATAAACCCCATAAGGAGTTTATCTTGTTTATCCTCTCGATCCTATTTTGAGGATCTTAGGTAGAACCCTATGGATGTAAACATGTATTTGAAACATGTTATGATTGATATGGTTGCCAGTGGTTGCAAGTGGTTGCTCGTGGATGCTTGAATGTGCATTAGGCATTAGAACGGTTTAGTCACATTTCATATTGCATATGCATATTTACGCTTGTTTATGGATGAAATCGAATGTGTTACCATGCAGATGTTGCATATGAATGAATGATTGTGCACACATATAGTTTTTATATGACTAGGACTATTTGCATACATGTTGGATTCATGGCACTAAACATATTTTGCATTAGAAAGATCATTCAGGCCTGATCATTCGCATTAGATAAGTACATACACACACACCTTCTGCATGTATTCATACAGCATTAGAAATCGTCTAAGGACAATGGCTACTTGTGGATGATGCTTTGAGTAGATGGATGATGGATGGTAGGATATGTTCTTCCTAACTTGGAGATTTCGGGGACGAAATCCTTAAAGGAGGGGAGAATGTAACAACCCGTATTTCGATAACACGTTAAAACAAGAAATCAAGGCAGAATTAAATTTTAAAATTGGAATCAGGTAAAATGGACTTCACCATTGTGTTCGTCTCGGAAAAATACGCGAAATAGAGTCCGAGTTTTCGAAAATCGGAGTCCGTATGACCAAGATATGGCCAGAACAAGTTTTCAGCAGTTTTCGGGCAGACTGGCCTGGTGTCGACAGCCCTGTCGACTTGGCTGTCGACTTGCACCCCCTGGTGTCGACTTGCCTGTCGACTCCCCCCCTGTACAGGTCAACTTTTTCGTCCTGGGGCGGCCCAGAACCCATTTTTGAGGCCCGGGATGGGTTTTGATGGCCCGGGTTGACTCTAGGGTTGATTTTAAGGCCCTAAATGGTTCCTACATGTGACTTCTTCCCCAAGACATGCTTTAAAGGCTAGGATTGGTTCTAGGGTTTATCCTATGGCTAAAACTATCCTAGTCTTCTATAAAAAGACCCCTAACCCTCTCCTAAAACCCTCATTATTCATTCCTACAACTAAACTATGCCAAAATGATTCTTGATCATGGCCTCCACTCAAAATCCTAGCCTCCATCCTCTTGTCAAAAATTCTATCTTCATTCACATGAGAGATTACATGATCATATGAGTGATTTCAAGTTTGTATGAGGGCTTTTAAGTTGCATTCAAGCCAAAGATGCAACCTTTCTTCTTCAAAGATTGGATTTTTATTGATTTTGCTCATGGGTTTTATTGGAGCTTGTTGATTTGGGGTTTTTGGTGTTGCTTGAATGGCTTCGTCTCAATCTTTTTATTCTATGTTGATTTGTGCCTTCATAAGCATTGTAAGCCCTTTTCCTACTCTTAGATATTAACTATGAAGTTAAATGTTCATGTTGCAAGTTTGGGTTTGATCATTAAGTATGATACATGCTATCATGTCATGCAAGTTTATGAAGTCATTATCTTGATCTTGTGGGCTAAAAGCTACAACCTTTATGTTGAAATGTTGCATTATGCAACATGAGAACCCTCATAACCTTTATGTCAACTTGCATATGAAGTCATAACCCTTATATGATGATATATGCGAGTTACTAGTCATCATTCCATGTCTTTTGTCACCATGATTCGCTTATGTGCCAAGTTTGGGTTTATGCATGTTTTTGAGGCTTAAGAATGTAACATGCAAGTTAATGAACACATTTGTGCCTCATTTGCCGCCATGATTAACTTGTGGCTTAATATCCATTTTTGTCATGCCTTTGCCAAGTCTCTTATTTTAATCCATTACGTTGTTGCGAACGTATATGCGAGTTTAAAAGCGTTGGGTTATGTTATGGGTAATTTCTAATGACATGAAAATATAACTTAAAAACATGACTTGAAATATAACATGGAAGTTGACATGTAAGTATGCTTGAAAATATGAAATTGGGAATTTACCTATTAAGTTAGGTCTACCCATACTATGGAATTGGGAATTTACCTATTGAGTTAGGTCTACCCATATTCTTAAGAAAACTTAAATATGAACATGACACTAGACTAAACATGAAAGTGACCAACTCGAGGTTGGGTTGAGTTTGCAACATAAAACTACCCGGACCCGACCGACCTAACTAGTAGTTGCAAACAATAAGACCCAATGTGAGAAGTTGGTCATGTTGTGCTTGAACCCGAGGTTAGACTAGGTTGTGGTGTAAAGCTACCCGGACCCGCCCGGCTTAACTAGTAACCACAACAAAGTCTAATGTGAGAGGTTAAGGTGCATTAAGTAATTAATGCCACATAATAAGGTTAAGTTAATTTGATTAATGACGCTTAACCAAATATGACATGGACAAATGGGTTAAGTAATTTTATTAGGCTAATGATACTTAACAAAACATGACAAGGTTGGGTAGGTTAAGTAACTTGATTTGCCTAATGACACTTAACCATTTTTTTTTATACGGATAGTGGACGAGGTTAAGTTAACCAACACTTAACCAATCCAACACGTGAATTTGATAAGGTTAAGTAAACTTTTTCTAATGACACTTAACCATATAATACAGTTAATGGATGGGGTTAAGTTAACTTAGACTTAACTAATCTAAACATGGAAATCGGATGGGGTTAAATTAGCCTAGACTTAATTAATCCAACTTGGTAGTTTAAGGGGGTTAAGTTAAACACTTAACTAATCTAACACGATGATTTGATGTGGTTAAGTGACCTATACTTAACCAATCTAACTCGTTAATTTGATGTGGTTAAGTTAACCAATATAACGTGAAAACATGATAAGGCTAAGTCACGAATCGCTTGAATACACTTGACCGATTTGACTAAGTAAATTGATAGGGTCAAGTTAATATATACTTAACCAATCTAGAATGATAATTGGACGAGGTTAAGTCATGAATTGCTTAATATACTTAACCAACTTGACACATGGTTTGTAGGGTTAAGTCTTGAACTTGGATACTTAGCCAATTTTGACATGATTTGTAGACGGATTAAGTCATGAACTTAAGTGACACTTAATCCATTATATAAACCCTAGTTCAGAGAATTAGGTGGATAACCGTAATTAACAAGAATAACGGGAATAAGCTAAGTGGTAAACCTTAGTTGGAGAATAGCTAAGTAATAATTCTTAGTCAAGGAATTTTGGACCAGTTCATAGATTGGATGAGTAACCCGATACGGTAGGTCATCGTTTAAGCACACGAGTAGGAGCAAGTTATCTGATTTAGATAAAGGCTCCAGCGAACCGGGTAACGAAGCAGCGGCTTCGGGGAACGTGAGGATATTCTTGGTATCCCTCTGTGAGCTGCCAGGTGATCATACTAGGCTCATGAGAGGTTAAGGTCTGCGTTAGAAGAACCAAGAGTATGCCTTGGTTGCTATACGAGCGACCTAAAGACGGGGATGGATAGGGGATAGTCGACGATACACGGTAGTGCCCTAGATAGCATTTCGTCAGGCTACCTACCATCTTTGGTCAAGCGTGTACGTACGGAAAGGCAGAGAACACCCAAAAGACCATAATTGCTATCTAATTATGGTTGCGGTAAGGCTAGGATTGTCGGTTGGCCAGTAGTGTGTTCTCATACAGGATTTATCCTGTCTTGTCTTTCACTAGTTGAGGGAGTGGTCTCGTGGGACCATAGCCACGTATAGGAAAAACAGACCTTAGCATCTGCATCGGCAGATAAATCGAAAGCTCCCGACCGAGTCCTGTATTTCTTGATCTGCCCTGTGACAGGACTCGGATGGCACGATGTGATACATGTGCATACAGTCATGGAAAAACGATTCACGATGAATGCGTGGGAAAAAGGGCGCGGTTGACGGTTAGCGTAATTCCTAGTGGCCCTGGGTGGTTGAACCCAAACCGAAATACGTAAACGTGCAATAGGTAAGCATAATCACTAGTGGTCCTAGGTGGCATAAGTCCTAGTTGCACAAACGATGATTCATGTTGGGAAAGCCTAGCTAGGTCTAGGGTAACAGTCCAAACGAGCTTAAGGATCATGGAATTACATTGGAGTAGTATAGAACCTCATGGGAAAGCCCGTACGGTCTACGGCAAGGAACTGAACATTTACATGGAAAGAAACATACGAGTTGAGTAACCTATAAATGCAATATATTAGGTTGACATGAACCATTACACGACTTTTGAGTAAGGGTCATTCATGGTTAACACATGATACGGTGGGGATACTAGTATGGTAGGTGCAGAGCTAAAATACAGGATAGATACCATGGGACGTTATACGTGATAGATATCTTGGGGATATTATACTTGATAGGAACCTGACGATGGGATACCTTGTTTTATCTTGACATCGTAATTTATCATGACACCTTAGTTTATCTGAGTTCAGTAGTTCATCCTGTTATTTTGATTTAGCTTATCTATCTTGTCATCATGCTTATGTTCATCTCAGTTTCTCATGTCAGTTAACTTTACTAGTTTTTATGCTGATAGTAGATAGGGCTTACTCAGTCTTTTTGACTGACCCGTTTTGTTTCGCTTCTTGTCTTCCGTTTCCCCCCCCAGGTTACAGGGAGGAAATACTGTTGTTTAATTCGGACTTCTTCTGCTTGAAGGTCATCATGGATGGCTTGGACTTTTCTTGGCTATGGCTACTTTACTGTTTTACTTGGGGAATAATTTTCGAAAATGTCTTTATGCTTCTTTACTATTGCAAGACAGGTTTTGATGTACTCTGATGTAAATGGCTTTAGACCTTATTTATTCATGTTATGAAAGTTTGATTTTACTTCCGCTATTTTATATGTTCTGTCTTGTGATATTTCTGTGCATGTTTACCAATAATGCCCCTCTAAAGCTAGTGCATTCCTTTGCGAGTGACCCTAGCGGAGGCAGGGTGTTACATTATGTATATACATGCTTTCCATTCACTGCTATTTGCTATATGTTCATTATGCCGTCACGCTTATGTTGTAGCGGTAAAATATGGAAAAAATCTACCTTGTATGCCTTAAATTATAAACATATGAATGTTTACGTTGGGCACTATTATTATTTTACTCATATAAACATAATCAACGTTGCATTAACGTAATAAATGCAATTAAGTTAGAATTCAAATTTGAAATGTCCCCTTAACAAATATACATATATAATTGTTTGCTTATGTGTGTGGATATGTAGAATGGTATATAAAATAAGTGACATATACACAAGAGGTTAGTTGTTATTTGTGGTAGAATCATGCCTGGAACTGACAGCCAAATCCAAAAACCACAAGTAAGCCCAACTAATGTGAGATGTCTAAGTTCCATGAGCCATTCACAAACTTATTACACTAGACATGAGGTAAAACCGACTTGTAGTGGAAGCCTGGCTGGAAACAACCGGCATATCCAGCATTTGCAGGTATGCGGCTTAATGTGAGAGCTCTAGTGTGTGTGTGTGTATGTATATAAATCTGATGTGTGAAACTAGATAGGTTTACTATGCCTTGAGAAGGTCTTAAGTGGCTGACTCACCTTTTTTTCTAGTTTGGGTCTTAAGTGGTTGGGACTAGGATAACTCCGAAGGTTTATTCCTTGGAGAGTAACCAAAGTCGTGGGATCCACCCATATTAGAATTAAGGTAAGTCTTTGGGTCCTCCTTCTCTAAAAGTGGTTAGGAATAAAACGGTAATAGAGTAGGGTAGTTCACAGGGATGTCCACTTCCTCTAGAAGCTTATAAGGGTTTAACAAGGGACAAATTGGTAATAGAAAGGATATGTGGCCATTGCATGCTCACAACTATCTAAGGGAAGTATTAAGCGATGTAGGTGTTCTACCGAGTAATATAAGTTAAGTAGTAACGTTCACAATACTACTTTTCATATTACAAATAAGAGAATATACTTAAGAACGTTGACATACTAGGACGGGTATGAAAGGGCTAGGGGTTGGCTTCAGAGTTATAACAGATTGTAAGAATCCACCCTTAATAGGGCCATAAGTGACCAAGAATGCCACCTCGTTGGGTCTTTAACCTAAAAACACTAAAGAGCGATTGACTTGGATATCCATCCCATTGGTTAGAAACTTGATGTTTGTTGTGTGCAGCGTAGACATACCTTAACAAGTGTAACCTGGTAAAAAGATAGGGTATGGATTAAGTAACACTATATTCAATCACACAGAACTTTATGTTTTGACCCCCTCTCCTTAATGTCCAACATGTCAGTAGGTGGGGTAAAGCCATGGATGAAGTCATGATTGAAGCCGATGAAGAAGACGAAGTTATTATGATATTATTAGCAGTTATTACTTTACTTATTTTGGAATATTATGAGGATGAATTATTTGATGTACCTATTGAACCAATGTAAGTACGACTATGTATTTCTGTAGTTTTGAAATAAACGGTACATCATATTTTTGGTATTATATTTTCTTTTTCTGCTGTGTGGGATTCCATTAGAAGTGTATGTTATTGTTATCTGTGCAAATGTAGTCCTTACAGGAACCAACGACCCATTTAGGATGGTTCTAAGTTTTGATGGGCCTTTTTTAGGTCGAAATTTAGGTCCATTCCGGGCAGGTTGTTACCTTTGGTATTAGAGTTTACCTGATTATAAGGGAAATATACGTACGAGAGGTGTTTTTGTGAATTGAAAATTATTTTTCAAACTATTTATATATAATATATATTTACCCCAATAAGCATACGCGTATATAGGCATCCTTATCGTTTTTAGCATTAAATAGTATCTCAGGAGTATCCACTAAGAGATTCTTTCTTTTCTTTTCAGATGGTAGAATGGCTGAAAATGAAAATATGTAGGGTAACCACGCAAGGCCCAAACTTTCCCGAATGGTTCCGGCAATACCTCCCTACTGTAGAGCATGTCCCGGTCGCAAATCCTTGCCCCAACGGCTCTTGCAGCTCCTGCCACTGAAGCAACATTTGACTTTTCGTGCTTTTGTAAGACCTTTACGAATCTTGGAGGGAAATCATTTTCTAGAAAGGAAGGCTTTACTAGTGCCCAATCTTTGGTTATGGATTGTGAAAGAATCTTTTGCCTATAGCCTAGCCCGACGAAACTCTAGCGGCCTGACATTTGAAGGATGAAGCTCTAGAGTGGTGGAACTTAATACCAACGGAGAACGGAGGCCGAATCTTTATGTGGGCCGAGTTAAACACCCATTTTGAAGCAAAGTTTTTACCTCAGGAGGAAGTGACTATTTAGCTAGAGAAATTCATAAACCTCAAGCAAGGAAGCTTGAGTATGCAAAATATATTTCCAAATTCATTGAGTTGTGTAAGCTTGGATGTGGGTTGGTAGACACTCCCATGAGCAAAGCCCTTAGGTTTGTCGAAGGACTGAACTCCCCGATGAAGGAGACATTATTAGCCCAAGTAACGTTGGGGCAACTTTCGAGACTCTAGTTGAGATAGCTACTTTCTGTGCAATCAAAATCTTCAAGGAGGGTAAAGAGGGAGAGAAAGGAGAAGTTTCCAGTAAAAATCAGAAGAAGGATTGGTGGAAGAAAAAGAAAATGAGAAAATTCAAAAAGGACGCGAAAACTTGTACAAGGTACAACCACAAGCGCCATGAGGCCAAGGACTGTACGACCTCATTAGCGGAGAAGGAGTTTAATGGAAAATGTTATAACTTCCATGAAGAGGGGCACATTTCCCAAGACTTCCCAAAGTTGCAATGATTGGCTAGAACTATCCGATTGAAGCAACCCCAGTTTAAAGCCTACCCCACCGAGACCAAGGACAACCCACACTCGAAGGTATAATCTCTATTTTAGGAAATTCAGCATATACCTTGTTTGATTCCGGAGCGACTCATTATTTTATTGTAACACCCCACCTCTGCTAGGGTCACTCACAAAGGGAATGCACTAGTTTTGGAGGGGTATTATCTAGTAAACAGGCACAGAGATAACACAAGACAGAACATAAATTAAACAGAGTATATAAAGCAGCGGATATAAATTTAACCAAATCTCATTGCGTGGAAAATAGATTCAAAACCTCCTACATCAAAATACCAAGTCATTATTTCATTACATCAAGTTATAAAGAAGCAAAGTACTTAAAACAACATAAGCCCAATATTATTCCCCAAAAAGAGCATGAATGCAAACATAGCATAGCTCAAGACCAAACCGTACATGAGCTGTCCGAAAGCAAGCAAAGTCCAAGCTAAGAGCTAGAGTTTCCTCCCTGAGAACCTGGGGGGGGACGAAAGAAAAAGATGTGGAAGAAAACAGGTCAGTCAAAAAGACTGGTAAGCCCTAGTGACTATCAACATAAAAACTAATAAAGTTAACTGGACATGAGAAACTGAGATTAAACATAAAGATAATAACTGGACTGGCATGATAATAAAAGGTAACAAGATAAGAGTGGCATCGCATATACAAGGTTTACTGCACTAACTGTACTAGTGCCCAAATCCATGTCATGTATAAATCCAGAAATGATCCCTAAACCCAATAACATGAAATGACCCAATACGGGGTCCAACAGTCCATCCTAATCGATCGGCTTTACTCGTCGTGTGTCTGTGTTATTCGGCGCAATCGCGGAATGTAGTCACATGTGCTAGGTCCACCCTAGGGTGTATCAGGTCCTAGGGTGTCAACCACTGACACAAATCAAGCACGCACAATGTAGTACTACGCGTGCCCATGCCTACTTTTTGAACTCCAAACTAAGTGCACGACCCTAGTCCGCCTGAACCTACACTGACGCACCTTACTCAGCCGTTATTCTTGGTCGCTTACAATCAGCCCAGTAATCGTGCCCCACCCTGCCTAGTCCCCAGGGTATCGTGATACTTCTAAATGGGTTACTACTGAAAGGGACCGCGTGGCTAGGATTTCTAACGGGTTAAGTGTTGTCATTAAAAAGGTCATGACTTAACCCCTATCCAAACATGTATCAAATTGGTTAAGTGTATTCAAGTGGTCCATGACTTAACCTTACCATGTGGCATTAATTTACTTAACGCACCCCAACCTCTCACATTAGACTTGGTTATGGTTACTGGATGTGCCGGGCGGGTCCGGGCAGCTTTACACCATAACCTAGTCTAACCTCGGGTTTAAAGTGCTATACGACCAACTACCCACATTGGGTCCTATTATTTGCAACTACTGGATTTGTCGGGCGGTTCCAGGAAGATTTACATTGCAAATTCAACCCAACATCGAGTTGGCCACTTTCAAGTTATCTAATTGTCATGTCCCAAATTCATGTTTTCAAGCTTATTCTCATGTCAAGTTTTTATGTCATATTTTCATGTCATATCATGTCAATTCCATAGCCAATTTCAAGTTTGCCTAATCTACCCCAAGACGTATCCCCAATGTACGTGAATTCGCATTAATATAACATGTCAAAATAGGGATATAACACAAAAAGGATAGTCATAGGATGGCAAAGGTGTTCACAAGTTAAGCATGATGATTATAACATTACAGGCATATGAAATAGGGTCTCAACATCAACTTGGCAAAATATGGTGATAGACATGGTAAAGGATTGACATAAGATAGTAACCCCAATAATAAATTCAACATCACAGGCATGTCAAGATAAAGGTCATGAGGGTTGTAGATTAAGCGTGAATATGTCCAAATCAAGTTCATACTAATATTCCACAAGTCAAAATTTAAGATGAATAGATCTAGGGTGTATAAAACAAGATCCAAAATAACAGATCTAAAAGGGATAGTCATAGATCAAAGATATACCACGGTAGATCCAACCTAGTTATCATGATTAGGCATAATTTCAGTTTACATCGTGTTCATGTTAAATTTACCGTTTAGATCTAAGAGTGACAAAGGGCTTACAGATCGTGGTCTAGAGAATGAGAAAGCAGAAGAGTAGAAGAAGAATCTCTAGCAAATCCCCAAATCAACGTAGCTCTAACGAAGTCTTGAATAGCCTCCTTGTTCTCTATCTTCCAGTAAAAACCTTAGCAGCATAAGGCCGGATAAGAATGTGATAGAGTGTCTAGGGTCAGCGGTTGTTTATATAGGGTTTAGGGAGCTGAACCTGGACAGGCAATAAGACCAGATACATCTGTCCCAAAAACAGGCTAGGTGACCAGGTCGACACCCAAGTCGACTGCCCAGTCGACTTGGTCTGGGGGGGTCGACTGCCCAGTTGACCTGGTGCTGGCGGGATTTTTTCCGTCCAGTCTGTCTGGGTTTTGAAATTCGAATTTTGAACTTGAATTCGAACTGTTTTGAACTCTGGAATTTTCTGAAACTTTGGAGAGCCATATCTTGGTCATACGGACTCCGATTTTCGTAAACTCGGACTCGTTTTCAAGCAGAATTTCGAGACGAACGTAATGGCGTAACCCTTTTCCCTTGATTCTTATTTTAAAATTTAATTCTGCCTTGATTTATAGTTATAACATGTTATTAAAATACGGGTTGTTACATTTATCTCCAAGCTATAAGTAAATCTGTTGAACCTTTCTGTATCTATCTCGAGTAGTCTGATAGAGGTAGCCAACCATAATGGAGGATCTGATTATCTTGCGCTATTGTGTAAGGATCTAGTGTTGGTGGTCGACTGTAACAACCCGCAAAATCAGGACCAATTTAAAAATTTATTTTAAGAAATTTTAATGAATTTTGACAATATAAAATGATTTATTTAAATAATAATGATCACAAATTTGATTTAAATCGAAGTTAGAATGAATAATTTAATTTTAATTAACAAAAGAGTTAGAAATAACGCGGTAGTTTGAAAAGTCAAACTTGAACTTTGACTGACCGTACAGGATGAAAAATTTAATGGATTTTAGTGAAACCAAAAATATTAGAATCTATTTAAAAATATCTTTCCAACGAATCCGAAAAATCGAAATTTCATAACGGGAATCAAAAGTTATGGCCAATTCAATTTTTAAAAGGTCGCTATGAAACTTATAAAGGTCAAAATGCTACTTTTTGCATACGAAGGAATTTGAACTCGAAACCACTTCCATTGAGTTCAGAATGATGTTTCTACATTGAAAAACAGTAAACACTTATATATTTTGAGTTTAGGGATTTATTTGTTTAAAAATGTATTTTTAATATTAAATATATTGGCCTTAAAAATAGTCTTTTTTCAAACGACCTCTGTTTTCGACGAAACCACTTTTGTTGGAACCGGAATGTCAAATTATTGCTAGTTTTCAATTTTCAGAATTTTTCGAATTAATATGTGAACTTGAGAAAAGAAAATGTGTTTTGACTATTTCAGTTAAATTTAAACGCCTTAAAAATAGCCATTTTTCAAAAAGTCTCAGAATTCGACGAAATAAATTTTGTTAGAACCATATTGACATAAGAAAGCCAAAAATAATTTTTCTGGATTTTTCTGAGTTAATTTGTGTCCCCGGTAAAATTATTTGTACGGAAAAATTAGAAATAAAGGACTTAAATTTTAAAACTGCAAAACGGAGGCCTAGATGATAGTTTGGGCTGTCAAGACATGTCTAGATGAGTTTGAAATGGGGGCTAAATGGTAGGAACAACAGTCGTTGGGCCTAAAACGGAGTTCGGGCCAAAACGGGCTTAAACGGGCTAATTAAGTAATAATTAAATAACCCTAATATAATAATAATATTATAAAGTCAGGCTTCTTCTTCCTCATCGTGATTCAGCCGCACCTTGAACCCATAATGGACGAAACTTCTCTCCTCCCTATCTCCCAAACCACTAAGAATTAGACCGTGCCGTAGTTAAACTTTTTGAAGCTCTTCTCTTCCTCTTTCTTCTCCAACAAACCTCACATCAAACCGTTGCCCGTAGCTCTCGATTCACCTTCCCGAAACCGCCGCCTTTATGCTGCCGCCGCCCCTTGTACAGGTAGCCGCACCCCTCCATTTTCTCGGTGAAGATAGCCCTCTCGTAGCTCTTCAATCTCCCGCAAACCGTTCGTAAAACCGTCGACTATAGCTCCCGAAATCCGCATTCAAAGTTTTGAACATTTCTGAAAATTTGAGGTAAATAGCTTCAGATTTTGTCACGCTTTTAAGCGTCACTGTGTCAGTTGTTAAAGGCCAGAATTCTAATTTATGCATAAATTTCAATTTGCAATCTTTCAGATCCGTAACCGATGTGACGCCAAACACGAGATCTAATTTAAATCGCTTCATTTCAGAAACAAGCAAGGTGAGATTCTATATTTTTATTTTTTTTTTATATATATATATAATTAATTTAATTTAATTATGTTGTCATTATGCAAAATGAATGTTGTATGGATTAGATTGTTGTATGGTGGAAATTGATGATTGTGGCCTATATTGTTATTGATGTGTTGTATGATTGGTGTTGGAATTGATTGTGGAATTTGTTATTCGATGACAAGTAGAAAGGTTATAATAAAAAGTTTAATCTTTGGCTTTGATTTGTACAGAAAGTTTAATCTTTTATCATGATTGACAAATCAAAGTTTTGATTTTTATTTTTAGATGAATAACATTAATAAAGATTCGATCTTTAAAATGAATCTTTGTTTTTTTTGTTTGTATAAAATGAATCTTTGTTTTATTTATAAAACATGAAATCTTTTATTTATAAAGATTACAACTTTATAAAAATTGAACCTTTGGTTTTGTCAACAAAGATTACAACTTTGATTTTGTTTGCAAAGATTACAACTTTGATTTTTTTTATTTTAAAAAGGCTAAATCTTTTTATGTTGAAAATAAGGAGACAATATTTTTATGTTTAAAATAAAAAGACAATATTTTTGTATTGAAAATTTGCCGAGATAAATATAAGGATAATCTTTTTATGTTTAAAATCAAAGGACAATATTTTTATATTGAAATTTTGACGATGAAAATAAAAAGACGATCTTTTTATATTTCAAATAAAGAAGTTATTATTTTCATTGTAAAATAGAAAAAAATCATATTTTAACACTGTAAAATAGAAAAAGTCATATTTTTACATTGTAAGATAGAAAAGATTATATTTTTACATTGTAAAATAGTAAAATTGATATTTTTACATTGTAAAATAGTAAAGTTGATATTTTTACTTCGTAAAATACAAAAGATCATATTTTTATGTCGTAAAATAGTAAAGCTAATATATTATAAATTTAAAAGATGATATTTTTGCATTGTACATAAAAAAAAGAAGATGTTTTTACATTGTATGAAATGAAACATATTTTTATATGTTATTTATGAATGATTTTTAATCGTATGAAATAAATAACATTTTTATATGTTATTTATGAATGATTTTTCATCGTATGAAATAAATAACATTTTTATATGTATTTATGAATGAATTCACACCATATGAAATAAATTACATTTTTTGTATGTTATTTATGAATGAATTTCCACCGTATGAATAAAATTACATTTTTATACGTAATTAAAAAGGTGAATTTACTTTGCATAACAAAAGTTACAGTTTTATATGTAATTTATATATGAATTTGCACTGTATGACAAAAATTGTATTTTTCTATGATATAAAAATGTAAATTTACATTGCATGATTAAAATTACATTTTTCAATGCAATTTAGAGATGAAAAATAACGGTAGAATGAAAATTACATTTTTATATGTAATTAAAATGTGAATTTGCATTGTAGGATAAAAACTACATTTTTAGATGTAATTTAAATATGAATTTATGTCGTATGATAGGAATTACATTTTTCTATGTAATTAAAATATGAATTCCCATCGCATAATAAAGATTACATTTTTCTATATAATTTAGAGGTGAATTAGAACGATAAAATAAAAATGACATTTTTCTATGTAATTTATATATGAGTTATAACGGTATGATAAAAATTTAGAAATATATTTGTTTACATTTTCTTTGTAAAAGAAAAAGAGTAAAACATGTTAATCACTTTGTTTACATTTTCTTTGTAAAAGAAAAAGAGTAAAATATGTTAATCACTTTGTTTACATTTTCTTTGTAATATAAAAAGAGTAAAACATGTTAATCAGTTATGTAAATAAAAAGAATAGAATTTAGAAATATATTTATTTACATTTCCTATAGTAGGAAAAATAGAATTGTTAATGTTGAATATTTTATCGTCATTTTGAATGCGGTAAAAATAGAATTGTTAATATTGAATATTTTATCGTCATTTTGAAAGCGGTAAAAAATAGAATTGTTAATGTTGAATATTTTATCGTCATTTTGAATGCGGTAAAAATAGAATTGTTAATGTTGAATATTTTATCGTCATGTTGAACGCGGTGAAAATAGAATGGTTAATATTGTCATTTTTATCGACATTCTTGGTGCGATAAAAATAGACAATGTTAGTGATTCATTTTTATCGACATTTTTAGTGTGATAGAAATAGACAGTGTTAGTGATTCATTTTTATCGACATTTTTGGTGCGATAGAAAATGAAAAAAAAAAAAAAAAGAACAGGAACATGAGAATCATTTATTTACAACTCCTATTGTAAATGAAAAGAGTAAAAATATGAGGACCACTTTATTTACAACTTCTTTTGTAAATGAAAAGACCAGAATATGTTGATCATTTTATTGGTATTCCTATGGTAAATAAAAGAACAAGATATGTGAATCCTTTTTATTTTCATTTTATATTGTAAATGAAAAAGAACAACATTCTTGTCAAGACTTGATTAGTGAATTTAAATTGTCATTTTGAGTTAACACGTCAGTGAATTAGAAATGAACATTTTGTGTCATTAAAAAGGATTAATTAGAAATGAACACTGGGTGTCATTAATAAAAAAAGAATAGATTAAAAATAAACATTTTTTTTTTATGCATAAGAAAAGAGACTAAAACAAAATACTCATTTTTGTATATTAAAAGTGGATTAGACAAAATGGACATTTTGGCACATTAAAATGAAAGAAGTAAAAATAGACATCTTTATTCATTGAAAAAGATTAGACAAAACTCTCATTTTGTTGCATTAGAAGTTAAGAAACAAAATCATCATATTTGTTTATGTTGAGAAACAGAATGGATTTAAAATGTATGTTTTCATACATTAAAAAGAATGAATTAAGGATGTATATTTTTATACATTAAGAATAATGAAGCCAGATATTCATTAAAATGAATGAGACCAAAAATATGCATTTTTGGTAAATAAATAAAAGTCACGATTTTATTTGTCATATGTTCATAATAAAGAGTATTGAAATATTTGCCTGTGATGTTGTATTTTGATGTGTTAAATGTGATGTTAGCATATTCAACATTGAATATTACACTTCCATTTACAAGTCATCCGACTTGTTTATGTGATTGGGTCGATTATTTTTACACATCGCCCAAGTGCACAAATAATTTATTATTTGTTTGTTGGATGAAAACCCCACACGGGTATTGGGACGATACTTGACTGGCACAAATCCCAATGTTTAATTATATGTCTATCGATTGATCGACAGGCTGCGATGAGCGTTATTGTTTTATTTTAATGCTCACACAGTTGACATTGTCACTCTGGTTGTTAATGGATGGATTGAGGGTTATTTCCTGTTATTACCCTATACATGAAATGTATGAAACCCATATGACTCAAATTATATGGTGAATGGTTGAGTCGCATTCCAATGCAGAATCTCTTTTTAAATAAAGAATGTTTACATAATAAAAGGATTTTTGTAAAATAAAAGATTTTGTATTATAAAGTATATTTTACATTCAGAATTTTTATATATAGAATATTTTATTGATTATTTTAAAATGTTTTTTTTTTTTTTTTAGAAATGAATTAATATCTTTAAGATAAACCTTTTATTTAAGATTATTAGATCTTAACAATTATGTTTGGTGATTGATATGTAGATTGGATTTGTAGTGGACAATGTTTTAAATAACATTTATCCTTTAATTCCAATTTACATTGAAATTACTATTTGAAATTTATAAATCTATTTTATAAACTAAATCAAAATTGGAATATTGATACACCTTTTTAGAAAGATTAGAAATGTAATTTATTTTATCTTTGATAAAATTAATGAGAATCTTTTAACATAAATAATAATTTTTATTTAAAAAGGATATTCAAAGTTGGAATGTGGCGTATGGTTGATTTTAATTACAAATACGCGAGTTATTCAGAAAGACCGGGTCTAACCCATTCTGAATAATCATCACGACGATCAAGAGTCGAAGATGAAGACGGTGACTGAAGACCGGAGAGCTTCACATCGTTTGGTTGATGGTGACTGATATCTTGAATTGGGACTGATCCCCCAAGGCAAGGTAAAAAGTGATGATCTTCCAGACGTACTGGAGATCGACGGATACGTTGTTTCGTTCAGACCCAGAACGGACTTGTAAATGGATAGCATGCCTGACATTGAAATTTATTTCATGTAATTAAATCGGTTTTTATTTAATATATAAATGCATGGTGGCGGAGGATTTATTCTCTTGCTTAACACCCTTTTGTATGTTAAATAATTACTGATCGCATGATATGAGTTGTTGATGTGGTATGCCAAGTTGCACTTGATCAAGGTTTATTGTTGCAAAGCAGAACCTTGTGGGATGATCAAAGCATAGTCTATTTAGGCATAGCTTTGTGTTACGTGACTTCGCGAGCCTCACACACCGGTAGAGTCTAAAACGGGAGAAGGGAACGCAGGGAGTGCACACGTTTCTTTCTAGCTAGAGTGGTGCCAGGGACCTACCAGCGCTGGCATTTATTCATTGTGGTTGTTGGATTTTCGAGGCCTCGGGTTTATGCGGTCGCTACTGGCCGTAGGATAGGTCCAAAAGGACCGGGAAGCGTGTGTTCAGGAATAACTAATCCAGTCCATTGCACCAGTTGGACAGAGTACCAACACGGGGACGGACCGGCCCTGCAGGATCCAAGGGTTGGACAGAGTACCAATCCTGGGGCATTGCTAGAGTGTCTCGAATCGGTAAGGATCTCCTCCCTAGCCTTGACTCAGATGGAAATCCAAATTTCCAATACGACATCACGCGGTTTTGATTGTATACCTATATATGGCGACATAGTGGGATGGGACACTCATGCCGTCTAGGATTGATACATTTACTTTGATGTCCTTCAATTTGGTTGCACACTATTATTATATAATATCGTGTTTATCGTATCAAGCATCTTTTGATCATTATAAGGTAAAACCCTATCCTCCGGTTTGCGTTGCATTGTGTGATGGGACTTGGGTCTTATAATGGTTTCATTTTTCTAAAAAGCATTGCGCTATTTTGACGATTTACTTTAGTCATGCACTGGCAATCCATAGGAGAAAACCCGTTCCGCGAAAGTGGCGTGGTCCTGTGATTAGCCTTATTATATTATATAGGTTAAGTAGAATTCTCACACCAGTCCCATGACTGACCTGTAGTTTTGTCCACTGGCAAACTCGGGTGCCCATATTTTCCACACGGGCAGTCGAGTAGCTATTTTTGCAGATATATTAAACAGGATTCTGGGTTGAAGCTTAAAGCTGTGTTCAGAGATAGAGAGTCTTCCGCTGTGTTCTTCCGTTGCAGTATATTACTTTTTTTGTATTTATCTTCCGCTGTAATTATATTCCAATGTACTCTGATATGTATATTCTGTACTCTGATGTAACATTATATGATATGTTATAAAAGTCTTCTGTTGTTGTTTTAATATGTTGTATGCCCAAAGTTAAAGTATTCGTAGATTTTCACTTTTTGGGTCAGACCTGTGTGGTTTATGGTCGATCCAAAGGGTGGGGATTTGCGGGTCTTTACAGTTGGTATCAGAGCTCAGGTTAGCTCAAATCTTTGGGGTACAACTCATTAGAACTGAACAGAAGACTCATCAGAGATTGGATTAGTAATATCCAATAAGAATACTCATTAGAGATAGGATCAGTAGTATCCTAGAATGAGTAAACTCGTTAGAGATGGGGTTAGTAATGCCTTAGAACGAGTAAAGAGTTACGAATTTATAATTAACGCAATTTTGATATTTATAATATATTTTGTGAAATATGATTTTTATAAATATAAAGTTGTTTATATTTTGAAAAGATAATCAACCATTAAAATTTAAAATTAAGATAGTTAATTTTACAATTTTTAGCTACGTTCCTTTTCGAGGACGAAAAGTTTTTAAGTGGGGGCGATTGTAACAACCCGCAAAATCAGGACCAATTTAAAAATTTATTTTAAGAAATTTTAATGAATTTTGACAATATAAAATAATTTATTTAAATAATAATGATCACAAATTTGATTTAAATCGAAGTTAGAATGAATAATTTAATTTTAATTAACAAAAGAGTTAGAAATAACGCGGTAGTTTGAAAAGTCAAACTTGAACTTTGACTGACCGTACAGGATGAAAAATTTAATGGATTTTAGTGAAACCAAAAATATTAGAATCTATTTAAAAATATCTTTCCAACGAATCCGAAAAATCGAAATTTCATAACGGGAATCAAAAGTTATGGCCAATTCAATTTTTAAAAGGTCGCTATGAAACTTATAAAGGTCAAAATGCTACTTTTTGCATACGAAGGAATTTGAACTCGAAACCACTTCCATTGAGTTCAGAATGATGTTTCTACATTGAAAAACAGTAAACACTTATATATTTTGAGTTTAGGGATTTATTTGTTTAAAAATGTATTTTTAATATTAAATATATTGGCCTTAAAAATAGTCTTTTTTCAAACGACCTCTGTTTTCGACGAAACCACTTTTGTTGGAACCGGAATGTCAAATTATTGCTAGTTTTCAATTTTCAGAATTTTTCGAATTAATATGTGAACTTGAGAAAAGAAAATGTGTTTTGACTATTTCAGTTAAATTTAAACGCCTTAAAAATAGCCATTTTTCAAAAAGTCTCAGAATTCGACGAAATAAATTTTGTTAGAACCGTATTGACATAAGAAAGCCAAAAATAATTTTTCTGGATTTTTCTGAGTTAATTTGTGTCCCCGGTAAAATTATTTGTACGGAAAAATTAGAAATAAAGGACTTAAATTTTAAAACTGCAAAACGGAGGCCTAGATGATAGTTTGGGCTGTCAAGACATGTCTAGATGAGTTTGAAATGGGGGCTAAATGGTAGGAACAACAGTCGTTGGGCCTAAAACGGAGTTCGGGCCAAAACGGGCTTAAACGGGCTAATTAAGTAATAATTAAATAACCCTAATATAATAATAATATTATAAAGTCGGGCTTCTTCTTCCTCATCGTGATTCAGCCGCACCTTGAACCCATAATGGCCGAAACTTCTCTCCTCCCTATCTCCCAAACCACTAAGAATTAGACCGTGCCGTAGTTAAACTTTTTGAAGCTCTTCTCTTCCTCTTTCTTCTCCAACAAACCTCACATCAAACCGTTGCCCGTAGCTCTCGATTCACCTTCCCGAAACCGCCGCCTTTATGCTGCCGCCGCCCCTTGTACAGGTAGCCGCACCCCTCCATTTTCTCGGTGAAGATAGCCCTCTCGTAGCTCTTCAATCTCCCGCAAACCGTTCGTAAAACCGTCGACTATAGCTCCCGAAATCCGCATTCAAAGTTTTGAACATTTCTGAAAATTTGAGGTAAATAGCTTCAGATTTTGTCACGCTTTTAAGCGTCACTGTGTCAGTTGTTAAAGGCCAGAATTCTAATTTATGCATAAATTTCAATTTGCAATCTTTCAGATCCGTAACCGATGTGACGCCAAACACGAGATCTAATTTAAATCGCTTCATTTCAGAAACAAGCAAGGTGAGATTCTATATTTTTAATTTTTTTTTATATATATATAATTAATTTAATTTAATTATGTTGTCATTATGCAAAATGAATGTTGTATGGATTAGATTGTTGTATGGTGGAAATTGATGATTGTGGCCTATATTGTTATTGATGTGTTGTATGATTGGTGTTGGAATTGATTGTGGAATTTGTTATTCGATGACAAGTAGAAAGGTTATAATAAAAAGTTTAATCTTTGGCTTTGATTTGTACAGAAAGTTTAATCTTTTATCATGATTGACAAATCAAAGTTTTGATTTTTATTTTTAGATGAATAACATTAATAAAGATTCGATCTTTAAAATGAATCTTTGTTTTTTTTGTTTGTATAAAATGAATCTTTGTTTTATTTATAAAACATGAAATCTTTTATTTATAAAGATTACAACTTTATAAAAATTGAACCTTTGGTTTTGTCAACAAAGATTACAACTTTGATTTTGTTTGCAAAGATTACAACTTTGATTTTTTTTATTTTAAAAAGGCTAAATCTTTTTATGTTGAAAATAAGGAGACAATATTTTTATGTTTAAAATAAAAAGACAATATTTTTGTATTGAAAATTTGCCGAGATAAATATAAGGATAATCTTTTTATGTTTAAAATCAAAGGACAATATTTTTATATTGAAATTTTGACGATGAAAATAAAAAGACGATCTTTTTATATTTCAAATAAAGAAGTTATTATTTTCATTGTAAAATAGAAAAAAATCATATTTTAACACTGTAAAATAGAAAAAGTCATATTTTTACATTGTAAGATAGAAAAGATTATATTTTTACATTGTAAAATAGTAAAATTGATATTTTTACATTGTAAAATAGTAAAGTTGATATTTTTACTTCGTAAAATACAAAAGATCATATTTTTATGTCGTAAAATAGTAAAGCTAATATATTATAAATTTAAAAGATGATATTTTTGCATTGTACATAAAAAAAAGAAGATGTTTTTACATTGTATGAAATGAAACATATTTTTATATGTTATTTATGAATGATTTTTCATCGTATGAAATAAATAACATTTTTATATGTTATTTATGAATGATTTTTCATCGTATGAAATAAATAACATTTTTATATGTATTTATGAATGAATTCACACCATATGAAATAAATTACATTTTTTGTATGTTATTTATGAATGAATTTCCACCGTATGAATAAAATTACATTTTTATACGTAATTAAAAAGGTGAATTTACTTTGCATAACAAAAGTTACAGTTTTATATGTAATTTATATATGAATTTGCACTGTATGACAAAAATTGTATTTTTCTATGATATAAAAATGTAAATTTACATTGCATGATTAAAATTACATTTTTCAATGCAATTTAGAGATGAAAAATAACGGTAGAATGAAAATTACATTTTTATATGTAATTAAAATGTGAATTTGCATTGTAGGATAAAAACTACATTTTTAGATGTAATTTAAATATGAATTTATGTCGTATGATAGGAATTACATTTTTCTATGTAATTAAAATATGAATTCCCATCGCATAATAAAGATTACATTTTTCTATATAATTTAGAGGTGAATTAGAACGATAAAATAAAAATGACATTTTTCTATGTAATTTATATATGAGTTATAACGGTATGATAAAAATTTAGAAATATATTTGTTTACATTTTCTTTGTAAAAGAAAAAGAGTAAAACATGTTAATCACTTTGTTTACATTTTCTTTGTAAAAGAAAAAGAGTAAAATATGTTAATCACTTTGTTTACATTTTCTTTGTAATATAAAAAGAGTAAAACATGTTAATCAGTTATGTAAATAAAAAGAATAGAATTTAGAAATATATTTATTTACATTTCCTATAGTAGGAAAAATAGAATTGTTAATGTTGAATATTTTATCGTCATTTTGAATGCGGTAAAAATAGAATTGTTAATATTGAATATTTTATCGTCATTTTGAAAGCGGTAAAAAATAGAATTGTTAATGTTGAATATTTTATCGTCATTTTGAATGCGGTAAAAATAGAATTGTTAATGTTGAATATTTTATCGTCATGTTGAACGCGGTGAAAATAGAATGGTTAATATTGTCATTTTTATCGACATTCTTGGTGCGATAAAAATAGACAATGTTAGTGATTCATTTTTATCGACATTTTTAGTGTGATAGAAATAGACAGTGTTAGTGATTCATTTTTATCGACATTTTTGGTGCGATAGAAAATGAAAAAAAAAAAAGAACAGGAACATGAGAATCATTTATTTACAACTCCTATTGTAAATGAAAAGAGTAAAAATATGAGGACCACTTTATTTACAACTTCTTTTGTAAATGAAAAGACCAGAATATGTTGCTCATTTTATTGGTATTCCTATGGTAAATAAAAGAACAAGATATGTGAATCCTTTTTATTTTCATTTTATATTGTAAATGAAAAAGAACAACATTCTTGTCAAGACTTGATTAGTGAATTTAAATTGTCATTTTGAGTTAACACGTCAGTGAATTAGAAATGAACATTTTGTGTCATTAAAAAGGATTAATTAGAAATGAACACTGGGTGTCATTAATAAAAAAAGAATAGATTAAAAATAAACATTTTTTTTTATGCATAAGAAAAGAGACTAAAACAAAATACTCATTTTTGTATATTAAAAGTGGATTAGACAAAATGGACATTTTGGCACATTAAAATGAAAGAAGTAAAAATAGACATCTTTATTCATTGAAAAAGATTAGACAAAACTCTCATTTTGTTGCATTAGAAGTTAAGAAACAAAATCATCATATTTGTTTATGTTGAGAAACAGAATGGATTTAAAATGTATGTTTTCATACATTAA
This sequence comes from Allium sativum, assembly GCA_030737875.1. Classification (NCBI taxonomy): domain Eukaryota; kingdom Viridiplantae; phylum Streptophyta; class Magnoliopsida; order Asparagales; family Amaryllidaceae; genus Allium; species Allium sativum. The sequence continues at coordinate 590,259,825 of CM060920.1, forward strand.
AAAGAATGAATTAAGGATGTATATTTTTATACATTAAGAATAATGAAGCCAGATATTCATTAAAATGAATGAGACCAAAAATATGCATTTTTGGTAAATAAATAAAAGTCACGATTTTATTTGTCATATGTTCATAATAAAGAGTATTGAAATATTTGCCTGTGATGTTGTATTTTGATGTGTTAAATGTGATGTTAGCATATTCAACATTGAATATTACACTTCCATTTACAAGTCATCCGACTTGTTTATGTGATTGGGTCGATTATTTTTACACATCGCCCAAGTGCACAAATAATTTATTATTTGTTTGTTGGATGAAAACCCCACACGGGTATTGGGACGATACTTGACTGGCACAAATCCCAATGTTTAATTATATGTCTATCGATTGATCGACAGGCTGCGATGAGCGTTATTGTTTTATTTTAATGCTCACACAGTTGACATTGTCACTCTGGTTGTTAATGGATGGATTGAGGGTTATTTCCTGTTATTACCCTATACATGAAATGTATGAAACCCATATGACTCAAATTATATGGTGAATGGTTGAGTCGCATTCCAATGCAGAATCTCTTTTTAAATAAAGAATGTTTACATAATAAAAGGATTTTTGTAAAATAAAAGATTTTGTATTATAAAGTATATTTTACATTCAGAATTTTTATATATAGAATATTTTATTGATTATTTTAAAATGTTTTTTTTTTTTTTAGAAATGAATTAATATCTTTAAGATAAACCTTTTATTTAAGATTATTAGATCTTAACAATTATGTTTGGTGATTGATATGTAGATTGGATTTGTAGTGGACAATGTTTTAAATAACATTTATCCTTTAATTCCAATTTACATTGAAATTACTATTTGAAATTTATAAATCTATTTTATAAACTAAATCAAAATTGGAATATTGATACACCTTTTTAGAAAGATTAGAAATGTAATTTATTTTATCTTTGATAAAATTAATGAGAATCTTTTAACATAAATAATAATTTTTATTTAAAAAGGATATTCAAAGTTGGAATGTGGCGTATGGTTGATTTTAATTACAAATACGCGAGTTATTCAGAAAGACCGGGTCTAACCCATTCTGAATAATCATCACGACGATCAAGAGTCGAAGATGAAGACGGTGACTGAAGACCGGAGAGCTTCACATCGTTTGGTTGATGGTGACTGATATCTTGAATTGGGACTGATCCCCCAAGGCAAGGTAAAAAGTGATGATCTTCCAGACGTACTGGAGATCGACGGATACGTTGTTTCGTTCAGACCCAGAACGGACTTGTAAATGGATAGCATGCCTGACATTGAAATTTATTTTATGTAATTAAATCGGTTTTTATTTAATATATAAATGCATGGTGGCGGAGGATTTATTCTCTTGCTTAACACCCTTTTGTATGTTAAATAATTACTGATCGCATGATATGAGTTGTTGATGTGGTATGCCAAGTTGCACTTGATCAAGGTTTATTGTTGCAAAGCAGAACCTTGTGGGATGATCAAAGCATAGTCTATTTAGGCATAGCTTTGTGTTACGTGACTTCGCGAGCCTCACACACCGGTAGAGTTTAAAACGGGAGAAGGGAACGCAGGGAGTGCACACGTTTCTTTCTAGCTAGAGTGGTGCCAGGGACCTACCAGCGCTGGCATTTATTCATTGTGGTTGTTGGATTTTCGAGGCCTCGGGTTTATGCGGTCGCTACTGGCCGTAGGATAGGTCCAAAAGGACCGGGAAGCGTGTGTTCAGGAATAACTAATCCAGTCCATTGCACCAGTTGGACAGAGTACCAACACGGGGACGGACCGGCCCTGCAGGATCCAAGGGTTGGACAGAGTACCAATCCTGGGGCATTGCTAGAGTGTCTCGAATCGGTAAGGATCTCCTCCCTAGCCTTGACTCAGATGGAAATCCAAATTTCCAATACGACATCACGCGGTTTTGATTGTATACCTATATATGGCGACATAGTGGGATGGGACACTCATGCCGTCTAGGATTGATACATTTACTTTGATGTCCTTCAATTTGGTTGCACACTATTATTATATAATATCGTGTTTATCGTATCAAGCATCTTTTGATCATTATAAGGTAAAACCCTATCCTCCGGTTTGCGTTGCATTGTGTGATGGGACTTGGGTCTTATAATGGTTTCATTTTTCTAAAAAGCATTGCGCTATTTTGACGATTTACTTTAGTCATGCACTGGCAATCCATAGGAGAAAACCCGTTCCGCGAAAGTGGCGTGGTCCTGTGATTAGCCTTATTATATTATATAGGTTAAGTAGAATTCTCACACCAGTCCCATGACTGACCTGTAGTTTTGTCCACTGGCAAACTCGGGTGCCCATATTTTCCACACGGGCAGTCGAGTAGCTATTTTTGCAGATATATTAAACAGGATTCTGGGTTGAAGCTTAAAGCTGTGTTCAGAGATAGAGAGTCTTCCGCTGTGTTCTTCCGTTGCAGTATATTACTTTTTTTGTATTTATCTTCCGCTGTAATTATATTCCAATGTACTCTGATATGTATATTCTGTACTCTGATGTAACATTATATGATATGTTATAAAAGTCTTCTGTTGTTGTTTTAATATGTTGTATGCCCAAAGTTAAAGTATTCGTAGATTTTCACTTTTTGGGTCAGACCTGTGTGGTTTATGGTCGATCCAAAGGGTGGGGATTTGCGGGTCTTTACATCGACAATGTCGAGTTCCATTGCGAAGCATATGCATTGGATTTTATGGGGTATGAACTTATCTTAGGCATGGACTGACTATCGTTTTATGGGGCCGTCCTAGATTGTGAAATGAAACACGCTCGTCTTTGGACTCGAGGAGGATGCACCCTAAATATTCCTTATTATGTTGGAAATAACGACAAAGCCTTATTATATTCCTAGTCTCCTAGTTCTGAAGGACCATCTTCAGTTCCTATAGTTTGGGAGTTCTTGGATGTCTTCGAGAACGTCACGGGACTTCCACCCCCATAGAGAAATCTCCTTTCATATTGACCTAGAGAAGGACGCTAAACCTGTAGCACTGCCCTTGAGGCATATGGCCTCCAAGAAAAGAAGGGAGTTAGATAAATAGATTTCATTGAAGTACCTCAAAATGGTATGCACCTATTGTATTTGCCACCAAAGCAAATGGGTCTTTGAGACATTGTGTGGACTATAGAGACCTTAATAAATTGAGCAAGAAGAATAGGTACCCTTTACTAAGAATCGATGACATTTTGACCACTTGGGAGAAGCCCGAGTATTTTCCCAACTAAACCTTGCTATTGGATTTCACCAGTTAAGGATTGCGGAGGACGACAAGGACAAAACTGTGTTTACGACACTAGAAGGATTGTTCCAATAGGAAGTTATGCCCCTCGGAATAACGAGTGCACATGCTTTCTTTTTTTACCTCATAAGTAGAGTGTTTAGGGGCATTCTAAATAAAATTATGATAGTTTTCGTGGATGATATCCTTATATTCTCAAAAGACCATAAAGAGCATGAGGATTATTTAAGAAAAGTGTTAGGGTTATTAAGAAAGAACCAACTGAAAGAAAAATTCTCAAAGTGCCATTTCTGGATGGAAGAAGTAAAATTTTTAGGACACTTTGTGTCCGGTAAATGTTTGGTCATAGACCCCGCAAAGATCGAGGCAATCAAGGAATGGAGGATACCTTGAAATGCTCAAAGGTAAGAAGTTTCCTTGGATTGGCCGGGTATTATAGGTAATTCATTAATGATTTCACATATATTGCTACTCCACTAATCCAAATTACAAAGAAGAATTTGGTGTTCACTTGGAGTAATAAATTTTAAATAGCCTTTAAGAAATTAAAGGAAGCATTAACTAGCGCACCAGTCCTAATGATACCTATGACACCCCACGTCCGTTAATGTCACTCATTAAGAGAATGCATTATGATTCGTGAAGCGTTAAAGGTAAACAGAAACATAAACAATACAAGACAAATATAAAATAGTAGCGGAATTTAAAACTTTTATTAAGCAGAAAACATTGTGGTTCAAAAAATAGTTACAGCATATGTTTGTAATACGTAAACCCTGTACATCAACGTAAAACTTCTATCTTGTACTAAAATAATCAAAGTAGAATAAACAAAAGAGCATAATCCCCAAAAGCATAGCAATAATAGAGAAGATATGAAATCAAGTAGTACATCTAAGTAGCTTCAAGTAGGACGAAAGAAGAATCTTGGTCAAGCTTGCGTATTCCCACCCTGAGAACCTATGGGGATTGGAGGTGGTGGACAAAAGAGAAAGAAGAGGAAACAAAATGGGTCAGACATAAGTCTGGCGTGTTTAGTTACTTTTAGCATATAAATAAATAAAAGCATCATGATAGGCATATGACCTGGATAAGAGCGATAACAGCATACAAGGCAGGTATGACAAGGTAAAAAGAATAAACAGGATTGAACCAATAGCGCTTCGCTAACACTTTCTTCCTCTACACCAATACTAGGAACATATGAACAAGATGATCCCAAACAAGTATATGACGATAGACTTAGGCGTTCTTCTAGTGAGAGGTTTAACCCCATACAATAACAGGCAGCCCAATTGAACATACCGGAGTTACCCCTAAGGGTAATAACGGGCTCCTAAACATACCGGATTCTGGATGTACCCTAATTACTTCCCTAATCAGTCGCCCCCTAGTCCGTAGATACCCTATGCTAGCCACACAGTATGATGTATCACTTCCTAAAGTGGAAACCCTTCGTTTGCAGGATGTGCACAACCATATCTACCAATGTCACGACGTCTTAGCCTCCTCTTGTATGGACCTATGCATGCACATGACCCCATCGTAATGCGCCTCCCACACCGTCCCATCTTTTGGATCTCTTACAATCTTCCCAGTAAGCATGCCACAAATCCGACCTAGTTCAGAGGACTCGTTTGATACCTATAAATGGGTTACTAACTGAAACGGGTCTCGCCCACAAGATGATAAAAGCTTCCCATACGCTTTCTTCCCCACTACAAGGATTTCCACATGTTATGCCCTACTAGTGCAATAATATTTCATAACCCTAACATGCTATGTTTTTGGGCCCATATATATAAATATTACCCACCACCCCACGGTTTACTTAACCCTCACACTGTTTCAAGCAAGTTTACTTAACCCCTACTTAAGTTAAAATGTTCAGGTAATCCCTATGGATTCAAGCAGGTTAAGTATTCAAGTTCATTACCATATATTCATTTATGGTTATAATGCGTTATACCGCCCACATTATGCCTACTACTTGTGGAAGCTGGATATGCCGGTCGGGTCCGAGCAGACTTCTTCCACAAGTCAGACTTAACCTCGTATCTTAGCTCGTTACGTGTTTATGCACTTAAATGCCACACACTAGATTCACCACTTGTGGTCGCTGGATATGACGAGCAGGTCCGGGAAGACTTCTACCACAAGTATAATCTAACCCCGTGTTTAAGCACTATTACAGTTTCTAATTACTGTAAATCTAGGCGTTTTCTTTATTTAACAATTATCCCTATTTCATTATAGGTTTTCATGCCTCTTTCCCAAGTCACATTCATCATGTACCATATGCCCCAAAGTAAGATCTAAATCACAATTTGATTCATGCCCCAAATCCATATTTTTGTATTTAATTCAAGTTATGCCCAATTTTCCCGAACCAAGTTATGCCCTCATTTTAACGTTTTCCCCTCATTTCCAATTCCACTCGTTCTCATATTTCAGTGGTATATCATGGCCCGAAGGTAGCCTAGCTATAAAATAAAAAGGGAAAAGAAGAAGGGAAGAGAACAGAAATAAGCACAATAACAAGATAGACATACATTGATAGAAATAGTCATATCAACTGAATAAACATATAGTGACAAAATTGGGCATAATTACAAGATACATATAAGAACAGATCTTATGAGCATGTGATAATAGAACTGATTAGGCATAGTGACATGATCATAAACAGGCATGATGAGATCTAATCAGTGAAATAGATATACAAATAATAGCCAATCTGACATGATTCAATTAGTCAAAGGCTTAGATCCAAATCATAAAATGTCAAAATTGACTTAGATACACATACTATGGCAGATCTGATATGATTCAGATAGTCACAAGCTTATATCCAATTCATAGATAGGTCAAAATAATTTTATGTGTTTATATCTAAAAATAACGTAGACTCACAAAGAATGGATCTAAGAAATCTGAGGAAAGCGTGTTGATGTTGAATCAGCAATCTTTGAATACGTATGAATCATCGTTGTTGAAGAAAAGGCTAATTTAATTTGAGTTGGAGCAGCATCACACCATCGCCATTTATTCAGATGAATAAAACAATGGGTATAGGGTCTTATCTATTGCCATCAGCCAACGAACAAAGCCTAAAATTAAGTCCACATTCAGAAACAGGAATCTTCCCCGAATCTGGGGGGTTGTCGACATGGGGGTCGACACCCCTGTGTAGGGGTCAACATGAGTGTTGACACCCCTATGATGGGGTCGACCCCTAAGTCGACACCTAGAGAGGAAAATTTCCCGCCTACTTTCAACATGTGATTTTGAACTGTTTTGAAATTCTAGAATGTTTAATTTTTAAATAATTAGCTTACACATGTGTAAACTGCCAACCTTAATATCTTCTTCATTCTACGCCCGTTTTATGCAACTCGGAGTCTATCTTAAGCAGAATTCTGAGACTATCTTAAGCAGAATTCTGAGATAAACGTAATGGCCTAATCCATTTTACTAATTCTAGTTATTTAATTAAGTATTCCTTAATTTAATCTTAATGTGTTATAAATTATGGGGTGTTACATTCTCCACTGCTTAAAGGATTTCGTCCCCAAAATCTCTAAGTTAAGAAGAATGTGTGTCCTTAACATCCATCATCCATCTACTCGTCCACCAATCACAGGCATCCATTGTACATAAAAGATTTCTAATGCTTATATAAACATATGCAAAGGTGTGTGTGTATGTCCTTATACTAATGCGATAGATCAGGCGGTTTGCTGATTCAGTCGACCTCCTTAATACAAGGTATGTTAGTGCCATGAATCCAATATGTATGCAAATAATCCTATTATATCATGTATGTTCTATATGCGTGCGCAATCATTCATCCAAATGCAACATCCATATGACGATATACCCACTTTCATCCATTAAAAGAAGAAAAATGCATACACATCCATATGCAGTATGAGAGTGAATGAGCCGATCTAGTGCCTAATGTGTCTGTATATGCATCCACGAGCAACCAATTGCATCCATCAAACATAAGATGTTTCAAACACATGTTTACATCCATGGGATTCCTACCTAAAGGTCGAAGATCCGATCGATACGATATGCTTAAATGATAGAAACAAGCATGAATAAAAGTTGTGGAAAAGAAGTTGAGAACATACCTTGAAAAGAAAAGGGTACGAAGCACGAATCTTGTGTTCGGTTTCCCAAGTTGCATCTTCTTGGTTGTCTCCTCATTGAACTTTCATTAACTTGACTTCTCTATTGTGTAGCTTCTTAACTTCTGATCCAACAACACGGGTACGAACCCGTCTAACTATCGCAACCCTTCTACCTCTACTTCCTCAAGCATATTTTACTCAATTACTTATGCAGTATCATGCAAGAACTTCCGTAAACGAGAAACATGGAAAACATCATGAACGCCGGATAGTCTCTCTGGTAGCTTTACTATATAGGCCATTTGGCCAATCCTTCCTATTATGGGAAATGGCCCTACAAACCTTAGTGCTAATTTCCCTACAGATCCAAAGCGAACCACATTCCTCAAAGGTGATACCTTAGTGAAAACCATATCTTCTACCTCAAACTCAACGTTGGTCCTTCTCCTATCTGAGTAGGATTTCTGCCAATCTTGAGCTATCTTCATTCACCGTCTAATAAGATCAATTTTTCCATAAGTTTCTCTAACCATGCCTGGTCTAAGTAGAAGACTTTCTGTTGATTCCCACCTACAAGTCGGTGATCTACAGGGTCGTCCATATAATGCTTTGAAGGGTGCCATGCCAATACTAGCATGATAACTGTTTATAGGCAAACTCTACCAAAGGAAGATGCTCTTTCCAAGTCCCTCTAAAGTCTATGATACACAGCCTTAAAAAAATCCCCAAGAACTCTATCACCTGTTCCGTCTGTCCATCGGTCTGAGGGTGATAAACGGTGCTCAAACACAACTGTTTACCTAATGCTTCTTGTAAGCTCCTCCAAAATTCACTGGTGAAAATGGGTTCAAGATCACTTACAATACTGGAAGGTACTCCATGAAGACGGACTATCTCATGAACATAAATTGCTGCCAACCATGCTGCCGTCCTCTTACTCTTAACCGGAATGAAATGATCGCTCTTAGTAGGTATGTCTACTATAACCCGAATACTGGTGTTGCCTTTCCTTGATTTAGGAAAACCATTGATGAAATACATAGAGACACTCTCCCACTTCCACCACGGGACCCCCAAAGGATGAAGTAAACCACCAGGCTTCTTTTGCTCAGCTTTGACCTGCTGGCAAACCAAACATCGAGAAACAAACTCTACTTCATATTTCTTCATCCCAGCCCAAAAGAAAACCCGCTTCATATCTCTATACATCATATCACTGCCTGGATGAATAGTCATCTTAGAATGATGAGCTTCCTTAAGGACTGTCTCCAACAAACTCCCAACTCGGGGAACAACACAAAGCCTTCTATCTCGTCGCAGCTACCATCTATAATCTGTGGAATATTTACTGAGGTGACAAAAAGTCTCCCTCTACGGAGCCTATCAAAGATGTTTGAATTCTGTGGATCCTCTCACTACGAAGTTCCTATTTGCTGCAATAGAGTAGGTCACACCTCTAGTGATGCCAATAAACCGGGTATAAACTCGGTAGAGGGTCTAAAATCGAAAGTTGATATAAAGTTCAAGCTTTTCTTCTCCACAAACAGAGGACTTAAGGCCATCCTTTGCATACTCAATGCGTCTGCCACCACATTACCCTTGCCAGGGGTATAAGCGATTTCTAAGTTATACGACGCTAGGAACTCCATCCATCTTTGTTGCGTCAAATTGAGATCCTTCTACGAGAACAAGTACTTGAGAGATTTAGGATCGGTGTACAACTCGATATTCTCTCCAAGTAGATAACGGCGCTAAGTCTTAAGCAAAAATACTATGGTAGCTAGCTCTAAGTCATGGGTTGGGTAGTCCATCTCATGAACTCTTAGCTGTCTACCTCCATAATATGCTACCTTTCCCTCTTCCATCAGAACTACACCAAGCCCTGTACCACATGCATCAGTGTATACTGTGAACACTTTGTTCCCATTGGGCAAGGTCAAGACTAGGGATGTTGTCAGAGCCTTCTTTAATCGCTGGAAAGAACCATCACAATCTATATCCTAATAAAATGTCAGATTCTTCTTCGTCAGCCTGGTGAGTGGGGCTGATATATTTGTGAAGTCCTTAATGAACTTCCTTTAATAGCCTGCTAACCCCAAAAACTTCTCACCTCCATTGCATTCTTTGGGTCCTACCAATCATGAACTGAAACTTCCTTCGCGGGATCTACTTCGATCCTATCTTTAGAGACCACATGCCCTAGAAATCTCACTTCTTTTCTCCAATAGTGACATTTGGAGAATTTCGCCTTAACCAGGTGCGCTAGTATAGTTTTTAAAACCTCCCTCAAATGTAAGTCATGCTCTCCATCGCTCTTTGAGAAAATCAACATATCGTCAACAAAGACCACAACGAACTTATTTATAAACTTCCGAAACACTCTACTTATCAGATCCACAAAATATGCAAGTGCATTCGTCAACCCAAAAGGCATAATGAGCCACTCGAAGAAACCATCTGGATTTCTAAAGGCAATCTTGTCGATACTGTCCTCGGCCACGCGCAACTGATGAAACCTCGTGGCCAAGTCTAACTAAGAGAAAACTGATGCACCAACAAACTAGTCAAATAGATCATCAATCCTTGGAAGTGGGTGCATGTTCTTCTTAGTGAGTTTATCCAACTCTTTATAGTCCACACATAAGCGAAGTGAATCCTCCTCCTTAACTGCGAATACTACCGGAACACCCCATTCAGATATGCTTCGCCTAATAAACCCTTTCTCAAGTAGCTCCCTTACTTGCTTGTTAAGCTCCCTTCTTTCTCTTGGAGCCATATGGCGCACATGCAATGCAACAGACATTACATTGCATTGTCCACTAAGTACATACGGAAATCAACCTCGTGCATCCTGGGTAAGCCCTGAAACTCCTCAAAAACATCAGGATACTCATGGACTACTACTACAGATCATAAATCTTCGATAGATGCATCAAGCAACTCTAGGAAACTAAGCATGATAGACCCCTTAGGGTTACAAGAAATCTCGATGGTCCTCCCATGGCAAGTCAAAAGTCTAACGACCCTCCTCTTATAATCCAGAATGACACCATACATGGCTAGCCAATCCATCCCTAGAATCAAACCATAGCACATGGAACCAACCGAATTACACTAAAACTCGACGCCTAACACAGATATTCTCGAACCCCGACAAATCATGGACAAATGACTCATACCCCCAATGAGGTTTGAGATAACAATGGGATCCAAAACTGTAACAACCTGAATTTTCTGTCAATATTAAAATTAACAGTCCTAAGAATACTTAATTATTAAAGAGAGAATTAAGGGAAATTGGTTATGCCATTGCATTCGTCTCGGAATTCTGCTTGAGATAGAGTCTGAGTTTGCGTGAATTGGACTCCGTATGAAGAAGTTATGGCCTTCTGAAGTTTCAGAATTCGAATAAATTAAAAATAGTTCAGAATAATATATTTGAAATTCAAATTCAAACAGGGGAGCAGGCTGGGCGGGAATTCTCCCGCCTAAGGGCCAGGTCGACCGGGGGGTCGAACTACCCATACAGGTCGACCAGGGGGTCGACCTACCCCCCCAATGCAGTTATGAAATGTGACGATTTCTGACTCTGTGCTGAGTCATTAGGGCTGATGTAGCTATTCTAGATAACCCTATCTCGTCATGGATGGTTGGGATTGTTCCTATGATAATCTAACGGCTTAGGTTGATTCAAACTTCTATAAAAGAGTGCTAGACTCAAACCCTAAATCAAAACAAAATTTGTCTCATCACCACCATGCTGCTGCTAGGATAATTCTCCTTCCTAAGGCTCAGGATTTAGCAAGTCATAATTCCAATTCAAAAAGATGAACAAATCATTGTCTTTTATAACCTATCTTTGTGAGTACTATTTCTTTCATAATATAGTTATTAAATTAATTATGATGGGTTGTAATTGGATTATGAGAACATGTCTGTTGAATCACATGATGTTGTTTAACCCTGTAGATCTATTTCATATTTAACCTGATTCATTCTATACAAATTTGGGATGTTAAATCATATGTTAATTCATATGTGAATTTTATGCAAGTTCGGGATGTTAAATCATATGTTAATTCATATGCGGGTCTTATGCAAGTTTGGGATGTTAAATCATAAGTTAATTCATATGTGAATGTTATGCAAGTTTGGGATGTTAAATCATATGTTAAATCATATGTGAACCTTATGCAAGTTTGGATGTTAAATCATATTCGTATGTGAACTTTATGCAAGTTTGGGATGTTAAATTTTATGTTAGTTTGAATATGAATCTTATGCAAGTCAATATGTGAATTGTACACAAGTTTATATGTGAATCAAGTATATACATATGCTAGTTCACATGCAAAATCATGTGATAAATTCATATGCAAGTTGTAGAAATTCATAAGCAAGTTGTAGAAATCCATATGCAAGTTTAGGTGAAAAAATATATTCACATTTTTGGGTGAAAATTATATTTACATATGCAAGTTAAGTGAGACCCATAATTTATATATGCAAGTTCACAATTTCATGTTTAGATCTATATTTAGATCCATGGTAGTTTATGCAAATATATGATTTTATATGACCATTGTCTATGCAAATTGTGGGCTATGCAATTTTATGTTAGAATTCCTATTTGCAAGTTAGATCTATTTTTATATGTTATGCAAGTTGTGTTGTTCTTTTTTTTTATATATAAGTTAGACTATTTGCGAGTCTAACATATTCCATATTTGAACATACGAATAGCATGGGGTCAAATGGGAAAATATTAATTATGTAAATTATGAATTGGCATAAAATGACTTCAAAAGCATATAATTAAATTGAGACATTAATTGGTATAATTTTTATACCTAAAAAGTACGGACATAATTTAGGTGACAATTATGGACGTAATTAATTTGGAAATTGTTGGAAATTTTAATTGGGATAATTAATTCATATTGGGGTGAAAAATTTGTAATAATAAACGCCTAAGGCACGAGGTTAGACTCGTTTGTGGTGTAAGACTAACCAGACCCGCCTGGCAAATCCAGCAACCACAAATGGTAGTCTAATGTAAGAGGTCGAAGGCATAAATTAAATGTGTGACAATTGTAAAGACATGAGGTTAGACACGTTTGCGGTATAAGACTGCCCGGACCCACCCGACAAATCCAGCAACCGCAAACGGGAGTCTAATGTGGGAGGTCTTACAAGGTTACGGTTATAATGAATTAAGTAAAACTTAACCAAGATAAACATGTGGTGGGACATGGGGGTTAAGTGGGTGACATGGGTGGCATGTGAAATACGATTAGAAACACTTAACCAAATTTAAACATGTAAGAAGACATGAAAAAGAAGGGGTTGGGTGGAAAATTCTAGTGGGGACCAAGTGTAAGTGGAAAGCTTGTGTCAAGCATGAGGGACCCATTTCAAACCAGTAACCAATTAAGTATCTTTATGAGTTCGAGTTAGATTGAGGATGGGACACGATTACTAGGTTTGATTGTAAGAGGTCAAAACGGGTTAACGGTGCCAAGGCAAGTCCAACGGGGTCATGTGCGTGCGTGGGCCCGGGCTGGTAGGTAAGACGTTGTTGCATCGTGTAGATATAAGCCGTGCATATTTAGTGGTATCGGGTTGCCACTTTTGGGAGTGATACACCCCACTGTGGGACCAGCACAGGTATCTACGAGTTAGGGAGCCGATCTCATGGGGGTAGTGGGTACAACTAGTGGAGATTGGGGTAGACGGTACCTATGAAGACAGCTAAGGGTACACGAAACTACTATTATGATTTTTATGTTCAATAGGCAAGATCAACTCTTAGGGTGACTAGTAGTGGTGGAATATAGTAATTACCCTATAGTGATTAGGAGCGAGATTAACGCTAGAATATTCCTCTTGTTTGTTTTGTCTTGCCCACTTGTTTCACTGTCATTCCTTATTTTACCAGTTTATGCCTTATCCTAATTACTTTAATAATTGTATCGTTAAAGTTAAGGTACTCGCCAGACTTTATGTCTAACCCCCTTTGTTTTCGCCTCTTTTCTTCCTTCCCCCTCCCCCCAGGTTCTCAGGGTGGGACTAGTACTAGAGGAGCTTGATCTGGATCTTTCTCTCTCTTTTGGAAGTGCTTGGATTGCTGAAAGTAAAGTTCAACTCATCTCTTTTATGGCTATTTGTTTTGGGTTTATGCTTTTTACTTTATGTACTCAGAAAACAATTTTTCAAGATGGTTACTAAATGTACTTTGTTTTTCTACTGGTTTGTGATGTTTTTGTAATCAGACTATTTCTCCGCTGCAATAAATGTTGTTTTGAAAATTTTCAAGTACCAATATATGTATCTGTCTTGTTATATTCTGTTCTAATCACCAATAATACTCCATGAAAGTTAATGTGTTCCTTTTGAGAGTGACATTGATGGACGTGGGGTGTTACACGTGGTATCAGATCCGTAGGTTAACAGAACAGATAAGAGATTTTGAAAAACTGTTTTTCAAAAGCGTTTTATAAAGAAATACTTTCAAAAGTATGTTTTAAGGAGAGTATTTTCAGGAGAAAAATTTGTTTTAAAAACATAACCCCCAAGAGCCATATATCTTTCTTTCGAATTCTCCATTTTGAATCTCTTCATTTTCTTTTCAGCATGTCTGGGTTACCCAAGATACCTGAGGAATACCGATACCAACCTAGTTCAGAAGGTATCTGGAGGCTAGGGCCACTGCCACAAGCCCAGTAGACATCCCTCCTCCCCCAGCTGCAGCCGCTCATGCTCCCCCTCCCCGTGTTGATACTTTTTCAAAGATATGCAAAGACTTTTGAGCAATGGGCGGAAAACCTTTTCATGGATCAGAGACGTTTGTTGAAGCTTGAAATTGGCTTAAGGAGGTAGAAGACTTGTTTGGTATCTTCGAGGTAGAAGATGGAAGGAAGGTCCAATTGACCGCTTGGTTAATGAAGGACGAAACCTCGTTTTGGTGGGAGGTCACGAATGGAGAGCGTCTAGTGGAGACGTGGATGGATTTCAGACATAGGTTCGAGATGAAATTTCTCTCACGAGCAGAAGAGAATATATACATGGAAAGGTTCTTGGCATTGAAGCAGGGGAATTTATCAGTAAAGGAGTACGTCAACAAGTTCAATCAGTTGGCGAGGTTTGGCTTAGACTTGGTGAACAAACCTGAAAAGAAGGCCCTAAGGTTCGTTAAAGGTTTGAATGAGCTGCTACAAGGGTTGCCTAGGTCAAGAATGGGACTAAAAGCGCTCACTTTATAACTATTAAAAGTAGAAGGACAGCCTTGTCCCTAGCATCCATTTATCTTAAAGAAATAGTTCGACTCCAAGGGATACACTCCAGCATAGTGAGTGATCGAGATCCTATCTTTACGAGCGAGTTTTGGAAGAGTTTGCAAGAGGCAATAGGCACACAATTATGCTTAAGCATAGCCTATCACCCCTAAACCGATGGTCAGATGGAAAGGGTGAACAGAATATTGGAAGACCTCTTGAGATTGTGCATTATTGACTTTGGAGGGACATGGGAGGATCATCTTCCTTTGGTGGAATTCGCCTACAACAATAGCTACCAAGCCACCATAGACATGGCGTCCTTCGAAGCTTTATATGGAAGACCGTGCCGATCACCAACTTGTTGGTGGGAGTCTATAGACAAACTCGTACTTGGGCCAGACATGATTAGAGAAACCTCAGGAAAGGTGGACTTGATAAGAAGACGGATGAAGGCTGCATAAGATAGACAGAAGTCCTACGCATACAAAAGAAGGGCCGACCTTGAGTTTAAGGTTGGAGATAGGGTGTTCCTTAAAGTATCTCCTTTGAGGAATGTCATTCGCTTTGGGTCCGTAGGAAAGCTAGCACCAAGATTTATAGGTCAATTTCCTATCATTGAAAGGATAGGGACGACGGCTTACAGAGTAGAGCTACCCGAGAGACTGGCTGGGGTTCATAATGTTTTTCATGTTTCTTAACTATGAAAGTGCTTACATGAATCTGCGGAAGCGGTAGAGCCAAGTATACTAGAGGAAGTAGAAGTGGAATGAGAAGCGACTATGAGAAAAGTTCCAACTCGTATCCTGGGTATGGAAGTCAAAAAGCTACGCAACCATGAAGTCAAGCTTGTTAATGTTCAATGGAGTGATGCTGAGGAAGACGTGACTTGGGAAACTAAGAGGAAAATACGTGCAGCCTACCCGTTTCTCTTCGAGGGTACCTCCTTAATCTCTTTTTCCATAAGTTTATTCATGCTTATATCTATCTTTTAAGTATATCTCCTCAGTCCTACTCTTTAGCCTTAGGTAGAAACCGATGGATGTAAACATGTATTTGAAACATGTTATGATTGATGGTTGCGAGTGGTTGCGAGTGGATGCATGTACACACACATTAGGCACTAGATCAACTCAATCACTTTCATATTGCATATAAATGTGTGTGCATACATAAATTAATGGATGTATAATGGTTGTGTTATCATATGGATGCTGCATTTTGATGAATGGTTGTGCGCACATGTAGAAGTAATATGTATCATTAGGATTCTTTTGCATGCATAATAGACGCATGACACTATCATGATTTGCATTAAGGAGGTCAACTGAATCAGTGGACTGCCCGATTTTGCATTAGATAAGGAACATATACACACACTTTTTGCATATGTTCATACGGAATTATAAATCTTGTAAGGACAACGGATTCCTATGTTTGATGATTGAGTAGATGGATGATTGGATGTTAGGATATACATTCTCCTTAACTTGAAGATTTTGGGGGCGAAATCCTTTAAGGAGGGGAGAATGTAACACCCTGAATTTTCTGTGAATATTAAAATTAACAATCCTAAGAATACTTAATTATTAAAATGAGAATTAAGGGAAATGGGTTATTCCATTGCGTTCGTCCTGGAATTCTGCTTGAGATAGAGTCCGAGTTTGTGTGAATTGGACTCCGTATGAAGAAGTTATGGCCTTCCGAATTTTCAGAATTCAAATAAATAAAAAACAGTTTAGAATAATAAATTTGAAATTCAAATTCAAACAGGGGAGCAGGATGGGCGAGAATTCACCCGCCTAAGGGCCAGGTCGACCATGGGGTCCACCACCCTGGGGGCAGATCTGAAATGTGACAATTTCTGACTTTGTGCCGAGTCATTAGGGCTGATGTGGCGGTTCTAATAACCTTATCTACTCATGGATGGTTGGGATTATTCCTATGATAATCTAATGGCTTAGGTTGATTCAAACATCTATAAAAGAGTGCCTAGACTCAAACCATAAATTAAAACAAAATTTGTCTAATGGATGCCATGCTGCTGCAAGGATAGTTCTCCTTCCTAAAGCTTAGGATTTAGCAAGTTAGAATTCCAATTCAAAAAGACGAACAAATCATTCTCTTTTCTAACCTATCTTTCTGAGTACTATTTCTTTCACAATATAATTATTCAATTAATTTTGATGGGTTGTAATTGGATTATGAGAACATGTATATTGAATCACATGATGTTGTTTAACTCTGTAGATCTATTTCATATTTAACATGATTCATTCTATGCAAGTTTGGGATGATAAATCATATGTTAATTCATATGTGAGTCTTATGCAAGTTTGGGATGTTAAATCATATGTTAATTCATATGTGAATGTTATGCAAGTTTGGGATGTTAAATCATATGTTAATTCATATGTGAATCTTATGCAAGTTTGGATGTTAAATCATATTCGTATGTGAACTTTATGCAAGTTTGGGATGTTAAATTTTATGTTAGTTTGAATATGAATCTTATGCAAGTCTATATGTGAATTGTACACAAGTTTATATGTGAATCAAGTATATACATATGCTAGTTTACATGCAAAATCATGTGATAAATTCATATGCAAGTTGTAGAAATCCATATGCAAGTTTAGGTGAAAAACTATATTCACATTTTTGGGTGAAAATTATATTTACATATGCAAGTTAAGTGAGACCCCTAATTTATATATGCAAGTTCACAATTTCATGTTTAGATCTATATTTAGATCCATGGTAATTTATGCAAATATATGATTTTATATGACCATTGTCTATGCAAATTGTTGGCTATGCAATTTTATGTTAGAATTCCTATTTGCAAGTTAGATCTATTTTTATGTGTTATGCAAGTTGTGATGTTCTGTTTTTTATATATAAGTTAGACTATTTGCGAGTCTAACATATTCCATATTTGAACATACGAATAGCATGGGGTCAAATAGGAAAATACTAATTATGTAAATTATGAATTGGCATAAAATGACTTTAAAAGCATATAATTAAATTGAGACATTAATTGGTATAATTTTTATACCTAAAAAGTACGGACATAATTTAAGTGACAATTATGGACCTAATTAATTTGGAAATTGTTAGAAATTTTAATAGGGATAATTAATTCATATTTGGGTGAAAAATTTGTAATAATAAACGCCTAAGGAACGAGGTTAGACTCGTTTGTAGTGTAAAACTAACCAGACCCGCCAGGCAAATCCAGCAACCACAAATGGTAGTCTAATGTAAGAGGTCGAAGGCATAAATTAAATGCGTGACAATTGTAAAGACACGAGGTTAGACACGTTTGTGGTATAAGACTGCCCGGACCCGCTCGGAAAATCCAGCAACCGCAAACGGGAGTCTAATGTGGGAGGTCTTACAAGGTTACAGTTATAATGAATTAAGTAAAACTTAACCAAGATAAACATGTGGTGGGACATGGGGGTTAAGTGGGTGACATGGGTGGCATGTGAAATACGATTAGAAACACTTAACCAAATTTAAACATGTAAGAAGACATGAATAAGAAGGGGTTGGGTGGAAAATTCTAGTGGGGACCAAGTGTAGGTGGAAAGCTTGTGTCAAGCATTTGGGACCCATTTCAAACCAGTAACCAATTAAGTATCTTTGTGAGCTCGAGTTAGATTGAGGATGGGACACTATTACTGGGTTTGATTGTAAGAGGTCAAAACGGGTTAATGGTGGCAAGGCAAGTCCAACAGGTTCATGTGCGTGCAAGGGCCAGGGCTGGTAGGTAAGACGTTGTTGCATCGTGTAGATATAAGCCGTGCATCTTTAGTGGTATCGGGTTACCACTTTTCGGAGTGATACACCCCACTGTGGGACCAACACGGGTATCTACGAGTTAGGGAGCCGATCGCATGGGGGTAGTGGGTACGACTAGTGGAGATAGGGGCAGGCGGTACCTATGAAGACAACTAGGGGTACACGAAACTACTATTATGATTTTTATGTTCAATAGGCGGGATCAACTCTTATGGTGACTAGTAGTGGTGCAGTATAGTAATTACCCTATAGTGATTGGGAGCGAGATTAACCCCAGAATATTCCACTTGTTTGTTTTGTCTTGCCCACTTGTTTCACAGTCATTCCTTATTTTACTAGTTTATGCCTTATCCTAATTACTTTAATAATTGTATCGTTAAAGTTATGGTACTCGCCAGACTTTATGTCTGATCCCCTTTGTTTTCGCCTCTTTTCTTCCTTCCCCCTCCCCCCAGGTTCTCAGGGTGGGACTAGTACTAGAGGTGCTTGATCTGGATCTTTCTCTCTCTTTTGGAAAACTATATTCACCTTTTTGGGTGAAAATTATATTCACATATGCAAGTTAAGTGAGATCCATAATTTATATATGCAAGTTCACAATTTCATGTTTAGATCTATATTTAGATCCATGGTAGTTTATGCAAATTTATGATTCTATATGACCATTTCTATGCAAATTGTTGGCTGTGCAATTTTATGTTACAATTCCTATTTGCAAGTTAGATCTATTTTTATGTGTTATGCAAGTTCTGATGTTCTTTTTTTTTTTATAAGTTAGACTATTTGCGAGTCTAACATATTTCATATGTGAACGTACGAATAGCGGGGGGACAAATGGGAAAATACTAATTATGTAAATTGTGAATTGGCATAAAATGACTTTAAAAGCATATAATTAAATTGAGACATTAATTGGTATAATTTTTATACCTAAAAAGTATGGACATAATTTAGGTGAAATTATGGACATAATTAATTTGGAAATTTGAATATGGATAATTAATTCATATTGGGGTGAAATAATTTGTAATAATAAACGCCTATGACACGAGGTTAGACTCGTTTATGATGTAAAACTGCCCGGACCCGCCCGGCAAATCCCGCAACCATAAACGGTAGTCTAATGTGAGAGGTCGAAGGCTTAAATTAAATGCGTAACAATTGTAAAGATACAAGGTTAGGCACGTTTGCGGTATAAGATTGCCCGGAGCCGCCCAACAAATCAAGCAACCGCAAACGGGAGTCTAATTTGGGATGTCTTACAAGGTTACGGTTATAATGAATTAAGTAACATTTAACCAAGATAAACATGTAATGGGACATGGGGGTAAAGTGGGTGACATAGATGGCATGTGAAATACGATTAGAGACACTTAACCAAATTTAAACATGTAAGAAGACATGAATAAGAAGGGGTTGAGTGGAAAATTCTAGTGGGCACCAAGCATAGGTGGAAAGCTTGTATCAAGCATGGGGGAACCATTTCAAACCAGTAACCCATTAAGTATCTTTGTGAGCTCGAGTTAGAACAAGGACGGGACACGATTATTGGGTTTGATTGTAAGAGGTTAAAACTAGTTAACGGTGGCAACACAAGTCCAACGGGGTCATGTGCGTGCGTAGGCTCGACTGCTAGGTAAGACGTTGTTGCATCGTGTAGATATACGTCGTGCGTCTTTAGTGATATCGGGTTGCCACTTTGGGTAGTGATACACCCCACTATGGGACCAGCACGGGTATCTACGAGTTAGGGAGCCGATCGCATGGGGGTAGTCGGTACAACTAGTGGAGATAGGGGCATGCGACACCTATGAAGACAGCTAGGGGTACACGAAACTATCATTATGATTTTTATGTTCAGTAGGCTAGATCAAATGTTAGGGTGACTAGTAGTAGTGCAGTATAGTAATTATCCTATAGTGATTAGGAGCGAGATTAACGCAAAAATATTCCTCTTGTTTGTTTTGTCTTGCCCACTTGTTTCACAGTCATTCCTTATTTTACCAGTTTATGCTTTATCCTAATTACTTTAATAATTGTATCGTTAAAGTTAAGGTACTCGCCAGACTTTATGTCTGACCACCTTTGTTTTCGCCCTTTTCTTCCTTCCCCCTCCCCCCAGGTTCTCAGGGTGGGACTAGTACTAGAGGAGCTTGATCTGGATCTTTCTTTCTCTTTTGGAAGTGCTTGGATTGCTGAAAGTAAAGTTCAACTAATCTCTTTTATGGCTATTTGTGTTGGGGTTATGCTTTTTACTTTATGTACTCAGAAAATAGTTTTTCAAGATGGTTACTAAATGTAATTTGTTTTTCTACTGCTTTGTGATGTCTTCCCCCCTTTGTGTCTACCCCCCTTTGTTTTCGCCTCTTTTTTTGCTCCCTCCCCCCCCCTCGCCCAGGTTCTCAGGGTGGGACTAGTACTAGTGGAGCTTGATCTGGATCTTTCTCTCTCATTTGGAAGTGCTTGGATTGCTGAAAGTAAAGTTCAGCTCATCTCTTTTATGGCTATTTGTGTTGGGGTTATGCTTTTTTACTTCATGTACTCAGAAAACAATTTGTCAAGATGGTTACTAAGTGTACTTGGTTTTTCTGTTAGTTTGTGTTGTTGTTGTAATCAAACTATTTCTCTACTGCAATAAATGTTGTTTTGAAAATTTTCAAGTACCAATATATGTATCTATCTTGTTATATTCTGTTCTATTCACCAATAATACTCCATGAAAGTTAATGCATTCCCTTTGAGAGTGACATTAATGGACCTGGGGTGTTACAAAAACCATACTAGTACTAAGGTGCGGATTCTCAACCACAGAATCAGATGTAAAAGAATGCCAAACGCCCAAATCAAAAAGAGTTCTAGCATGATGATTGGAAACAGAAATCAAACCTTCAACCGAAACTTTCCTACCTCTATCTGGCACGCTGGCCACAAGAGTATGCACCTGACCTCCCGAACATTCTTCCATTTGACTTTGTCCTTGCTTCTCCGAGCACTCCTTAGAAAAAAGTCCGACCTCTCCATAGTTGAAACCAACATTCTTCTTTCTTTTGCATTCCTTGATCAAATGACCCGCGCATCCACAATTATGACACTTCCTCTTATATCTAGCCTTGTCGTCCTTTCCGCCCTTCTTTTGTTGTCGTTGTTGTTGTCCTTTCTTGGGCCATACTTTCTTATTTTGTGTTTCATCAACTCTAGCTTTTTTCCTTTCACCTTTATCTTCCTCATGCATCAATACCATACAACGAGCCTTTCAAAAGTCGCTCCTATCGAATTATGAGATATAACTAACCCACGGAGGGTTTCGCTCAATACTCTTACAAACCGCAAAGCTTTCTTATGCGCGGTATCTACTAGCTCCAACCAAACCTTGCCAATTGATTGAACTTGTTAACATACTCTTTGACAACCATGCCTCCTTTCTTGAGTTCCAGACA
This sequence comes from Allium sativum, assembly GCA_030737875.1. Lineage (NCBI taxonomy): Eukaryota > Viridiplantae > Streptophyta > Magnoliopsida > Asparagales > Amaryllidaceae > Allium > Allium sativum. Next base: position 590,281,791 of record CM060920.1, read on the forward strand.
CCTTTCCATTTGCATACTTTTCTTAGCTTGAGAAAGAAACTTCATTTCAAATTTTTGCCGAAAATCATCCCAAGTCTCCACTGGACGCCCTACTTGCGTCACTTCCCACCAAAATGAAGCCTCATCTTTCAGCAGCTAAGCGGCCAACTGGATCTTTTTTACTATCTTCAACTTCGAAAATTCCAAACAAATCCTCCGTCTCTTTAATCCAATTCCATGCCTGGGTACGACGCACGAATCTCGTCCTCGGTTTCCCAATTCACATCCTCTGGGTTATCTCCCCATTGAACCTTTAGCAACTTGATCTCTTTATTGCGTAGCTTCCTAAATTCTGATCCCTGAATACGGGTAGGAACTCGCCTGACTGTCGCCTCCCGTTCCACTTCTACTTCATCCAACACACTCGGCTCAATGATTACTGCGGTGTCATGCAGGCACTTCTGCAGATGAAAAATATGGAAAACATCATGAACACCGGATAGATTTTCTGGGAGTTTTACTCTATAGGCCATTTGGCTAATCCTCTCTGTTATGGGAAATGGTCCCACAAACGTAGGTGCCAACTTCCCTACTGATACGAAGCGAACCATATTCCTTAGAGGTGACACTTTGATAAAAACTAAGTCCCCCACTTCAAATTCGATGTCAATCCTTCTCTTGTCTGCATAGGATTTCTTCCTATCTTGAGCTGTCTACATCCACCGTCGAATGAGGTCATTTTTTTCGGACATTTCCGTAACCATATATGGTCCAAGTAATAATCTTTCTGTAGATTCCCACCAACAAGTTGGTGATCTAATGCTTCGAAGGGTTCCATGCCGATGCTAGATTGATAACTGTTGTTATAAGCAAACTCTACTAAAGGAAGATGCTTTTCCCAAGTCCCAAAGAAGTCTAGGATACACAGCCTCAAAAGATCTTCAAGAATCCTGTTCAACCTCTCCGTCTGTCCATCGGCCTGAGGATGATAAGGGGTGCTCAAACACAACTGTGTACCTAATGCTTCTTGCAAGCTCATCCAAAATTCACTGGTAAAGATGGGGTCACGATTACTCACGATGCTGAAAGGTACTCCATGAAGACGAACAATCTCACTAGGATAAATTGCTGCCAACCATGATGTCGTCTTCTTACTTTTAACTAGAATAAAGTGAGCGCTCTTAGTGAGTCTATCCACCATAACCCAGATAGTGTGTTGCCTTTTTTCGATCTAGGCAAACCATCTATGAAATCCATGAAGACGCTCCCCCATTTCCACAGCGGAACTTCCAACGGAAGAAGTAATCCCTTGGGATTCTTTTGCACAACTTTAACTTGCTGGCAAACTAAACATTGAGAAACAAATTCGGCCACATCTTTCTTCTTCCCAGCCCAAAAGAAAACCCTCTTCATGTCCCTGTACATCTTATCACTGCCTGGATGAATAGTTATCTTAGAATGGTATGCTTCTTCTAGGACTGCCTTTATTAAGCTTTCAGTTTGAGGAACACAAAGCCTTCCATCTCATCGCAACCACCCCTTTTCATCTATGGCATATCTACTTCGGTGACTAGAAGTCTCCCCTCTTCTAAGCTTATCTGTAATGTCTAGAATATGTGGGTCACCTTGTTGTGAAGCTCCTATCTGGTCCATAAGAGGCGGTTGTATCTCCAAGGATGCAAACAAATCAGGCAAAATCTCGATAGAGAGTCTAAAATCAAGAGCTGATATGAACTCCAATTCTTTCTTTCCACAAATAGAGGACTCAGGGCCACCCTCTGCTTACTTATTGCATCTGCCACCACATTACCCTTGTCAGAGGTATAAGAAATCTCAAAATCATAAGAAGCTAGAAACTCTATCCACCGTTGTTGCCTTAAATTGAGATCCTTCTGCGAGAACAGATACTTGAGAGATTTATGATCAGTGTATAACTCGAACTTCTCTCCAAGTAAATAATGACACCACATCTTTAACACAAACACAATGGCGACTGGCTCTACATCATGGGTGGGGCAGTTCTTTTCATAAACTCTCATTTGTCTACCCCCGTAATTACATTAGAACCGTACTAAGCCCTGCACCACATGCATTAGCGTAAACAGTAAACACATTACTCCTGTTAGAAAAAGTCAAGGCCGGGGCTGTTGTCAGAGCCCTCTTCAGTCGTTGGAAAGCAATGTCACAGTCTATATCCCATGAAAATGACAAGTTCTTCTTTGTCAGCCTGGTGAGTGGGGCTGATATCTTTGCGAAGTCCTCAATGAACTTCCTATAGTAACCTGCCAACCTAAGAAAGCTTCACACCTCGGTTGCATTTTAAGGAACCTGCCAATCTTGCACTGTAACCACCTCGTGGGATCTACAACTATCCCTTCTTTGAAGACCACATGTCCTAAGAATCTTACCTCTTTCTCTAAAAATGGCATTTGGAGAACTTTGCTTTAAACTGATGATCACAGAGAGGTTTCAAAACTTCTCTCAAATGTTGGACATGCTCTTCTTCGCATTTGGAGAAGATCAAAATATCATGGACAAAGACTATGACAAATTTATTTAGGAACTCCCGAAATACCCGACTCATCAGATTGACAAAATAGGCGGATGCATTTGTCAGCCCAAAAAGCTTAACTGACATTCAAAGAAACCGTCTAGAGTCCTAAAGGCATTCTTATCTATGCTATCCTCAGACACCCTCAACTGATGGAACCCCATGGCCAAGTCTAACTAGGAAAATACCAAGGCGCCAACAAGCTAATCAAATAAATCATCAATCCTTAGAAGTGAGTGCCTATTCTTCTTGGTGAGTTTATTTAGTTCTCTATAATCAGCACACAAACGAAGTGAACCATCCGCCTTGGTTGCAAATACTACTGGAGCACCCTATTCTGATATGCTTCATCTGATAAACCCCTTCCCAGTACCTCCCCTACTTGCTTACTCAGCTCCCTCCTTTCCTCGAAGCCATGTGGCGCACTGGCAATGCAACTGGCTTTGCATTGTCAACCAAATATATACGAAAGTCAATTTCGCCTCGGAGGTAAACCCCGAACCACATCAAAAACATCGAAAAAATCTCGGACTACTGAAACAGATTGCAGATCATCGATAGATGCATCAAGAGACTCTAGGAAACTAAGCATAACTGACGCTTGTGGGTCACACGAAACCTCAAGGGTTCTCCCATGACAAGTCATAAGCCTAACAACCCTCTTCACACAATCCAAAATGGCACCATACACGGTAAGCCAACCCATTCCTATAATCAACCCATAGCCCATAAACCCAAGCACATACGTGTCACATTCAAACTCGATGTCTAACACAAATATTTTCAAACCCCGACAAATCTTAGATAAATGAGCCAAACCACCAATGGGTTTGAAACAACTACGGGATCCACTACCATACTAGTAATTAAGTGTGGAGATTAAACTATAGAACTTGATATAAATGAATGTGAGGCACCATAATCAAAAAGTGTTCTAATATGATGGTTTGAAAGAGAAATTAAACCTTCTTACAAAAAAAATTCTACCTCTGTTAGGAGCATTGATCGCGAGAGCATGCACCTGCCCTCCAGAAGTCCCGGTCCTTTGACCCTGTCCTTGTAATCCCTGTTTCTTCGGGCACTCTCTAGCAAAGTGTCCGACCTCTCCACAGTGGTAGCAAGAGTTCTTCCTTGGCTTACGGTCTTTAACCAGATGATCTTCCTTCCCACAATGGTGATATTTTCTCTTATCTTTGCATTTATTATTTTTCCCTCCTTTCTTCTACTATTGTTGCTGTTGCTGCTGCCTATTCTTGGGCCATGCCTTCCAATTTTGCGACGTCTCCTCAGCCTACTTTTCTCCCTTGTCTTCCTCATGCATTAGGGCCATGTTGACAAGCTTTTCAAAAGTGGTCCCCATTGGAATATGGGACATGGATAAACCATGTAGAGGCTCATTCAATCCTTTTGCAAACCGCAAAGCCATTTTGTGTGGCGTATCAACCAACTCTAAACCGAACCTTTCTAGCTGGTTGAATCTATTCACATACTCTTTTGCTGTCAAGTTTTCTTGTTTGAGTGCTAAGAATCTCTCCATCTTTATGCTACTTCCGGCTTGGGAAATAAATTTCATTTCGAATCTCTGTCTAAAATCTTCCCAATTTTCCACCGGACGTCCAGCTTCGGTGACTTCCCTCCAAAATGAGGCTTCATCCTACATTAGGCAGGCAACTAACTGAACCTTCCTTCTATCCTTTACTTCAAAGATTACGAACAAGTCCTCGGTCTCCTTGAGCTAATTCCAAGCTTCTACGAATGTCTCGCTCCCATGGAATGGCTTCCCTCCCATAGCACGGAAGTCCTTGTAGATCTTGGCGAAATTATCTGCTCTTGGAGGGGGAGGAGGAGGAATGACTGGTACAGCTGGGGAGGAACATTTCCTTGGCTTTCGGCAGGCACCGTGGCCTCCAAATACCTAAGGAACAATCCCGGTATTATGACGCCCTTTAGGATATTAGGAATATTTTGTTCCCAAAACATGCTGAAAAAGGAAAAGGAAGAAATTTAGATAAAGGGCCGAAGGATGCTACATATGGATTTTTGAGGAATGCTTTTCAAAACAGACTTTTCTTTTTGAGAATGCTTTCTTTTAAAACCTTTTCGAAAATAATATTCAAGAACTTTTATCTAATCTGGTAACCTTCAACTCTAATACAATGTGTGACACCTCATCTCCGTTAATGTCACTCACTAAGGTAATGCATTAAGTTTCGTGAAGCGTTATAGGTAAACAGACACAGAATAATTACAAGACAGATATAAATAAGATAGCAGCAGAAATAAATTTTTTATTTCAAACATAAATCATAATACCATGGTCCACAATACCATAAGTCACATAAACCTTTACAATGAAATAACTTCTGTCTTGCACCATCAGAGTACATAAGTATATAAAAAGCATAATTCCCCAATTTAAAGAGTTTTGCCATAGTAGAGACAAGAATTTGAGCCATACTTCAGAAGTTGCTCCTAGCATGATGATATCTGATTCTTGACTAAGCCTGAGTGTTTCCTCCCGGAGAACATTGGGGGGGGGGGATGGAAGAAAGAAGGAGAAACAGAAGGATCATACATAAAGTCTATCGAGTCTAGTTACTTTTAGCCAGTAAATAAATAAAAGTAACATGATAGTCATATAAAGTGGATAAGATAGATCAATACATAAATGGCAGGTATGACAAGGTAGACAGGGTAAGGTGTATACACTTCTCTAATGATTACTCTGCACTATTACTACTATAACCAGAATGAGATGATCCCTTCCACTATGAGTTGGTAGACTTAGGGCATACGTCTGAGTGTACCCTAACCACTACCCTAATCGATCGGCTACCTACTCTGTAGATATCCTATGCTAGCTGCACCGTAGGAGGTATCACTTCCTAAAGTGGCAACCCTTCATTTTCCAAGATGTGCACAACCATATCTACTGGTGTCACGGTCGTCTTATCCCTTCTGCCCGGCTCTTGCACGCACATGGCCCGGTCGGTTTGCACCGCCCACATCGTCCTTCACGTTTGGATCTTTTACGATCAGTCAGTAAGCGTGTCCCCTCTCCGCCAAGTATGGAGTACTTTTATTTGATACCTACTCCAGGTTATTGACTGAAATGGGACCTACACAATATGATACAATCTCTCCCCCTTTTCTTGTATCCCCCACTAGGTTTTTCACTGAATATGTATACCACTAGGTGTTTTTGATTGCATAGCCCTATTCAGTTATGCTTACCCTAAAAGGTGTCTTTAATTATATAACTTTTATACTTTTCTTTAATTATTGTATATCACTAGTTGTCTTTAATTACATAACCTTATCCGGTTAAGTTGTTGGCCTATATGTAAATCCCCTTCTAGATTTTCTTAGCCCATCCATTATCCAATCAATTTACTTAACCCTAAACTTCTTTCATAATCATACAATCTCTATGGATTAGATTTGGTTAAGTAGTCCAATTCCTTATCATGTCCATTTATGGTTTATAATAGGCTAGACCTCCCATATTAGGCCTACAACGTGTCGGTGCTGGATATACCGGTCGGGTCCAGGAAGTCATATTCCATAGTTGGGCCTATCCTCGTGTCTTAGCCCAATTCGTATTTGCATACATAGACCTCCCACAGTAGGTTCAACATTAGTCGCTGCTGGATATGCCAGTCTGGTCAAGGCAGACTTCCACCACTAATGCAACCTAACCTCGTTTCATAAGTACAACTACAATTCCTAATTGTAATTACTAGGCATTTCATTATTATTTTTAATTAATTAATTAAACTTTTCCCTTTATAGGTGTTAAAGCCCACTCAACCCAGTAATTTGAATTATATGTCCAAAAATGTTCATATTCAAATTATGCCAATATTAACGCTTTTCCCTATTCCCTAACTAGTGTACTCGTAAACTGGCTGCGTGCCTAGGCTAGAGAGTAGCCTAGTCATAAACAATAATAGGGAAAATAATGGGAATATAACCAAAGTGATCATCTTGGCATAAACATAAACTAACATGATGATAAGTAGAATGAACATGTAATTAACATCATAATAAAGTGGACATAAAACTGATGAACTGGTGGCAGTCAATTGACTCTAACATAACTATGATGTCACAATAGGCATAGTAAGATCTAAATCATCAATTTAGAAGTCCAATTGGTTTAGATCTAAATGATAACACAAAGTGATAAATTAGATCACATAATTCAGATCTAGAGTTTAAAATAGATCTAACACCAATAGAATGACATAATAGCATGTTTGGATCTAAATATGATTTCTCATGTCTAACTTACAACATATCTATGTTGATCGCAATATGACAGGTGAAAGGTGATTTACATACAAAATTAGATCTAACCAATGTTGCAACTGTCCAAATTAACAAGTTTACATTCACCACAATATAGTTACAAGTCAAGATCCACATTGATAACATAATATAATAACCACAATTGCATTAGATCTAAAGGCGTAGATCTATCAAGACATAATATAAGATTTAACAATAGCATAAATTCATAGTTGACATTATATCCAACTCACAGTCTTTCACAATTTACTTTTATTTATCTAAACGTAAAAGAAACTAGAAACTCAAAGCATTAGGTTAAGAGAATCGAGAGGATGGATCTTGAATTTGTGGATTTGATTTGCAAAGTTGAAATGTTGTACATTGCTGAAGAAAACGAATCTGTCTCATTTAGCACACCGGCAGCATTTGGCTTCCATGATTTCCAATGAAGAAATATGAGAAATAGCCACGTATTTATAGCTGCAGAACCCTCTGAAACCGACTGCCACATAAGCCCTAGGGGTGTCGACACACCTATGGGTGGGTCGACCCATAGGTCAACACCCCTTAAGGGGGGTCAACCCTTGTGTCCATAGCCCTCTAGGGGGTCGACCTCCTAGAGTGGCAAATTTGCTGCCTTGACGAGTTTTCGATTTTCGAACTATTTTTGATAGGGTATAACTCAGATCTGACTCTTACATGACTCATATGTGTACATATGTTCTTTCTACGCATATACAAACCTAAAATCCTCATAACTTCTGCACATGATGTCCATTTTACGCAAACCAAATGCCTATCTTAACCAGAATTTCGAGAAGGACGCGATGGCATAGATCCAGTTTTCTTAATTCTGAATATTAAATTAATTATTATTTAATTTATCCGCTTTTTGTGTTATTAAAAAATTTTGGGGTGTCACATTGCCTCATTTGACTTTATGGTTCAGTGTACCCCTAGCAAGGGGAATGTTGTGGTTGATTCTTCAAGTATGAAACATGCGACATTGAATGCGATGATAGAATGGAAACAATTTCATTTCTTCGCTAATTTTAATTTACAACCCTCATTAACTACTTCTAATGATTTTCTTGGGGCTATGGTAATTAGACCTATAATAAGAGAAAGAATCCAATGTGCATAAGACCTAGACGAGGAGTTAAGAGGCATAAAGGAGAAAGTGGGAAAGAAAGAGACCTTCACTCACTTGGTTAGGTATTTGATCAACAATGATGGGAACTTACTTTGGGATGGATGACTTTACGTCCCTAAGGATGAAGGATTGAGAAAAGAAATTCTAGAGGTGTGCCATAGGTCAAAATTGACTATGCACCGTGGTGGGGATAACATGTACAAGGATATAATGAGGAATCTTCATTGGGAAGGAATGAAGAGAGATGCAAACGAGTTCATAACCAAATGTTTAACATCCAAAAAGTCAATATGGAGCAAGAGATGCCTGGAGGACTGTTGCTACCTTTAGAGATCCCCACACGGAAGTGGGAGCATATTTCCATGGACCTTATAGATGGACTTCCTAGAAGCCAAAAGCGTAATGAGGCCATATGGGTTGTGGCACACCGTTTAACCAAAAGTGCTCATTTCATACCAGTCAAGAAGACAAGGACTACATCCTCATTAGCCGAATTATATGTCAAAGAGATAGTTAGACTTCATGGTATCCTATCGAGTATCGTAAGTGATAGGGACGCTTTATTCATAAGCGGATCTTCTAGAAGCCTACAAGCAGCATTGGGGACGACCCTTAACTCAAGAATGCCTTATCATCCGCAGACTGATGGGTAGACAGAGTAAACAAGATCTGAGAAGACTTGCTCAGAGCTTATATCACCTACTTTGGAGGAGTTTGGGACCACCACCAACCGCTTGTGTAGATCATGTATAATAGTAGTTTTCAAGAGACGATTGGTATGACCCCTTTCGAAGCACTATACAATAGGCCACGCAAGTCATTAACTTGTTGGTGGGAAACTACCAACAAGGTTATACTTCAACCAGACTTCGTCCGTGAATCCATAGAGAAGATATCTTTGATTAGGCATAGACTGAATGAAGTCCAAGACCGTCAGAAATCATATGCCAATAAGAGAAGGAGGGATCTTGAGTTTAATGTTGGAGAGACGGTGTTCGTGAAAGTATCCCCTGTTAAGAAAATTGTTTGGTTCGAAAAGACTGGGAAGTTGGCTCCTAGATTTTTTGGGCCTTTTAGTGTCGTTGAGAAGATAGGATCTCTAGCCTATCGGGTGGATCTCCTAGAGCATCTATTAGGAATACATAATGTTTTTCATGTGTCTTATATAAGGAAATGGCTTCATGATTCTTCTATCAGACTCGAACTTGGTGAAATGGAGGACATACAGAAACTCGAGTGAGATTCCTCAGTGCCCCGTGCCATTACAGGGATTGTAGAGCACAGAATCAAGAGACTACGCAAAAAAGTCGTTTGCATCATCCGAGTATAATGGGGAAATGACCCTGTGAAAAGCACATGGGAGAACGAGAAAAGATGAGAAAGACTCACCCAGAGCTTTTCACGGGTAAAATTTTCCTTAAAATATTGTTTGTGGATGCATCGTGATTGCTAGACTATATGATAGGAGATGGATGTAACACAATTGCATCAAGCACTTATTTAGAAATATATGCATATTTAGTTTATTTGCATATATATTGCATCATTTATTACACCTACATTCTAGTTTAGAGCTCACTTTAGTGGGTCTGCAGTTCATAATCACTACGAGTCATGAATGCTTATGGATGAATTATGAATAACACGGATGTACAACATGGATGTTTCGAACGAGTTGTATTTTTCACCACTTAAATAGATTTTGGGAGAAAATCCATTTTAAAGGTGGAAAATGTAACACCCTGTAAAATTCATAAGTATAAATAAATAAATGAATAACTATCAATTAAATGATATGGATAGAAAAAGAGATTTTTCAGCTTTATAAATTTCGCCACGAAATTCTTTTATTTTGATTCATGGCAAAATTATGAATCGTTTTCATATAAATTATGCTGAAAATAATTAATGTATGAAGAAGTTATGAACAAATGAATTTGGACAGTGCACGCATAATATATATATAATTATGTGAATATTTGTACATTGTCCAAATTATGAATTAAAATAAAAGAGGTAAATTCAAGATTTGAATTCTGAGATAAGATCTAGGGGACAACGTATATTGGATATATGAAAAAGAATGAAGCAAATTAAGAACTTAATTAATAAAGTAAATAGCTCAGCAACGCAACAAAATTTGATGTTCCAGCCCCAAAGGGGTCGATCGCTCCCCCTTAAGGGGTGTCGACTGCTAGTCGACCGCTAGGTGGCTGGAAGGCCCAATCAACCTAAGTGAATGAGAGTTTTCTAAGAGGTTATATTTATATGGAAGGCTTGGATTAATTTTTATTAATCTGAAGTCTCAGGCTCACACGACCAAGTATAAATAACCCCTAAGACCACACACTAAAAACCCTAATTATCTAGATCTCTACCTCCATGTTGCTAAATTCCATATAAAAACAAATAGAATAAGGTGAAGGTTTCTTCTATTTCTATAACTCTATTCTAAATCTTTCGATTTCAATTTATATAAGTTTATGATTTTGGAGTTTAGCAAAAACATATATGTATAAGACTCCAATTATATGTTTCTAATATGTATATTCTTTGGTGGATAATCAGAGCTCACTTTAACATTAAGAATCATTGTAGATCCTGCAATTTTACCACATCACCAACTAATTTGTGAGTGGAATCTAGTTTTTCATAAAGGCATATTCATGTTTTTAATAGTTTGTCATATGAATTGATATGCCTAAGGAAGATATGGATGTTCGATAATATGAACATGGAAATCCCCAAATCTTCTGTCTTTTTACTACGTATGAAATTGTCATTATGAATTGCGTTTATGGAACTGTTGATTTTGTATTAGATTAAAAGTAAATATGAGTGTAATATTATTTGTATTTTATATGATTCACCTTTATTATCATTAGAGTGAACCCTGAAAAGGTTTGGATTTGAATGTTTCATGGTTTGAATTGGGTATGGATCCTATGTTAGATCTAAATGCATTCACAATTGAAATAATTCAAAGGTAAACATTTTTAGGTGTGCAACACCAAACCAGATGAATTGGGTGAAATATGAATAATAAACATACATATGTACATGTATGTAACGCTCTATTTTAATTCAACCTTGAAATCATTTCTACATGTCTAGGATACAAGTTGTAATTGTTATGTATATATATGTTTTCTATTCACTACAATTTGTTATATGTTCATTATGCCATCATGCTTATGTTGTAGTGGTTAAATATGGAAAAATCAAATTTGTATGCTTAAATTGGATAAATTGATGATTTTCCACCTTGTTAGGCATTTCCCCGTTTATACAAATGTTTATGTTAGTTAGGCGCTAATATTATAATACTTATATAAACGTAATCAACCTTGTATTAACGTAATAAACGCGATTAAGTTAGAATTCGAATTCGAAATGTCCTCTTAACAAATATACATATATATTTGTTTGCTTGTGTATGTGTATATATAGAAAGGCTTAAGTATATATAAATAAGTGACACATAGACATGAGGTTAGTTGCCATTTGTGGTAGAAGCTTGCCCGGAACCGACCGGCAAATCCAACAACCACAAGTATGCCCAACTAATGTGAGATGTCTAGGTACCATGGGCCATTCATAAACTTAGACCACTAGGCACAAGGTTAAACTGACTTGTTGTAGAAGCCTGCTCGGAACCGACCGACATATCCAGCATCTACAGGTATGCAGTTTAATGTGAGAGGTCTAGTGTGTAAATCTATATGATTATATATATACACACACACGCACACATATACACATATATAAGTTTAATGTGTGAAACCAGATAGGCTTACTACGCCTTGAGAAGGTCTTAAGTGGTTGACTCACCTTTTTATCTAGTTTGGGTCTTCAGGGTTAGGACTAGGATCCCTTTGAAGGTTTATTCCTTGGAGAGGAATCAAAGTCATGAGCCCACCCCTATTTTAATTAGAGTAGGTCTTTGGGTCCTCCTTCTCTAAAACTGGTTAGGCATAAAACGTTTATGAAGTAGGGTAGTTCATGGGGATGTCTACTTCCTCCAGAAGATTTAAGGGTATAACTAGGGACAAATTCGAAATTGAAAGGAAATGTGGCGATTACGTGCTCACTAACCATCTAAGGGAAGTCTTAAGTGACATAGGTGTTCTATCGTGTAATATAAGTTATGTAGTAATGTTCTCAACACTACTTCTCATATTACAAATGAGAGAATAGTGTTAAGAACATTGATGTATTAGGATGGGGTCTGAAAAGGTTAGGGGTCCGCCTCGGGGTTATAAGAGATTGTAAGAATCCACCCTTAATAGGGCCATAAGTGACCAAGAATGCCCCCTCGTTGGGTCTTTACCCTAAAAACACTAATGGGCGATTGAATTAGATATCCACCCCCATTGGTTAGAAACTTGATGTTTGTTGTGTGCTGCGTAGACATACCTTGAAATGTGTAACACTATATTTTAGTCACACAGAATTTTATGTTCTAACCCCCTCTCCTAAACATCCAATAGGTCAATAGGTGGGGTAAAACTATGGATGAAGTCATGATTGAAGCCGATGATGAAGACGAAGTTATTATGATATTATTAGTGGATATTGCTTTACTTATTTCGGAATCTTATGAGGATGAACTATTTGATGTACAAATTTAACCAATATAACTGGGAATGTGTATTTCGCTGGTTTTGAAATAAATGGTACATTTTATTTTTGGTATTATATTTTCTCTTTCCGCTGTGTGAGATTTCCATTCCAAGCATATGTTGTTATTATCTACGCAAATGTAATCCTTATAGGAACCAACGACCGTTTTAGGATGGTTCTAATTTTAAATGGGTCTTTACTGGGTCAAAATTTAGGTCCATTCTGGGGAGGTTGTTAAACCTCTTTGACTTCATAAGACAAAAAACAATTCCTACTTGGCGTCATATGATACGACACACCCGAATCGAGTACCCATTTGCTACGCGAAACACACAATTCTACTGCTTTAACACATTCTCATCTACCTCACCATTGCCACTCTCCACCGCTACAGATGAAGATGCTATATCCTTCTTATCTTTGTCTGAACATTCATTCTTCCATTGTCCTGGTTTCTTGCAAATAAAGCACTTGCAATTTCTTTCTTTCGATTTACCTCTCCCACTAGGCTTCCTTGATTTATAACGCCCCCGGTTTCCTTTCTTCACATTCTTTTCTTTCTCTACAAACAACCCATGACCATTACTAGCTCCACTACTACCCTCACTCGTCTTCTTCATTTGATCTCTTAACTCCTCACTAAGAAGACCCGTCTTAACATCATCAAGAGTCAACGTATCCCAACCATAGATCAAATTATTTGAGAAATATGTATAACAGTCCAGCAACAAAAAAATTAATGTCATCTTCTTTTGCTCTTCCTCAATGTTCAAAACAATGGCCTTCATTTTCATAAGCAAGTCATCAAATATTTTCAAGTGTTCCTTAAGCAAATTACCCTCCTTCATCTTGAAGGTTAAAAACGTCTACAATAAGATCAAACGGTTAGTGAGCGACTTCTTCATATACAATTCCTCCAACTTATCCTATATACCTTTAGTAGTTATCCCACCACCAATTTCGGAGATCACATTCTCCCCATAGCAAGTTGAAGAGGTAATGTAAGCCCATTCCTCCATCTCTTCTGTCTCAACATCCGAGATAGCACTTGTCAATAAGTGAGTATCAAATACCACTCTGTGCACCCGATTCCGCCTACGAAACACTTTCATTTTCCATTGCCACTTCTCAAATCATTATAACAATTCCGCTTGTCAATTACCAACTGGGAACTCGACATCGCATGCGAACAATGTACATAAGGCGCCACACTATTCGAACTTCCGATTGAAGGACTTAACGAGCTATTATCTGTATCCAGCATTTTCATAAACACCTAACAAGCACCAATTGCTCTAATACCAACTATTTTGACCTTTCTGATTAATTTAATTCAAGACCACTCAAATTGAATATTTAAATCACAAGCGCCTTGCGGAAGACGGGGTCGCTGTTGGATTGGCAAAAACATCCAAATCAATAACTCTAATCATCAAACAATGATTAACCAATCACGAACAACCCAAATCTCAATCAGAAGCAATAAAATAATGATAATAGCAACAAAACTAAATCACACACATATTTATAGTGGTTCCGCTAAAAACTTGTTAATGTACATCCACTTTGGAGAGAGTATTTTATTACTAAGATGAAAGGAATATAAGAGATTGATCCAATGATCACTATATTTCAATATTGAAAAGAGTTTTAGGAGAATAGAATTGAAGAATTGCAATTAGGTTACAAATCCTAATCTTACCCTTGAGAATTAAACCATTGATTTGATCAAGTCTCCAAGCTCTCTATTTGAAAACCTGAAAATTGCTTATATATGGAGAGGAAAACGTATTAGGCTGTAACAACCCAAATTTTTAGTCAATTTATTTTGAATATTTTATATTGTTTTAAATATTGAATTGATAATATAAATCAATTTTTATATTGAGTTATCGATTTAATAATCGATTATAATTTAATTTATAATATATCGAATTATCGTAATTCGAAATATAATTGAATTCGAAGATTTAAACTATATCGAAAATGATTCAGACAATCAATATAAATTATAACTGAATAGAAACGATAATAATAATATATTACCAAGGAATTAATTGTTTTAAATTTAATTTATATCAATTTGAATTAATATCTTCTCTGTACGATCAAATACGGCTTCGAAACCTGTTCTAGCTTGTTCAGAATAGTGGTATAACCCTAGGAATGCTTGTTATTGTGTTCATAAAGGAGTCCGGGATCACGGGGTATTTTAAATAAGGTAAAATCACCAGTTCGAAAAAATAATAAATAATAAAATAATATAAAACCCTTACTTTCCTCCGAAGCTAAGAAATGAAGTACACTGAAAAACCGACCTAAGCCTAAGCCTACCTGTACCCTTGTGAAACAGATGTTGTTCTTATCTTTTTATTCTTTATCTATTTATATCGTGCCATTCTTCCTTCTTATTCATTTTTCTACTGAACAAATTAAATCCGTTCTCTCCCTCAAATGCTGAAATCAAAATTCGAAACAAATAAAGCTACCATCTTTTAATTAATTCATTCTTCCATTCACTGTTTCCAAAACCAAAGCCATGCCTCATTTCTTTATTTCCGCAAATCGAAATCAAAAGTTCAGTGAATAAAAATAGCCGTGCTCACTTCTAAATAAAAATAGAACTCATTAAAAAAAAACCATGATTCAAAACTGCGATGTCCCTATAAGCTCGACTTCAATTTCAGGGGGGGCGATTGGGGGAAAGGTGTTCGAACAAGTTGCGTGAGTACTGCAGTGTGTGCGATTTCATTCCTAATGTCGGGGGGTGCGCTAAATAATCGAGCAGCTCGACAGTCTTTTCTGCATGCTTAGGGTTAAGTGCCGCTCATCGTGGTGATGGAAAAGGACCGAGGTTGTGATTTTTTTGCAAAGGGGATTCGATTGTGGTGCGATGCTGTCTGGAGTTCTACGTCAGTTGAAAAGCGTGACAGTGGGGAGATCGCAATATGGTTTAGAGGCTGCCAAGAGTTCGAAAGGGGATAAGATTAAACTGGTTAGACGGTGTAAGGAAGAGTGACGTTAGTTTTAGTGGTGATGTTGATCTTTTTTGGAAATGGCGATGGGATGGATGAGGGATCAACGCGGGTTTTCTAAGACATGGATTTGGCGCTGGGAAGGAAATAGTCTTCGATGTACAGAAGTAGGTAAAAGAAATTAAATACCACCTATTTATATAAATAAATAATTAGATTTATTTAGTGAATAATTAGCACCAATTAATGTTCAGTTAAAGAATTAATTATTTGATTTAAAACTATAATTGATTTAATTGATCATGTATATGTATATATATAATCATGTTAATTTATAAATACAAAATTTAAAACTTAATTAAAGGAGAATAGGGAATGAGATGAAAGCCAAGTTAACTTACTTAATTAAGTTTTAATTACTAATCGAGTTAATCAATTCCTTAGAAATATTATGTTTAATTTATACAAGGTTGGAAGATCAGGAAGTAGGATTTGGATTCGTATTTCAGATCTTACAATAAATAATTAAAAAGGAAATCAAAATAGATTGACAGAAATAAAATCAGGTGAGTAAAAATCACTCTCTGGATTTCATTTAAATAATTTTTAACTGTTTGTTGGTTGTTTGGATGTGTTTAATTTTTTATGTGGTTATTATAATATATATTAGTTATTTAGGCTAAGTGATTGTGGTTATTATATATATATATATATTAGTGATTGGATAGTTCCGGCAGTACAATTAGTGGATGCTCGTAGTATACCCTATATGGCACACAATATGATAGTGGATGAGCTTATATACCACGATATCCTGCCTCGTAGCAGGATGAGTATTATTTATATTGGTTGACGCCTTTGGATGTAGGTAAACAGGTTGGAGGGATCCAACTGGATTCCTCAAAAATATTATTATTTGTTTGTTTTCATATATATATATATATAATCATATACGATGTGTTAAAAAACCTATAGTTGATTATTGTGTGTTTTGATTGGTTAACTATCAATGGCCCTAAATATTGATATATAAAAATATCACAAAAAGGGATTTTAAGATTTAAAAGGGGAAAATATATTTTTCTAAAAATAAAATTTAAAATTTGAATGGACTAGAAATATTAACTTGCTTGAATAATAAAAACAAGTAGTGAATTTATAAACAATGTTTATAAATAAAATGGAATCATTTTCATTGGATAATGCGGGGAACTGAAATGAATTTATAAATGGTGTTTATAAGTGAAATGGATAATTATTATTGGATAATTGGATTATTAAATTCAAATGTGAATTCGGAATGAGAATTGGACTTCGTTTTAAATAGAAAACGATAAAATTTATTCTGATATTCGAATTGTAAATTTAATTGGATAATTATATAAGATTTTACTTAAATAATAAAATAAACTATATCTAGAAAGAATATTGGAATTTGCACTAATTAGAAACTAATATTTAAAATTAAATATTAAAATATATTCTATGTTATATATGGATAAGTTTAAATAAATGAAATATTCCAGAAGAGCAAGTTAAATTTATAAATGATGTTTATAAATATAGTTAAATAAATTATCCTTAGATAATTTAGAATTTTAAATTCAACTATGAATTTAAAAGTGAATTTTAAATCATTTCGAAAAGGTACGACTGTTTTTATTATGGAATTCGAAATGTAAAACGAATTGAGTTTCAAATTGATTTTTGAAATAAAACTTGTTTTAACATATAAAACAAGGAAGTTGAATATATAAATGGTGTATATAAATCTAGTGAAATAAATTATCATTTGATAATTCAGAAATTTAAATTCAAATAAGAGTTTAATCGTGAATTGGAAATCGTTTCAGAAAGAAAGCAACGGATTTTATTTCGATATTTGGAATATAAAATGAATTGAGATAAGTCTAAGAAATTGTATTGGGAATCCGATTTCGTCGAATTTTATAAAAAAATTTATTCCAAAGGAAATTGGAAATTAATATTAAAAATGGAGTTGTGATTGAATTTATAACTAAGTGCTGAAATAATCGACGACCAGGGATAATCGGAGTATTCAAGTTAGATTTGGAAAATTGGGTTAATATATATATATATATATATTAAAATATATTAGAATGAAGTTGAAATTTATTATAATCGAAGTTAAAACGTTCATATATATAAATATAATTAAAACGAACTCGTTGCAGCGCGGTAGTTCGTAATTTTACGTTTGGAGCTTCAATTGAGTATATAAAACTCAAGTTAAGTTGGAATTCTTTGAAACAAGAATCTTCAGGACCGATTTGATAATAGTTTTCTAATATAAGAGAAAAATTTGGATTTCGGCTTATAGAATTTGAGTTTTGTCAAAATCAAATTTTCAGAAAAATAGCGCCATAATCGTTATTAAACCATAATTTTTTATTTAAATAAATAAAAGAATTTTAAGCAAATAAAATCCAACCTATATTTGAGTTGTAAAATAAATATGAACTCAAGTTGTATAAATGAAATGATTCTTGAAACAAAAATCATATTTTTAATTATTGAACAGAACTAACTAATTTGAAGAATAATTAGTTAGTGGAATTTTGAATCGAAATTGAACTACGAAAGGTAAATTAGATTTGTGAATTCATATTTGAAATCGAATATGAAACTTTAATTAAAAATAGAATTAAATTAATTTATAAGCAAGTTAAAATATATTTGAATGTGCTATGTTCAAATAAGAAGTGAAATGGAAAAAAGAGCTAATTAGAGAATAAATTAACGAATTGAGTTAAAATGACTAGATTGAGTTGAAATAAATTAGAAATAGACGCATATGTGCTAAAGAGGAATGGAATGATAAGAATGAAGATTAAAATTTAGGTGCCCGACAAAAACGTATATGTTTAAATTCCATATGAGTTTTTGTACGCCGAATCGGCTAGCCACTTAGCTTTTTGATTTTCTTTTTGAATGCAAAGGCCCAGAGTGGCATTTTGTAGTTGTACCAAGTGACCTGTACAAAGGAGGTTATGGTGAAATTTTCCAAAAATTTAAGGAGTTAGAATATTTTTAAGAAAATTGGATAACTAGAAAATCTATATATCAATATATATTGAATTCGATGAGGAAACAAATTTAAAATAGAATATTATAAACAAAAAGGAAATCTATAATTAAATATGGTAAGAACAGAAAGAGGAACATATATATGTTTCAAAAATGAATAAGAAGTTTTTATGGTGTTGATTATCCGAGGTAAGTGGTGTTGTTTGTTTTGAAGTTAAGGATGTTTTCAGTTAAGGTCTGAGAGGTAATTATACCCGAACTTGATTGATTTCATTATTAACCGATGAATAGAAAGATTCAGTCTCGAAGATCAATGATTAAGTAAGATTTAGTTGAATGAAATATTTTGGGTTGTTGTAATGATGTTTAACACAACATTTGTTTTAACCTAAGAGAATTTTGGAAATATGAAAACGAATAAATGAGTTCGGAAAAGAGACTAATAATTGGAATGTTTTCCAATTACAAATAGAAATTATTTTCTAAGTATAGAAAATAAAAGGTGATATATGGAAATGTTTTCCAAATAGCGTAAGAGGTCAAGATAGTTGTTGAAAATATTTGGTTAACAAATATTTCTAAGGAAATGGAGAAGTGATTTAATTAATGAAACATTAATTAAGGGGCCCTGTGATTGTTTGATGCTTTGGATGGATGTTTGTTTTTCTTCGATGATTAAATAATCGATTATCGAAGTTTTTGACCAATATCGTTGTCATTATGGAGAGAAGGATTGGATTATTATCCAAAAACCACTATGTACTGGCAGTAGCGTTGCGAATCAGATTATATAAAGACAATGAAGACGGAATAAAGTGCAAGGGCTTTTCTGTTAATCCTAGGTAAATATTTCCTAAGATGGATTAATGGAAATTGTGACTTTGGTTTCGTTCAGTCCCAAAACAAACAGGTATGAATGAATGACTAACAGAGTATTTCTAATGATTGCATATGTTGGTCTGTACAAATATACATCTGGTGGCGGAGAATTTATTCTCTTAGCATAATTCCAGAATATATTTATGCAAATCAATTAAGGGTTAATGGATTTGACGATGTGGCATTCAAATTGAATGAAGATGTGGCATGTCAAAAGATAACGTATCCTCAAGCCTCACAATCGAGAAATGGTATAAAATCAGGTAGGTCACATGGCTAAGTGGTAGCTGCCAATTAGGATGTATTGTCACCTGATCTAGAGAAAATCCTTTTGCTTCTTTATTCTATCGCTGCTATTGCTTCGGAACGGTTGTTGATCCCAACCGTTAGTGACAATACATTTAGTACTCTCAAGCGAAGTGAGGGGCCAGTCATGTTTAGCCTGGGTTGCAAGATGTTCTTGTTGAACCCGGTGTATTCCTCTCTAGAGATACACTGTCGGAAGGTAGTCCCATACCTTGCCAGATGGAGTCCATTATCCAATAAGAGCCGACGGTTTTGATTGTATACTATATATGTAGAGTGTGAGATGCAAACGTTCTGCTAGATTGATATTTACTTGTTTTAGACACTATTATAATATCATAATAATATTGATTTCAAAATGTTTTGGGTTATCGTAAGGTAAAAACCATCCATGTTTATGTGTGGATCGGTCTTACGATTATCTTTTCTTACGTAAAGAAAATTTTAAATGTTAAACCAATTGTTTGGAGTTTACTCACACCAGCCGCATGACTGACCCAGAGTTTATTTTGTTTTGTTTTGTTTTACCCTAAACTCTAGGGTGTCCAAATTTGTACGGGCAGTCAAGTAGTTCAGGCGTTTACAGATATTCTTGGCGGAGCTTGGAGCAGGAGGCTTCAGCGTTAGTTATCTAGTATTATTTTCCGCTTTGTTGTATTGTACTCTGAAAATGGTATGTATATATACGTATAGTAAAATCATTTGTGTCGCAAAAGTTGTTCTATATATTATATTTATTCCGCTGCGATGTGAGATTATGTATTGTTATTTCTGATCTTCTTCTATTCTAATATTTGTTTCTTTCTATTTCTCATCCTCTAATTTCCTTCTATTAAAGATTCGTATTTCTGTGCAATTCGGGTTGGACGTGTTGTATATTTAGTCAACTTAGATAGTATGGAAATTAGGGCCAATACAGTTGATATCAGAGCTTAGGTTGAGCAAATACCTAGGCTTTGGTGGAGGATTTCTCATTAGAGATAGGGTCAAGTACCCTAGAATAAGTTGAGTGTACATATACGAGAGCGCGTATTTGTTAATTGATATAAAATTGTTTTATATTATGTGGGCTTGTCTGTTGAGTGGTTTATGAATTCTGATTGAATCGTGGGACACCACGAAGTCGATAGGAATATCTAAACACTTGAATAGAGAAACTCGACACAATATTGTTTTAAATTGGGTAAATGAATTTTTTTACCCAAAATTATATTTTGATATATAAGTAATAATTTTCTAAAATTATGGATGTGTTGACTGTTAGTATAATAATCGAATGAGGTTATAAAATTGAAATGGTTACATAAAACCAAATAGAGTTTGTATATGAATGAAATATACAGAAATGAGATGAATTAAAATTAAATTCAGACCAGAATTTGGAATTTAATTTCGGGAAGTTGGAAAATATTTTTAGAAGTATATTTACATAATATAGCTTTGGTTTGAAAGGATTTTTGTATAAAAATCATTTTGGATGGATTTTTGGAAGTGGCAAAGCACTGAACTCAATTCAATCGCTTGGAAATGATTCTGATGATGACTGCAACATCATCAGAGTATATTTTCGAGTTTCTAAGTGATGAATTGCTACCTTAGAAAAGTTTTGATGGAATTTTTTTTTGAAAATAAACAAGTTGATTTGGAAATTTCAAATGTTTTAAATTTGAAATGGTTATATATATATATACATGTATATATATTTATACGATTTTGAAAAGAATTTGAAATAGAAACCCTGGAATCTGAATTCTAGAATTTAAATTTTGCTTAAGCAAGCTAAATGAATCAAAGTAGATATTGATCAGAATCTATTTGAATGGAATATGTATTGATTATAAACCATTCGAATTAAATGAATGAAAACCAAAAGTTTAAGTTAGAACTAAAATTGTAGATGTATGAACTATTGAGTTTCAACATAAGTGTTTTTTGAAAATTAAACGAGCTTGAAGCATTTTTCCTACCTTAGTAATTTCGGGGATGAAATTCTTTTAAGGGGGAAGAATTAACAACTCGGATTTTTAGTCGATTTATTTTAAATATTTGATATTGTTTTAAATATTGAATTGATAATATAAATGAATTTTTATATTGAGTTATCGATTTAATAATCGATTATAATTTAATTAAAAATATATCAAATTATCGTAATTCGAAATATAATCGAACTCGAAGATTTAAATGTATCAAAAATGATTCAGATAATCAATATAAATTCTAACTGAATAGAAACGATAATAATAATATATTATCAAGGAATAAATTGTTTTGAATTTAATTTATAACAATTTAAGTTAATATCTTGTAACACCCCGTATTATCTATTAACATTATTAACACGAATCCAAGAATACTTAATTTAAATGTGAGAATTAAGGGAAATGGGTTACACCATTTTGTTCGTCTCGGAATTCTGGTTGAGATAGAGTCAGAGTTTGCGTAAATTGGACTTCGTATGAAGAAGTTATGGCTGTCAGAATTTTCCAGAGAATTCAAATAAATTAAAACAGCTCAAGAAAATGAATTTTAATTCAAACGGAAGTCAGAAGCGGGCTGGGCGGGAAAAATCCCGCCCAGGCAGGTCGACCATGGGGTCGACCCTAGTGTCGACCTCCCCCTCTAGAGGTCGACCTGGCCCGCGGCCAGATCTTAAATTTGAACGACTAATGACTTGGTGTTGAGTCACTAGGGTTTCTGGATGGTCCTGATCTGGTCTGAGTGGCTGTAATTAAACCTAGGTTCATCCGACGGCTATAATTAAACTGAAATTCTATATAAACAACTCAGTGCTCAACCTAAAAAGACACAGAAAAATATTCCTAGAACTAAAATGTCATCAGTGGAGAACTTGGAGTAGCCGTCACTGTTTTTCAATTCAAAGACAAGTTAAAAGCTTACATCTAAATTCAAATAAGAATGATTCTAATTCAACGATCTTCATCAAAGGCGCGCATCTCCAATTTCAGAATTCAGATTTCAGAACGCATGAATTCCTTTTAGTTTGTAAGTGGGTTATTACGTAGATTTAAATATTCTTTCGATTGAATCATGACATGTTGTAATTAGGATATAGAATGATGCTTATGTGTAAGATTTGATTCTCGTTAATCTTAAAGTATCGTTGAAATTAATCATGTCTATATGCTTGTGGTGATGAACATGTTGTATATTTCATGTCTATATGCTTGTGGCGATGATCATGTTGTATATTTCATGTCTATATGCTTGTGGCGATGAACATGTTATATTAATCATATCTATATGCTTGTGGTGATGAACATATTTTATGTGATTAAAATCTATTATGATTTGGGTAACGGATTTATTTTGTCAATTAAATGATAAAACATGTCATGCTATAAATTGGTGGTTATTTGCAAGTTTGTGATCTAAAACACATGCTTATATGTTAGATCAACACCCATGTATATTCTAGTTAGGTTGAATCTAATTATGTTGTAAAAGTGGAATTATAGTCCTCTTATGTTTTTAACATCATGCTAAATTGTGATTAAAAAATGGTTATAATAGCTTTCTTATGTTTTGACATACATAAGATTATATGCTAAGTTGTGGGTTGAAACTGTGATTATATGTTTAACTTCCATGCTAGACCTTTGTCAAGTTTACATGACCATTAGACCCAACTTAGTCACAAGTTCACCTTTACCCATTTAATTAAAGTTAATGATACCTCTATGCCAAGTTACACATGACAAGTTGAAATGTATGTTATTTTATGTTTATTTCATGTCTCTTGTTTATTACCCCTTTTCTTATTTATGGGTTGGGCTAACTTACTAGCCCAACATTTTATGTGATTCATGCGTACGTTCCACGGGGGTAGCGATGGGAAATATGAAAATTTATGGCATAGATTTGTTCAATAAATGGTATATTTGAAATACCATTTATGGTGAGCAAAATCAAAGGATAATTATGGTGTGATTAAATTAAATTTAATTCACATAAAGAAATTTGACATATATAGAAAAATAATAATTGTAGAAAATACGAATATGCCTAACCCGTGGTTAGACTGAGTTATAGTGTAAATCTGCCCGAAACCGACCGGCATATCCAATGACCACAAGAAGACCTGTCTAATGTTGGTGGCTAGTGCATCATGCCCAAAAAGAACCCGAGGTTAGACTGAGTTGTGGTGTAAATCTGCCCAGAACCGACCGGCACATCCAGTGACCACAACAAGAACTGTCTAATGTGAGTGGTTGGTGCTTTAATAAATTAAAGCTAAGTCAGGATTGGTAGGGTTAAGTAAATTAGGAAAACACTTAACCAATTCAACATGTTAACTAAACGAATGGGCGGGGTTAGGTAAACTTGGACACTTAACCAAATAAACATGTTGATTAGAAAACCCTAGTAACGGAGACCCATTTCAGCAGTAACCCACATAGATGCAACATGGTACCCTGAAAACTATGCAGGGTGGGGCACGATTACTGGGCTGAATTATAAGCGGTCAAAACGTCGGCGGTTGGCGGGCCAGTGTAGGTTCCGACAGGTATGGGCGTGCACGTACTCCGGAGTGGAAAAATTAGGCACTGGGCATCAGTAGTGTACACTGTGCATCTTGAATCGTGTCGGGCTGCCACCAGAGGGACTGATACATCCCATGATGGGACCAGCACAGGTAGCTACAGTCAAGCGGGGCGGAATGACACAAGACATGAATACATGAGAGTAGGAGCCGATCACTAAAGGAATCATTTGTTATAAACACGTAGGGATGGTTGAACCAATAACCGGTAGGTGCAGAGACTATAGTAATGGGTGTGATCACATGTTCCTCTTATCTTATATTAGGGTATTGTCCTATGTTCTGTTATCAACGTCATGATCCCTTTTCTTGTTTAAATACTAGTAATCACCGAACTTACTATACTTATTGTCTGACCCATTTTCTTTTGTCCTCTTTTCTTCCCCCCCCCC
Source organism: Allium sativum (assembly GCA_030737875.1). Taxonomy (NCBI): domain Eukaryota; kingdom Viridiplantae; phylum Streptophyta; class Magnoliopsida; order Asparagales; family Amaryllidaceae; genus Allium; species Allium sativum. The sequence continues at coordinate 590,306,554 of CM060920.1, forward strand.
CACCCCAGGTCCACGGGGAGGGAATACTGCAGCTTAGTCGGACTCTTTGCAAGCTTCAAGAAAGTAGATGTATGATTTGGACTCTCTCGCACCTTGGATATGGCTCTTGGACTTTATCCTTGGGGATTTATGCACTTTTACTTTTGGTTTATGCTTCTTTATTTAATAATCAAGACAGAGATTATGTTGTAATGTTTTGGAAGTTATTTGGAGACGATTTGATGTAATGCTTTTGTATTGAACTACGTATGCAATAAATGTTTGAATTTCTGCTGCTTAAATTTATCTGTCTTGTAAATTTTTCTATGTCTTGTACCAATAACCCTCCACCAAAGTTAAGGCATTCCCTTTGTGAGTGACCCTAACGGAGGTGGGGTGTTTCACTTGGTATAAGAGCAAAGGTTTACCAGATCAGATAAGAATATTTGAAAACTATTTTTCAAAAAGGAACATAAAGAAGCATTTTTCAAGAAAAAGTGTTGTTTTAAATTTAAAAAGGCATAATCCCCAAAGCCATATGCCCTATCATTCTATTCCTTGTTTTGAATCTTTTCTTTTTCGTTTCAGAATGTTTGGGAATCTTAACCTTCCAGAGGGTGTACCGATACCTAGCTGGTTCGGGAGGTACTTAGAGGCTAGGACCAACGACGCAGGCCCAGCAGATATTCCTCCTCTAGCCGCAGCGGTTCCTCCTCCTCCTCCTCGTGCAAATGCCTTCTCAAAGATTTGTAGAGAATTTAGGGCCATGGGTGGAAAGGATTTCAAGGGAACTGAATCATTTGTAGAAGCAAGGAATTGGCTCAAAGAAACTGAAGATCTATTCGATATCTTCGAGCTGGATGATAGACAAAAGATACAGTTGGCAATGTGGTTGCTCAAAGACGAAGTTTCCTATTGGTGGGAAGTTACTAAAACTGAAAGACTGGTTGAAACATGGATGGATTTCAGAATAAGATCTGAGATGAAATTCCTCTCACAAGCTGACCGAAGTCTACAGCTGGAAAAGTTCTTATCTCTTAAGCAAGGAAGCATGGTGGTCAAGGAGTACGTTAACCAATTCAATCAGCTGGCCCGATTTGGACTGGACTTAGTGAATACTACTCATAAGAAGGCTCTCCGTTTGGTCAAGGGATTGAATGAGCCACTTCACAACTTGGCTACGACCCATATACCTATGGGGGCTACTTACGAGATGTTAGTGGACATGGCACTCTTACATGAGGAGGACAATTGCAAGAATGAGGCAAATGCAGAGGTGCCTCAAGATAAGAAAGGGGAAGGGTTGCAGAACAAGAAGGCTGATTCAAAGAAAGGCGGGAAGAACAACAAACCCCGTGAAAAGAGAAAGTGTAATTTCTATGGTATTCCTGGACATCTGATCAAAGACTGCAAGAAGAAAAAAAGGAAGATGGGTGGTTGTTTCCACTGTGGTAAGACATGACACATGGCAAGGGCTTGCCCAAAGAAGCCAGGGCAAGGAGCTGGACCTTCTTCCAGAGGACAAGTTCACGCTCTCATCCAACCTCCGCAAGAACGAGGTAGAAATATTTCTGTCGAATGTTTAGTCTATCTTTTTGATCATCCTGTTTGTACACTATTTGATTCTGGAGCATCACACTCTTTTATATCTACTGCTTTAGTGGAATCTCTGCACCTAGACATCAGTATATTAGAGGATCCCTTGGTTGTTTCAAATCCAATTGGGGGCTCAGCCTATTTGTCAATGGTTTGTTTGAATTTAAAAATATCTATACTAAGCGTTGGGTTTAGATGTAATGACTTTGTTTTGGGTTTCACGGGCTATGGGTTGATTCTAGGCATGGACTGGCTATCCGGTAATGGTGCCATCCGCGATTGTGAAAAGAGAGTGGTTAGACTCATGACTCGCCTCGGTAACACTCTCGAAATTTCTTGTAATCCCATGAACTCCGTAATGCTTAGTTATCTAGAATCTCTTGATGCGTCTGTTGAGAACTTACAGTCTGTAAGGGCAGTCCGTGAATACTCGGATGTTTATGAAGAGGAAAAGGGCTTACCTACGAAGCGGGAGATAGACTTCCGCATATACCTCGTTGATAATGCAAAGCCCGTTGCCTTACCCGTTAGGCACATAGCCCCAAGGGAGAGAAATGAGCTCAGCAAGAAAATCAAAGAGCTGCTTGAAAAGGGGTTCATAAGATGGTGTATTTCTGAATGGGGTGCTCTGGTAGTGTTCACAACCAAAGCTGATGGTTTGCTTCGCCTGTGCGTTGATTATAGGGAGCTAAACAAGCTGACCAAAAAGAATAGACACCCACTCCAAAGAATAGATGATTTGTTCGATCAGCTTGTAGGAGCATCGGTTTTCTCCCAATTAGATTTAGCTACCGGGTTTCATCAGCTAAGAGTGGCTGAGGACAGGATTGATAAGACCGCGTTCAGAACTCCCGATAGTTTCTTCGAGTGGCTTGTCATGCCCTTCGGCTTGACAAACGCACCCGCTTACTTCGTGGATTTAATGAGCAGGGTGCTCCGAGAGTTCCTTAATAAATTTGTAGTGGTCTTCGTAGACGATATCTTAATCTTCTCAAAGAATGAGGAAGAGCATGCTCAGCATCTAAAAGAAGTCATGGATACTCTCCGTGCACATCAGTTGAAGGCGAAATTCTCCAAATGCCATTTTTGGAGAGAAGAAGTTAGGTTCCTTAGACACGTGGTGTCAAAAGAGGGGTTAGCTGTGGACCCCGCAAAAGTGGTTGTTGTGCAAGATTGGAAGGTTCCTCGAAACGCAATCAAAGTCCGAAGCTTTCTTGGGCTAGCAGGCTTTTATAGAAAGTTCATCAAAGATTTTGCAAAAATCTCAGCTCCACTAACAAGATTGACAAAGAAGAACCTAGCTTTCAATTGGGATTTGGATTGCGATATTGCTTTCCAACATTTGAAAAGGGCTCTAACAACAGCCCCAGTTCTGACATTGCCTGATGGAAGCAAGATGTTTACGGTTTACACAGATGCATATGGAACATGACTAGGCGCTGTTCTGATGCAAGAAGGGAAGGTAGTAGCTTATGGTGGAAGGCAGTTGAAAGTACATGAGAAAAACTACCCAACCCACAACCTAGAGTTGGCAGCCATCGTCTTTACACTTAAGTCTTGGCTCCATTATCTCCTAGGTGAGAAATTTGAACGGTATACTGACCATAAATCGTTGAAATACCTATTCTCGTAAAAAGATCTCGACTTGAGGCAGCAAAGGTGGATGGATTTTCTTTCCTCGTACGATTTTGAGATTGCCTACACTCCTGGCAAGGGCAATGCAGTAGATGACGCCTTGAGCAGAAATAAACTGACCTTAAGCCCTCTCTTTGTGGAAAGGCAAAGCTTGGAGTTCATAGCAAGCTTTAACTTCAAACCCTCCACTGACTTTGTACCTAGCTTGCTAGCAACATTAGAAGTGCGACCAACTCTATTAGACTCAATCAGAGCCACGCAAAGAGAAGACCCTCAGCTAGCCGAAGTAACGGACAAGTTAATTAGGGGTGAGACTTCTAGTCACCCCAATAGATACTTTATAGATGCCAAGGGCTAGTTGAGACGAGATGGAAGACTATGTGTCCCACAAGCAAGAAGCTTGGTAAAGAGGGTTCTAGAAGAGGCACACCATTCCAAACTGACCATACACCCAGGAGGAGACAAAATGTATAAATACATCAAAAGATTTTTATTTTGGAATATCATGAAACAAGACGTAGCTGAATTTGTTTCTAAGTGTTTAATATGCCAACAAGTCAAGGCGGAGCAGAAGAAGCCTGGTGGTCTACTCCATTCTCTAGAGGTCCCACAGTGGAAATGGGATAGCATCTAGATTGGATTTATAGATGGGTTTCCTAGGTTAAGAAGGGGCAATACCAGCATTTAGGTACCAGTGGACAGGCTCACAAAAAGCGTCTACTTTATACCCGTCAAGAGTAGAAGGACAGTCTCATCTCTAGCATCCATATATCTCAAAGATATAGTTCGACTCCATGGGATACCCTCCAGCATAGTGAGTGATCGAGACCGTATCTTCACAAGCGAGTTTTGGAAAAGTTTACAAGAGGCTGTAGGCACACAGTTATGCTTAAGCACGGCCTATCACTCTCAAACCGATGGCCAGACGGAAAGAGTCAACAAAGTATTAGAAGATCTCTTGAAACTATGCATTCTTGACTTCGGAGGTACATGGGAGGATCATCCACCTTTGGTGGAATTCGCTTACAACAATAGCTACCAAGCCACCATAGGCATGGCACCTTTCGAAGCTCTATATGGAAGACCGTGCAGGTCACCAACTTGCTGGTGGGCGTCCACAGACAAGCTCATACTTGGGCCAGACATGATCAAAGAAATTTCAGAGAAAGTAGACTTAATACGAAGAAGAATGAAGACTGCCCAAGATAGACAGAAGTCCTACGCAGACATAAGAAGAACTAACCTTGAGTTCGAAGTTGGAGACAAGGTGTTCCTTAAAGTATCTCCTTTGAGGAACGTCGTTCGCTTTGGATCCATAGGGAAGTTAGCATCGAGATTTGTAGGGTCGTTCCCTATCATCAAGAAGATTGGAAAGATGGCTTATAAGGTACAGCTCCTCGAAAGGTTGGTCGGGTCTCATAATGTCTTTCATGTCTCTCAGCCGCGGAAATGCTTACACGAATCTACGGAAGTGGTAGAACCAAGTATGCTAGAAGAAGTTGAAGTTGAATGAGAAGCAACTGTAAGGAGAGTTCCAACCCGTATCTTGGGAACAGAGGTCAAAAAGCTACGCCACCGTGAAGTTAAGCTCGTCAAAGTTCAATGGAGCGACACTGAGGAAGACGTGACTTGGGAAGCCGAGGACAGAATACGCGCAACCTACCCTTTTCTTTTCAAGGGTACGTCTTTAATCTCTTTTTCCTCAAAGTTTATGCTCGTATCTATTTTTTAGGTATATCTCCTCGATCCTATCCGTTATCCTCAGGTAGGAACCCATGTGGATGTAAACATGTAATTGAAACATGTTATGATTGATGGTTGCAAGTGGTTGCTAGTGGTTTCTAGTTTATGCATATACACAGACGTTAGGTACTAGATCGGCTCAGTCACTTTCATAATGCATATGCATATATGTATTTGTATAGGTATTGAAGTTTGATGTGTTATCATATGGACATTGCATTTGTATGAATGGTTGTGCACTCATATAAGAGATTTTGAGTTGGAAAAAAATTGCATTCATTATGGACTCATGGCACTGACATAATTTGCATTAAGGAGGTCAACCGAATCAGTAGACCGCCAGATTTTGCATTAGATAAGGACATGTACACACAATGCATGTGATCATGAAGCATTAGAAATCTTTTAAGGATAATGGATACCTGTGTTTGATGGTTGAGTAGATGGGTGATTGGATGGTAGGATATAAGTTCTTCTCGACTTGAAGATTTCGGGGACGAAATCCTAAAAGGAGGGGAGAATGTAACACCCCATATTTTCTATTAACATTATTAACACAAATACTAGAATACTTAATTTAAATGTGAGAATTAAGGGAAACGGGTTACACCATTGTGTTCGTCTCGGAATTCTGGTTGAGATAGAGTCCAAGTTTGCGTAAATTGGACTTCGTATGAAGAAGTTATGGCTGTCAGAAGTTTCCAGAGAATTCAAATAAATTAAAATAGCTCGAGAAAACGTATTCAAATTCAAACGGAAGTCAGAAGCGGGCTGGGCAGGGAAATTCCCCCCAGGCAGGTCGGCCAGGGGGTCAACCCAAGTGTCGACCTCCCCCCCTAGAGGTCGACCTGGCCCCCGGCCAGATCTGAAATTTGAAAGACCGATGACTGGATGCTGAGTCACTAGGGTTTCTGGATGGTCCTGATCTGGTCTGAGTAGCTGTGATTAACCCTAGGTTCATCAAACGGCTATAATTAAACTGAAATTCTATATAAACAACTCAATGCTCAACCAAAAAACACACAGAAAAATAATCCTAGAACTAAAATGCCGTCAATAGAGAACTTGGAGTAGCCATCACCGTTTTTCCATTCAAAGACAAGTTAAAAGCTTACATCTAAAATCAAATAAGAACGATTCTAATTCAACGATCTTCATCAAAGTCGCGCATCTCCAATTTCAAAATTCATATTTCAGAACGCAAGAATTCCTTTTAGTTTGTAAGTGGGTTATTACGTAAATTTAAACATTCTTTAGATTGAATCATGACATGTTGTAATTGGGATATAGAATGATGCTTATGTATAAGATTTGATTCTCGTTTATCTTAAAGTATCGTTGAAATTAATCATGTCTATATGCTTGTGGCGATGAACATGTTGTATATTTCATGTCTATATGCTTGTGGCGATGAACATGCGGTATATTTCATGTCTATATGCTTGTGGCAATGAACATGTTATATTAATCATGTCTGTATGCTTGTGGTGATGAACATATTTTATGTGATTAAAATATATTATGATTTGGGTAATGGATTTATTTTGTTAATTAAATGATAAAACATGTCATGCTATAAATTGGTGGTTATTTGCAAGTTTGTGATCTAAAACACATGCTTATATGTTAGATCAACACCCATGTATATTCAGGTTAGGTTGAATCTAATTATGTTGTAAAAGTGGAATTATAGTCCTCTTATGTTTTTAACATCATGCTAAATTGTGATTAAAAATGGTTACAATAGCTTTCTTATGTTTTGACGTACATAAGATTATATGCTAAGTCGTGGGTTGAAACTGTGATTATATGTTTAACTTCCATGCTAGACCTTTGTCAAGTTTACATGACCATTAGACCCAACTTAGTCACAAGTTCACCTTTACCCATTTAATTAAAGTTAATGATACCTCTATGCCAAGTTACACATGACAAGTTGAAATGTATGTTATTTTATGTTTATTTCATGTCTCTTGTTTATGACCCCTTTTCTTATTTATGGGTTGGGCAAACTTACTAGCCCAACATTTTATGTGATTCATGCTTACGTTCCACGGGGGTAGCGATGGGAAATATGAAAATTCATGGCATAGATTTGTTTATTAAATGGTATATTTGATATACCATTTATGGTGAGCAAAAACAAGGGATAATTATGGTGTGATTAAATTAAATTTAATTCACATAAAGAAATTTGACATATATAGAAAAATGTGAATTTTATAAAAGACGAATATGCCTAACCCGAGGTTAGACTGAGCTGTGGTGTAAATCTACCCGGAACCGATCCGCATATCCAGTGACCACAACAAGGCCTGTCTAATGTGGGTGGTTAGTGCATCAAGCCCAAAAAGAACCCGAGGTTAGACTTAATTGTGGTGTAAATCTGTCCGGAACCGACCGACACATCTAGTGACCACAACAAGACCTGTTTAATGTGAGTGGTTGGGATTTAATAAATTAAAGTTAAGTCAGGATTGGTAGGGTTAAGTAAATTAAGAAAACACTTAACCAATTCAACATGTTAACTAAACGAATGGGCGGGGTTAGGTAAACTTGGACACTTAACCAAATAAACATGTTGATTAGAAAACCCTAGTAACGGAGACCCATTTCTGTAGTAACGCACATAGATGTATGATGGTACCCTGAAAACTAGGCAGGGTGGGGCACGATTACTGGGCTGAATTATAAGCGGTCAAAACGTCGGCGGTTGGTTGGTGGGCCAGTGTAGGTTCCGACGGAGTATAGACGTGCACATACTCCGGAGTGGAAAAATAAGGCACTAGGCATCAGTAGTGTACTCTGTGCATCTTGAATCGTGTCGGGTTGCCACCAGAGGGACTGATACACCCCATGGTGGGACCAGCACAGGTAGCTACAGTCAAGCGGGGCCGAATGACATAGGACATGAATACATGCGAGTAGGAGCCGATCATTAAAGGGATCGTTTGTTATAAACATGTGGGGCTGGTTGAACCAATAGTTGGTAGGTGCGGAGACTATAGTAATGGGTGCGATCACATGTTCTTCTTATCTTATATTAGGGTATTGTCCTATGTTCTGTTATCGCCGTCATAATCCCTTTTCTTGTTTAAATACAATTAATCACTGAACTTACCAGACTTATTGTCTGACCCATTTTCTTTCATCCTCTTTTCTTCCGCCCCTCCCCAGGTCCACAGGGAGGGAATACTGCAGCTTAGTCAGACTCTTTGCAAGCTTCAAGAAAGTAGATGTATGATTTGGACTCTCTCTCACCTTGGCTATGGCTCTTGGGCTTTATCCTTGGGGATTTATGCACTTTAACTTTTGGTCTACGCTTCTTTATTTAATAATCAAGACAGAGATTATGTTGTAATGTTTTGGAAGTCATTTGGAGACGATTTGATGTAATGCTTTTGTATTGAACTACGTATGCAATAAATGTTTGACTTTTTGCTGCTTAAATTTATCTGTCTTGTAAAATTTTCTATGTCTTGTACCAATAACCCTCCACATAAGTTAAGGCATTCCCTTTGTGAGTGACCTTAATAGAGGTGGGGTGTTTCATATCTTCTCCATACGATCAAATAGGGCTTTGAAACCTGAAGCGACCCGAACTTCTGGGCCGGCCTAAACCGAACAAGAAGGCGGATTGCTCTGAGAAAAAGACTAATTGGAACACAAACAGGAGAACATTTCATTGTTGTTACAACAATTTACATCAGAGTACAGGAATATAACAAAGCAGGAATAAATAATAAACATTTGATAAATATATGAGATTCAAATTATGATGCAGCGGAAAAATAATACATAACACTATTGGAAGAAATATATGGATACAAAGCTTTCTGAACACAGCTTTAGCTGTAAATCCAGGATCCTATGGAAATAATATCTGCAAAACCAAAATACTAGCTAAGCGTGTGGAAAATAGGGGTAACCAGAGTTTAGTTTAAAACAATAAGCTCCAGGTCATTCATGGGGCTGCTGTGAGAACTAAAACAGTTGTTTAAAACTTTACTTTAGAAATAAAGTAAATCAAGCGACCACGCCATATAACACGGAACGGGTTTTCTCCCAAGAATACCAGTGCACAAAACAAACAGCGCAAAGCTTTTTGAAAAAACGAAGCTATTATAAGACACAGGTCCCATCACACAATGCAACGCAAGCCGAAGGGTGGAGTTTTCCCTTATAATAGCCAAACATTCTTGGTACGTTTAAAATAAATCATTTTGATATTACTATTAGTGTATAATGTCAAAAACAACTTCAAACATAAATGTATCAATCATAGATGGCATGGGTACCATATATCATTGTCTTCATACTAGCTCTACAATTAAAACCACACGATGTCGTTTTAGAAGTTGGATTTCCATCATGAACCAAGGCAAGGGACCGTCCTTACCTAATTTGAGACAATCTTGCCTACCATGTCTCATGATACAGCCACAATTGCACCTTGGATCTTCAGGGCCGGTCCTCTCGTACGTTTAAGGATTAAAAATTCCTAAACAATACGTTTCCCGGCCCTATGGGGCGTAATGGTCAGTATGTCAGCCGTATCATCCATCGACCCCATAGTGACTGATATATCCGAGGTACCTCGCTTTCCAACATCCACATAAGTAAAAACGTCTGGGCTCCATACCATGACAGCACTCCTAGCTTGAAAGAAACGCATGTCCTCCCAGCAGTCCTCTCCCGTTTCTGGTTCATACCGGATTGTGAGGCTCACGAATTAACGCTATACACAAAGTTATGCTATTTAAAGTCATGCTTTGATCATCAACCACAAGACTCTGCTTTTCAATAGAAGCCTTGATCATCTGCATCTCAGCATGCCACACTAACAATTCACGCCATGCGACTAATGTCTATCGATATATAACCTCTAAGCTCGTACGTCCCATAGAAGGGTGTTAAGCAAGAGAATAAATTCTCCGCCATGAAACAGATATATATATTTAACAGAAATCAATCAACATAGAACAAAATCCATTGTCAGGCCCACATCCATTTACTAGTCCTTTCTGGGTCTGAACGAAACCGGAGGCACCTTATTCCTCGTCCCATATGTCCAATACAGGAGAGAGGTCCTCACATATCTGGTCGATCTCCAGGTACGTCTTGACGATCACCACTTACACCTTGTCTTGGGTGTACAACCCAATCAAGACATCAGTAATCATACAAACGATGTGAAGTTCTCTGGTCTTCAACCGCCGTCTTCGTTGTCAACTTATCGTTGTATTAATTATTCAGAACGGGATAAACCCGGTCTTTCCGAATAACTCGCGTATTTCATAAACAAGTGCTACACAAACACAACATAGCCCTCATTCCAATCCAGAATATTCTCTTATCGAGTATATTTTTTCACAATTTAAATTAAATTAAGGTTTTCCAAACTAATCGGGTGTAATAACCCGGAAAATCCAAACCAATTTAAATTTTTTATTTTGGCAATTTTAATCAATTTTGGGTATTTAAAATGAATCATTTTAAATAATAACGACGAGAAATTTATTTTGAATAGAATTGGAATGTATACATTTATTTGAATCGATGTTAGAATATAAATTTTTATTTTAATTATAAAAGGAATTGGAAATGGCGCGGTAGTCTGAAAATTCGATTTCAAATTTCAAATGAATGTACAGGATTCAAAATAAACCGGATTTTAGTGAAACCAAAAATATTAGAATCTATTTGAATATATATTTCCAACGAATCCAAAAAATCAAAATTTCATAGCGGGGATAAAAAGTTACGCCTAGTTGAAAATTTAGAATAGTCGCTATGGAATTTTGGCCCTTAAAAATGGAAATTTTAAACGACCTCCGTTTTCGACGAAACCACTTTTGTTGGATCCGGGGTGTCAAATTATTGCTAGATTCCATAATTCATAATTTTTGGGATCAATATGTGAGCGTGGCAAAAGAAAACGTGTTTTGACAGTTTCAGTCAATTTGGATCGACCAGAAAATGGCCATTTTTCAAACGGTTTTCAAATTTGACAAATTAGTTTTATTAGAACCGTATCGTCATTAAAAAGCTAGAAAATATTTATCGGAAATTTTTAGAGTCCATATGTGGCCCCGGTAAATTGAAATGTACGTTCAAATCCAATATATATATATTTATATTTTGATTTTGACGAAAACTGATCGAAACAGCTGAATTGGCTTGCGATACATATCCCATTATGTTCGAAATGGGGGTAATTAGTTGTGGACGGCAATTGTTGAATTCGAATCTGATTTCTAATAAAAAATTTACCTTTTTGGAAATTAAAGGAATAAAATAATAATTAAAAATATACAATATCTCCCCCTCTCTCTCTTCCTGCTCAGTCAACACTTTAAAATTAAAAAAAAACAAAACAAATCAAAGAGATCGACGATTTCGTCCTCCATTGCGTCCCCTCCACGCGGCGCCGCCCACTGCCGGGGCCCCCAACGCCGACGACTCCTTCCTCTCCCCTTTCCTTCCCTCCCCCCTCAGGCGCATCTCTCTCCTCCTATAATTAAACCTCCACGAAGCCCCAAGCTACCGAACGATGTGAAACCTTCCCCTCTGACCACCTACGGCGAGCTGCATGAAGCCCCTCCGACCTGCCATCGTCCCCTCCAACGTCAAACACCACCTTCTCAGGAAAAACCGAAATCTAGTGAGTGATAATCTTTCTTCATTTATTTTATCTCCTTTGTTTTAATGTAATAGGTATTAGCAAAATAAAAAAAATCAGTTTTATTTGAATAAAGTGATGTTTTATAAAAATTCGATTTTTATAGAATAATGATGAATAAAAATTCGATTTTTATATATGTGTTTAAGGAATAGAAATTTGATTTTTATATGAATGATTGTGAAACAAAGATACGATTTTTATACAAATGGTTTTGAAACAAAAATATAATTTTTATTATGAGGTGAGCGAAATAGAAGTATAATTTTTATTACGAAGATAGCATATTAAAAATATGATTTTTATAGTGTATATACCGATATAAAATTTCGATTTTTATATATTTGAAAGCGAGATAAAAATATAACTTTTATATTTGAAAAGATGTGGCTTTTATATGTATAACATAAGAAAAAGATTTGATTTTTAATATATATATATATATAATGAAATAAAAATATGATTTTTATATTACAGAGTAATAAAAATATGATTTTTATATTATAGAGATAATAAAAATATGATATTTTATTATAGAGATAATAAAAATATGATTTTTATATAGGTAGCAAAATAAAGATGTGATTTTTATATATTCATTAGCGATAGAAAAATGTGATTTTTAACTATGTAGCGTTGTTATAAAAATATGAAATTATTTTTAGAAAGATAAAAATATAATTTTTAGCCTATGTACGTTATTTATAAAATAATCATACAAAGAAAAAATGACTGATTGGTTAAAAATGTAATTTTTAACGTAGGTATACTACATAGATTGACAATCAAGACAACTTCTCACTTTTATGTGATTTTCTAGTCAAGATATATACTAGGATGCAGACGGTGCTTAGCAACACCCGACACCCGTCGTCCACAGAACATGGACAGCTTGTTTGTTTGATTGGATTATTAAAATTGATTGTGTGATGTGAAATGGAATAACATATTTTATTGTTCAAAATATTTTATAATTAAAAATATTTTATAGTTAAAAATATAATTTTTATAGTTAAAAATATAATTTTTAACGTGTATATGAATAAAATAAATATTTGTAAACAAATCGGACGATTTGTTTATGTACACACATTTGACTGATATTGATTGGGACGATAAATTTTAAACATCGCCCAACTGCACAAATAAAATTCATTATTTCTTGATTGAAACCCCACACGGGTATTGGGATGATATTCGACATACACTAATCCCATTAGTTAGTTTTATGTTAATCGATTGGTTGACAGACAGTTATAAGCGCTAAATATTTATATTTGATGCTTATGCAGTGTAAAATGCACTTTGGATGATGGTTAACTGTGTTTGATTGTTGTTGTATACATGTGTGTATGAAATCCATATAATCAAATTATATGATAATTGACTGTGTCTGATTCCAGTTCAGAAAGAATGAATATTTTAAAGTAATGATTATTTTAGAATAACAAATATTTTCAAATAATATTCAGAAAAGAATCAAAATATGATTTTGATGTTCGATTTGGGATGGACATGAAAATATTTAAATACATAAAGTCATTTTGATTAGATTAAGCTATTTTGACGTGAACGATATTTATATAGATTTTGTTCATTTTTATAATGAATATCGAAAAGGAATTGATTTCAAAATCTAATATTTTGAAAATATTATCATTTATGTATATAACGATGATATGGAATATTCAATTTTGATTTGAAATTGAATATGAAGTTGAAATCGTTTTAAAAACGAATTTAAAACGATTTATAAAATACGTTTTAAATGGAAATCGACGAAATATATATTATATATTATATATATATAATATAATGGCCTAAATAGAACGCCCCGCGCCGTGGTAGTTCGTGAATTTTGACCATTGATTTCGAACGGACATTACGGGAGATCCGACCGTCGGATTCTCCTAAAACCAGAACCGTCAGGTTCGTATTGAAAAGAGTTTTCTAACGAAGGTGAGAGATTTGAAATTTAACGGTTGGATTTGGAATTATCTCCAAATCAAATCTGGTAAAGGTCGATGTAAGTGCAGTTTGATGGCCGTTTATGGAAATCAACTGTACGGGCCTTGATAAAATTATTAAAAATATCAATAATTTGTGTAAAATCATAATAAATGATTTGGAAAGAATTGGGCTGAAAAACCCCATATTTGAAAATATAAAAATATATTTTATCGAAATAAACCAGTTTGGAACTAGAACTATAATCCAATTATTTTTAAAATAAATAAATTCGATTTGAAATGGTTTTAAAAATAACCAGAATTTCCAACATATAAATTGGAAATGTTTTTGAATCGAAATTGTCTTCGGAATATTTCGATGTTGGATTTCGTGATTATACGAATATTTTGGAGGAATTTGGAAGATATATATATTGTTATTCCAATACGATATTTGTTGGTTTCAGAATTTGATATTGAATATAAGCCGATATATTTTCTATTTTGAGCCTTGTATTTAATATCAAATGAGATTTTGGGTTTCTCGTGAATTGTATCTTTAACAATACTGTCCTTAAATCCAATGGAGTTAAGAAAATTAGAAACTGACTGGAGATTAGTTGATTGAATGGTTTCCTGGGTATTGATTTGATGTTGGTTTCGGCCTTCAGGGTTAACACTTAGGGAATTGTTCTCTTACTAATTTACGGTTAGAGACTAATGGAATGTGGATTGTGTTTGTTGTGAACTATGTTTTAGCGTCGTTTGTTCTTTAACCCGATTTATAGTGAAATGGGATTTGGAATTAATGAATCTTTTGTTAAGATTTAAAGAAGATTTTCCAAAGTAAAGTTTTCCAATTTAACATATTAAATTGGAATTGTATGGAATTCGATTTGGTAATAATCGAAGTAAGCTCCTGTAGAGGAAGACGGTTAATATATATGGAATTTAAAAGGCCGTGTCGTTATTCCATTTATATTATCTGTTGGATATGGATGTTTATATCGATTAGTTTTCCATGAAGATTCCTTTGTTAGTGGAATGAGATTTTGTGTTGTCGTAAGTGGTATCTTTAATAATACTGTTCTTAGACCCAACGGAGTTAAGAAAATCAGGAACTAACTGGAGAATAGTTAAGTTGAATGGTTTTCTGGGTATTGATCTGATGTTGGCTTGGGCCTTCGCGGTTAATACTTAGGAAATTGTTCACTTGCTAATTTACAGTTAAAGGCTGATGGAATTGAATGTGATTTTGGGTATATCGTGAACTGTGTTTTAATGACATTGGTTCTTTAACCCAGTTAAAGACAGAATATGATTTTCCAAGTTAAACAATCGTAAATATTGATTTTTGGGAAGATTTAAAATAAGTGGAGTTTTAATGCTTCTTTAATTAGATTGAAACGATATCCAAAGGAAGATTAAAGAATAAATTTAAAGAATTTATATTTGATAAAATTAATGGGAACCTTTCCCAAAGTATAAGAATATTTGAATGAAAGAATATTTTGAATTGGAATGAGGCATATGTTGTGTTTTTATAGCACTTGTTTGTTATATACACGAATTATTCGGAAAGACCAGGTTTATCCCATTTTGAATAACTGATTCGACGATGTGTCGAGGATGAAGATGGTGGTTGAAGACCGGAGGTCTTCACATCGTTTGGATGATTACTGATGTCTTGATTGGGCTGTACACCCAAGGCGAGGTAATAAGTGGTGATCGTCCAGACATACTTTGAGATCGACGGATATGCGAGGGCCTCTCCCCTGTATTGGACATATGGGGGAGGAATAAGGTGCCTCCGGTTTCGTTCAGACCCAGAACGAACTTGTAAATGGATGTGTGTCTGACATCAGATTTCATTCTGTGTGATTGATAGACATCGGTTGCATAGCGTGAATTGTCTATGTGGCATGCTGAGATGCAAATGATCAAGGATTCTATTGAAAAACAGAGTCTTGTGGTTAATGATCAAAGCACGGCTTTGATATAGCGTAGCTTTGTGTTGTGTTGATTCGTGAGCCTCACACTTCGGTGTGAACTAGAAACGGGAGAGGACCTCGGGGAGGGCATGCGTTTCCTTCTAGCTAGGAGTGGTGTCAGCGTTTTGCACGCCCTGGAATTTTACTTCTGTGGATGATGGACAGGAGGCGCCTCAGTTATATCGGTCTATCCGGGGCCGATGGAGTTATTTGGTTCATTGACGCCCCATAGGGCGGGGAAACGCTGTGTTCAGGCATTTTAATCCACATCGAGTGGACTGGCCCTGACGATCCAAGGTGCAGTTGCGGTTGTTCCTGAGACACGGGATAGAGTGTCTCGAAGCGGTAAGGACGATCCCTTGCCATGGTTCACAGATGGAAATCCAACTTCCATTACGTGACAATTGCGGTTTTGATTGTAGAGCCTAGTATTGGCGACATGATATATGGTACCCATGCCGTCTAGGATTGATACATTTATATTTGAAGTTGTTTTATACACTACGCACTTATAATAGTATCAAATGATTTGTTTTAACGTACCAAGCATGTTTGTCTATTATAAGGGAAAACCCTATCCCTCGGCTTGTGTTGCATTGTGTGATAGGACCTGGGTCTTATAATAGCTTCATTTTTCCAAAAAGCATTGCGTTGTTTTGTTATATGCACTGGTATTCTTGGGAGGAAACCCATTCCGTGTTATACAGCATGGTCCCTTGATATATCTGATTTAAAGTAAAGTTTTAAATAATTGTTTTAGTTCTCACACCAGTCACATGACTGACCTATAGTTTACTGTTTTAACCTAAACTCTGGGTGCCCCTATTTTCCGCACGGGCAGCTAGTAGTTTTGGTTTCGCATATTTTTATTCACAGGATCTTGGTTTTCAGCTGGAATAATATTCGAAAAGCTCTGTATCCGTATATTCATTTCAGTTGTGTTTTGTATTATTTTTCCGCTGCTATGTATTTAAATGTAATTTAAATCTCTGATACTTAGTAAATATGTAAAATTTATTCATACTCTGTATATTCTTGTATTCTGATGTATATTGTTGTAATAAGCAATGAAATGTTCTTCTGTTTGTGTTCTAATCTGTCGTTTTCTCAATTCAATCCGGGCTTTCCTTCACGGTGAAGTTCGGGTCATTACGGTTTGATATCAGAGCTTTGGTATGCAGAGCTCGGAGAACAAGACACATTAGAACCAAACGAAAGAATTCATCAAAGATTGAATTATTAATATCCAATGAGAATGACTCGTTAGAGATAGGATCAGTAGTATCCTAGAACGTGTGTGAAGGGTAGTGTTTTCAAAATAGAAGGGAAACAAAGTTTGTTTTGAAAATTTGAAACCCTATTATACGTATTTGATTATTTATTTATATTGAATTTGGACAAGCAAGTATATAGAGATTTTAATATACGTCTGATCCACGTGTATTTGAAGCCTCGAATATACTAGATAGATATAGAATCATACTCTAGTCGCCCGAGGATAATCCTGATGATGATGCATCATCATCAGCATTTGTGTTCGAGTTTCGAAAGTGGGATGTATATATATTTCCAATTGACTGGTGTGGGAACCAAAACTAGATAGGATTATTGTTGTGAATTGGCATCAAAAACATGATTTTCTGTATACATGTATCAAAATTATGTGTTTGAAATGATAATCAACTAATTGATTGTTGATTGATGAATGTGTTGTATAATTATTCCTTTAAACAAATATGTGAATGAAAGGTAAATTTAGGCCAAATTGAACCAAATATGGAACTATATTGAAAATTGTTTGAAATTGCATGCATATACAAGTGTATCCATTGAACAGTTTATAGCAAAGAGGCTAGAGCAGAGGAATAAAATTGTATGCCCGACATATAGGTACATGTATACAAATTTCTTGGGTTTTGGATGATTTTATGAGCCGATTGGCTAGCCGCTCGGCTTTTTCTTTTTCTTTTTGAGATGAGAAGGCCGGCATGGCGATTTCAGGATTTCCCCGGTGCTCCCGTACAGGGAACGTTATGGCGCGGTAGTTTGAAAATTCGATTTCAAATTTCAAATGAATGTACTGGATTAAAAATAACCAGATTTTAGCAAAACCAAAAATATTAGAATCTATTTGTATATATCTTTCCAACGAATCCGAAAAATCCAAATTCATAGCGGGGATAAATAGCCCAGTTGAAAATTCAGAATAGTCATTGAATTTTGGCACTTAAAAATGGAAATTTTGCAAACGACCTCCTTTTTCGACGAAACAACTTTTGTTGGATCCGGGGTGTCATTGCTAGATTCCAAAATTCATAATTTTTGGGATCAATATGTGAGCATGACAAAAGAAAACGTGTTTTGACAGCTTTAGTCAATTTGGATCGACCAGAAAATGGCCATTTTTCAAACGGTCTCCAAATTTGACAAAATTAGATTTGTTAGAACCGTATCGTTAATACCCAGCCAGAAAATATTTTTTGGGTATTTTTAGAGTGCGTATGTGGCCCCGGTAAATTGAAATGTGCGTTCAAATCCAATATATATATTTATATTTTAATTTTGACGAAAACTGATCGAAACAGCTGAATTGGCTTGCGATATATATCCCATTGTGTTCGGAATGGGGGTAATTAGTTATGGACGATAGTGGTTGAATTCGAATCTGAGTTCCAATGAAAAATTTATCTTTTTGGAAATTAAAAGAATAAAATAATAATTAAAAATATATAATATCTCCCCCTCTCTCTCTTCCTACTCAGTCAACACTTTAAAATTTAAAAAAAAACAAAGATATCAATGGTCTCATCCTCTCTCGCGCCCCGCTCCAGGCGGCGCCGCCCACCGCCGGGGGCCTCAATGCCGGTGACTCCTTCCTCTCCCCCTTCCTTCTTTCCTCCCCCGCTCAGGCGCTTCTCTCTCCTCCTCTAATTAAACCGCCACGAAGCCCCAAGCCACCGAACAACGTGAAACCCTCCCCTTTGACCACCTGCGGCGAGCCGCGTGAAGCCCTTTCGACCTGCCATCGTCCCTTCCAATGTCAAACACACCCATCTCAGGAAAAACCGAAATCTAGTGAGTGGTAATCTTTCTTTATTTATTTTATCTCCTTTGTTTTAATACAATAGGTATTAGCAAAATAAATAAATAAAATTATATAAAGTGATGTTTTATAAAAGTTCAATTTTTATAGAATAATGATGAATTAATTTTTTTTATATATGTGTTAAAGGAATAGAAATTCGATTTTTATATGAATGATTGTAAAACAAAGATACAATTTTTATACAAATGGTTTTGAAACAAAAATATAATTTTTATTATGAGGTGAGCGAAATAGAAATATAATTTTTATTATGAAGATAGCCTATTAAAAATATGATTTTTATAGTGTATACGCCGATATAAAAATACGACTTTTATATATTTGAAAGCGAGATAAAAATATAATTTTTATATTTGAAAAGATATGGATTTTATATGTATAACATAAGTAAAAGATTTGATTTTTAATATACATATAACGAAATAAAATTATGATTTTTATATTATAAAGTAATAAAAATATATTTTTATATTATATAGATAATAAAATTATGATTTTTATATTATAGAGATAATAAAAATATGATTTTTATATTATAGAGATAATAAAAATATTTTTTTATATAGGTAGCGAAATAAAGATGTGATTTTTATATATTCATTAGTGATAGAAAAATATGATTTTTAACTATGTAGTGTTGTTATAAAAATATGAAATGATTTTTAGAAAGATAAAAATATTTTTTTTACATATGTATGTTATTTATAAAATAATCATATAAAGAAATAATGACTGATTGGTTAAAAATATAATTTATAACGTACGTATACTACATAGATTGACAATCAAAGCACGCTGGAGTGGAACCCAAAGGTGAGAACTTCTCACTTTTATTTTATTTTCTAGTTAAAATATATACTAGGATGCATACGGTGCTTAGCAGCAACCGACACCTGTCGTCCACAGACAATGGGCGGCTTGTTTGTTTGATTGATTGCATTGTGAAAATTGATTGTGTGATGTGAAATGGAATAAAATATTTTATAGTTAAAAATATTATTTTTAACGTGTATATGAATAAAAATAAATATTTGTAAACAAATCGGACGATTTGTTTATGTACACACATTTGACTGATATTGATTGGGACGATAAATTTTACACATCGCCCAACTGCACAAATAAAATTCATTATTTGTTGATTGAAACCCCGCACGGGTATTGGGATGATATTGGACATACACTAATCCCAACAGTTAGTTGTATGTCAATCGATTGGTTGACAGACTGTTATAAGCGCTAAATATTTATATTTGATAATTATGCAGTGTAGAATGCACTCTGGATGATGGTTGACTGTGTTTGATTGTTATTGTATACATGTTTGTATGAAATCCATATAATCAAATTATATGGTAATTGACTATGTCTTATTCCAGTTCAGAAAGAATGAATATTTCAAAATAACAATTATTTTAAAATAAAGAATATTTTCAAATAATATTTAGAAAAGAATCAAAATATGATTTTGATGTCCGATTTGGGATGGACACGAAAATATCTAAATATATAAAGCCATATTGATTAGATTAACGCCATTTGGACGTAAACGATATTTATATCGATTTTATTCATTTTTATAATGAATATCGAAAAGGAATGGATTTCAAAATCTAATATTGTGAAAATAATATCATTTATGTATATATATCGATGATATGGAATATTCAATTTTGATTTGAAATTGAATATGAAGTTGAAATCGTTTTGAAAACGAATTTAAAATGATTTATAAAATACGTTTTAAATGGAAATCAACGAAATATATTATATATATAGTATAGTGGCCTGAATAGAACGCGCCGTGCCGCGACAGTTCGTGAATTTCGACCATTGATTTCGAACAGACATTACAAGAGATCCGACCGTCGGATTCTCCTAAATCCGGAACCGTTGGGTTTGTATCGGAAAGAGTTTTCTAATGAAGCTGAGAGATTGGAAATCTAACGGTTGGATTTGGAATTATGTCCAAATCAAATTTGGAAAAGGTCGCTGTAAAGGTAATTCGTTGGCTATTTATGGAAAAGTACTGTACGGGCCTTGATAAAATTATTAAAAATATCAATAATTTATGTAAAATCATAATAAATGATTTGGAAAGAATTGGGCTGAAAAATACCATATTTGAAAAGATAAAAATATATTTTTATCAAAATAAACCAGTTTGGAACTAGAATTATAATCAAGTTATTTTTAAAATAAATAAATTGGATTCGAAATGATTTTTAAAAATAATCAGAATTTCCAACATATAAATTGGAAATGGATTTGAATTGAATTTGTCTTCGGAATATTTCGATGTTGGATTTCATGATTATACGAATATTTTGGAGGAATTTGGAAGACATATATATCGTTATTCCAATACGATATTTATTGGGTTCAGAATTTGATATTGAATATAAGCCGATATATTTTCTATTCAGAGCCTTGTATTTAATATCAAATGAGATTTTGGGTTTGTCGTGAATGGTATGTTTAATAATACTATTCTTAAACCCAATGAAGTTAAGAAAATTAGAAACTGACTGGAGATTAGTTAAGTTGAATGGTTTCCTGGGTATTGATCTGATGTTGGTTTCGACCTTCGGGGTTAACACTTATGGAATTGTTCTATTACTAATTTATGGTTAGAGGCTGATGGAATGTGGATTGGGTTTGTTGTGAACCGTGTTTTAGCCACATTCGTTCTATAACCCGATTTACAGTGAAATGGGATTTGGAATTTATAAATCTTTTGTTAAGATTTAAAGGAGATTTTCCAAAGTAAAGTTTTCCAATTTAACATATTAAATTGGAATTGAACAGAATTCGATTTGGTAATAATCGAAGTAAGCTCCTGTAGAGGAATACTGTTAATTTGTATGGAATTTGAAAGGCCTTGTCCTTATTCTATTTATATTATCGGTTGGATATGGAAGTTTATATCGATTACATATATCGATTTGTTTTCCATGAAGACTCCATTGTTAGTGTAATGAGATTTTGGGTTGTCATGAATTGTATCTTTAATAATACTGTTTTTAGACCCAACAGATTTAAGAAAATTAGAAACTAACTGGAGATTAGTTAATTTGAATGGTTTTCTGGGTATTGATCTGATGTTGGTTTCGCCTTTGGGGTTAATACTTAGGGAATTGTTAACATGCTAATTTACGGTTAAAGGCTGATGGAATTGAATGTGATTTTGGGTTTATCGTGAACCGTGTTTTAATGACATTGGTTCTTTAACCCAGTTAAAGACAGGATATGATTTTCCAAGTTAAACAATCATAAATATTGATTTTTAGGAAGATGAAAATCAAGTAGAGTTTTAATGCATCTTTAATTAGATTGAAATGATATCCAAAGGAGGATTAAAGAATAAATTTAAAGAATTTATCTTTGATAAAATTAATGGGAACCTTTCCCAAAGTATAAGAATATTTGAATGAAAGAATATTTTGAATTGGAATGAGGCGTATATTGTGTTTTTATAGCACTTGTTTATTGTATACGCGAGTTATTCGGAAAGACCGGGTTTTTCCCATTATGAAAAACTGATTTGATGATGTTTCGAGGATGAAGACGGTGGTTGAAGACCAGAGGTCTTCACATCGTTTGGATGATTACTGATGTCTTGATTGGGCTGTACACCCAAGACGAGATAATAAGTGGCGATCGTCCAGACGTACTTGGGGATCGACGGATATGCGAGGGCCTCTCCCCTATATTGGACATATGGGAGAGGAATATGGTGCCTCCGTTTTAGTTCAGTCCCTGAACGAACATTTAAATGGATGAGTGTCTGACATCGGATTTCATTCTGTGTGATTGATAGACATCGGTTGCATAGCATGAATTGCCTGTGTGGCATGATGAGATGCAAACGATCAAGGCTTCTGTTAAAAAGCAGAGTCTTGTGGTTGATGATAAAAGCATGGCTTTGATATAGCGTAGCTTTCTGTAGCATTGATTCACGAGCCTCGCACTCCAGCGTGAACCAGAAACGGGAGAGGATCTCAGGGAGGGCATGCGTTTTCTTCTAGCTAGGAGTGGTGTCAGCGTTTTGCACATCCTGACATTTTACTTATGTGGATAATGGATAGGAGGCGCCTGAGTTATATCGATCGATCCGAGGCTAGAAGATTCATTTGGCTCATTGACGCACCATAGGGCAGGAAAACGTAGTGTTCAGGCATTTCAATCCACATCAAGTGGACCGGCCCGGATGATCCAAGGTGCTGTTGCGGCTGCTTCTGAGACACGGGCTAGAACAACTCTAAGCGGTAAAGACGATCCCTTACCTTGGTTCACAGTTGCAAATCCAACTTCCAATACGTGACAATTGCGGTTTTGGTTGTAGAGCCTAGTATTGGCATCATGATATATGGTATCCATGCCGTCTAGGATTGATACATTTATGTTTGAAGTTGTTCTATACACTACGCACTTATAATAGTATCAAATGATTTGTTTTATTGTACCCAGCATGTTTGGCTATTATAAGGGAAAACCCTATCCCCCGGCTTGCGTTGCATTGTGTGATAGGACCTGGGTATTATAATAGCTTCATTTTTCCAAAAAGCATTGCGTTGTTTTGTTATATGCACTGGTGTTCTTGGGAAGAAACCCGTTTCGTGTTATACGGCGTGGTCCCTTGATATATCTGATTTAAAGTAAAGTTTTAAATAACTGTTTTACTTCTCACACCAGTCACTTGACTAACCTAGAAATTATTGTTTTAACCTAAACTATGGGTGCCCCTATTTTCCGCACGGGCAGCTAGTAGTTTTGGTTTTGCAGATTTATGTTCATAGGATCTTGGTTTTCAGCCGGAATGATATTCGGAATGCTCTGTATCCATATATTCCTTTCAGTTGTGTTTTGTATTATTTTTCCACTGCTACGTATTTAAGTGTAATTTAAATTTATTATATTTAGTAAATGTGTAATATTTATTCATACTCTGTATATTCTTGTATTCTGATGTATATTGTTGTAATAAGCAATGAAATATTCTTTTGTTTGTGTTCTGAGCTATCGTGTTCTCAATTCAATCCGGGCCTTCCTTCATGGGGAAGTTACGGTCGTTACATCGGGGTTAGCGAACCTTACTGAAGTAATCATTTATTATATTTTCTAGTCCCAACCTATTCATCCCATGGAGCAAAATTGCCAGTACTACATATTTATCACCCACTGTGTAATTGGTAAAATTGATTACCATTTCCCATTCAAGTCTAATTAAAGATTTAACTATCGCTTGGAGCAAAGCTGGTGATACTCCATTTTCGATCATTTCCCAAATTTGATAATTTAAATTATCTCATTTGCATTTCAATCTAATTAAAGATTCATTAAAACTCCACTTAGTTTTAATCTTCCCAAAAATCAATATTAATGATTATTTAACTTTGGGAAATCAAACATGCCTCATCGACAATCTATACTGTACCATTGATTTCTATCGATATATAACCTTTAAGCTCATACCTCTTAGAGAAGGGTGTTAAGCAAGAGAATAAATTCTCCGCCACCAAACAGATATATATTTAATAGAGATCAACAATACAGTTCAAAATACGATGTTAGACATGTAATTTTGTCTTTAACTGGGTTAAAGAACCAATGACATTTAAAATTGTAACGACCCGTATTTTTACGGGTAATAATTAATTTATTTAATTATTTAAAATAGTGATTAAGGGAATTAAATCGTTGTTTAATTAAATAAAGTGAATATTTAATTAAATTAAATTAAAAGAATAATATATTAAATTCAGAAATAATCAAAAATAGTGGAATTCACAATATTGTGTGAATTGGACTATTTAAAATATATACTTCGGTTTAGAGTTGGATTATATTCACGAATATATTATATAAGCGAAGTTTGAACGTATAATTATATTATAATTAAAATCGAGCTAGAAATGGCGCGGCAGTTCGCTATTTGGTAATTTGAACTTCAAATGAATGTACAGGGTTCGTTTTAATTCGGATTTCTGTGAAACAAGAAACGTGCAGAGCTGGTGAAGTATATTTTTCTAATGGAAGAGAAAAATCTGGATTTTGTCGTGTAGATTTTGATTTACGTCCAAATCAAATTTTAGAAAAGTCTCTATGGAATTCCTTTATAATTTATAACGATTTATTTATATTTATAAAAGGAATTTCATAATAAATTGTATATCGATTTATATCGGGATTTGATATATCGAGTTATAAGTTCATATAGGAATATTCTAGAGCTATATGGTATTCCACTATAAATATATACGATAATATTTATTTTTAAATATTTAATTTAATTGTTTTTAAATATATTTATATATTTAAAAGGGTTATTTAGAGCTTTAGAAATAGCCAGTTTTGCGAACGAACTCGGAATTCGACGAAACTAATTTTGTTGGATCTGCAATATTAAATTATTGCTAGATTTCAGTTTTCGTGATTTTTGAAGTCAGTGTGTGCCCTTAAGGGATTTTAAGGTGAAAAACAATCGATAAATTGACCTTTATAAATACGCTGTGTGACCAAACGAAGTTGGAATTCAAAGAAATCAATTTCGTTGGGACCGTAATGTCGAACTGTAGCTACATGACCATTTCCGTGTTTTTTGAATATCGTGTGTGATCACACGGATTTTTAGAAAGCTAAAACGAATAAAATAATAAAAGAAAAAATATCTAAAAATATCCTAAGCAAATTGTGATCAAAACAAGGGCCACGTTCCCTTTGATTTCAGCCACTCCTTTAATGTTTATAAATGCGAGCAACAAATACTCATTCACAAAACAAACCGCAGAAGAAGAAAATCAAAAATCAAAACAAAGAAAAACCCCAAAATCCCTATATACATATATATGAATTCCTGTGTACTTCCTCTTCACAAACATATACAAATTTCTAGGTTTGACACCATTTTTGTTGTTTGGGTTTTTGCGTCATCGAGCTAGGGTTGGAGTTCTATCATGATATAGTGGGTTTTGGCTCTAGTTGATAATGGATTTCGGTTTGTGGTTGGAGTGGTCTTTGTTTGTGAGATTTTGAGGGATTTATGTGTGATTTCTGTTCGATGTCTATGCTGTACATCGTGGAAAAGGGAGTCGACGGAAATTATTAGGGACGTGCGAGGTCGATCTTAATGGGTGGAGGAGGAAGCACAGGAAAAGAGGAGATCAATGGTGATTTTAGTTTTGAAAATCATTGAAGGAATGAGGGTGCGGTTCGGAGTGGAATCATCGGTCATGGTTTGGGAATACTGGAGGATATGGGGATGTTTAATTTGGGGACGAAGGACCTTAGGCGGATTTGGACTAGAAGGTAGTGGGCCGGAATTCAAAGTGGTGAGGCCTACTAGATTTATTAATCTAAGTTTATTTTAAATTATATAAATGTATACGCGAACTTCGAAAATTAATATCTTTGTCATATATAAACAGAATTCAGCGAAACAAGATCCGTTGGGACCGTATGGATGACGACTACCAAATGGGACTGACTGGGAGTGGATTAGAGCTCGTTTGAATTTATGGAGAAATAAATTGTTTGATTCAAATCAAACAAACAGTTTATCGTTCTTTAACGATGAACTGCCAATGTGAGTAAAACTCACCAACTCTGAACAGTTATATTTTTATAATGTATTTTTAGAACTATTAATCATTTGTTGATTTCTATATGTTAACTGTTTGGTTTAATTGCTTGTGTATTGGTTTAAATCATAGATAACGATATATATATATATATATATATAAATCGTTAAACAAATATTGATTATGTTTAGCAGAATATTTCATATTGAAATGAAATCGATGTTAATTATATTGTTTAACTTCTGTGATGCAGGGAAACAGGTTGGAGGGATCCAGCAGGATTCCTCAATATTTATAATACTGTTTGTTTTCATAAATTGTGTTATATGATGTGGTGTATAATATGATATTCGATTATAATGACACTGGTCCTGTTATTTGGTATTGTTGAATACCAAGAGAAATATTGGAACGAAAAAGGGGAATTTCAAACTGTGTATTGAAACAGAAGTGTAAAACGATTATTTACTTAGTAAGTAAATAGAAGTATAAAGAAAAATATTTACTTAGAAAGTAAATAGAATTTATAAAGGGATATTTATTTGTTAAATAAATAGAATTAATAAAGGGATATTTATTTAGGAAATAAATAAAGTTATAAAGGAAATATTTATTTAAATAGAAGTATATAAAGGAAATTGATGAGATATAATAAGGGTTAATCAATTTAGTTAAGACAAGTTAGTTAATCAAATTAGTTAAGACAAGTTAGTTAATCGAATCAAGTTAAGTCGAGTTAATCGAATATGTTTGGTCTAGTCGAATTGATCGAAAGGAGTTAATCGAACATTGTTAATCAAAATGGAGTTAAACAAAAATTAGAAACTGACTAGAGATTAATAAGTTGAATGGTTTGTTAAGTATTGATCTGTTGTTGGTTTCGGCGTTCGAGGTTTGTATTTAGGAAGTTGTTCTCTTGTTAGTTTATAGTTAGAGTCTGATAGTTGTGGAAGGATAGTGATGCGTGAATAAGCTATGGATATGTTTTACAATGTTAATAACGTATATTTTCTAAATATAGAAAATAAGGAAATATGAATATATATATATATGGTTGATGATTGGATCGATAATTCCATTTTGAAATAAGATCGTTGTGTGTACATGGACATTTTTCATTTGATAGTTAAATCACAAACTATCAAAATTTTGACCATTTTAACGTTGTTAATATGGAGAGACTGGTTGGATTATTATCCGAATAACCACTCCGTATTGGCATAAACGTTGTGAATCATATATGCCAAAGATAATTGAAGTTGGAGCAAAGTGCAAGGGCTGTTGTATAAATCTTAGGTAAAGATTGCCTAAGATAGTTGTATTGAATAGTGCCTTTGGTTTGTCCAGTCCCAGGACGACCTGTATGGAATAATGTCTGACAGAGTATATTTAATAGATCGCGTAAGTTGATCTCTTTAAACGTATTTACGTTTGGTGGCGGAGGAATTCGTTTCTCTTAGTTGTATACCCGTGGTACTTTTGGGGAAATCAATTTGTGATTTGGCGGGTACGACGATGTGACATTCAAAGTGAATAAATGTGTGATCTGTCAGAGATAAGCGTGGCCTCTAGCCTCACAACCGGGAAATGACCAAAATCGGGCAGGCAACATGGCTTTGTAGGTCGCACCTATTAGGGTGTATAATCACCTGATCTAGAGTTTCATTTACTTCTAAAAATCTATTGTCAATGCTGTTCCACTCGGGAAATAGTTGCTGATCCCAACCATTGGTGATATACATTCGATACACTCAAGCAAAATGAGTGGTCGGTCATGTTTGGCCAGTTTGCAAGACGTTCTTGTTGAACCCAGTGTATTACTCTCTAATGGTATACTAGCGAAAGGTGGTTCCATACCTTGTCATAGATGGAAATCCATTACCCAATACGTGCCTGCAGTTTTGATTGTATACTATATATGTAGAACGTGAGATGAAAGCGTTTCTGCTAGATGATTATGATATTGTGGTTGATTGACATTATTATAATATCAAAAGGTTTTTGATATAAAGATATTTTGGATTCTCATAAGGGAAAAACCCGTTCCGTTATACGGCGTGGTCTTACGAGGTATCGTTTACTTGTTCAAACTGTTTTACTCACACCAGTCCCATGACTGACCCAGAGTTTATTTTGTTTTGTTTTCCCTAAACTCTTGGGTGCCTAATTTTGTACGGACAGTCAAGTAGTCGGGATTTACAGATACTTGGAGAGCTTGGAGCAGGAGGCTTCAAGATTATATAGCTATAGTTATTTCCGCTGTGTTGTAAGTGTTGTACTCTGATAATGTTACTGTATACATATATTGATTTTATTTCAAGGATATGTTGTCTATTATATGTTGTTTGTTCCGCTGTGAGATTCGTGTTCTTCTTCTATTCTAAGTTTTTATCTTATCTTTCCTCACCCTATAATTTCTTCTATTAACTTTCCGGTATTTTTCGATGTTTGGTTAGTCCTTATTGAGTTTATGGCGATAACCAATGTCGACAAAAACTGGGTCGTTACAGTTGGTATCAGAGCATAAGGTTAAGCGATTTACCTTGGCTATGTGGCGTGACTCGGTAGAGATGGAGTTAGTAATACCCTAGATTGAGTTTGAGTGTGTGTGTGTGTGTATATATGAGCGCGTATTTGATATTTGATATAAAAATTGTTTTATATTGTAGAGATTTATTGATTGAGTTGTTTATGGGTTCTGGTCGATCAGTTTGATCCACTATATCGGTAGGGATTTATAAACACTCAAATACGATGAACCGACATTGCATGTTTTGAAAAGAAGGTAAATGGAATAATTATACCCAAAATTAGATTTAGATATAAAGGATTTATATTGAAATGATTATAATACATTGGATGTGTTGGTCACTATTATAATCGAATAAGATTACAAAATGTGAAATGGTTATGTAAATAGCCAACCAGAATTCGTATAAGTGAAATACGTGAAATCAGATGAATTAAATCAGAAATTAAAATCAAAATTGAAATTCCCAAATGTGGAGAAGTAATTGTAAACAGATTTGAATTGAATATAAGAGAATTTTAAAATCCTGGGAGATTTTAAATTGTTTTACAAGAATTTTGAATGTTATTTTGAATTGCTTTCAAAGTGGAAATGTTTAGAAATGGTTTTGGAAAAGTTATATAGTATTGAACTCACTTCGATTGCTGGAAAATAAATTCTGATAATGACAACTGCATCATCAGTGTTCCTTTTCGAGTTGCTGAGTGATAGATTACTACCAAGGATTTTGTTTTTGAATTGTTTTGAGAAAAACCAAAGTTGTTTAAAACTCCCAGAATTTGATTGTTTAATTTAATACAAATTAAATAGGAATTTGTGAAAGCAAATTGGAATTAAAAATAAAGCCAGTTAAGTGGTAACTAATTTGGAGTAGAATGATATCAAGTAAGTTGGATTGATAAGAATTTGGAATCAAGGATAATACTTGAATTTGAAATGAAGTTTGGCTCGGATAAAACTAAACGATTAAGTTGAAAACAGAATTTGGCTTAGTTAAAAGCGAATGGTTGTATTGAGATAAAAGTGATTGGAGTTTGACCAGAAGGACTTTGGTATATGCTAAATTGGTAGCAGGCGCAAAGGATATAAATATATGCCCGACAAAAAGGTACCAGTTTATATTTTATATTGATATGAGATTTATGAGCCGAATTGGCAAGCCGCTTGGCTATTTGATTTTCTTTTGGGTTGGAGATGGCCTAGAGAGGCGAGTTGTTGTTGTACCGATTGAGCCGTACAAATGAGGTATTGGCGAAATTTTTCAGAAATTTCGGGTGCTAGAAAATTTTTAGGATTTTTGAAAATATTCATTAATAGAATTAAATTAATAATTTAATTGAAATTAAATTAGTCAGGGGAAACTGAATTTGAGAAGTGAACAATATAGTCTAGCCAGTCGATAGGGTTTGTTTTCTACCTTAGCAATTTCGAGGACGAAATTATTTTAAGTGGGGAAGAATGTAACGACTCGTATTTTTACATGTAATAATTAATTTATTTAATTATTTAAAATAGTGATTTAGGGAATTAAATCGTTGTTTAATTAAATAAAGTGAATATTTAATTAAATTAAATAAAATAATAATATATTAAATTCAGAAATAATAAAAAATAGTGGAATTCACAATATTGTGTGAATTGGATTATTCAAAATATATAATTCCGTTTAAAGTTGAATTATATTCATGAATATATTATATAAACGAAGTTTGAACGTATAATTATATTATAATTAAAATCGAGCTCGAAATGGCGCGGTAGTTCGCTATTTGGCGATTTGAACTTCAACTGAATGTACAGGGTTCGTTTTAAATCGGATTTCTGTGAAACAAGAAACGTACGAAGCTGGTGAAGTATATTTTTCTAATGGAAGAGAAAAATCTGGATTTCGTCGTGTAGATTTTGATTTACGTCCAAATCATATTTTAGAAAAGTCGATATGGAATTCCATTATAATTTATAACGATTTATTTATATTTATAAAAGGAATTTCATAATAAATTGAATATCGATTTATAGCGGGATTTGAAATATCGAGTTAGAAATTCATATTGGAATGTTCTAGAGCTGTATGGTATTCCACTGTGAATATATACGATAATATTTATTTTTAAATATTTAATTTAATTGTTTTTAAAAGTATTTATATATTTAAAAGGGTTATTTAGAGCTTTAAAAATAGCCAGTTTTGCAAATTAACTCGGAATTCGACGAAACTAATTTTGTTGGATCTGCAATATTAAATTATTGCTAGGTTTCAGTTTTCGTGATTTTTGAAGTCAGGGCCGTACGTGATTTTAAGGTGAAAAAAGTCGATAAAATGACCTTTAAAAATACGCTGTGTGAGCAAATGAAGTCGGAATTCGACGAAATCAGGTTTGTTGGGACCGTAATGTCGAACTGTAGCTACATGACCATTTCCGTGATTTTTGAATATCGTGTGTGATCACACGGATTTTTAGAAGGATAAAACAAATAAAATAATAAAAGAAAAAAATATCTAAAAATGTCCTAAGCTAATTGTGATCAAAACAAGGGCCATGTTCCCTTTGATTTTAGCCGCTCCTTCAATGTTTATAAACGCGAGCAATAATTCCTCATTCACAAAGCAAACCGCAGAAGAAGAAAATCAAAAATCAAAACAAAGAAAAACCATAAAATCCCTATATACATATATATGAATTCCTGTGTACTTCCTCTTCACAAACATATACAAATTTCTGGGTTCGACGCCATTTTTGTTATTTGGGTTTTTGCGTCCTCGAGCTACGGTTGGAGTTCGATCACGATACAGTGGGTTTTGGCTCTAGTTGATAATAGATTTGGGTTTGTGGTTGGAGTGGGCTTTGTTTGTGAGATTTTGAGGGATTTCTGTGTGATTTTTGTTCGATGTCTGTACTACACATTGTGGAAAAGGGAGTCGACGGAAATTGTCAGGAACGTGCGAGGTCGATCTTAATGGGTGGAGGAGGAAGCGTAGGAGAAGAGGAGATCAATGATGATTTTAGTTTTGAAAATCATTGAAGGAATGAGGGTGCGATTTGGAGTGGAATCATCGGCCATGGTTTGGGAATATTGGAGGATATGGGGATGTTTAATTTGGGGAAGAAGGACCTTAGGGGGGTTTGGGCTGAAAGGTAGTGGGCTGGAATTTAAAGTGGTGAGGCCGACTAGATTTATTAATCTAAGTTTATTTTAAATTATATAAATGTATACGTGAACTTAGAAAATTAATTTCTTCGTCATATGTTAACGGAATTCGGGGAAACAATATCCGTTGGGACCGTATGGACGACGACTACCAAATGGGACTGACTGGGAGTGGATTGGAGCTCGTTTGAATTTATGGCAAAATAAATTGTTTGATTCAAATCAAACAAACAGTTAATCGTTCTTTAACGATGAACTGCTAATGTGAGTAAAACTCACCAACTCTGAACAGTTATATTTTTATAACGTATTTTTAGAACTGTTAATCAACTGTTGATTTCTGTATGTTAACTGTTTGGTTGAATTGCTTGTGTATCGGTTGAAATCATAGATAACGATATATATATAAAAATCGTTAATCAAATATTGATTCTGTTTAGTAGAATATTTCATATTGAAATGAAATCGATGTTAATTATATTGTTTAGCATCAGTTATGCGGGGGAACTGATTGGAGGGATCCAGCAGGATTTCCCAATATTTATAATACTGTTTGTTATCATATATTGTGTTATATGATATGGTGTATAATCTGTGATTTGATTATAATGACACTGGTCCTGTTATTTGGTACTATTGAATACCAAGAGAAATATTGGAATGAAAAAGGAGAATTTCAAACTGTGTATTGAAATAGAAGTGTAAAACGATTATTTACTTAGTAATTAAATAGAAGTATAAAGAAATATATTTAATCAAAAAGTAAATAGAATTTATAAAGGGATATTTATTTGTTAAATAAATAGAATTAATGAAGTAATATTTATTTAGGAAATAAATAGAGTTATAAAGGAAATATTTATTTAAATAGAAGTATAAAAAGGAAATTGATGAGATATAATAAGGGTTAATCAAATTAGTTAAGATAAGTTAGTTAATCAAATTAGTTAAGACAAGTTAGTTAATCGAATCAAGTTAAGTCGAGTTAACCGAATATGGTTGGTCTAGTCAAATTAATCGAAAGGAGTTAATAAAACATAGCTAATCAAAATGGAGTTAAACAAAAATTAGAAACTGACTAGAGAGTAATAAGTTGAATGGTTTGCTAAGTATCGATCAGATGTTGGTTTCGGCCTTCGGGGTTTGTATTTAGGTAGTTGTTCTCTTGTTAGTTTATAGTTAGAGTCTGATAGTTGTGGAAGGATAGTGATGCGCGAATAAGCTATGGAAATGTATTCCAATGTTAATAACGTATATTTTCTAAATATAAAAAATAAGGAAATATGAATATATATATATATATATATATATATATATATGGTTGATGATTGGATCGATAATTCCATTTGGAAATAAGATCGTTGTGTGTACACGGACATTTTTAATTTGATAGTTAAATCATAGACTATCAAAGTTTTGACCATTTTAACGTTGTTAATATGGAGAGACTGGTTGGATTATTATCCAAAGAACCACTCCGTATGGGCATAAACGTTGCGAATCATATATGCCAAAGATAATTGAAGACGGAGTAAAGTGCAAGGGCTATTGCATAAATCTTAGGTAAATATTACCTAAGATAGTTGTATTGAATAGTGCCTTTCATTTGTCCAGTCCCAGGATGACCTGTATAGAAGAATGTCTGACAAGGTATATTTAATAGATCGCGTAAGTTGATCTCTTCAAACGTATTTACGTTTGGTGGTAGAGGAATTCGTTTCTCTTAGTTGTATACCCGTGGTATTTTTGGGGAAATCAATTTGTGATTTGGCGGGTACAACGATGTGACATTCAAAGTGAATAATTGTGTGATCTGTCAGAGATAAGCGTGGCCTCTAGCCTCACAACCGGGAAATGACAAAAATCAAGCAGGCAGCA
Organism: Allium sativum; assembly: GCA_030737875.1. Taxonomy (NCBI): domain Eukaryota; kingdom Viridiplantae; phylum Streptophyta; class Magnoliopsida; order Asparagales; family Amaryllidaceae; genus Allium; species Allium sativum. The sequence continues at coordinate 590,340,373 of CM060920.1, forward strand.
TGGCTATGTAGGTCGCACCTCTTAGGGTGTATAATCACCTGATCTAGAGTTTCATTTACTTCTAAAAATCTATTGTCGATGCTGTCCCATTCGGGAAACGGTTGCTGATCCCAACCGTTGGTGATATACATTTGATACACTCAAGCAAAATGAGCGGTCATTCATGTGTGGCCGGGTTGCAAGATGTTCTTGTTGAACCCAGTGTATTCCTCTCTAGAGGTACTGTAATAACCCGGAAATCTGAGCAAATTTAAAAATTTTATTTTGGCAATTTTAGCGAATTTTGAATATTTAAAATGAATTATTTTAAATAATAACGACGAGAAATTTGTTTTGAATAGAAATAGAACGTATATATTTATTTGAATCATCGTTAGAATATAAATATTTTATTTTAATTATAAAAGGAATTGGAAATGGCGCGGTAGTTTGAAATTTCGATTTCAAAGTACAAATGACTGTACAGGATTCAAAATAAGTCGGATTTTAGCGAAACCAAAAATATTAGAATCTATTTGAGAATATCTTTCCAACGAATCTAAAAAATAGAAATTTCATAGCGGGGATAAAAATTTATGGCCAGTTGAAATTTCAGAATAGTTGCTATGGAATTTTGGCCCTTAAAAATGGAAATTTTGCAAACGACCTCGGTTTTTGACGAAACCACTTTTGTTGGATCCGGGATGTCAAATTATGGCTAGATTCCAAAATTCGTAATTTTCTGAATCAATATGCGAGTGTGGCAAAGGAAAACGCGTTTGACCAGTTTCAGTTGATTTTAATCGACTGGAAATTGGCCATTTTTCAAATGATCTCAGAATTTGACGAAATTAGTTTTGTTAGGACCGTGTCGTCAATACGAAGTTAGAAAATATTTTTCGGGAATTTTTAGAGTCAGTATGTGGCCCTGGTAAATTGGAATGTATGTTTAAAATTGAATATATAGATTTAAATTTTAAATTAAGCAGAAACTGATCGTAACAGCCAAATGGGTTAAAAAGCATATCCCATTGTGTTCGGAATGGGGGTAATTAGTTATGGACAGTCAGTGGGTTTCGTTTGGAGTTCGAAAATAAAAGTTTCTTTTTTGGATTTTAAAAGAAATAAATAAATAATATATATATATATATATATATATATATATATATATTTATAAAGAACACCCCTCCACTTTATCTCTCCCGTTCCCCCCGTTGACTTCACGTTTCAGAAAAGAAAATAAAAACCCTATCCTCCGGCTTGCGTTGCATTGTGTGATGGGACCTGGGTCTTATAATAGCTTCATTGTTCTTTATTTAGCATTGCGCTGTTGTTTTACGCACTGGCATTCTTGGGAGGAAACCTGTACCATGTTATACGGCATGGTCCCTTGATTTACCTAACTTTAAAATAAAGATTAATAACTATTTTAGTTCTCACACCAGTCACATGACTGACCTGGTGAAACACCCAACCTCCATTAAGGTCACTCACAAAGGGAATGCCTTAATTTTGGTGGAGGTTTATAAGTAAAAGCCACAGATAAACTCAAGACAGATATAAATACACATATTTTAAACAGTGGAAACCAAACAGACTTTTATTTCATCAATACGTGTTCAAAACAAAACATTCCATAATTGTCTCAAAATACATCCAACATTACATCCTCAGAACTGTCTTGATTATTAAAGAAGCATAAAACATAATTAAAGTGACAAAAATCCCCATAATGATATCCAAAGCCATAATCCGAGCAAAAGAGATCCCAATCATACATCTACGGTCTTGGAGCTTGTAAAGAACCTAACTGAGCTGAGCTGTTCCCTCCCTGTGGACCTGTGGGGGGAAACGAAAGGAAAGAAGACGAAAAGAAAATAGTGTCAGACATAAAGCCTGAGTAAATCTAGTAACTCTTCAGTATGTGAATAAGAAAAGGGCATGATTGATATACACAGAAAATAGGAAAGTGTCACAAGCTAAGGAAGTGTCGCTTAGAACCAAATATACTATTGCACCCACACTATATCTCTGCACCTACTTGAGCTTATTTTAACTAGCACCCCATGGTGAGGGTGAAGTGTTCCCCATTCTTATTAAAAGATCGAGTCCTACTCACGTTAACATGTTTCATACGGCCCCCAAGAATTGTAGATACCTATGCTGGTCCTACCATGGGGTGTATCAAGACCCATGGTGACGACTCCGACACAAATTCTAGAAGGCATAGGTTATACTACTGGTGTCCCCAGTGCCTTAGTTGTCTGCTCCGGAGTGTGTGCACGCCTGCACCCCGTTAGACCTGCACTGTGCACCCACCGCCGTCGTTTGACCGCTTACAATCATCCCAGTAATCGTGCCCCTCCCTGCCTAGTTTCAGGGTACCGTTGATACCTAACTTGGGTTACTGCTGAAACGGTTCTCTCGTTACCAGGATTTTCTAGTCAAACATGTTAAGTGGTTAAGTGTCTATATTTACCTAACCCCACCCATCAATTCTTATTAACATGTTGAATTTGGTTAAGTGTTATAGTTGACTTAACCCTACCATCTGTCCTTAGCCTCTTAGGAGCATCAGACCACTCACATTAGACAGGTATTGCTACGGTTACTGGATGTGCCGGTCGGTTCCGGGCAGGTTTACACCGTAGCTCAGTCTAACCTCGGGTCTTTATTAGGCTCAATGCTTAACCACCCACATTGGATAGGTATTTTTGTGACTACTGGACAGCCGGGCGGTTCCGGGCAGGTTTACATCACAACTCAATCCAACCACAGGTTAAGCATATCGTGTTTTCTAAATTTACATATTTTATTACTTCTCAATTATATATGTAAATGTCATATCTTTTATTCTTGGGTATATCAATTCATACCGCTAAAATGTCATTGTCATTGGCATGTGCCAAACATGCCAACATATTTTTTTTCATGTTTTACACCCAACATTATTACCCCCGTTTGTAACGTTCGCAACACTATAACAAATGTTGGGCTCGACACAATTCAGCCCAACTTTATAAACGTGAGAAAAGGGGAAAATCAATAACATGTAATATTTTACAACGTATAAGGGTGTATGGCGCATGAACTTGCAATTTAGCGATAATCATAAATGATGGGTCATGTGAACTTGCATTCAAATCAAAGTATAACTAAGTAAGTGACATATGAAATGGCATAGTTTAGGCTAATACAAACTTGTGTTTAAACATGTTGAACTTAGCATAATGTCAACCACAAAACTAGCATGTTGAATATTCACCAAAATGTACAATTTTTACATCTAACCATATAGCCTATTTCAACATGAACTTGCATAGTTTATGAAACCCACAAGATACTTAACATAGATCCAATTATACTTGCAAATAAACATGAACTTGCATAGTTTATGAAACCCAAACGATACTTAACATAGATCCAATTATACTTGCAAATAAACATAAAAATGACATCATAGGTTTTGGGTCATGTAGGCATAAAAGGTTTCAAATCTAGAACATGTTTACATAAATTCTAATTTAGACTAAGGGAATATATATAGTCCATGCCATCGACATATATATAAAGGGATCAATTTCTAGTTTTTGCCACAAACTTGCAAGTGCCATTGTTTTCATATACAATTGTTCAATAGGCTTGCATCAACCAATTTATGCCACAAACATCAATATACAAGTCATGATAGAACCATTACAATACACAGAATTTATACAATACAATAACACAATTCTATTTTCGTTTACATCAAATCACATCACAGTTTTTATTAATATTCTGAAAGGTCACTATACTTCCAACAAATGCAGAATCTTGAATTCTGGATTCTAAATTCTAAAATTGAGATGCGCTCCTTTTGGTAGACTAACGTTGCGTTGATTAATTTGATTAAACTTTAATCTTCTTCTTAATATGATTCGTCTCTTAGGCTTTTCACTCTTGACGGCTATGCTCAATTCCTCACTGGCGGCATGACGACTCCCATTCTATTTTTTTGTGTGAATTTTCAGTTGAGACTTAGGGTGTATTTATAGATTTTTAAATTGTTTTGAGCCGTCAGATGAAGACAGGAGGAATCTAGGCCATACAAAGTTCAAAGAGCCAATCAAGAGGTGACACGTCAGCCCTAGTGACACATAGAGCCATAGAAATTCGAGCCAGAGCCGGACCTTGCCAGCCAGGTCGACCAGGCAGGTCGACACTATGGTCGACCTTGGGGGGACCAGGTCGACCTGGGGTGACCAGGTCGACACCATGGTCGACCCTATGGTCGAACTGGTCTCTGGGCGGGAATTTTCCCGCCCAGCCCAGTTTGAACCTGAAATTCGAATTTTTGAAATTTAAACCGAGCTGTTTGAATTTAAATTTTATTCTGAAACTTCCGAAGGCCATAACTCCTTCATACCGCAAACTTGGACTTTATCTCAAGCAGAATTCCGAGACGAACGCAATGGCGTAACCCATTTCCCTTAATTCTTTCATTCAGAATTAATTATACTTTAATTTGTGAAGCTTATCGTTATAGAATTCACGGTGTGTTACACCTGGAGTTTATTATTTTAACCTAAACTCTGGGTGCCCTTATTTTGACACGGGCTGCTAGTAGTTTTGGTTTTGCAGATTTATATTCACAGGATCCTGATTTACAGCTGGAACGATACTCGGAAAGCTCTGTATCCGTGTATTACTTCTAGTTGTGTATTGTATTATTTTCCGCTGCTATGTAATGTATTGTAATCTCTGATATTTTATAATGTATATTATTTCTTAATACTCTGTATATTCTTGTATTCTGATGAATTTTTGTAATAAGCAATGAAATGTTCTTCTGTTTGCGTTCTGGTTTGTCGTATTCTCAGAACAATCAGGGGTTTCAAACGGTCTTGGTCGGATCGATTCAGATCGAGCGAAATTCCTTTTCGTCACATGTACACTAGCAAAAGGTGGTTCCATACCTTGTCATAGTTAGAAATCCATTACCCAATACGTGCTTGCGGTTTTGATTGTATACTATATATGTAGAACGTGAGATGAAAGTGTTTCGGCTAGATGATTATGATATTGTGGTTGATAGACGTTATTATAATATCAAAAGGTTTTTGATATAAAGATAATTTGGATTCTCATAAGGGAAAAACATGTTCCGTTATACGACGTGGTCTTATGAGATATCGTTTACTTGTTCAAACTGTTTTAAACTGTTTTACTCACACCGGTCCCATGACTGACCCAGAGTTTATTTTGTTTTGTTTTCTCTAAACTCTTAGGTGCCCAATTTTGTACTGGCAGTCAAGTGGTCGGGATTTACAAATACTTGGAGAGCTTGGAGCAGGAGGCTTCAGGATTGTATAGCTATAGTTATTTCCGCTGTGTTGTAAGTGTTGTACTCTGATAATGTTACTGTATACATATACTGATTTTATTTCAAGGATATGTTATCTATTATATGTTGTTTGTTCTGCTGTGAAATTTGTGTTACTCTGATGTTGTATCTTCTTCTTCTTCTTCTTCTTCTATTCTAAGTTTCTATCTTATCTTTCCTCACCCTCTAATTTCTTCTATTAACTTTCCGGTATTTTTCGATGTTCGGCTAGTCATCATTGAGTTTATGGCGATAACCAAAGTCGACAAAAACCGGGTCGTTACAAAAACACAGTTCGTGATAAACCCAAAACTCATTCCATTAATTATGGAAACTTCATGGAAAATAGATCAATATATATAATCAATATAAATTTCTGTATCCAACCAATAATATAAATGGAAAAACGACAAAGCCTTTTAACTCCATATATAGTAACAGTCTTCCTCCACAGAAGCTCACTTCGATTTTTACCAAATCAAATTCCATTCCATTCCAGTTTGTTTTATTAAAATGGAAAACTTTACTTTGGAAAATTTCTTTTAAATGTTATTAAAGGATTTATAAATTCGAAATCACATTTCACTGTTAATCGGGTTAAAGAACGAATGTCGTTAAAAACACAGTTCATAATAAACCCAATTCACGTTCTATTTTATTCCAATTGCTAAAAATAATTGGAAACTCTAATAATATAAATAAAAAGATGTATTCTTATCACAGGGGTTTAAGAACGATGTTATTTAAGACATCATTCATGATAAACCTAAAATCGAATTCGATATTAAATATAAGGCACTATACAGAAATTATATCGGCTTATATTCAATATCAAATTCTGAAATCAACAAATATCGTATTGGGAATAACGATTTATATATCTTCCAAATTCCTCCACAATATCCATATAATCATGAAATCCAATATTGAAATATTCCAAAGATTATTTCCATTGAAATCCATTCCAATTCATATATTGGAAAATTTTGTTCATTTTAAAACCATATACAAATCCTATTTATTTATTTTAAAAGTTTGGATTATCTTTCTAGTTAATAACTAGTTCAATTTGATAAAAATATATTTTTATCTTTACAAACGTGTAATTTTTCATCCAAATTCTTTCCAAATCATTTATTATGATTTTACACAAATTATTGATATTTTTGATAATTTTATCAAGGCTCGTTCAGTCGTTTTCCAATAACGGCCATCGAACTGCATCCATAGAGAACTTTTCCAAATTTGATTTGGACACAATTCCAATTCCAACCGTTACATTTCAAATTTCTTATACTTATTGGAAAGCTCTTTCCAATACGAACCCAATGATTCTCGTTTTAGAAGAATCCGACGGACGGATCTTCCGTAACGTCAATTCGAAATCAATGGTCGAAATTCACAAACGGTCGCGGCGCGGTGCATTCTATTCAGTCCATTAAATATATATAATATATATTGTATATATTTCATTGACTTCCATTTAAAACATATTTTATAAATCTTTTTAAATTCGTTTTAAAAACAATTTCAACTATTTTTCAGTTTTAAACCAAAACTGAATATTCCATATCATTAATATATAAATGATAATATTTTCAAAACATTAGATTTTGAAATCACTTCTCTTTTGATGTTCATTATAAAAATGAATAAAATCGATATAAATATCGTTCGCGTTAAGCATAACGTAATCAACATGGCTTCACACATTTCAATAATTTTCGTGTCCATCCAAAATCGCACATCAAATTCACATTTTAATCCTTTATTGATTATTATTTTAAAATAATCGTTATTCCTGAATTGGAATCAGACACAGTCAATCACCGTATAATGTTATTTATATGGATTTCATACAACACATGTACATAACAATAATGATACACAATCAACCATCATCCAGAGTGCAATTTACAACTGTATAAGCGTTAAAAATAAATAATTAACGCTCATCACAGCCTATCAACCCATCGATTGACATACAACTAAATATTGGGATTAGTGTATGTCCAATATCATCCCAATACCCTTGTGGGGTTTTCAAACAACAAATACTGAATATTTTATGTGTTGTTGGGCGATGCGTAAAATTTATCGTCCCAATCAATATCAGTTAAATGGGTGTACATAAACGAACAGTCCGATTTGTAAATGAATATTCATTTTCATTTCAAGAGAATTTTATGCCGTTCATGTATACGTTAGAAATTATATTTTTAACAATAAAATATTTATTTCAACACATGAATATTTTATATAGTTCATTTATACAATAAAAATGATATTTTTATTGTTCAAACATTTTATTTAACACATGAATATTTTATATTCCATTTCACATCACAATCACAACAAAATACAGTCCAAATAAACGACCATGGTTTGTACAATAAATGGTGCCGGGGGCTACTAAGCCCCGTCTGCATCCTAGTATATAGTTAACTATAAAATAATTAGAGTGAGAAGGAGTTCTCACAGTCGGTTTCTACTCCGCCAGTTTTATTTCTACATTTCTGTTCTGTTTGGATTTGAAATTGCTCGGTATTCAAACGTGCTCCGTTTCTATCCCAGTCAGTTCCATTGCGTAGTGCTCGTCAATGCGAGTCCAACGCATTTCGTTTCATCAAATTATGACCTCATTTGAAGAAGATACAATGTTTTATACATAATAACACAATTAATTAATAATTAAATAAATAATTAGGGAATTAACCTTCCTCTTCCTCGTTTAACATGGCTGAACCGTAACCCATCAGCTTGTCTTCAAGGGTTCCACTGCGCCGCCTAGTCGAACCACCAGCACTTGATCGGAGGTCACCCTCCGATGCCCTACTCCACACTCACCAACCACTAGGCATAGCCCCCGGCTCGGTGGTCCCCACCGATCAGAAAACGGGTTCGAACCCGGTTGATTTGAGCCCAAATTTTGAGGGCAATACAACACTAGAACCGATCTAAACCATATCAATGGATAGATCTCAAAAGGATCTTTCATTTTCGTCTTGAATTGGGAGGTTAATTCGAATCTGATTTAAAGATTTTAAAGGAAGAATTTCGAACGTTTTCAGCCTTTGATAAAGTGGCGGCGGCTGTTTTAGTTACGGGTAGGGTTTTGTAATATAGGGGTATTTATATTTTTTAATTTTATTATTATAATCTTGTTTAATTCCAAAATACTAGCTTTTAAATCTTAGCTCCAATTCAAACCCAACGACTGTCTCCCCTAACCAAATACACCCATTCCGGATACAAAGGGATATGACTCAAAAGACAATTCAACTGTTTTGATCCGTTTTCATCAAAATTAAAATATAAATAATTCAATGTTACATTTGAACATACATTTTAATTTATCGGGGCCACCTACTGACTCCATAAATTTCCGAAAGACAAATCTAGCTATGTTTTGACGATACGGTCCTAACAAAACTAATTTCCTCGAATTTGGAGACCATTTGAAAAATGATCTTTTTCTGGTCGATCCAATTCAAGTTGAAACTGTCGAAACACATTTAAATTCACCACGCTCACATATTAATTCCAAAAATTATGAAAATTGGAATCTAGCAATAATTTGACATTCCGGATCCAACAAAAATGGTTTCGTCGAAAAAGGAGGTCGTTTGCAAAATGGCTATTTTTAAGGGCTATATATTATATTAAAATATATATAAACTCCACAGCGATTAATCTAAATTTTAAACTGGACATAACTCATAATTTATAATGTTAAATCTCAGTTTCTTACATTTGTTAGAAAGATATTACTAAACAGATTCAAATATTTTTGGTTCTACTAAAATTTGATTTTTTTTTTGAATTTTGTACATTTATTTGAAATTTAAAATCGAATTTTCAAACTACCGCACCATTTAAAGATCATTTTATAATTAAAATAAATTAATTCATTCTAGCTTCGATTAAAATAAACTTTAAATCGTTATTATTTAAAATAAATTATTTAAATACTCAAAATCCATTAAAATTGCTAAAGTAAAAAAATTAAATTGGTTCTAAAAATCTGGGTTGTTACAACCTCCCTGTAACATCCTACAAATTTAGATCGTTTAATTATTGAATTAATTGAATTTAACCCTCGAATTTAAAATGGTTTGAAAATAAATTTTAGGATATTATTAATAAATGATTTCAAATTTATTTCTAATAAACAGAAATTTTTGATTAGATTAATGATGATTTATTACAATGGAAACAACTATTAAATTTTGTGGAATTATTAACTTTGAAGTATTATTTATAAAAGTAAAGATAGTTGTCAAACGTGAAATAATAACCGTAATAATATTGAAATGGTTGGCGTTATAATTTAAATTCAAACTTTAATTTCGTGCATGAAAATACATATGTTTGTTTAATTTAAGTAAATTTAAATTAAAAATTAATAATGGAAGTTTCAACGATTTTAATAATGTACCATTTAAATGGTGCAGTTACTCGAAATATTACGTAAAATTTTGCAGTCAAATTTAATTATGAATATTTGATATTAGGAATAAGTGTAATGTAATATAGCAATGAAGGAAATTTCATAATAATGTACAAAAGTTCGTTTTGTTTGTAATACAGAGAAAATTTTAAATAAGTTAGACCGTTACTAATAAATTGAATATAATATAGCAATGAAGGAATTTTCATAGTAATGTACAAAAGTTCGTTTCGTTTGTAATATAGAGAAAATTTTAAATAAATTAGACAGTTAACAATAAATTGAATTTAATATAGCAATTGAAACGGTAAACATTAGGATTTGGAAACGTGGGACCTCGTTTAAATATATATTTCAAGTCTACCGTTTCTTCAAAATTTGTGTTATTCCTTCAAAAATTTTGTTGTTCCTTCTTGTGAATCTAGCTACGTTCGGTCATTTTAAACAAACAAATAAAACAAAATTGCATCATTTTGGTTTATCGACCCTTTTAACCGCTTCTCTCTCCCCTTCTTTATTTAACTCTTGCCATTCTTCTCCTCATATCTGCTCACGCATCGCTCCTCCCTTCTTTATATTCAACGCAAACCATTCCTCTTAAAAAAATATAATATATAATATAAAAAAGGGAAAAGAAAAAAAATTAAATGTTTGAATTGGTAAATCACTATCCGATTCTCTTAGTATTTGGGGAGATACATTCAAATGGCTACACACGTTATCCGTTCAAGATTCCATTCAAACTGCCCTTCTTTTCATGTATAAAGACTCAGAACCTATTTACTTCTTTCCCCAAAAATCTCATTCTTTTCCAAATCAAGGAAAATGGAAACCGACATCAATTCCTACCCAAACCTAATAATGGCTGCCATAAAGAAAAAACCATTTCCTCAAATATAATTCGAACCGTCCCCTTCCACCGCAAATTGCCTCCTCCGCTAGCAAGCATCCATCGGTCCTTCACGTCATTGTTTGTACTTCTTAAATATGTCCTCCCCGGCGTCGAACTGCTGCGCCTCATAATCTCGTGCAACCACCTAAACCAAAGCCGTTGCGGCCTGGCTCAAGACCGCCTTCTGTCCGTTATCTGCTATGTTGTCTGTTGTTGTAGGTGAGTATTTTTCTCACGATCAATTATTGTTTCAAGTAGTTTAATTTCATTTGAAACTAGATTATAGTAGTAGGAATTTTATCGATTAATCTTAAATTACAAAAATCTTGTTTTTATTTAGGATGGTTACATGGTTTATGTGTTGACTGCGATCCATTTGTGCAATTTTGTGGTTATGCTTTGAACTGATATATATGTATTTGGAAACTTGTCTAGTTGTATTTATGTTTGGCCACTTATTTGTGTATGTTGGGGTTCGTAATCCATGGGCACATTCATGTTTTATTATCAATAAATGAATATATCATGTAAATGTTACCTGTAAGTTAGATCTGAAATTCTCTAATGCATGCAAACCTTTGGGTCACTATATATATATATATATGTATGTATATATGTATATATATATATATATATATATGCTTTAGTCTTTTACCATTATCTCGAGAACCTGTGTAGATCACAAGTGTGTTCATTATGTCATTGAAAGGGAATTGAATGAAAAAGCTGTTCATATAGTATATAAGTATCGGAATGTCTTAATGAATTTGAAAAGAAGGCATAAGCCTCCTCTATTTCCACGCCCTGTAATTTGAAATGTACTCCCATTTAATCAACTTTCACTTTATTTAGAAACATGGTTGCCATTTAAGGTTACCTTATGTCTAATATTGTACTGCTTCAATTTAAATATTGTTGCATTTTTATGCACGAACCTACTAAGCCGCTCATTATATACTACTAATAATCGTGCCCCTTTGAGACTTTATAGTGCCACCTGTGAAGCACAACCAATGTAGGCACCCTTGATTATGTCTGGTTCAATTGCAATGGAAATTACATATACGAATTTTGGTTTAGCACTTGCGTTCAGGGTCTATGCGGTGTAAGGTTGTTTTATGTGGATTTTATACAATGTTGCATTCAAAATAGAAGGCTGAGTTTTTTTTTAAAAAAAGAAGAAAAAAAGGAAGCAGTGTGTTTACCTGGGATTTATAGTTACGAGTGTACTTGGAAAATTTTGTTTTGCGTGTATAAAAATGGCTCGTGTATACAGTTAGAAGTATTCAGTGTGTAATGAAAATGCTTGTGTAATTATGAGGTTGCACACTGTATTTTCTATATATTTAGATGTGAAATTTCCTGTATGTTCACACTTCGAAACTCATCCTTGTGACGATCCCAAAATCCAAGGGGCGGTATTAAGGATAATCATTGGAATATAACACATTAATCATCATAGCAGAGAACAGATAATAGCAAAAACAATAAATAAAATAATTTTACATGGATATGACAGCGGAATCACAGCATGTAATAATATCATAATAGCATAGCGTAGGATATAACTTAGTAAATAAAAGGGAAAGTGATCAGTCATCATCGCCAGAGGCGGAATACATACATGCAGTGAGACATAATAAGGGTATCAGTCTACATCGCCGAAGGCGGAACATATACATACAATAAGAAGTACGGAAAGTAAATCAGTCTGCATCGCCAGTGGCGGAATCATAATATAAGTACAGTAATGGCGGAAAATGTCAAAGTCATCTCTGTGAAGTTAGCCTCGCCATGAGCCAAAAATGCACTCTATGCAACAGTGCAGAGCCAAAAACAACCTGTCACCTATGAACTAGGCTGCCCGTGTGAAAATAAGGGCACCCGCGTTTGCAAAGTGAAACAAACAACGAGTCAGTCATGGGGACTGTTATGAGGAATCTATTTAATAGTTTAACAACAGTAATAAGCAAATCATAGGACCACGCCACTTTCGCGGAACGGGTTTACTCCAGTGATTGCTAGTGCATTTAAAATAAAGTAAATTCTTTTAAAACAACGCAATGCTTTTAAAAAGAATGAAGCCATTATAAGACTCAAGTACCATCATACAATGCAACGCAAGCCGGAGGATAGAGTTTTACCTTATAATAGCCAAATATGCTTGATACGTATAAAGCAAAATCATTTGATATTATTACTAGTGCATATATGTTTCAAAAGCGAATAGCATCATAAATATCAATCATAGGCGACATGAGCGTCCCATGCCACTATATCGCCATATATAAGTTACAATCGAATTCGTTATCTCGTATTGGAAATTGGATTTCTGTCATGAGTCGAGGCAAGGGGCAAGCTCCTCTCCGCTTCGAGACATTCTTGCAAATGCCTCAGGAATACGCACTCTGGGCAACCCTGGATTCGGCTGGGCCGGTCCTCTCTTACGTTTGAGGATTGGCAATTTCTGAACACCCGTTTCCCGGTCCTTACAGACCTATAATCGAGGCGCCTCGCATTCCAACAACCACAAAGGTGAAAAGTAGATACAAATGTCAGGGCTGGTAAGTCACTGACACCACCATAGCTTGAAAGAAACGTCGTGCTCTCCCAGCGGTCCGTATCCCGTTTTTAACTCATACCGGGGTGTGAGGCTCGCGAATCTACGAAATACACAAAGCCAGGCCATGCAGACCTTGCTTTGATCATCACCCACAAGACTTTGCTTTGCAACAGAAGCCTTGATCACAGCATCTTGGTGTGCCACATAGGCAGTCCACTCCATACGATTAATTTCTATCGATATATAACCTCTGAGCTCGTATGTCTCCGAGAAGGGCGTTAAGCAAAAGAATAATTTCCCCGCCGCCAAACAGATATATATTTAACAGAGATCAATCAGCATAGAACAAAATCCAATGTCAGACACAGTCCATTTACAAGTCCGTTCTGGGTCTGAACGAAACCGGAGGCGTCAAATTCCTTGTATATCCGTCCAATCAACACATACGTTTAGACGGCTACTACTTCCGTCCCTTTCCGGTAGCTACTCCGGTCAGGAACCTCAGTAGCGCCCATCCAACCGATACGAAGATCGTCGGTCTTGAATCGTCTTTGCATTTTCCAATTCGAATCGCTCGATAAATTATTTGAAATGAGGGTTAGCTCGGCCTTTTCAAATAATTCACGTCATTAGAATTTAAATCGATTCTTTCCATGGTTATATTATTCGACATCCATCTTTCAGTTATTTAGTGTTATTTTCGTGTTAAGCACATACTACCATCAAATATCAAACAATTCAAGCCTAATTGGTTTATTTGCAATCTATGTTGCCTATAATATTTTATAACGATTTTTCGCCATTTTTATTTATTTAAAAATGGCCATATTTAATTAAATGACGTTTCAGGTCGTGCCGTGGCACTGTTTTTCCCTTAATTTGTTTTACACATATCGGAAAATCTAACCATTGGATTTCTATAAAGTCTATATCAGTGGGAAGATACTCCCAAAGCGAACCCAACGGTTCCAGTTTCATGAAAATCCGACGGTCGAATCTCCCACACTAGTCGTTCGAAATTACGGTTTCAAAATTCGAACTGCAGCGTCGTTATTCGATTTAATTTAATTATATTTATATTTATATATAAATATAAACGGTTCTGGCGCTGTTTTTCTTCAGATTTGAATTAAACATTTCGGACAATCCAACCGTTGGATTTTTACAAGGTTGGTGCCGTTGGAAAGATATTTCCAAGGCGAACCCAGCGGTTGCGGTTTCGGGAAAATCCGATGGTCGGATTTCTCGTACTAATCATTTCAAATTACGATTCCGAAACACGAACTGCACGGCCTCTATTCCTTTTAATTATATATATATATATATATAGTTCATTCTATAATTTCAACTATAGTTCATTCTATATTTTCAACTTCGTTTTCACTTCAAATTTTTCACTAACGCCTTAATATTTCGAAAAATTTCGCCATAACCTCCTTTGTACGGGGAGGGGTTTGGAAATTTATTGGGCCGTGTTAGGTACCCAATAAATCCTAAAAAGCATTCACATATTTATAGTGATATATTCTGGTGTTTACGGGGGAGCATGTATAGATTATCACTCCAGAGAATAAATTCTCGTCACCCCGTTTCCGTGTGGAAATAAATAGTCCATGTGCCGTATCTAATAACTGGAGTGACGTGATTATTGTCAACTCCAGACCCGTGTGGGGTTTTTATTAATCTGGCAATTTATCGTCATAATTTATATAATCCATATCAGTCATCAGTTCAACCTGTAGTATATAGTCATCGCCATACAAGCCTCTTGCTTGTATGGTAAATCTTCCACCTCGTCACAAAAGTTCCAATTGCTTATGTGGAATATGATGAAGTATGCCTATAGTCAAGAAGTGTGCCATGTAGTGTAGTTCAAAATTAATTGTTACTATCCTATGGCAATGTTTATTATTTCACACAGAACAACCAGCACTCCGCATCCAATGGCATTCACAGGAGTTGATATATAAATAAAATTGCGCAGCCAACTCATCAAGGTTTACCTATTTGTCGGGCACGCAAATAATTTCTTTACTCTACATCTAATCCATTTTTCCTGTTCAACACATGTATATATATGTAGAACAAAGCTAATAATAATATTTCTAGCAAACTATTATTTATTTCAACACGTGTGTATTTTTATCTAAGCATATACATGATAAAAGAAATATTTTTATCTTCAAAAATATTTATTCAACAAGTGAATGATTTTAACACTTCATATTCACAATAAAGGTGTAGTTTTTATTGTCGATTCATTTTATTTTAAAATACGATAACATTCAACACATGAATTTCAAATCGACGAACGAATTGCAACTCAACACATGAATATTCTATATAGTTTGTATATATATATAAATGTGATTTTTAATGCTAAAGCTATTTGTTCAAATTCAAATAATATTCAACACATGAATTTCAACTCAACGAATGAATTGCAACTCAACACATGAATATTCGCTATAGTTTATATATATATAAAAATGTGATTTTTATCGCTAAAGCAATTTGTTTAAATTCAAATAATATTCAACACATGAATTTCAACTCAACGAATGAATTGCAACACAACACATGAATATTCGCTATAGTTTATATATATATATAAAAATGTGATTTTTATCGCTAAAGCTATTTGTTTAAATTCAAATAATATTCAACACATGAATTTCAACTCAACGAATGATTTGCAACTCAACACATGAATATTCTATATAGTTCGTATATATATAAAAATGTGATTTTTATCGCTAAAGCTATTTGTTTAAATTCAAATAATATTCAACACATGATTTTTTCAGAAAATTTCGGCAGCATAACGGCAGGGTAGTTAAAACCGGGACCGTCCCTAGTACGGCTCCTCGCTCTACCTTAAAACCTTGCAGTTTTTGACAATGGGGATCATGCATCTAGTTCGCACGCAGGCGACATGTTTTATTTTCAATTCCACAATCCTATTCTAATTTGTTTCAACCACAAGAGGGTATTTTTCAACCACAAAGGTATTTTTCAACCATAATATATCCACAAACAATTATTTCCAACCATTCGTCATACCATATAATATCACGTCAATCACAAGCAATAAATATCGTCCATGGTCTGTGGACGAGGGGAGTATATATATATATAATATAATAATTCACTTGCATTTCATCACAATTTAAAGCATATATGTTTCATTCAACGCTTGTATAATTTATACATCGCTAATATAACTTATACAACACATGTACATGAGGTATACAATGCGTATATAATTTACACTTCGCTTATATAATTTATACAACGCGATTTCATTCACACAATTAGTTTAGATTCCTCACATTGGTTATTGCAGTGCTAAAAATCGTAGGAAGATCAGAAAAATCCGCGGCTTCTTCTAGGATGTAGAGAGCCTCCTTGCGGTCACGGTGTCTCCTGTTTCATCGAATTTCGTTAAAGAACGAAAAAGATATTATTTTTCAAAGTTTTGCAACGGTTTATAGTGTAAGAACAGTAAAACATTAAACAACCCGTATACCTTCAAGAGGAGTTCGAAACTAGGGTTGCTGATAATCTTTGATTCGTGGCACGGGGACACGATCAGGTTGCGCTACGGTGGAGAGCGCAGAGAGGCGCGCCTGCGCCAGGTGGTTTCGCTCTGATCGGTGCAGCGACGAGGGTGGATTCTGGTGAAATGTGCGGCGACTTCGAGCCCTTCGATCTCGTCGGATAGTCAATGATGGAAGGCGAGGTGGGTATCGATTTAGAGAGGGGAAGGAGAGCTTTCGAGATCAGGTGGTGGCGCGGCCTATAGATCGTCGGAGCGAAGGGAAAGTGGTCGGGAAGGGTGGAGCAATGTGCGCCGTCGAAGCAGAAAGAAGAAAGGGTTTCTAGAGTTTTTGTTTATTTTAAATAATGAAATAGAAAAATGTGATTGGTCAAGGTTTTAATTAACTTTTTAAATAGTGTTTTTACAACCGAACTCCTTTTCCAACCCAACGACTGTCGCCCTAGCTAAATACCCCCATTCCGGACACAATGGGATATGTTTCGTTGGCCAATTCGAATGTTACAGTCAGTTATTTTTCAAATTAAAATATAAAACATTTAATATTTAATTTAAACGTACATTTCAATTTTCCAGGGCCACAAACTGAATCGGAAAATTCCAGAAAAATAAATCTAGCTTTGTTTTGACGATTCGGTTCTAACAAAACCAGTTTCGTCGAATTCTGAGCTCGTTTGAAAAACGGACATTTTTAGGTCGACCCATTTTAACAGAAATTGACCAATCACATTTTCTTTTGCCCCGCTCACATACTAGCTTCAAAAATTATGAAATTTGAAACTTAGCAATAATTTGACATCCCGGACCCAACAAAAGTGGTTTCGTCGAATTCCGAGGTCGTATGCAAAATATCAATTTTCAAGGGCTATATATGCTATATAGCGACCTTTCTAAAAATTCATTTGGCCATAACTTTTGATTCCCGCTATGAAACTTCGATTTTTCGGATTCGCTAGAAAGATATTCATAAACAGATTTCAATATTTTTAGTTTCGTTAAAATCCGTTATATTTTCCACCCGGTACAGTCAAACAAAGTTTGTATTCAAAATTTCAAACTGCAATACTATACCCAATTCTATATTTTATTGAAATAGGCTATTTCAATTATTCAAATTCTTTGGTAAAAACCCAATTTAAAAATTTTAAATTGGTTCACATTTTCCGGGTTATTACAATCCTGAACGCCTTACTTGGACCTAAACGAACTACTTATATCCAGGATCTTGTAACTTCAAGACTAGACCGGATTTTATTATTATATTCAGTTTCTACTGAAATTATCTTACTTTAATAAGTAATCCTAATCCGAGCGTTTATTGTGAGTTTTTTTTTTTTTTTATTTTGCAATACGCTCGGGTCAGATATGAGTATTCCAGGTTTAAGAATATTCAACTTGCAAACTGGAGAGGAACGTGAAGACGCATACGCGCGCGCAAGACGACAAAACCATAACTTTATTTAAAATTCATGTATATTTTTATATTTTTCCGCTGTATGGAACATTTTGCATAAACTTTGATATTTGTTATAAAAATGTTTTTCCGTTGTTAAATATTATATAAAAATATGTTTGTGATTCTGTTTGATGTTCTGTTAAACCCTGTAAGCTAATAACGAACTGTCATTTTGAACATTCTAAGTTGGTTTAATTATCGATTTGGAGCGGTCAAAAATGGCATGGTGTTACACTCCCCCACTTAAAATATTTTTGTCCTCGAAAAGGAATGGAGCAGAAAGTTGTTTAAGTAACCAAGTCAACTTTCATTCTAGCTTTCATTCTTCAACTTTTCAGTTTTTATTCTAATTTTTCAAAAATTTGGCTAACACCCTAAATTTTCGAAAAATTTCGCCATAAGCTCCTTTATACGGGTTGATATTTAAAACCACAACTAGCCTCACAGGGGCCTCATCAATCAAAAATTAAATAAAAAGCCAAGCGGCTAGCAAATCGGCTCTTAAAATCATCAAACCCAAGAAATACAGTAAATATGTACATATTTCTCGGGCATACAATTTTATTCCTCTTCTTAGCTTCCATGCTATGACCTGTTCATTATATATACGTGTATATACATGCAATTTCAATCAATTTTCAGTTCAGTTCAGTTCAATAGCGATTCGATTTGGCTAAATTTACCTTATATTCTCTTATTGGTTTAAATGATTATCATTCCAATATTTTTAATTGTTATACTAATAATCAAACAACACAACCAGAAATCAACTGGTTAATTAAATTTTGAAATATATAATTTTTATAGACCCAAAAATCATATTTTTAGTGCCAAATCACAAACAATAAACTGTATCTAAGGTTTGGTTCTCACACCAGTCGATTGGAGATATATATAAATTTGACCTTCGAAACTCGAGCACAGATGCTGATGATGTAGTCACATCATCAGAATCATCCCCGGGCAACTAGAGTGTGATTCTATATCTATCTAGTATATGAGGCTTCGAATATACATCTTGTCAGGCATATACTCAAAATCTCCCTATACTATATTGTCCAAATTTAATTTAAAATAAAATATTCAAATACGAATAATTGATATAAAAATTTAAAACAAAATTTGATCTTTAAAAATAACACTCTTTACACTCGTTCTAGGATACTACCGATCCTATCTCTAACGAGTCATTCTAATTGGTTATTACTAATCCAATCTCTGATGAATTTTTTCGTATGGTTCTAATGTGTCTTGTTCTCAAGCTCTGTGAACCAAGGCTTTGATACCAACTGAAGTGACCTGAACTTCCCGACCGACCTAAACCGAATAAAAAGGCGGACTGCTTTGAGAACAAGACTAATTAGAACACAAACAGAAGAACGTTTCATTGCTGTTACAACAGTATACATCAGAGTACGAGAATATAACAAAGCAAGAATAAATAATATACATTTGATAAATATTAGAGATCTAAATTATAATGCAATGGAAAAATATTACATAACACAATTGGAAGAAATACACGGATACAAACTTTTTGAATATAGCTTCAGTCGTAAATCCAAGATCGTATGGAAATAATATCTGCAAAACCAAAACTATTATATGCCCATGTGGAAAATAGGGGCACCCAAAGTTTAGGTTAAAACAATAAACTCCAAGTCAGTCATGGGACTGGTGTGAGAACTAAGACAGTTATTTAAAACTTTACTTTAGAAATAAAGTAAATCAAGGGACCACGCCGTATAACACGGAATGAGTTTTCTCCCAAGAATACCAGTGCATAAAACCAACAGCGCAATGCTTTTTGAAAAAAAGAAGCTATTATAAGACTCAGGTCCCATCACACATTGCAACGCAAGCCGAAGGATAGAGTTTTCTCTTATAACAGCCAAACATGATTGGTATGTTTAAAACAAATCATTTTGATATTACTATAAGTGTATAGTGTCAAAAACAACTTCAAATATAAATGTATCAATCGTAGACGGCATGGGTACCATATATCATGTTGCCATACTAATTCTACATTTAAAACTGCAAGATGTCGTATTGGAAGTTGGATTTCCATCAATAACTAAGGCAAGGGATCGTCCTTACCGAATTCGAGACAATCTAGCCTACCGTATCTCAAGATACAGCCGCAACTGCACCATGAATCTTCAGAGCCAGTCCTCTCTTACGTTTGAGGATCGGCAGTTCCTGAACAATACGTTTTCCCACCTTATGGGGTGTAATGGTCAGTATGTCGACCATATCATCCATCGGCCCAGTAGTGACCGATATATCCGAGGTACCTCGCTTTCCAACATCCACAGAAGTAAAAATGTCTAGGCTCCATACCATGACACCAATCCTAGCTGGAAAGAAACGCATGTCCTCCTACAGTCCTCTCCCATTTCTGGTTCATACCGGGGTGTTAGGCTCGCGAATTAACGCTATACACAAAGCTATGCTATTTAAAGCAGTGCTTTGATCATCAACCACAAGACTCTTCTTTTCAACAGAAGCTTTGATCATCTGCATCTCAACATGCCACACTGATAATTCATACCATGCGACTAATGTCTATCGATATATAACCTCTAAGCTCGTACTTCTCAGAGAAGGGTTTTAAGCAAGAGAATAGATTCTCTGCCGCCAAACAAATATATATTTGATATAAATCAATCAACACAGAACAAAATCCAATGTCAGACACACATCCATTTACTAGTCCGTTCTGGATCTGAACGAAATCGGAGGCACCATATTCCTCGTCCCATATGTCCAATACAGGGGAGAGGTCCTCGCATATCTGGTCGATCTCCAAGTACGTCTGGGCGATCAGCACTTATTACCTTGTCTTGGGTGTACAGCCCAATCAAGACATCAGTAATCATCCAAACGATGTGAAGATATCCGGTCTTCAACCAATGTCTCCATCGTCGACTTATCGTCGTATTAATTATTCAAAATGGGATAAACTTGATCTTTCTGAATAACTCGCATATTTCATAAAAAAGTGCTACACAAACAAAACATACGCCTCATTCAAATCCAGAATATTCTCTTATCTAAATATTCTTTTCACAATTTAAACAAAATTAAGGTTTTCCAAATTAGTCGGGATTAGCGAACCTTACTATAGTAATCATTTATTATATTTCCCAAACCCAAACTATTCATCCCATGGAGCAAAACTGGTAGTACTCTATATCTAACACCCATGGTGTTATCGGTAAAAATAATTACCATTTCCCGTTCAAATCTAATAAAAGATTTAACTATCGCTTGGAGCAAAACTGGTGATACTCCATTCTCGATCATTTCCCAAGTTTGATAATTTAAATTATCTCATTCACATTTCAATCTAATTAAAGATTCGCTAAAACTCAACTTAGTTTTAATCTTACCAAAAATCGATATTAATAATTATTTAACTTTGGGAAATCAAACATGCCTCATCAACAATATACATTGTACCATTGATTTCTGCAGATATATAACCTCTAAGCTCATACCTCTTAGAAAATGGTGTTAAGCAGGAGAATAAATTCTCCGCTACCAAACAGATATATACTTAATAGAGATCATCAAAACAGTTCGAAATACAATGTTAGACATGTAATCCTGTCTTTAAATGGGTTAAAGAACCCATATCATTTAAAACATAGTTCACGATAAATGTAATAACCCAGAAAATGTGAACCAGTTCAAAAATTTTAAATCAGGTTATTACCAAGAATTTGAATAGTTGAAATAGCCTATTTCCATAAAATATAGAATTGTGTATAATATGGCAGTTTGCAATTTTGAATACAAACTTTGTCTGACTGTACCGGGTGGAAAATATAACGGATTTTAACGAAACTGAAAATATTTAAATATGTTTATCAATAACTTTCTAACGAATCTGAGAAATCGAAGTTTCATAGCGGGAATCAAAAGTTATGGCCAAATGAATTTTCAGAAAGGTCGCTATATAGTGTATATAGCCCCTGAAAATTGAGATTTTGCATACGACCTCGGAATTCGACGAAACCACTTTTGTTGGGTCCGGGATGTCAAATTATTGCTAAGTTTCAAATTTCATAATTTTTGATGCTAGTATGTGAGTGGGGCAAAAGATAATGTGATTGGTCAAATTCTGTTAAAATGGGTCGACCTAAAAATGGCCGTTTTTCAAACGAGCTCAGAATTCGACGAAACTGGTTTTGTTAGGACCGTATCGTCAAAACAAAGCTAGATTTATTTTTCTGGAATTTTTCGATTCAGTTTGTGGCCCTGGCAAATCGAAATGTACGTTTAAATTAAATATCGAATGTTTTATATTTTAATTTGAAAAATAATTGACTGTAACAGTCGAAATGGCCAACGAAACATATCCCATTGTGTCCGGAATGGGGGTATTTAGCTAGGGGTGACAGTCGTTGGGTTAGATTTCGAGTTCGTCAGAGAAAGGGGGTATTTTAGGAATTAAATAAATTAAAAAATTAAAATAAAAGGAGCGGGCCAATCAGAATTCTTCTTCTTCATCGAAACTCCCAGGCGCGACGCGGAAAAAGCTCCAAACCTTCTCTCTTCAATTTCTCCACAACCACTCAACGAAATCAAGCAAACTCAGATCCATTTTGAAGAGCGTTCAAAGATCTTCAAATCCATAGCAACTTCAAGAATTATCGTTGCGTATTTAAGGAGATATCGCGCCAGGAAGGTCCGAACTTTGCGTCGCCGCCGTGGGTGCTGGAGGCCACCGAGTTGATCATCTCGGGTAGCTTTGGGAAGCTCTTTCCTTCCTCTTCGACCCAGCGCTGGCCGTTCGTCCTAAAACTTCGTGGTTTTGCCGAAAAGTTTAACCCTAGTTTTCGAAATCAAAAAGGATATACGGCTGAAACCATTTTCAACTGATTTTTACACTACAAAGCATTGCAAACTTGTAAAAATCGTATCTTTTTTGCTATGTTAACGAAATTTGATGAAACAGGAGACACTGTGACCGCAAGGAGGCTCTCTACATTCTAGAAGAAGCCGCGGATTTTTCTGACCTTCCTACGATTTTTAGCACTGCAATAACCAATGTGAGGAATCTAAACTAATTGTGTGAATGAAATCGTGTTGTATAAATTATATAAGCGAAGTGTAAATTATATACGCATTGTATACCTCATGTACATGTGTTGTATAAGTTATATTAGCGATGTATAAATTATACAAGCGTTGAATGAAACATATATGCTTTGAATTGTGATGAAATGCAAGTGAATTATTATATTATATATATATACTCCCCTCGTCCACAGACCATGGACGATATTTATTGCTTGTGATTGACGTGATATTATATAGTATGACGAATGGTTGGAAATAATTGTTTGTGGTTGATATTGTGGTTGAAAAATACCTTTGTGGTTGAAAAATACCCTCTTGTGGTTGAAACAAAATAGAATAGGATTGTGGAATTGAAAATAAAACATGCCGCCTGCGTGCGAACTAGATGCATGATCCCCATTGTCAAAAACCGCGAGGTTTTAAGGCAGTGCGAGGAGCCGTACTAGGGACGGTCCCGGTTTTAACTACCCTGCCGTTATGCTGCCGAAATTTTCTGAAATATTTATGTGTTAGAATAATTTTCATTCGTTGAAATAAATTATACAAACTATATAGAATATTCATGTGTTGAGTTGCAATTCATTCGTTGAGTTGAAATTCATGTGTTGAATATTTTTTGAATTTAAACAAATGGCTTTAGCGATAAAAATCACATTTTTATATATATACAAACGATATAGGATATTCATGTGTTGAATTGCAATTTGTTCGTCGAGTTGAAATTCATGTGTTGAATGTTATCGTATTTTAAAAATAAAATGAATAGACAAAAAAAACTATATTTTTATTGTGAATATGAAGAGTTAAAAAAATACACATGTATCGAATAAATATTTTTGATGATAAAAATATTCCTTTTATCATGTATACGCTTAGTTAAAAATACACATGTGTCGAATAAATATTTTTGATGATAAAAATATTCCTTTTATCATGTATACGCTTAGTTAAAAATACACATGCGTCGAATAAATATTTTTGATGATAAAAATATTCCTTTTATCATGTATACGCTTAGTTAAAAATACACACGTGTTGAAATAAATAATAGTTTGCTAGAAATATTATTATTAGCTTTGTTCTACATATATATACATGTGTTGAACAGGAAAAATGGTTTAGCTGTAGAGTAAAGAAATTATTTGCGTGCCCGACAAATAGGTAAACCTTGATGAGTTGGCTGCGCAATTTTATTTATATATCAACTCCTGTGAATGCCATTGGATGCGGAGTGCTGGTTATTCTGTGTGAAATAATAAATAACGCCATAGGATAGTAACAATTAATTTTGAACTACACTACATGGCATACTTCTTGACGATAGGCATACTTCATCATATTCCACATAAGCAATTGGAGCTTGTGTGACGAGGTGGAAGATTTACCATACAAGCAAGAGGCTTGTATGGCGATGACTATATACTACAGGTTGAACTGATGACTGATATGGACTATATAAATTATAACGATAAATTGCCAGATTAATAAAAAACCCACACGGGTCTGGAGTTGACAATAATCACGTCGCTCTAGTTATTAGATACGGCACATGGACTATTTATTTCCACACGGAAACGGGGTGACGGGAATTTATTCTCTGGAGTGATTATCAGTACATGCTCCCCCGTAAACACCAAAATATATCACTATAAATATGTGAATGCTTTTTAGGATTTTTTGGGTACTTAATACGGCCCAATAAATTTCCAAACCCCTCCCCGTACAAAGGAGGTTATGGCGAAATTTTTCGAAATATTAAGGCGTTAGTGAAATATTTGAAGTGAAAAAGAAGTTGAAAATATAGAATGAGCTATAGTTGAAATTATAGAATGAACTATATTTGTATATATAAATATAAATATAATAGAGGCAGTGCAGTTCGTGTTTCGGAATCGTAATTTGAAACGATTAGTGCGAGAAATCCGACCATCGGATTTTCCCGAAACCGCAACCGCTGGGTTCGCCTTGGAAATATCTTTCCAACGGCACCAACCTTGTAAAAATCCAACGGTTGGATTGTCCGGAATGTTTAATTCAAATCTGAAGAAAAACAGCGCCATAATCGTTTATATTTATATATAAATATAAATATAATTAAATTTAATCGAATAACGACGCTGCAGTTCGAATTGTGAAACGGTAACTTCAAACGACTAGTGTGGGAGATCCAACCGTCGGATTCTCACGAAACTGGAACCATTGGGTTCGCCTTGGGAATATCTTCCCACTGATATAGACTTTGTAGAAATCCAACGGTTAGATTTTCCGATATGTGTAAAACAAATTAGGGGGAAAACAGCGCCAGTGCCACGGCACGACCTGAAACGTCGTTTAATTAAATATGGCCATTTTTAAATAAATAAAAATGGCGAAAAATCGTTATAAAATATTATAAGCAACATAGATTGCAAATAAACCCATTTGGGCTTGAATCGTTTGATATTTGATGGTTGTATGTGATTGACATGAAAATAAACCTAAATAACTGAAAGATGGATGTCAAATAATATAACCATAGAAAGAATCGATTTAAATTCTAATGACGTGAATTATTTGAAAAGGCCGAGCTAACCCTCATTTCAAATAATTTATCGAGCGATTCGAATTGAAAAATGCAAAAACGATTCAAGACCGACGATCTTCGTATTGGTTGGATGGGCGCTATTGAGGTTCCTAACCGGAGTAGCTACCGGAAGGGGACGGAAGTAGTAGCCGTCTGAACGTATGTGTTGATTGTACGGAATTGCGAGGAATTGACGCCTCCGGTTTCGTTCAGACCCAGAACGGACTTGTAAATGGACTGTGTGTCTGACATTGGATTTCGTCCTATACTGATTGATCTCTGTTAAATATATATCTATTTGGCGGCGGAGAATTTATTCTTTTTCTTAACGCCATTCTCTGAGACGTACGAGCACAGAGGTTATATATCGATGGAAATCAATCGTATGGAGTGGACTGCCTATGTGGCATGCCAAGATGCTGTGATCAAGGCTTCTGTTGCAAAACAAAGTCTTGTGGATGATGATCAAAGCAAGGTCTACGTGACCTAGCTTTGTGTATTTCGTAGATTCGCGAGCCTCACACCTCGGTATGAGTCAAAAAAGGGATAAGGACCCAAGGAGAGCATGACGTTTCTTTCTAGCTATGGTGGTGTCAGTGACTTACCAGCCCTGACATTTATATTTACTTTTCACCTTTGTGGTTGTTGGAATGCGAGGCGCCTCGATTATAGGTCTGTAAGGACCGGGAAACGTGTATTCATGAATAATTAATCCTCAAACGTAAGAGAGGACCGGCCTTGGAGGATCCAGGGGTTGCCCAGAGTGTGTAGTCCCGAGGCATTTGCTAGAGTGTCTCGAAGCGGAGAGGAGCTTGCCCCTTGCCTCGACTCATGACGGAAATCCAATTTCCAATACGAAATAACGGACTCGATTGTAGAACTAGTATGGCGACATAGTGGTATGGGGCACTTATGCCGCCTATGATTGATATTTATGATGCTATTCGTTTTTGAAACATATATGCACTAGTAATAATATCAAATGATTTTGTTTTATACGTATCAAGCATATTTGGCTGTTATAAGGTAAAACTCTATCCTCCGGCTTGCGTTGCATTGTGTGATGGGACCTGAGTCTTATAATGGCTTCATTCTTTCTAAAAGCATTGCGTTGTTTTAAAAGAATTTACTTTGTTTTAAATGCACTAGCAATCACTGGAGTAAACCCGTTCCGCGAAAGTGGCGTGGTCCTATGATTTGCTATTACTGTTGTTTAACTGTTAAATAGATTCCTCATACCAGTCCCCATGACTGACTCGTTGTTTGTTTCACTTTGCAAACGCGGGTGCCCTTATTTTCACACGGGCAGCCTAGTACACAGGTGACAGGTTGTTTTTGGCTCTGCACTGATGCATAGGGTGCATTTTTGGCTCATGGCGAGGCTGACTTCACAGAGATGACTTTGACTTTTTCCGCCATTACTATACTTATGTTATGATTCCGCCACTGGCGATGCAGACTGATTTACTTTCCGTATTTCTTACTATATGTATATGTATTCCACCTTCGGCGATGTAGACTGATACCCTTATTATGTCTCACTACATGTATGTATTCCGCCTCTGGCGATGATGACTGATCACTTTCCTTTTTATTTACTAAGTTATATCCCACGTTATGCTATTCTGATGTTCCTACATGTTGTGATTCTGTTGTCATATCCATGTAAAATTATGCTATTTGTTGTTTCTGCTATTATCTGTACTCTGCTATGATGATTAATGTGTTATTTCCTAATGATTATCCTTAATACCGCCCCTCGGATTTTGGGATCGTCACAGTTGGTATCAGAGCTTTGGTTAACCTTAGTTCCGGGATCTAACACATTAAACACCTCGTCAGAATATAATCAGTAGTGTTCTAATGCGAGTAGCTCATTAGAGATAGGATTAGCAATGTCCTAGAATGAGCTAAGCAGATTAGAAAAACAATTTGATCAGTACATCATCATTATCTTTCTTTGTATTCCCCTGCTTTATCATTTATGAAAATTATCAAATCTGTGAGCTTGACTCTTTTCTTGCTTATACAGTTCTCTTAGATGGCTACACGTGGAGCAGCAGCTAGAGGAGGCCGTGGAGGCCGAGGAGATGCAGCAGGAGGACGGGGGAATATCTCCGTAGTTGAGGAAGGCCCTATTGTTCCGCCACCAGCACCCGAAGACTTTGAGGTTGACAAAGTAGCAAAGAGGTACAGAAATCTTGGGGGAAAACCTTTTACTGGCACTGGTACAGTGACCGAGGTTATAGCTTGGCTGAAGACCTGTGAGAAAATCTTCGAAGGCATGGGTATGGGAACCAACAACAAAGACCGACTTGGTATTTGGCTCCTTCAGGAAGAAGCAGAGCTGTGGTGGGATGCCATTACCTCAGAAGATGCAGCTGGTACTGTCAGAACTTGGGAGCAGTTCAAAACTATGTTTAATGAGAAGTTTGTACCTGAACAAGCTCTAGAGAGGATGCGAGAGCAGTTTGCTAATCTCCAGCAAGGAGATCTCTCTATTATGGATTATCTAAATAAGTTCACTCAGTTATCGCGCTATGCTCCAGAACTGATTTTGACCAACAAAGCAAAGAACAAGAGATTCATATTTGGGCTGAAGCGCAAGTACCACGATAGAGCTATGAGCAACATAAAACTCTCCTTTTCAGAATTAGTAGAGATGGCTTGCAATTACGAGGACATGGATGAAAGGCACGCTAGCCAAGACCGCGCCAAAAGCCAAGCTGGAAACAAGCGCAAGGCTTCAACAGATCAACCCGAATCTAGCATTACAGCGGCCGCTACTCAGAAACCTGCAAAGATCCCGAAAGGAAATTGCTACAACTGCGGGAAGCCAGGTCACTTTTCTAATGTATGCAAAGCTCCGAGGAAACCAAAGGCAAATGACTCAGCCGAATGCTACAACTGCCATAAGAAGGGGCACTATAGCAGGAACTGTCCTCTGAAGCAGAATGCTCAAGTAGCTCATGTCTATGACGGGAAGACCCCGCCAGCTACCACCGATGGATCAGGTAAACCCGACGTCTTGGGAGGTACCCTTACCATTAAAAATATTCCTGTTTCGGTACTTTTTGATACTGGTGCATCACGTAGTTTTATTTCGGGTAACCTTGTTCACAAATTAAAATTGAAACGAAGAAAACTTAAGGAACCAATTAAAGTTCGAAATCCGATAGGAGGTTCTGTTAGTCTCAGTTCATACTGTAGAGTGCCTATCTCCTATTCCTTCTACAAGTTTCCTATCAACTTAATAATAATCATGAATCTATTGGAATTTGATGTTATTCTCGGTTTGGAATGGTTAACAAAATATAAGGCCGAAGTTAGATGTGCTGAAAGAATCGTTAAAGTCGAAACGAAGCTTGGACCTATATATATACCATGCCATGGCTCAGAAATAAATAGAACAGAATTTTGGTCTTCTTTAGAAGTTATTCCCCCTTCATTAGAAAAGATACCGGTCGTTAAAAACTATGCGGATGTGTTCGAAGAAGTAGAAAACTTACCGCCGCAAAGAGAGATTGAATTTAGAATAGATCTAATTCCTAACGCCCGACCAGTAGTACATCCAATAAGAAGAGTGGCCCCGAAAGAAAAAGAAGAGTTAAGTAGTCAAACTCGAGAATTGCTTTGGAAAGGTCTGATCAGACCGAGCTTTTCAGCATGGGGAGCAGTAGTAGTATTTGTCCCGAAATCAGACGGTACTCTAAGACTTTGTGTTGATTACCGAGATCTCAATAAGCAGACACTGAAGAACAAATATCCTTTGCCCCGAATAGATGATCTGTTAGATCAATTAAATGGAGCAACAGTATTCTCCAGAATGGACCTAGCTACAGGTTTCCACCAATTACGTATAGCAGAAGACTGTGTTCCTTTGACAGCCTTCAGGGGTCCCGATTTATTCTACGAATGGTTAGTAATGCCATTCGGCTTGTTTAACGCTCCGGCATACTTCGTTGATCTTATGAACAGAGTGTTCCGTGGTGTATTGAATAAATTTGTTCTAGTCTTCATCGATGACATTTTAATCTACTCTAAGTCGGAAGATGAACATGCAAAACATTTAGATCAAGTGTTGAAAATTCTAAGGAGAAATGTCTTGAAAGCTAAATTTTCTAAGTGTGTCTTCTGGCAGAATGAAGTTAAATTCCTAGGCCACGTCGTATCAAAGGAAGGAATTGCTGTAGATCCAAGCAAAATTACAGCGATTCAGAACTCGAAACAACCTACTACTCCCACAGAAGTTCGAAGTTTCCTTGGATTGGCTAGTTACTATCGGAAATTCATTCAGGATTTTTCAAAGATATCTGGTGTATTGACAAAGCTTACAAAGAAGCATGAAAAATTCAAATGGACTCCCGAATGTGAAGAAGCTTTCCAGGAGCTGAAACTGAAGTTGACAACTGCTCCAGTATTGACAATTATAGAAGGAAACCAAGACTTGACTGTATGGACAGACGCTTCTATCAGAGGGCTAGGCGCAGTATTAATGCAAAAAGGTCAAGTGATCGCTTATGCCAGCCGTCAGCTGAAGCCGCATGAAAGAAACTATGCAACTCATGATCTTGAGTTATTAGCTATCGTGTTTGCTTTAAGAATCTGGAGGCATTATTTACTGGGCGAGAAGTTCGAATTATTTACTGATCATCAATCCTTGAAATATCTTTTCACCCAGAAAGATATAAATCTAAGACAACAGCGTTGGTTAGAATTCCTTGCAGCATACGATTTTGAAATTCTATACACTCCAGGGAAAGCCAATGTTGTAGCGGATGCGCTCAGCAGAAAGAATGAAATCATCGCCAGTTTTGTCATTACGTCTTCTTTAATAGACAGGATCTCGACCCTTCAAAAAGAGGATAATTTTGTAAAAGTAATGATCAAAAGGATCAATGAAGGCATAGACTCCAGCTTCCAAGTGGATAGTAAGGGGGTTTTGAGATTAAAAGGAAGAATTTGTGTTCCCGACATCTCCAAGCTAAAAAGAGAAATACTTGATGAATGCCACAAATCCAAATTAAGTATCCATCCCGGTGTGAGCAAAATGTATAACGATATCAAGCGCACATTCTGGTGGAAGGCGATGAAAAGAGATATCTCGTTATATGTTAGCAGATGCCCCACTTGTCAGCTAGTTAAGAGCGATCAGCAGAAATTGGCTGGATTATTACAACCCTTAGAAATTCCAGGATGGAAGTGGGAACAAATCTCGATGGATTTCATCGATGGCTTGCCTCGAACTAAGAAAGGAAACGACAGTATATGGGTAATCGTAGATCGCTTCACGAAGACTGCCCATTTCATACCTGTCCGATCCAACAGAACGGCTCAAAGTCTAGCACAGATTTACTTCAAAGAAATAGTTAAACTTCATGGAGTGCCGCTCAATATAGTCAGTGATAGAGACCCCCTATTTACTAGCAAATTCTGGGAAGCATTCCAAGAAGAGTTGGGAACCAAATTGAATCTAAGCACCGCTTATCACCCACAGACAGACGGCCAAACTGAGCGGGTGAATAGAATTTTAGAAGATTTACTGCGGGCTTGCGTTATCGATTTTGGAGGCTCATGGGAAGATCATTTACATCTAGCCGAATTCTCTTACAATAATAGCTATCAAGCAAGTTTGGGAATGTCTCCATTTGAAGCATTATACGGTAGACCATGCAGATCTCCCGCATGTTGGGTAGAGCCTGGCAACAGACTTGTGTTAGGGCCCGATATGATTCAAGAAGCATCGGATAAAGTCGATTTCATTAAGAAGCGATTAAAAACCGTGCAAAGCCGACAGAAAAGTTATGCTGATGCGAGGAGAAGGGATATATCATTTGCCGTTGGCGATTATGTTTATTTAAGAGTTTCTCCAATGCGAGGGGTAATCAGATTTGGCAAGACTGGGAAGTTGGCACCGAGATTTATTGGTCCCTTTCCTATACTTGAACGGATTGGAACTCTTGCATATAGGGTTTCATTACCTAATTGGTTACCTGGTGTACATGATGTGTTCCACGTGTCTCAACTCAGAAAACATGTTCATGATCCAGATCTTGTTGTAGAAGAAGCAGCACAACAGGATATTGACATAACTCCAGAATTAGCACTCAGAAGAGAGCCATTAAAGATAGTTGGCAAAGAAACTAGAGAGCTAAGGAGGAAAAAGATTCATTTAGTCAAAGTGCAGTGGAGTAGTGATCCTAGAGACTGTACTTGGGAGACTGAGGAAAGCATTAAACAAGCCTATCCCAAATGCAGAGTGGACATCTCCGACTAACTCCGGTGCATGGTACCTTTACAATACTTTGCATTTACATTTTATTTCCTACTTAGCTGTAATTTCCTTTTCGAGGACGAAAAGTTTTAAGTGGGGGAGATTGTAATAACCTGGAAAATGTGAACCAGTTTAAAATTTTTAAATCAGGTTATTACCAAGAATTTGAATAGTTGAAATAGCCTATTTCCATAAAATATAGAATTGTGTATAATATGGCAGTTTGAAATTTTGAATACAAACTTTGTCTGACTGTACCGGGTGGAAAATATAACGGATTTTAACGAAACTAAAAATATTTAAATCTGTTTATCAATACCTTTCTAACGAATCTGAGAAATCGAAGTTTCATAGCGGGAATCAAAAGTTATGGCCAAATGAATTTTCAGAAAGGTCGCTATATAGTGTATATAGCCCCTGAAAATTGAGATTTTGCATACGACCTCGGAATTCGACGAAACCACTTTTGTTGGGTCCGGGATGTCAAATTATTGCTAAGTTTCAAATTTCATAATTTTTGAATCTAGTATGTGAGCGGGGCAAAAGATAATGTGATTGGTCAAATTCTGTTAAAATGGGTCGACCTAAAAATGGCCGTTTTTCAAACGAGCTAAGAATTCGACGAAACTGGTTTTCTTAGGACCGTATCGTCAAAACAAAGCTAGATTTATTTTTCTGGAATTTTTCGATTCAGGTTGTGGCCCTGGCAAATTGAAATGTACGTTTAAATTAAATATCGAATGTTTTATATTTTAATTTGAAAAATAATTGACTGTAACAGTCGAAATGGCCAACGAAACATATCCCATTGTGTCCGGAATGAGGGTATTTAGCTAGGGGCGACAGTCGTTGGGTTAGATTTCGAGTTCGTCAGAGAAAGGGGGTATTTTAGGAATTAAATAAATTAAAAAATTAAAATAAAAGGAGCGGGCCAATCAGAATTCATCTTCTTCATCGAAACCCCCAGGCGCGACGTGGAAAAAGCTCCAAACCTTCTCTATTCAATTTCTCCACAACCACTCAACGAAATCAAGCAAACTCAGATCCATTTTGAAGAGCGTTCAGAGATCTTCAAACCATAGCAACTTCAAGAATTATCGTTGCGTATTTAAGGAGATATCGCGCCAGGAAGGTCCGAACTTTGCGCCGCCGCCGTGGGTGCTGGAGGCCACCGAGTTGATCATCTCGGGTAGCTTTGGGAAGCTCTTTCCTTCCTCTTCGACGCAGCGCTGGCCGTTCGTCCTAAAACTTCGTGGTTTTGCCGAAAAGTTTAACCCTAGTTTTCGAAATCAAAAAGGGTATACGGCTGAAACCATTTTCAACTGATTTTTACACTGTAAAGCGTTGCAAACTTGTAAAAATCGTATCTTTTTGCTATGTTAACGAAATTCGATGAAACAGGAGACACCGTGACCGCAAGGAGGCTCTCTACATTCTAGAAGAAGCCGCGGATTTTTCTGACCTTCCTACGATTTTTAGCACTGCAATAACCAATGTGAGGAATCTAAACTAATTGTGTGAATGAAATCGTGTTGTATAAATTATATAAGCGAAGTGTAAATTATATACGCATTGTATACCTCATGTACATGTGTTGTATAAGTTATATTAGCGATGTATAAATTATACAAGCGTTGAATGAAACATATATGCTTTGAATTGTGATGAAATGCAAGTGAATTATTATATTATATATATATATATACTCCCCTCGTCCACAGACCATGGACGATATTTATTGCTTGTGATTGACGTGATATTATATAGTATGACGAATGGTTGGAAATAATTGTTTGTGGTTGATATTGTGGTTGAAAAATACCTTTGTGGTTGAAAAATACCCTCTTGTGGTTGAAACAAAATAGAATAGGATTGTGGAATTGAAAATAAAACATGCCGCCTGCGTGCGAACTAGATGCATGATCCCCATTGTCAAAAACCGCGAGGTTTTAAGGTAGAGCGAGGAGCCGTACTAGGGACGGTCCCGGTTTTAACTACCCTGCCGTTATGCTGCCTAAATTTTCTGAAATATTTATGTGTTAGAATAATTTTCATTCGTTGAAATAAATTATACAAACTATATAGAATATTCATGTGTTGAGTTGCAATTCATTCGTTGAGTTGAAATTCATGTGTTGAATATTATTTGAATTTAAACAAATGGCTTTAGCGATAAAAATCACATTTTTATATATATACAAACGATATAGGATATTCATGTGTTGAATTGCAATTTGTTCGTTGAGTTGAAATTCATGTGTTGAATGTTATCGTATTTTAAAAATAAAATGAATAGACAATAAAAACTATATTTTTATTGTGAATATGAAGAATTAAAAAAATACACATGTGTTGAATAAATATTTTTGATGATAAAAATATTCCTTTTATCATGTATACGCTTAGTTAAAAATACACATGTGTCGAATAAATATTTTTGATGATAAAAATATTCCTTTTATCATGTATACGCTTAGTTAAAAATACACATGTGTCGAATAAATATTTTTGATGATAAAAATATTCCTTTTATCATGTATACGCTTAGTTAAAAATACACACGTGTTGAAATAAATAATAGTTTGCTAGAAATATTATTATTAGCTTTGTTCTGCATATATATACATGTGTTGAACAGGAAAAATGGTTTAGCTGTAGAGTAAAGAAATTATTTGCATGCCCGACAAATAGGTAAACCTTGATGAGTTGGCTGCGCAATTTTATTTATATATCAACTCCTGTGAATGCCATTGGATGCGGAGTGCTGGTTATTCTGTGTGAAATAATAAATAACGCCATAGGATAGTAACAATTAATTTTGAACTACACTACATGGCTTACTTCTTGACGATAGGCATACTTCATCATATTCCACATAAGCAATTGGAGCTTGTGTGACGAGGTGGAAGATTTACCATACAAGCAAGAGGCTTGTATGGCGATGACTATATACTACAGGTTGAACTGATGACTGATATGGACTATATAAATTATAATGATAAATTGCCAGATTAATAAAAACCCCACACGGGTCTAGAGTTGACAATAATCACGTCGCTCTAGTTATTAGATACGGCACATGGACTATTTATTTCCACACGGAAACGGGGTGACGGGAATTTATTCTCTGGAGTGATTATCAGTACATGCTCCCTCGTAAACACCAAAATATATCACTATAAATATGTGAATGCTTTTTAGGATTTATTGGGTACCTAATACGGCCCAATAAATTTCCAAACCCCTCCCCGTACAAAGGAGGTTATGGCGAAATTTTTCGAAATATTAAGGCGTTAGTGAAATATTTGAAGTGAAAAAGAAGTTGAAAATATAGAATGAGCTATAGTTGAAATTATAGAATGAACTATATTTATATACATAAATATAAATATAATAGAGGCTGTGCAGTTCGTGTTTCGGAATCGTAATTTGAAACGATTAGTGCGAGAAATCCGACCATCGGATTTTCCCGAAACCGCAACCGCTGGGTTCGCCTTGGAAATATCTTTCCAACGGCACCAACCTTGTAAAAATCCAACGGTTGGATTGTCCGGAATGTTTAATTCAAATATAAAGAAAAACAGCGCCAGAATCGTTTATATTTATATATAAATATAAACATAATTAAATTTAATCGAATAACGACGCTGCAGTTCGAATTTTGAAACGGTAACTTCAAACGACTAGTGTGGGAGATCCAACCGTCGGATTCTCACGAAACTGGAACCATTGGGTTCGCCTTGGGAATATCTTCCCACTGATATAGACTTTGTAGAAATCCAACGGTTAGATTTTCCGATATGTGTAAAACAAATTAGGGGAAAAACAGCGCCAGTGCCACGGCACGACCTGAAACGTCGTTTAATTAAATATGGCCATTTTTAAATAAATAAAAATGGCGAAAAATCGTTATAAAATATTATAAGCAACATAGATTGCAAATAAACCCATTTGGGCTTGAATCGTTTGATATTTGATGGTTGTATGTGTTTGACATGAAAATAACACAAAATAACTGAAAGATGGATGTCAAATAATATAACCATAGAAAGAATCGATTTAAATTCTAATGACGTGAATTATTTGAAAAGGCCGAGCTAACCCTCATTTCAAATAATTTATCGAGCGATTCGAATTGAAAAATGCAAAAACGATTCAAGACCGACGATCTTCGTATTTGTTGGATGGGCGCTATTGAGGTTCCTAACCGGGGTAGCTACCGGAAGGGGACGGAAGTAGTAGCCGTCTGAACGTATGTGTTGATTGTACGGAATTGCGAGGAATTGACGCCTCCGGTTTCGTTCAGACCCAGAACGGACTTGTAAATGGACTGTGTGTCTGACATTGGATTTCATCCTATACTGATTGATCTCTGTTAAATATATATCTGTTTGGCGGCGGAGAATTTATTCTTTTGCTTAACGCCCTTCTCTGAGACGTACGAGCTCAGAGGTTATATATCGATGGAAATCAATCGTATGGAGTGGACTGCCTATGTGGCATGCCAAGATGCTGTGATCAAGGCTTCTGTTGCAAAACAAAGTCTTATGGATGATGATCAAAGCAAAGTCTACGTGACCTAGCTTTGTGTATTTCGTAGATTCGCGAGCCTCACACCTCGGTATGAGTCAAAAAACGGGATAAGGACCCAAGGAGAGCATGACGTTTCTTTCTAGCTATGGTGGTGTCAGTGACTTACCAGCCCTGACATTTATATTTACTTTTCACCTTTGTGGTTGTTGGAATGCGAGGCGCCTCGATTATAGGTCTGTAAGGACCGGGAAACGAGTGTTCAGGAATAATTAATCCTCAAACGTAAGAGAGGACCGGCCTTGGAGGATCCACGGGTTGCCCAGAGTGTGTAGTCCCGAGGCATTTGCTAGAGTGTCTCGAAGCGGAGAGGAGCTTGCCCCTTGCCTCGACTCATGACGGAAATCCAATTTCCAATACGAAATAACGGACTCGATTGTAGAACTAGTATGGCGACATAGTGGTATGGGGCACTTATGCCGCCTATGATTGATATTTATGATGCTATTCGTTTTTGAAACATATATGCACTAGTAATAATATCAAATGATTTTGTTTTATACGTATCAAGTATATTTGGCTATTATAAGGTAAAACTCTATCCTCCGGTTTGCGTTGCATTGTGTGATGGGACCTGAGTCTTATAATGGCTCCATTCTTTCTAAAAGCATTGCGTTGTTTTAAAAGAATTTACTTTGTTTTAAATGCACTAGCAATCACTGGAGTAAACCCGTTCCGCGAAAGTGGCGTGGTCCTATGATTTGCTATTACTGTTGTTTAACTGTTAAATAGATTCCTCATACCAGTCCCCATGACTGACTCATTGTTTGTTTCACTTTGCAAACGCGGGTGCCCTTATTTTCACACGGGCAGCCTAGTACACAGGTGACAGGTTGTTTTTGGCTCTGCACTACTGCATAGGGTGCATTTTTGGCTCATGGCGAGGCTGACTTCACAGAGACGACTTTGACTTTTTCCGCCATTACTATACTTATGTTATGATTCCGCCACTGGCGATGTAGACTGATTTACTTTCCGTATTTCTTACTATATGTATATGTATTCTGCCTTTCGTGATGTAGACTGATACCCTTATTATGTCTCACTGCATGTATCTATTCCGCCTCTGGCGATGATGACTGATCACTTTCCTTTTTATTTACTAAGTTATATCCCACGTTATGCTATTCTGATGTTCCTACATGTTGTGATTCCGCTGTAATATCCATGTAAAATTATGCTATTTATTGTTTCTGCTATTATCTGTACTCTGCTATGATGATTAATGTGTTATTTCCTAATGATTATCCTTAATACCGCCCCTCGGATTTTGGGATCGTCACAATAAACCCAAAATCTCATTCCATTAATTATGGAATCATCACGGAAAATAGATCAATATATATAATCAGTATAAATTTCCGTATCCAACCAATAATATGAATGGAATAACGACAAAGCCTTTTAAATTCCGTATATAGTAATGGTCTTCCTCCACAACTCACTTCGATTATTACCAAATCGAATTCCATTCCATTCCAATTTATTTTATTAAATTGGAAAACTTTACTTTGGAAATTTTCTATTAAATCTTAATAAAAGATTTATAAATTCCAAATCACATTTCACTGTTAATCAGGTTAAAGAACGAATGTCGTTAAAAACATAATTCACAATAAACCCAATTCACATTCCATTTTATTCCAATTACTAAATGTAATTGGAAACTCTAATAATCTTGATAAAAAGATGTATTCTTATCATACGGGGTTTGAGAACAGTGTTGTTTCATACACCACTCATGACAA
This sequence comes from Allium sativum, assembly GCA_030737875.1. Classification (NCBI taxonomy): domain Eukaryota; kingdom Viridiplantae; phylum Streptophyta; class Magnoliopsida; order Asparagales; family Amaryllidaceae; genus Allium; species Allium sativum. The sequence continues at coordinate 590,378,903 of CM060920.1, forward strand.
ACCGAAAAACTAATTCGATATTAAATACAAGGCTCTAAAAAAAATTATGTCGGCTTACATTCAATATCAAATTCTGAAATTAACAAATAATGTTTTGGTAATAATGATATATATATATATATATATATATGTCTTCTAAATTCCTCCAGAATATCGTATAATCATGCAATCCAATATCGAAATATTCCGAAGATTATTTCCATTCAAATCCATTCCTAATCATACATTGGAAAATTCTGGTTATTTTAAAGCCATCCACAAATCCTATTTATTTAAAATAGTTGGATTATCTTTCTAGTTAATAACTAGTTAATAACTAGTTAATTCATTTTGATAAAAATATATTTTTATTTTTGAAAACGAGGAATTTTTCATCCAAGTTCTCTCCATATCATTTATTTTGATTTTACACAAATTATTGACATTTTTAATAATTTTATCAAGGTCTGTCAGTCGGTTTCCAATAACGGCCACCAAACTGCATCCATAACAACCTTTTCCAAATTTGATTTGGACATAATTTCAAATCCAACCATTAGATTTCAAATTTCTTTTATTTATTGGAATGCTCTTTCCGATACGAACCCAAGGGTTCTGGCTTTATGAGAATCCAACGGTCGGATCTCCCCTAATGTCAATTAGAAGTTAATGGTCGAAACTCGCGAACGTCGTAGCGCGGTTCGTTCTATTCAAGCCTTTAAATATATATAATTTATATATTATATATATTTCATCAATTTCCATTTGAAACATATTTTATAAAACGTTTTAAATTCGTTTTAAAAACGATTACAACATCATTTTCAATTTTAAACCAAAATTGAATATTCTATATCAGTAATATATAAATGATAATATTTTCAAAACATTAGATTTTGAAATCATTTCTCTTTCGATAGTCATTATAAAAATGAATAAAATCGATATAAATATCGTTTGCGTTAAAATGACGCATAACTTAATCAGCCCAGATTCACACATTTCAATAATTTCATGTCCATCCAAAATCGGACGTCAAATTCACATTTTAATCTTTTACTGAATATTATTTTAAAGTATTATTTATTTTAAAATATCCATTATTTTAAAATATTCGTTATTCCTGAATTGGAATCAGACACAATCAATTACCATATAATGTTGTTTATATGGATTTCGTACAAGACATGTACATAACAATAATGATACACAATCAACCTTCTTTCAGAGTGCAATTTACAACTGTATAAGCGTTAAAAATAAATAACCCTACATGAAAAACCGAGATTAGCGACAGAATTATAGCAGCGGAAAATTCCGTCGCTAAATTGTGGCGGATTTCCGTGGGCTTTGTAAGAGGAAATATTTTGGATTTTATATGTCATCTTATTATAATTTATTACCATCGAACACTAATTCTGTTGCTAAATCAATGGAAATTGCAGCTCTTTACCATCGTATAATATTTAATGCTAAATTTCGTTGCTAATAGAGCCAGATTACCGTCGACAAAAATTTGATGTTATTTTTCCTGTAGTTTTCCCAGAGATTTGAAATGAACTTTTGTATTTATTATTTATAAAATGTTTTAAATTTGTGTTATTACTTAGTAATTAATTAGTAAATTTAAATTTTAAATAATTAATGTTAATAATACATTAGTAACTAATAATAAATAATAACTATTAGAAGTAAATAAAATTCAATAGTTAATGATGATTATTTTTTTTCTTAAATTAATGCTGATTAATTATTAATTACTAGTAAATAATTAAATACACTGTTTGCTCAAAAAAGAGCCGTTACGAATTGGATTTTTGATGGTAGATTGCTTTTGCTTGCTAAATTCGCTTATTTATTCCTTTCCTATTCACTGTGACTTTACTTTACAGTATTGTTTTTTTTTTTGTTCATTATGTCAGAGACTCTTTTTTTTGAAAGCAAACAAACCATTTATAAAAGAGTTGTACACTCCTACAACAAATTGATCGGAGGTATCTGCCTCTTCTTTGAGCAAACAACGAGTGAATTGAACAAGCTACTTAAATTAGTGTAGTTATAGATGCATCAATTTTTTGTAGTTTTTAATACTTTTAAACACTGAATATGCAAAAAAAATAAAAAAAAATGTTGATATACATTAGTAATTAGTAATAAATAATAACTATTAGAAGTAAATAAAATTCAATAGTTAATGATGATTAATTTTTTTAAAAATTAATGCTGATTAATTATTAATTACTATATAATATAAATAAGAGGTAATAGTAAATAATAAAATACATTGTTTGCTCAAAGAAGAGCCGCTACGAATTGGAATTTTGATGGTATATTGCTTTTGCTTGCTAAATTCGCTTATCTATTCCTTTCCTATTCATTGTGTCTTTACTTTACAGTATTGTTTTTTTTGTTTGTTCATTATGTCAGAGACTTATTTTTTAATTTTTTTTTTGAAACCAAACAAACCGTATATAAAAGAGTTGTACTCTCCTGCAACAAATTGATCGAAGGTATCTGCCTCTTCTTTGAGCAAACAACGAGTGAACTGAAAATGCTACTTAAATTAGTGTAATTATAGATGCATCAAATTTTTTTGTAGTTTTTAATACTTTTCAACACTGAATATGCTAAAAAAATTGAAAAGAAAAAAATGTTGATATACATTAGTAATTAATAATAAATAATAACTATTAGAAGTAACTAAAATTCAATAGTTAATGATGATTAATTATTTTAAAAATTAATGCTGATTAATTATTAATTACTATATAATACAAATAAGAGGTAATAATAAATAATAAAATACATTGTTTGCTCAAAGAAGAGCCGTTACGAATTGGATTTTTGATGGTAGATTGCTTTTGCTTGCTAAATTCGCTTATCTATTCCTTTCCTATTCATTGTGTCTTTACTTTACAGTATTGTTTTTTTTTCTTGTTCATTATGTCAGAGATTCTTTTTTTTTTTGAAAGCAAACAAACCATATATAAAAGAGTTGCACACTCCTGCAACAAATTGATCGGAGGTATCTGCCTCTTCTTTGAGCAAACAACGAGTGAATTGAACATGCTACTTAAATTAGTGCAGTTATAGATGCACAATTTTTTTTGTAGTTTTTAGTACATTTAAACACTGAATATGCTAAAAAAATTGAAAAAAAAATGTCAATATACATTAGTAATTGATAATAAATAAGAGCTATTATAAGTACATAAAATTCGAAAATAAGAAGTTAAATAAATATTAAAGAATTTCGAAATTCAAAAAATTCAAACATTACTATACAAGTTATTATTTTCATACATATTTTGTACTATTAAATAATTAATAATTGATATGTGATAGTTAATATAATTATATAATAGTAAATATAAACGAATATATACTATTAATAATTAGTTGTTGGTAACCTATAATTAATAATAAATATTTAATTAGTGATTAATTACAGCTGAGCATAAGTTATTGGCAAAATATAACGTTAATAATATATGTATATACCATTTTGGTATAATGCATTAAAATATAACATTAATTAAATATTGTGCGAAATAATGTTAATACCATCCGCCTGTTAGGTCTATTATCCACCTCTTCGAACTTAGGAATAAACTTTTTTTTCATTTTCAAACGCCTTTCTTGCCACACCGCTATCTTTTCATCGCTCTTCCGCTCTTCATTGCGCCACCTTCTCCGTCGCGCCGCCCTCTTCATCGCGCTACCCTCTTTGTCGCGCCGCCGCTCTGCAGGTAGTGAAGTTTTTCCAAGTTGAATTCAAAATTAGGGTTTTATTATTGTATTTTCGTGGATTTTGTTAAATCTAGGGTTTTAGGTCTAAATTAGGGTTTTGTCATGTTGTTGATCTAATGATTTTACTGCCCAGTTCAATTACTGCCCCTACTTGTAATGTTTTAGGTCTAAATCAGGGTTTTTGGTCAATTTTGTCATGTTGTAGTTCTGAATCTAGGGTTTTAGGCATTGACAATACAAGTACTGATCACAGAGTTGAAAGACACACAGTTAAAACACCATATAGGCATAACCTAACTATTAAAATGTGATGTGTTCACAAGGAACAACTTGTAGTACATCCATTCACCCCAAGCGATATATGTATATTGGAAAAACCTGCCTTCAAATTTGGTAAACTCCTAGCAGGCGACTGATACGTTAAAATTTTGATTAGCCTCTAATTATTCCATCACTGATCGAGGATGTCAATGACTTTTTTCAGTCATCCTGAATTTTGACTTAATGAATGTTTCATCTTGAACTTTGACTTAATGCATGTATTGTGAGAGTTACTATATTCAAGCACAAATATATGTATGTATGTTCTCTAATGCTTTGATCACATGCATTAATTTTTTTCCTTGTAAAGATCACATGTAGTTTTGAAATTTATACAGTATTGCAGTATTAAAAGTTGAAATGGATTATATGAGGGATCGTACTTGGATGTATAAGAGGAAAGATGGACGCGGTGTAATGTTGGAGGGTTTTTTCAAGGGTATAGATGTATTTGTTGATTTTGCATCTAGAGAGTTTGGAAATCAAGAAATTCGATGTCCTTGTCACAAATGTAAAAATGAAGCTCTTAGGGATGGTGATACAGTTAAATTCCATTTGTGCAAATATGGATTTGTGCTTGGTTATGAGTGTTGGAGATTTCATGGAGAAGTTAGTGGTGCTACCAGCAATAACGACGATGGAAACAGTAATTAGGATAATGATGATAATTATTTCCAAGAGAATAGGATGGAAGCCATGGTTTATGATGCTGGAGATTCACTCCTTCACAACATGTTTGAGAGAGATTCACATGTGGAGGAACCTCTAAATGCAGAGGCGATGAATTTTTTTGATTTATTACAAGCTGCAAAGCGACCTTTATGGGATGGTTGTGAAACCCATACAGAGTTATATGCAACTGCTAGATATATTACAATCAAAGCAGAATATAATAGTTCCAAAAATGAATTTGATGAGTATCTTAAAATCAGTAACGAAATGTTGCCTCATGATAATGTCTTGGGTGATAGTTTTTACAAGATGAAGAAGTTGGTGACTGCAATTGGTTTGCCATATCAAAAAATAGATGCATGTCAAAATGGTTGTATGTTGTTCTGGAAAGATGACAATGAGCTTAGAAGTTGCAAATATTGTTCCACTAAAAGATACAAAGTGAAGAAAAATAAAACAAAAGACGTCACATACTCAAGGTTGCACTACATGCCGCTTATTCCTAAGTTACAAAGGATGTATACGTCTATGGCAACTGCATCGCAAATAGGATGGCATGCTATTCGGAATTATAGTGATGGATTGTTGTGTCATCCATCAGATGGAGAAGCATGGAAGCATTTTGATAGAACATATCCTGACTTTGCGGAAGAGACACGTAATGTTAGATTAGGCATGTGCATGGATGGATTTGCGCTAGTTGACCAATTTGGTAAACAATATTCTTCTTGGTCGGTTATTTTGACGCCTTATAATTTTCCACGAAGGATGTGCATGAAAAATCCTTGTATGTTATTATCTCTTATAATTCCTGGGCCTAGAGATCCAAAAAAAGGAATAGACGTATATTTGCAACCACTAATTGATGAGTTGAATCTCCTTTGGAATGGAGTTCTTACGTATGACGTGTCAATGAAGAATAATTTTATCATGCGTGCATCTTTGTTATGGACCATTAGTGACTTCCCATCTTATGGTATGCTCTCTGGTTGGAGTACGTCTGGTAGATTAGCATGTCTGTATTGCATGGAGTGGACATCATCTTTTCATTTGGCTAATGGAAGCAAAATGACTTGGTTCGATTGTCATCATTGTATTTTAGATTTCGATCATCCATGTTGAAAAAACAAGAAAAATTTCAATGAAACGGAGTCGTTACCGATCCAGCACCGTCGATGTTGTCCAGTGAAGAAATTTACGAACACATGCAATATTTTCCAAAAATATATAATAATCCAAATGGGTTAAATTTCAACATCGAAGGCAAAGGTTTGAGTCATAATTGGTGTAAACAAAGCATATTATGGGAATTGCCATATTGGAAAAACCTATTAATTCGTCATAATATTGATGTCATGCATAACGAAAAAAATGTTTTTGAGAATATGTTCAATACAATTCTCAATGTCAAAGGTAAAACTAAGGACGATTTGAGATCAATACGTGATATATGACTTTACTACAAACGTCCCGAACTTGAGCTTGGTGAAGATGATAGTAACTTTAAACCTAAAGCACGTTATGAGCTAAGTCAGGATAGTTTTAGAATTCTATTGAAGTGGGTGGAGAATGTACGATTATTGGATGGTATTGCTTCAAATTTATGTAGATGTGTTGATTTGAGTAGCTTGAGAATGAACGGAATGAAAACCCATGATTGCCATTTATTTTTGGAGAATCTTTTCCAGTTGCTTTCAAAGAGTTTCTTCCACATAAAGTTTGGTGTGCTATAACGGAGCTTAATCTATTTTACAAGGAGTTATGCACAACAACACTAAAATTGGACCGAATTGAGAAGCTTGAGAAGATCATACCAGAACTAATTTGCAAATTAGAGATGATATTTCCCCCTGGTTTGTTTAATGTAATGGAGCATCTTCCGATACATCTTCCTTTTGAAGCTAGAATGCGGGGACCTGTTCAATATGGGTGGATGTATCCGTTCGAAAGGTTATTTTATAAAACTCATATCATATTAGTACATATTATATATTTTCAAATTTGTTTACACATGAAATTTCAGGTTTATAAAACACTTGAAGAAAAAAGTGACTAATAAGGCATGCGTGGAAGGATCAATTTGTAGTGCCTACATCATGGAAGAGGCGGCAACATTCTTTTCTTTTTACTTCGAGGATCATGTAAAGAAAACGAATACAACTATCTCCCACAATGATCATAGTATAGATGAATTTTTCATTGATTGTTCTTTATCCATGTTCAAAAAAGAAGGACGTCCCTATGGTGCTTGGGAAAAAACATTAGTTGACTGATGAAGAATACAACGTTGCTCGAAATTACGTTCTTCTTAACTGCAAAGAAGTAGAACCTTATATAAGGTGAATTTTGGTAGCATTCAACGATTTTAATTTCAAAATTTAAGTATCTTACTCACTTTAGTGCTCTTGCAGAATGTTTGAGGAGATGAATCGTGCTATTCCACGAGCATCAAATTTTAGTGATTGTTTTCTCAATTATGTAAGATTAATATAAAAAAATTCAGCCACTTTTCCAATTCAAAACGTATTAAATATACTTATGTGTATACTAATTTATGTTTATTATAATAGGTATGTGATCCTGTTAATAAAGTCACGGATAAACGATTAAAGTTTATTGCATTTGGACCTCAAAAGGAAGTGAGGAAATGCAAAGTATTTTTCGTGAACGGGTATAAATTTCAAACAGAGGAGTACGGATATGGAAAATCAACTTATAATTGTGGTGTATGTGTTAAAGGTATCAATGACCCAGGAATGCATATGCAAGACTATTATGGTATTTTGAAGGAAATTTATGAGCTGACTTACTCTATCGATCCGGAGTAGAAAACTTTCCTATTCAAATGTCATTGGTTTGATAATACACCTAAAATTGGAATTAATGTACATCCTCTGTACAATCTCATTGAAATAAATCATAAGTCTAGGCATAAGACCTATGATCCGTTTATTCTAGCAACACAAGCAATTCAGGTCTATTATGTCGCATATCCATCAGAAAGGAGAAACAAAAATGATTGGTGGGCTCCGTTTAAAACGAAATCTAGGTATACGTTTGATGAAAAAATCTTAAATGATCAAGCTTATCAAGAAGACATCGATCATATCGTTGAATTCACCATGGACAAAGATGGTGACTTTGGACCTCTTAATGACGACATTCAGGTCACGGAAGTTTTTGACACGGATGCAGAAGATGATAATATAATTATAGACCTTGAGAATGAAAATGAAATCTCAGAAGATAATGAATAAGATGTTGATGGAGAATGATAGTTGATAAGTCTGTTAACATTTGTGACTAAGAAATTTGGTGTTTTGATTGTTTTCATTTCTCTGTTTCTATTTCTAGCAAACCGTTGTTTTCATTTCTCTACTTGTATTTTTAGTAAACCATTGTTGTCATTTTTCTGTTTTTCTATTTCTGTGAAAATGGTACGAAAATGTCATGTTATCTTTTAGCAATTGTATTCTTAATAATTTTTGTAGGTACATTTAGCATGACATGATATTTATGCATTACGGTAATGTGCCAAATTGTATTCTCGAACATCTGCAAAAATAGGGGCTTACAAAACTGCTAGTAATTTTTTGGAAAGGAATAACTATTGTGGGGATACGACTATACAACTACGAGCGAGAACACTACTGTGACCTAATAGGACAGCCTAATTCGGTCGATTAGAATTAATGACTGACCTAGGGATCGTATATCACCGATATTTATGCATTGCAAAATCTGCAAATTTTATGCATGAATCGGCATGTTTATTTAAATGCAGACTCGTTTTGTAACAATCTTTATTCAAATGCTTGAACTTGTATGTTGTATTATATGCTAAACTTGTATGCTGTTTTATGTATGGATGATCGATGTCTTCTTATATGTTGTTTTATGTATTACGTTAACAATTGACAGCCTAATAAACTTGTATGCTGCTTTATTAGCTAAATAGAACATTGTTAATTAAATCAACCGTTAACAATTGAATGAACAGTTCTGAATTTCTAATTTCTCAAATTCACATTCATTTACAGATTTGGCAACTGTTCAATTTGAAGGACTGTGTCATAATTATAAACGAAATAAGCATAGTGAATTGATTGTACAAGTTACACGCAACTTTAAACTAACTCAGTAATAGAAAAATAAAGTGTGCTACCCATAATGCATAAGTAAGATGTTGCAATCCATCAACATTTTCAGTCTTGCTTTAATTAAATATGCACTGAACAATAAAATAAAAATGGTATAAAAACATCATGTACACATCACCCTTAAAGCTTTGGTTAAATATGCATATTTGTCCAAAATAGTAGGCAAGCACAAGCTTGCTGTTAACACCAAATATGCATATTTAACTAAAGCATCAATGGTGATGTGTAGATGATGTTTTGGAAAAAAATTATTTATTGTTCAGTGTATATTTTGTCCATTCTTTTTACTACAAGATAACACTTATATATATATGTATATTTATATGCACAAATGCATATGTATAATCAGTAGTATATGCTAGAACATTTTTCCATGATGCCTAATGCAAAGTAGACTGATTTTCTACATGCAAATCCTAAGAAAAATGATGTTCTCTTTCAAAACATTCAAAGTTCAGGCATATACTGGTGCATATAATGATATCTGTTGCATTGTATTTAAATTTTGCGAGATTGTGAAATTAGCAATACATGTAAACCTATCCCAAATTTCATTCCGATTTTAAGGAACGATAAGCTTATAAACGTATCCCAAGTTTCTTTGAGGTTTATTTAAACCTTCAAAACAAATTATAAACTTATAACTCTGGGGATGTATTTTATTTTGAAACTTTATAACAGAAAGCTCCAGTAGTTCTATTTTTAATGTTTTACAGACCTAGGAAGCCAATTACTCTGTAAATAAATTTTTAAAATATTTTTAAAGATGTATATACAAAGCTGGTTTCAAAAGTTTAATGTTTTGAGAATTTACAACTTATATCATGATTTCAGAAATAAGAAAATTTGGTTTCATAGATCATTTGATATTCTATTTAAAGACGATGGATGAAAAAGCTTTATGCAGATCCTGTTTTTGAATATAATGAGTAATGATTTTAGGGACATCAATAATGCATAAATGGTTCTTTTTACTTTTGAAGTAAATTTAACAAATTTAAGATTTCATGTAGGCATTATATAAATATGCTTTGGAACGTATTTTGGCTTTAAAAATATGTATGGATTTTAAAACAGTTTCAGATGCGAAATTTTGCATAATATTCTAGTATATATGTATGACTTTGGTTACCTAGCCTTGGATGTACCAAATAATCAAATTATTATGTAGTTTCATACCTAGATCTTTCCAAGTCTTATAGTTATATAGTTATATAAGATAATGCATGTTTATATTATGACTGTTTTTTCTGGTTTTATAATATGACTGTTTCTAAATATAATGGCTATTTTTAAGTATTTCATGCATGATTGGCAGATATGGTTGGCGCTACACGTGGAAATTCGTATGTTTCCCAGGAACATGAGCAAGGAAAAGTGAGAGGACGAGGATGGGGAAATCCTCTACTTATTCAATCAACTCTACCACCTAGTCATACCATTATATGATATCCATAAATTAAATTCAAAAATGATCAATCGGCATCACTGCGTCCTCACTGCCCTACACGGCTTTCATCACAGCATACTTCTTCCCAACCTCTCTCCCCGCTGCATAGTCAACTATCTACTCTGCGGTCTCCACAGCCTATTCTTTTTCATGGTGCTGCTCAACAAATGGATCGACGATCTACTTCTCTGAATCCTTCTCCGTAGCATAATCCAATGCATGGTTCTTCTCCACAGCTTAATCGGCAATCTACTACTCCACAGTCTTCATCACATCCTTCTTCGCAGCATGATCCTCTGCATGGTGCTTCACATCTTAATTGGCAGTTTACCACTCCGCAGTCTTCATCACAGCATTCTCCGCACCTTAATCGGCAATCTACTTCTTCGCAGCCATCTCCGCAGCTTAATTGGCAATCTACTTCTTCGCAACCGTCTCCGCAGCTTAATCGGCAATCTACTTCTTCGCAGCCGTCTCCATAGCACGGTGCTTCTCCGCAGCCCAGTCCTCTACCAATAACGCTAATGGTGCTTCTCCATAGCATGCTAACTTTGATGCTCATCATAACTCTCAACCCAGTCCACAAAACATTACGAATGAGCATAGCCGTGCATGTTCGGCGGAAACACATGATGGTGCAACAATCCCGACAACAAAGTCGATTAATTCAGTTGGTCGTATTGAACTTCGACTTATACAAGCAAAAGATAAGTAAGCGCTTTGCAGTGATTTGTATTTTACTTTTATTTTACTTGTATTATGATAACATGGAATATATTCTATATAGCACTCTTTCAATGCTTCCTTCCAGTGAACTATCGAGGAGGATGACTGCATCTATTCATCAGCGCTTGGTTGATTTTTTGCCCACTTTTGGAAAGATACCGTCAAACTACAAGGATCTTCTTTTTGATTATTTTTTGGTAAGTTTTGACATCTCTTATGAGTATTAATTGTTTCTGGTATTGATAGTTTCTGATTTTGATAGTTTCTGATATTCTCATGCATTTGAATTGCCTAGACTCGTTAGGTTCAGGCTTTATGATAGTTTCTGATTAGATTAATTACTCATAAGAGTAGAATTTTTAAATAGTGCAAACTGTCTAGATGTTCATGGTTGTTTCCTGAAATTAAATTTGTCAGAGTAAAATTTGTAAATAGTAGTTTTGCTGTATACTTAAATTGTTTTTTTTGGCTTCATCATATGCTAATTTTCTAATATTATTTGTTTATATAATACATGATGTTAATATAGTTTAAACCCGATCTGCTTCTTTCTTTTTGATTATATATTCATCTTGAATGTATATTTTAGATTGCAAACATTGTAAAATGCATATATGCCTATGATTAAACCTGTAATGATTTAGATATTAATGTTTGAGAAAATATTATGATTTGGAAACTGGTCCGAGATGCGGAACGACTTGACAAAGATATTGAAATGAAAAATATTTTTACGAAACATCATTTCAGAAAAGCTGATTTTGAATTGCTTTTACTTTCGAATTGTTTTTTTAACCAAAATTTTAATTTAAGGAAAAAGCCTGTATACATATTTCTAGATTTATTTTTCCAAATGGACGCACAGTTTTGAAAAGTGAAACATGTTTACGTAATTCTGTAAATTCACTACATATCATGTTATATCGGAGTTGTTTGATACTTAATTGTGCAACATAGTAGATTAGTAGTCGATCTGGACCATTGAATGAGACTTCAAAAATATTTTCCTCATCGCTTTAATACATATTTATTTGGTATTATTGTCGCGTTATTTTAATTAGCACGAAATAGTGCAGGCATTGTTTTTCACATGAATTGAGAAGCTTCTTTTGCAGAATCGAATTTCAAGTCAATTTTAGATGTAATAACCTCTTTTTTAGGTACAGTTGAGTTTTCATTCATTGCCTCACATCAGTCAAGTTTTCTAATATCTCATTATCTAAAACGAAGGTATTGTGTATGTTTGTTTCTACATTTAACGTCTCTCCATCCGTATTTTAGAAACAGTTACTCAAGTACTCAAATTTTCGCTTACATTCTTTCTAAATATTGGGCTGAAATTAAACATATCATATACATATTGCAGGGTCAGGTGTATGGTTACGAAGCTTATCCTATAGAGACCATACGAAAGCTCTGGAAGATGAAGGCTAGCAAACGATATTTCGATATGGTTAGCGATATGAATGAAAAGAATGCTAAACCAATCTTTATGATTCAAGAAATTTAGGAGCAGTGGCTTCAGTACTAAAATCGTCCAGAAGTCAAGGATAGATCAAAGAAAGCTTAGAAAAATAGAAACTCTAATCCTATTTGCATAGATGCAGATCTATTTCTATACAGGGGCATGCTGTAAAATTGGTAAAATTTTTGTGTCATGCAACTCTATTTATTTTAGCATTCTGACAAATAAATTATTTAGACCAAAGATTATGGTAGGCCTCCTCATATGCTTGAAGTATTTGAACGTACTCATGTCAAAGCGGCAGCACGTAATAGCGCCGACTTCTCTTCACATTCTTGGATAGATCCTAAAGTAGCTAATTTTTATGTATGTAACTATTTTTTTGAGTAAAAATTGTTGAGGATATATTTTAAAAATCTTTTACAAAATTATTTATTAACTGGACAATTTGATGAAAGCTTGCGCGGAGCATCAAAACGAACTTCGAGAGACAGCCGATGAAGACGTCGGAGAATTGCCCCTGGAGACAGTGGATAGCTTATTTGAATCGCTTGTAGTGCCAAATGCAAAAAAACGTACTTATCCCATTGGGAATTTGGAGGTACTTAATTGTTGTTTTTTCCTTACTATCTCTTTTTCTTACTGTCTAATTGGTGTCTTTTTCCTTACTATCTTGGTGTCATTTATGTATGGCTATATACTGTTATAGTGGATTCTACTAAGTACATTACTATGTCAAATTGTTGTGTGTTAGCTGTAGCATCAGTTATCATTGCATCAGGTTCAATTTTTTAATTAGACTGGCAGTCTACAGAAAAAAAGGGCATAGAAGGTAACTTTTGACAATTGGATTTGAGTAATATCATAGTTACGAGCATTTTAGGTGTAGTTTAGACTGGCCTATAGAAAAAATAAGTTGACCTGGTACTCATTTCATATAATCGCCACATGCTCCAATATGGGTCTCACCATTTAAGATGGTCTGATACTCGTTTCTTATAGTGAAGTCCTTATCCCAACAAATAAGATGTTAGTCGGGATCCTACTATGGCCATTTGCCTTCTGTTTTTCTTTTCTTTCTTGTTTGTAGGGATTTGTAAATTCTAGACAGTTACATTTCATATCATTCACAATCTCAAAGTGATTAATCGGCCATTTGAGCCACTAATGGATAAATCATACGAAAAATAAAGAACTTTTAAAGTAGAGATTCATTTCAAAACGGTTGCATTTGTGCTAAACTAAGCTATACCATGCTAGTTATTTTACTGCAGTTTGGTTAAAAAGTTATACGAGCAGTGTCAAGTAATTATGTTTTTAAGTGTAAGCACTGATCATTGGACCCAAATGATTCTTCCATTTTGTAATTAAAATCACATTGTTTCAAGAATTTAATTGCAAAATAAAGAAAGTCAAGACCTCTTGATTGGTTGGGTCTACAAAGGACCATGATGCTTTAGTTCTAAGTGATTTCATCCCATACCAAATATTCTAGAGTAATTTTTTTTAATGCAATCAAGATCATCTTCTACACCTTCGCTTCTATGTGAATTCTAGATTTTCGGCAATGATTGAATTGGGTGATTGCCAAATTTGTATTCATAAGAAACTGGTTTAAGTATAAGTTAATGGTTTTGGTAGTTGGTAGGTGGAGTTTGTGTCAGCCTCTATTTGGATGCTGATTTTGCATGTTTTTTCCTTCCCCGATTTGTGGTTTATCATAATTTTCGTACATAAAGAAGAAGAAGTGAAGTGATCAACACTATTGAATTGTGTTGCAATTCTAATTTTTATAACACTACTAAAAATTACAATGTTACAATGTTTCTTGTCATTGCACGACCCATCCCTAGGTCTGCGAAAATGGAGTTGCTCGTGACTAAGCATTGGATCCAGTAGTTCTCTTCCGTCTAAAACAATTTTCATCAATGAATAAGTTAAAAAAATTGACTATGGGGAATTTGTTGCAATGATGCAAAAGGGGAAACATTGGAATTAGAAGAAGAAGAAGTATGAGAAAACGTTTAATATAAGCATAAGGGATGCGTCAGCCGCTCATTCAAATCATTTGAAATGCGTGTGAAACCAAGTACTTCATCTATTTCATTTGATTATTAATTTGTAAATATGAATGTTATGTTGTATGGATATTCGCTTTTACTACTGAGTAAATTAGTGATTTATCATAATCTCATGAAGGTGGTTATCTTTCAAGATTAGCTTAAAATGTGCTTATTAATTTCTGAAGTAGATGAAAGATTTTATGTGATCACATGGTATACTTCTTTCTCACTTCTACTATTTTCTGTATGTCGTCTGGTATGAATTTGATTTCCTTGTTAGTTCTAGTTTTCCGCTGCGTAATATAATAAAAGAAACTGTTTTCTAAAGGGTATGATCCACCTATGTTGAACTGTCATTACATGTTCCTCCATGTGCATGTCCAACAGGTAATAAAGTTGTTTTGTCATCCCTTCAGAAATAGTTTATGCAGTTGAACTATCATTACATATTTATCCCTGTGCATTGACAGTTCAAATATATTACCTGTTGGATACCCTTCAGAAGTTCATGGCAAAATAACTCTTCAAAAATGGTGTCAGAAATTTTGTTGACATTTACGTTATCGTTACATGTGCGTTCCTGTGCATTGACAGTTCGATGTCGAAAGAGAAATTCAGACCTCTTTTAGGTTTCTGGTATCATGCTGACTACTTTTTTTGTAAAATAGTACTGATCAACTTTATTATCGTGCAATTTTTAAGGATTTAACAATATTAAAACTTTATTATCCTGCAGTTTTGCATCCTCGTCAAACTAAAAGTATTAATGCCTTAATGTCATTTTTACAATGTAGCTTCCATCGTCTTCACAGCAATCAAAACGTCATCTAGTCAGCAATGAAGATGATGTCCACGAGCTACAAAAAACTGTCGAGGAGATGCGCATCGAGCTTGAGAGTGAGAGAGCAGAACGAGCAAGATTCTCAGGACAACAGAAGGTATATAAGGAGGCCTTTGAAGCACAACTGGCAAAGGTAATGGTAATACTCAAGGGCCAAGAAAGAGTTTCACATTCGCCTTCGCTATATATTTCTCGTTCGTTGGCTTCGCCGCCATCGTCATCTGAGTAGCTTGATTGGCATGTTTTGACTTGTTTTGTAGTGATGTGGTTGTAGCACAACTATGGATATGTTTGTTATTATGGTAGTTATGGGTTTTAGTACTGTTGTGATGGTCATTGGTTTTACATGGTTTAACGTTCACACCAGCTGAATAATTTTGTTGTTCATAATTCAGCTTGGTGCACGAAATGAAGGATTGTGGATGTTTTTATGTGATATGCTAATATTATCTATGTTGTGTTGTTGCTTAAGAGTATTATTTGTACGTGGATGGCAATTTTATACTATTTTTCGCTCGCTTTTAATATCAGTATTTGAAACTGAATAATCATTATAAAATTAATTTGGAAAGCTGGAAGAGCAGGATGGTAAAAAGAGTTAATGCCATATCAGAAAGGGAATATCGACGTGTTAGTATCAAAGCAGGAAAGCTAAATAAATGCGTTCCAAACGTCCCATCATAAATTTGACACTGATTTGAAAGATTTTACCGTCAGATTACCAACAAAAATAATAAAAGGTAACTTACGCCAATTTATTTCCATCGCTAAACCTTTGCTGAATAGTAAGGGTTTACCGACAAAAAAAGAGCAAGATTTTTTATCAAAACTTTTTGTCGCTAATCCCTTAGTAATTAGTAAGGCTTTACCGACAGATTTTATAAATAATATTTTATACTAAATTAATATTCCGGTCCGTATATAAATAAAAATTAAAATAAAAGTAAATTAATAAATAATAATTATTTTAGTTATAAAA
Source organism: Allium sativum (assembly GCA_030737875.1). NCBI lineage: Eukaryota > Viridiplantae > Streptophyta > Magnoliopsida > Asparagales > Amaryllidaceae > Allium > Allium sativum. The sequence goes on from CM060920.1 coordinate 590,395,309, forward strand.
TTTGTAAATTGACGGTAAGTTGTCGGAAAATTCATTCTAAAATTCCGTCGTAAAATCTGACACAGATACCATCAAGGGTTTTGCCGACCGAACCTTTATGTAGGAAATCCGTCGCTAATGCCTGTTTAGCGATGGATTAGCAGAGTTTTCTACCGCTGCTATTTGATGTTTTTCTTGTAGTGTACTAATCTCAATTCTTCTTCCATCAAGATGTAAAATCATAAGGCTGAAGATGTTTACTCAAAATTATGTTTGCACTTTGATACTAATGCGTTTGTATTTCTCTATATAAAATTAAAGATTTATTTTCAAGCATTAAGTAATGTCTCTTTTCCTATTAATTAAGAGCATCAATTATCATTTTCAACTTTTCCAGATGGTTTTCATCATCAAAATTTTAGAGATAAAAGGGACATATGGCAGATATTAGGCAATGGAGGGCCCTCTGGTGGGGTTATCCCATCAAAATTTTAAGAAAACCCTCTCACCTTCAAATGGTTTAAGAGATAATACGCATGAAATGTTGTATCACAAATTAAAAGCACAAACAAAGAGTTTACAATCTAAACTTGCCAAAAAGATAAAGCTATTGACGAAGCAAAACACTTTATCAGGACAAGTCCTAACATTGATTTTGATAACAAGGTAGGTAAATTTGATGTAAAATTTCCAAATTCGAATACTAGATAGGAGGTAGCAAAGCTTCATATAAATTTGAAACGAGGTATTACCTACATCATTGCCTTGCTTGCCAATCCTTCATCAAACTCGAACAAACTTGTAGAGCCATACAAAAAATTTCCTTATCTGATGAACTCCACGAAGGATTTAAAGGAAAGTGAGATAAGAGATTGGATTAACAAGGTAAAGCTTGAATTATTGGAGCATTTCTGGGGTAAGAGGAGGGATGACCCTTACCATTGCCTCAATTATTATGGTAGTCAAATTGAGAAAATTCAGAATGAGATGTATTCCTCTAAAAAGCATGAAGCTAAATATGAGAGGGTTAATAAGCTTTTTACAAAGAGATATAGAGTCTTTTAACATTTTGTTAGGTTGTAGACAGAAACTACCAATAGTACTAATGAAGTCGTGCGGAAAGAGAAGAAAATACTTTTTGCTATTCTCAACTGCCTTTTGAATTTAGTATTGCCTAAGAATTTATTTTAAAGGATTGAAAACCTTTAAAAACTATTATCATCATGACATTTTAAGTATATTTGTAAATATTTTGTAAACTACATAAATAAAACACTAAATAGAGCTTTTCTTTCTTTATGATTTGCATGTGCGAACTCACATTGTCTATGTACTTTTATTGACATTCTATCTCGTATTCCTACCTTGAAAGTAATAGAAGACCAAAACTCTTCCAGAATAAAATGACCCAAAAGCCTAATTCAAACATTATATGTTTGAAATCCAAAAATGCATTTCTGAAATGATTGAAGGCCTAAACCCTTTTAGCATTGGAAATTCCAAAGCTAGATTTAGGTATTTAAAATAATAGAAATCCATAAATACACTTCAAGAAATAATAGAACACCAAAATCCTTTTGGCACTAGAGATCCTAAAACCCAGATTCGAGTATTTAAATCAATAAAAATATAGAAATCCACTTTTGAAAATAATAAAAGAACGAAATCCTTTGACGTTAGAAATACCAAAACCCACATTTGGGTAAAAACACAATAAAAATCCAAGAATCTAATTCTGGAAATATTTGAAGACCAAAACCCCTTCAACATTAAAAATCCAAAAACACAGATTTAGGTTTTTAAAACAATAGAAATCAAGAAGTCAATATTTTGGGAATAACAGAATAACGAAACCCTTTCAGCATTAGAAATCTGGAAACCAAGATTTTGGTATCAAATTAATTGTAATCCAAAAATACACTTTTGGAAATAATAGTAGAACAATACTCTATCGGAATTAGAAATATCAAAACGTAGATTCGGGTATAAAAATAATGGAAATCCAAAAATCCACTTCTAGAGTTTGAAATCCTATGCCTATTTCAAACAGTGTCCATTTCAGCATATTTTGAAAACAGAGGTAGGGCATGTTCTTGTCTCAAATAGAGGCAGGACGCACTTGTATGTTCCCTTTGAGCTTTTGTTCCAATATATGGGACGAGACATAAGCAAAGGCAAAGCATACTCATATTTGGAGTAGATACATGGCATGCTTAGCTAATGCAAAGGCATAGCTTGTTCTAAAAAGAACGAAGGTGGAGCGTGCTTCATCCAAAATCATGGTTATGCCACTTTTGTGGTGTGACCAAGGAATTACCTATCCCTCATCAAGTGGGCACCTTTAACAAGCTACAATAGTTTCGGGAATAAGGGCTTATGTTATTAGGCGCATGTCCCCGGCTTATCATTGTCCTTCCAGGAGGCGCCTTTGATTGTACCGAGAGTTTTGGTGCCAGACGCATGTCTCAATGCTTACCCCTCCTCCCTTTTTGCGGAAGAACCTTGGTATACCAAGGATTTTAGTGGGTGTCAGGCTCATGTCCCCGGGTTTGACTCTCTTCTCTTTCTAAAAGTGACTTGACTACGTCAAGGATTTTTTTAGGTTATCCATAATTAAAGGGTATTTCACCCTCAACCATGTATAATATCATATTTTGATTAAAAACTCAATCTTTATTAAATCCCACCTAGAAGTCCTTTACAGATTCTTTGAGATTTTCTTTCTTAAATAAGTAGATAATCATTCTCTCAAGTACTCTACAACAATGGTTTCATGTTCATTGATCAAATTCTAATAATAATAAGACGTTCATTCATTTCTTTCAAACCTAGGTGGTTTCTTATCAAAAGGCCAATAGTTCAATTCCTCTTTCATCAGCAAGTAGATATTCCCAATTCAGATTGTCAAAGTCATTTCCCTTCAGCAGTTTTGACCTTGATCTTTTCTTCTGGAATTTTAATTTTTAATTTCTAAGAGCCTGGTGTTAATATTTCCTTTTCGTCAATGCTCATTTTACTCTTTGGTTTCCTTAGTAATTTCTAATATGGTATATGTTTGCGTTCGACCATTATTTCTCTTCCTATGTTTCTTGGTGACTATACAATGTCAAGGGCTCCTTCGATTTAGTTGCCATCTATGTGCAAAGAAGTTATAATTTTTTAACATATCATTTTCAAATATTGTCCTTTTAGAATAATCATAAATAGCCATCCTCATTTGGGTAAACAAATTGTTATACTTCTACATGGTCTGCTCGAAAGTAAAGAAAGGTGTTCATCTAACGTGAAATAGGTTTATACTCCAGGTATGAAGGCCATAAGCCTCAATTTTCTTTCTACTAATGATGATTAGAGCTTTAGTCCTTAACAATTGATCTTCACATTGCATAAAATCAATATATTTAGATTCCATTTTTAATGGTTTAGAAGATCCTTGCTCGGATTGGATTATCCTTTTGCTCTTATCAAGTAGTTGTTTAGTTCGGAAAGCTAGTGTTCTTTGTAATTAATGAAATTGGTCCCGAAGATCTATAATTTATTGTTTATCACTGATATGCATTGAGACGAAGGGGATACATTATTTTCCTTTCATAAGATTGCTGGAATTTCCAATTGTTAATGATATTTTTCGTCAACACTAGAAATAGGTCAAGGATGTTGGATCTAAGGGAAAGGAGTATATTATTTAGCCTCCACAAACTTAAGTTGGTTCTTCGTCCCTAGATGTCAGGACTTCGGAGAGAAGGATCACTAATCTACCAAGGATTCAAAGGTTGATGGAAAGGGGTTCTACACCGGGTCCCCTGGGAGATCTAAGCTCGTAGAGAGGGCAGAAGCTCGCAGGAGCGGTTTAAACTCACAGGAAAGGGGTGTTTCCTTCAATCTGCGGGAGGTTTGGACGAGAACCCAGGTATTTGCAATAAATAAACAGTAAATCATGACAATCAATAATCAAGAAAATAGTATAACAAACTCACTGGAAGATGCTTTGAATATAGATGTGCGCTTTATTAATCTTTGATTAAGAATACATGATCAAAGTAGAAGAAAATTTTCAATTGATCCCAACCTTAGGGTTTTAGAGAGAGGAAGAATACAAGGATTTTTGGAAAAGTAAAAAGACGAGCCCCCTAAAATGTGACCTCTGGGGTCTTATTATAGAGAACTTGGAACCCCTTCCGTTATGGGCCGTTGGGCCTACAGGAGAATTTGTCGGCCACCTCTTCCTTGTTCTTGAATGTTTTTGTTTCCGGTCGCTTTGCATTGCTAAAAATAGCTTCAACAATGAAGGTTTCGACTAGCCAGGAGTTTCTTCGAGATAGATATGTGCCTTCTTTCGTTATAGTTCTTCGGAAGGTATTTTGAGTTCCCGGTTGCATGTGGGTAGACATTGTGAATACTTAGAGGAGCTTGCCCCCATTATTCATGTGGATAGATGCCGGTTCGGGATCACTGTCTGTGTCTATGCTAAATAGACTAGTGTGGATAGCTTGTAGCCCTTCCAGGGTTCTAGTCTGTTTTTCGGTGGGATTTCCAAGTATAGCCTGATGATCTAGAAGGCTGCTCCAGGGGGCATGTCTATTGTTTACCAAAATGACCTCTCGGCACTTATGCGGTGGATGTTTTGAAAATCGGTTCCAGATAGTCTTAATGTTTCTCTGGCTTGATGCTCTTGGTGTTTTAGTCTCTTGACGTATTTGCACTAGGCAGGCTAATACCGAAGGTCCTTTTGTACATCAACTAACCGATTTCTCGCCTTTATCTTTCTTGGTTTCTGATCGAGATGACTTTTCACTATAGGACCCCTCCTGTTGGGTAGACACTATCGGATATATCCCGTCGGTTAGATCCTGTATCTTTTATGATCCTTTCTCCTAGTAAGGTCTCGATTGATGCAGCTTTCAGACCATATATCCCTTCTCTTGACTTCTCCTAGTATTTGGCCCTCCTTTCTGATGGATTCTCGTGAGCTTGGGGTCATTCGATACCCCTTCACTGTCAGCCTATTACATTGTCAATTTTGGTAGTAGCATACCCCTCCCCTTAATAAAGGGGTATTTTCGACTTTCCAAGTCAAACTCTTTGTCCTTTTTGAAGTGTCATATCTCAGTCTTTTGATCTCCCCTTATCTGGAATGTTGATTGGTCTTCGTTTGTACGATGGAAATTTGGTGTAATTTTCTTTACATTATTACCATTGTTCCTTCTTCACCTTTTACCTGCAACATTAATTCCCCGAACCAGATTATTTGTTCCTTGGGGATTTGAAGCTTATTTTGGGAATCCTATTTCCTAAAAATCTGGTAAATATTTTTGTTTTGGTCTCTAATTTAGTTATTAAATTGTTCGAATGTTAATAACCTGGAAGGCAGTTCATGGCGAGCTGCTCATATGCTCTTACCCCAGATATTAATTTTAGGGTTTGAGATACATGGTTTGCACAAAAAAATCTATTCTCATAATTATATAACGTAAATGGTGCTTAGTGACATCCAGGTCATTGGTAGTGATCTATAGTTTCTTGGCTTTGGCTTAATCATTTCGAATTCTCTTAACGTTAACCTTAAGAGAAGATGACCCTGTCATTACCAAGAACTTGATTGTTCCTAACTAAGGTGTTATTTGTTATGTATCTTATCTAGGTTGGTATTTTAGAGTTATCCCAACATTCACTATTTTGACTATCCATTACTGGTTGGTTTACATGTTATCACCCTCGTGTGCTTTAATGAGTGGGATATGAATTTTATGTGCTTATGGAATTATATCACCTGACAGCACTATGTCTGATATCGGTCCATCATCCATTCGTGCTTGTTGCATTCCCGAAGGAGGAAGTCTTTCATGCTGAAGAAGTCTTTGTTTACTTCTCAAGACGAGGTGAATTATATCCTTACTAGCTTTGGAATAGGCAATGTAGAGGTTATCCCTACTGCTTATTGTGATGACATCATGCATCCCCCTGAAGTATATTTCGCTTACTTAGTTGCACATATCTGGCATGGAGGTTTCTTTCCTTTTCCTTCCTTCATGTGTTGAGTTCTATGGGACTCGGAGATTGCGCCTATCCAAATCTTATCGAGCACCGACACACTGCTTCTATGTCTTGAAGTACTTGCTCTTGAATCGGGTCAGGCTTCTCTTACTCCTAACCTTATTCAACACATGATGCGTTTTTCCAAAGGTGCTGACTTCCTTATATTCCACACTACCACCTTGTGGAAGATTGTTAATGAGGATGCGGGTAAGGCCATACCTTGGGAAAATTAGTTCTTCTTCATCAATTGACCCATCGATATTTCAGGTCAATTTGTTGATTGTGGTGCGTCTTCTTAACCTTTCGCGGGCGACTACTTTTCTCACCTTCGAATTACCTTTAATCGTTTTCTTTCAGATCCCGCTTCTAAGAGAGTGTCTTTAACCGAAAGCGAATCCCGTGTATTTGGGCTCATTTTGAAGCTACTCGAAAAGCTGCCAGGTTGGTCTACTCTATTAATCAAGGACAAGTTGTGTCTCTATAACCTCCTCCCTAATGAACAGAAGGTCTTAAGGCGTCCACCTATTCGTCTTCCCGGCTCTAAGCGTTTATTGTCATGCTCAGAAGTGTTTGCTCCCTCAACTCCCTTACTTTTGGGTATGCTTTTTTGATTCGGTAGTTTCTTTATCGAGCTCTCTTTGGTCCCAAGTTCCACGTTCTTTGAACCTTTATTTGGTTTTTCGTTTGACTATGAGTTTCGAGTTCAGAAGCCCTTACCCTCACTGACGTTTTGAATTGAACTGCTGCTGCTATTAAGAGGCTAGCTGAGCTACCTATCGACCCGCCAGAGAAAAGACTAAAGCTTGATTTACCTGCTTCTGTGGTTTCTGGGGGTGCTTCCGGCAGAGAAAAAGGAAGTAGTGTTTTCCGTTATTCCTCCCAGGTACATTAGGAGCGGGTGTAGGTGTCACGCCATGTATTCCAGCATCTCGGTCAATGGAGTCTTCGAGGCCTTTTGGTCCTTCAACGGATTTTACTAATTTTGTGAAGCTTGTTCTTTCTAAACTAGAATTTTCTGACATCTCGTTGCCTTCCACTTATTCAAACATAGCGAATTTCTACCAACATTTGATCACCCGACAGCTAAAGGTACAATATCACCTTTTCAATTTGGACTTTCCATTCAATTTGGACTTTCCATTCAATTTGGACTTTCCATTCAATTTGGCCTTTCCATTTGTTATGATTGTATACTTAATGCTTCTAATTTCCTAGATTATCAAGGAATGACATATGTCTAAGCCAATTCTTTCTTCCACTGCTACTGAAATCATTCGGCTTCAAGAAGTAAACGCAGCTTTGAGCGATGAATGTGAGCAGTTGAGAGCTTCCTTGGAACATGCCGAGTCAGCTTTAGAGAAAGAAAGGTAGGCTAGGGACGTAACCCCCAACAAGTTGTCGGCTTTAGAACACCAGATAGCAGAAGATGTGGTCACTCACGCCGATGATCTTCAAAAGAAGGATGAGAAGTTTTCACGTTCTGCTCAGATAATCTATGCAGCTGAAGACAGGATTTCTAATTTCTCGCAAGTGCACCTTCCATAGACTAAGTTCGATTGTTACAAAGATGCCTTATTTCACCTTCTTTCTGATAACCTTAAAAGTCTTCATGAGCTACGCACCACCAATTTCCCTCCGTTCGTCAGGAATTGGTTTACGGAAAGGATTAAGCTAGGTGAACAAGGCATTGAGATACCGTAGAGGAGTGAATCCAAAGTCGAGGACCTTTTCTATATTGGCCTTCTTCCGGATGATTTAGGAGAAAGAGGGGAGACTCTTGCTTTTGTTGGCAACAATGGGGAGAGTGACGGCGATGGTTGCGGTGGTAGTGGCCGATAGGACAAACATATTGTCCGCGATTCTGAATCGTTATTATCTAAAAAGGGTGGCCACTCTCGTCCTTCGGAAGGGAAGAAAGCTGTTGGTCCGAACTTCCTTCTCTTGGGTATAATTCTCACTCTGGAAGTGTTTTTCTCTTTCCTGAATATTTGACTATAACTTGTCTCCTGACATTACAATAGACAAAAGAAAAACTGTTTCCTGCCATAAGCAGAAACAGGTAATGAATAGAAGAATTCAAACCGTCTTTGTGTAGAGTAAGAGGCACACTTGTATACTTAACTCAGCGATCTATATAACGTTTGTATGGAGTTCCCTTTTATTACATGTGAAAACTAGTACACTTATTAGCATCATGATAGAATTTTTTTTATTATGAGGATGCATTACGTACGATTTGTTGGCTGAGAAAGGAGTTTCGAACGACACCTACTCACGCTTTCAGGAAAAAGCATTTTCGTAAGGAACTTAAGAGTGTTTACACAACATTTCCTCAGTTCCCCTTTAACATTCTGAGTGGAGATCGTGAAGCGATACTAAAGAGTTTTAGGATTAAAGATGATGAGATGTTATGTAAACAATAAATGTATGAAAAAGTGATTTTTTTTTGTAATTTCCTTTTTATCTATATGCCATAGTAGATTGGCCTCGGGTTAAACTCATGCAAAATTCTATAAGAAAAGGGGTTTATTCCTACGAATCGAAAAGAAAATATAATCGTAACTATTTTCCTACGTGTCTGTGGGTAGGTCGATCGACATGAGATCCTCCCATCTCGGAGTGAAGCATCACCAATAAAAGAAATTCTACCTATGTCTCAAGAGAGAAAGATTTTACATTAGAATATATCAATTAAACATTTGTCTGAGAGAATGAATGCCTTGAAGGAACAGCTAGAAGAGAAAGATAGGTCTATACTTGGATTGAGTACATACGTCAAGACCACACCATCTATCGAGTTTGTGGACAAATTGAGGCATTTACGCCAACGTAGTGTTGACTTGGAAATTGATTTGTACAATGCCACTACAAAGTGCGAGACATGGTAATATTATTTTAAGAATATTACTATCATGATGGGATCTTCATCCCCTGCTGTTGCGACAGCCCGCGAGACCCCTATCCATCAGAAATTTTATTACATGAATAACCCTCCCACAAGGATAAAGAAATTAGCCATTTCTGAGTGGTGCAAAAGAGTGGTAGCCGAGATGAAAGGGACCTATGACACAACTTAAGGATTCTCATGACCGTGTCATCAGGTATGTCGATCAAATTAGACATTTATAAGAGGAAAGGCACAATTTTCGTATGGATGTTTTCGAGTTTGAGAAGGAAATTAGCTCCCTTGGGGCAATGTGTAGGGCTTATAACAGAGCCCTGAAACTTCAGATTAAACTTTCTGATCATTTAGATGAAACGAATAGGACAGTGCAAAAGCTTAACAAATTTCTAGGTATTGTGCTTCGTCATGCCATCGACCCTCCTTTGCCAGATGATGGATAGGACCCAGATTTTTAGTAATATGATGCAGTAGTGGTATACAATTATGCCTATAATCAGGGTGCTGAGAATGTAACTTTTTGATGAATGAACCTTGTGTATTGACAATGTCTATTATGTAAATAGTTGTAGATATGAAACATGGATAACAATTGCTTACACATAAATGGTTATAAGAATTTTCCCTGCGTAAGGAAAGAGAAAACCCTTTTACCTGGAATCATTTTGATGATGAACTTTCCGTTCTCTTCCAAATTTTGCCTTGTGGCCTGTAATCCGTGAGCACATATATGGTTGTTCTATTCAGACAACTGTTTCGTAGTTTCTCCCGTTGGTCAGTTATCACCTTTCGGATACGTATCAAACATGGGTCATTCATTTCATTGTTGGTGCAAGACCTGGGCTCCTCTTTTGGTGTTTGATGTAAGCCCAATCAACTTAGATTCGGGTTATTCATAGTAGGAGGCCGAGAACCCCCTTCCGTTTCTTATGGAAAGTTGAATCACCCGATTTCGGTGTTGAGATAATACCGGGATCCCCTCCCGGTGCTTTGCAAAGGCCTTCCTCGACCCAGATTGGGGTGTTGACATAGATAGAAGACAGGAAACCCCTTCCGCTATTTGTGAGAAACTGCATCAACCCAGATTAGGGTATTTTCATGGATAGAAGATCAAAATCCTCTTCCGGTACGTATGAGGATCTGAATCAACCCAGATTTGTGTATTCAATGATTGAAGACCGGTGGTCCCTTCCAGCATTAACGTTTTGGTATCCTACCTGAAGTCGATTTACGAAGAAGAGGCTGTACGTGGTTCCTGAGCCACTTTCTGGGCTTTTGATGTCAAAGCAGAGGATGTACGTGCTTTGTTGGCCAATCTCTGGGTCTGTGCATCTGGTGCATTTGGCTAGCTTATCCATAAGCAGGGCCTAAGGACTTACCCGACCTCCCTCTAGGAGGCGCCTTATCCTGACCATTACTGGTGATGAAATGGTCTTATAAACTTAGATGGGGCCATCATAGGCACAAAACTAAGGTTTACTCTTTTGATGCTCTACACTGACCATCGTAGGTACTGATAGAGGCTTACATGCCACCCCCTCTGAGGGGTTCCCTATTCTGACCATCATAGGCAATGATATGGGTTTGTGTTCTCTTCTACGGGTAACGCAGAACATAAGCATAGGTAGGACGTGCTCTTCTACGAGCAGAGGTAGGACGTGCGTAGTTCTAGCAGAGGCAGGGCGTACTCTTCTATGAGCAGAGGCGAGGCATGCTAATTTTAGATGCACTGCCACGACCATTTCTGGTGTGAAACGGAGGCTTACGCTTTTGATGCTTTAACCTAGCCCCCTCTGATTTGGGCATGGAAAAAGACTAATACACTACCACCTCCCTCGGGTGATGCCTTGCCTTGACCAATTTGGTGCTGACAAGGTTTTTTTCTTTTCTTTTATCCATTTGTGACTTGACCTGTCCTTGGTCATATTAAGCTTGTGAGGATCTTCTTCTCCACAATTAGGCAGATAACTTTTCCTTTACATTTTCTAGAAGGCTTCAGCGGCATAACTCCTTACGCTTTCTTTACATATCTATGTAATTTTCCTTGGTTTAAGAACTTGATAATCATTCCCTTTAGAACTCTGCAATGGTTTGTTTCATGTCAATTTACCAAATGGTAGTAGCAGTACGACCCTTCTCTTTTAGCTTCGTTCTTGGGTTTCTTCTTTATCGATGGCCAAAAGTTCAGCTAGTGTCTATTCAAGAAGTAGATACCCTCAATCGACGTTGTGAGCTTACAACCCTTTGGCAACCTTGAATCGAAATTCCTCTTTCGCTGTTGCATTTTGGCCCTTTTATTACTTGATTTTGTTGTTTTGTCCTCATTCCTACACTTCCTTTTAATTGCCTTTCGCCATGGGGTATATCCCTATTAGACCTTTTATTGGTAAGAGGAATGGAAGCTTTCTCAACCCTTTGTTCGAATATGGTTCCTTTAGCCTGTGTTAGGAAGGCTTCTTTGGTATAGAGAAAGGAGTTACGTCTTTACATCGAGGATTGGTATAGGTCAAAAATTAGAGTAGGTCCTAAGTGGAAGGGGTTAATGCTCCATCGATCAGGGTCATAAGTTTCTACTTCCCTCTTCTCTTCTTGGATACGCAGGATTTCTAATTTAAACCTTTTGATGGCCCATGGCTCGTCGATATCAGCTCCAATCATGAGAAACCCGTTAGTAACTAGTAGAGATGTTTTATCCATAGTGTTCGCCTCTTCAAGGTTTAGTCGAATCCGTGACGGAACTGCTTAGGTGTTTATATGGAAAGGTTAACCAAAGGAAGAGGTTCAGGCCCTCCTTCTAATGCCAAAATGTTAACGATATTTTTCGTCAGCACTAGAGATAGGTCAAGGATGTTGGATCTAAGGGAAAGGAGTATATTATTTAGCCTCCACAAACTTAGGTTGGTTCTTCGTCCCTAGATGTCAGGACTTTGGAGAGAAGAATCACTAATCTGCCACCCTGGACAAAGGATTCAATGGTTGATTGCAGGGGGTTCTACACCGGGCTTGCTAGGAGATCTAATCTCGTAGAGAGGACAAAAGCTTTCAGGAGGGGTTTAAGCTCACAGGAAAGGGGTGTTTCCTTCAATCTACGGGAGGTATGGACGAGGATCCATGTATTTGCAAGAAATAAACAGTGAACCGTGACAATCGATAATCGATAAAATAGTATAAAAACTCACAGAACGATGCTTTGAATATAGATGTTCGCTTTATTAATCTTCGACTTCGAATACATGATCAGAGTAGAAGAAAACTTTCAGTTGATCCCAGCCTTAGTGTTTTAGAGAGAGGAGGAATACAAGGATTTTTGGAAAAGTAAAAAAGATGTGACCTCTAAAATGTGACCCCTGGTGTCTTATTTATAGAGAACTTGGAGCCCCTTATATTATTGGGCCATTGGGCCTTTAGGAGCCTTTATCGGCCATCTCTTCCTTGGTCTTGAATGTTTTTTCTTCCGGCTGATTTGCAGTGTTAATTATAGCTTCCGCAATGAAGGTTTCGGCTAGCTAGGAGTCTCTTCGAGATTGATATGTGCCCGCTCTCGTTGTAGTTCTTCGGAAGGTGTTTTGAGTTGTCGTTTGCATGATCTCGGTTATTATCTTTCGGATGTAGGCTTTAGGTTTTCCCGTGAATACTTAGAGGAGCCTGCCCCCATTATGCATGTGGATAGATGCCTGTTCGAAATCATTGGTGTCTGTGCTAAATAGACTAATATGGATAGCTTGTATCCCTTTTAGGGTTCCGGTCTGCTCGTCGATGGAATTTCCAGGTATAGCATGATGATCCAGAAGGCTCCTCCAGGTGACATTTCTATTGTTTACTAAAACGACCACTCGGCACTTATGTGGTGGATGTTTCGAAAACCAGTTCCAGATAGTCTTTATGTGTCTCTGGCTTGGTGCTCTTGGTGTTTTAGTCTCCTGATGTATCGGCATTGGGAAGGCTAATATCGAAGGTCCTTCGGACATTAACTGATGGATTTCTCGCCTTTATCTTTCTTGGTTTCTGATCATGATGACTTTTCACTGTAGGACCCATCCTGTCGGACTGACCCTGTCGGATAGATCCCGCCGGTTAGATCCTGTAGCTTTTACGATCATTTCTCCTAGGAAGGTCTTGGTTGATGCAGCTTACGGACCATTTCTCCTTGCTCTTGACTTCTCCTAGTATTTGGCCCTCTTTTTGATGGATTCTCATGAGCTTGCTGTCATTCGATACCCCTTCGCCGTCACCCTATTTCATTGTTAATTTTTGTAGTAACATTTGCCCTTTCCCCCTTAGGGAAGGGGTATTTTCGACTTACCTAGTCAAACTCTTTGTCTTTTTCAAAGTGTCATATCTGGGTCTTTTGATCTCCCCTGATCAGGAATGTTGATTGGTCTTCGTTTGTACAATGGAGATTTGGGGTAGATTTCTTTTCATAATTAACATTTCTCCTTCTTCACCTTTTACCTGCAACATTAATTCCTCGAACCAGATTATTTATTCTTTGGGATTTGAAGCTTATTTTGGGAATCATATTGCCCGAACATCCAGTAAATATTTCTGCTTTGGTCTCTAATTTAGGAATTAAATTGTTCGAATGTTAATAACCTGGAAGGCAATTCATGGCGAGCCACTCGTATGCTCTCTTCCGTAAATATTAACTTTAGGGTTTGAGTTACACGGTTTGCTCAGAAGAATCTATTTTCTTAATTAAGTAAGGGAAATGGTGCTTAGTGCCATCTAGGTCTTTGGTAGTGATCTATAGTTTCTTAACTATGGATTAATCGTTTCAAATTCTCTTAACGTTAACCTTAAGAGAAGATGAGCCAGTCATTACCAAGAGCTTGATTGTTTCTAACTAAGGTGACATTTATTATGTATCTTATCTAGGCTGGTATTTTTGAGTTATCCCAACATTCACTATTTAGACTATCAATTACTGGTAGGTTTACATGTTATCACCCTCGTGTGCTTTAATGAGTGGGATATGGATTTTATGCGCTTATGGAATTATATCACCTAGCAGCACGTCATCTTGTTCAGCATCTGATATCTTCCATATTTACGTATTTGCTAGTTCAGAATGGTTTTCGAATATAATTTCGATCTCGGTCTTTCCGTACCAACAATCGTATAGGTTAGATTAACTACCAAATAAATAACCATTCAATCATCAAAATAAAAATAGATTTATTGGCTCAGTACTTAGCATAACATGGGTTCTTCAATTTAAAAATATTTAACGAATGGTTAATGTAAATAATATAATAGTTAGAAACAACATTTCACTCCTTACTAATATTCGGTAGACCATTGCATTTTCTATATTTAGAAAAATAAATTATAACAATATCCAATATTCATTTTGACAACCCTTTACAAAACATTTATTACACAATTACTCATTATTTGTAATTGGGAAATCTGTAACGAACACGATGCATCGGAACACAAACATGAGAACTTTTCATTGCTATTACAACAATTTACATCAGATTAAAAGAATGTATCAGAGTACAAATAAATATTACACAGCTAAAAAGTAATATCAGCGAATAAAATACATAGTAGTGGAAATAAAAATACATAAATACAATGCACAGCGGAAATACATCAACTAACACAAGTGAAAGAAATACACAGATACAAAGCTTTCCAAATATAGCTCCAGCTATCAACCAAGATCCTCTTAAATAGAAATCTGCAAAACCAAAACTACTAGCTACCCATGTGGAAATATGGCCACTCAGAGTTTAGGTGGAAATAATAAACTCCGAGTCAATCATGGGACTGGTGCAAGAACTTAGAAACAGTTATTAAATCTTTACTTTAAAAATGTAGGGTAATTCATGGGACCACGCCATATGTCGATGTAACAATCCTGATTCCGACAGACCGATTTTTTTTCAAAAAACCAATCTATCGAAACCCAAGTTGGGCACTTTGGTATCCTGCAGAAAAAAGATAGAGATAAAGAAAACATGTTAGAATTCATAAGCATCTGTCAGCGGAAGGAATTCAAAGTATAATATACTTTAAATTTATCTTTACCTTATAAAACATACTACCTAACAAGTATCCAAAGCTTATACCATCTCTGTCATGAACCTAACCTGGAAGTATGTAATGAGGAGGGGGTCAGAACATAAGTTCTGTGTGAGTGGACTTGGAATAAACTCTGTATAATCCTACATATACCGTTCAGTTATATTTTCTTGCTTATTAGGTTATTCGCGATATTAGCTCTCTAGGCTATACTCATGTCCCACTAGTAGACTAACCTAATAAAACGTATATGTAGATACCCCCAACTCGTATAATCCTTTCCATGTATATATACAGTCCCTTGCCGTATGTCGTACGGGCTTCTTCATGTAAATCTATACTACTTTAGTGTAGTGCCACCATTCTCGAAAACGTTTGGACTACCACTCTTGATCTTGCTAGATTTCGTTTATTACCTAGATCTAATCTAGGGTTTTCTATCCAGCGCTTCCTAGATTCAAGTAGGGTTTACGCTACCCAGGGCCACGGGGTTTATGCTAACTATTGAACGCTTTCTAGATCTGACCAAGCTTTATGCTACCTAGGGCCACTAGGGTTTATGCTACCTATCAAACAATGCCCCCTAGTCTATGACACACTACCCAGAGCGACATATGTTCCTAGACTTTACGTCTCAATCGTGTCGTTAAACATGCTAGATATCTAGTTGCATATTTCCTCTATATGTGCGGCCCGAGTCCCGTGGCAGGGCTAATCAAGAAACACGGAACTCGGTCGGGAGCTTTAAACTATCTGCCGATGCAGATGTTAAGGTCTGTTTTATCTGTATGTGACTATGGTCCACTTGACCCCTCCCTCAACTAATGAAAGGCACCCAAGAAAATCATGAATGAGAACTGTACACATGCCCTCTATGCCCCCACAAACATATTGGCTACCCTCACCCATAACTAGATAGCAAAGTATATGGTCTTTTGGAGTTCTCCGCCTATCCGCTTGCATATCACGATTGACTCAAGATCGTAGGTAGACGACGACGTGCTATCACAGGGCTAAACAAGATATCGCCGCCTCACGCTGACCCATCCTAGTCTTTAGGTTGCTTATATTGCAACCAAGGCATACCCTTGGCTCTTCTAACGCAGACCTTAACCGCTGTGAGCCCAGGAGGATCATCTGCAACCTCACAGAGGGATACCAAGAGTACCCTCACGTCCCCTCGAAGCCGCGTGCTTCGTAACCCAGTTCGTTGGAGCCTTCTCCATGATCAGATGGACGTTCGCTCATCCTCGTGTTCTACTTGGCTTTCTTGACTATGGTTTACTACTAAGTTCTCGTAACTAAGGTTTTACAACTTAGTTTCTTGAATCGTTATCTTTCTTAACTAAGGTTCACTACTTCGTTTCCTGAATCGTTAGCTTTCTTAACTAAGGTTTACTACTTAGTCCTCTTAATTAAGGTTTACTACTTAGTTCTCTTAATCGTTCGTTTTCTTAACTAAGGTTTACAACTTAGTCCTATTAACTAAGGTTTATTACTTGGTTCTCTTAACCAAGGTTTGATACTTAGTTTATGTTACTTAGTTATCTTTAACTAAGGATTGTTACTTAGTTCCTTTTAACTAAGGTTTACCAATGAATTCAAGCATGACTTAAGTTATCTTTATCAAATGATAGCGTATGGGTGTTTTCCCACATTTTCATCTTAGATTAACTTATTTCATGGTATAATTCATCCCACCCTTCGAGTCTTGTATTACATCTTAAGTCATATTCATTTCTTATCCTTAGGATAAGTTTATCTACTATTTAATCTTATCATTCCCCACTTTTCCTTGCTTTGATACTGTTATATTGGTTAAGTTTGCCCATGTGTCCAAGTTGACTAAACCCCCAATCATGTATTTAATTCAAGCCACATACAATGCTAAATTGGTTAAGTGTTCTCTATCCGTTGACTTAACCCGCCCATATATCATGTCAAATTGGTTTATCTAGCAATTCACGTTGACTTAACCCACCCTTGTATCATGTCAAATTGATTAAGTGTGGTCTAGTGTTTCATGTTGACTTAAACTTACCATACTAGCATGTGTCTTTAGCATTAATTAATTATTAATGCCCAACCTCTCACATTAGACCTATTATTGCGGTCACTGGATGTGCCGGTTGGTTCCGGGCAGGATTACACCACAACTCAATCTAACCTCGGGTTTCAAGCACGTTATGACTAACTTCTCACATTAGAACCTATTGTTTGCGGTCACTGGATGTGTCGGGCGGTTCCGGGCAGGATTACACCGCAAACTTATTCCAACCTCGAGTTAGCCATGTTTCATGTTTAGCCAATTAACAATTCATGTCTATTCTAGGTTCCATAGGCCAATTATAAATTTACAAGCATGTTCATGTTCATTCTAGATATCAAATGTCAATTACCAATTCACAAGCATGTTCATGTTCAAGTTATGCCACTACTGTCAATTTCATGTTATGTGTCGAGTTCCATAATTACATAAAAACATGGTTTGTCCAACGTATTCCATTTTTAATTATGTTTCTTGGATCTTAATGGCATATCCAATTTTCAAGTCTCAAATTCAAGCTTTACCCAAAAACCGCAATTTATGTTCATGCTTATAATCTCGTTAATAGGCTATACATATTATTCCCGTTTCCCATACATGTGTTCCTAACAGGTTGCTATCATACTTCATATGTTGGTTAAGCTTATTCATATGTCAAGTGCTACTTAACCCATTTCTACTTTGCTTACACAACCATTTGTGTAATATATTTTTTTACCCAAATTGCCTAATTCGTCGATTAAATCTCAAGCTCTTCCCAAATAACTATAATTTATGCGTTGTTGACCTTGGCTCGAAGGTAGCCAAAGTTTCAAAAATAAAAAGGAAGAATAGGGAAGAGGAACAGATTAAGCATACAAATATTATTTTAAATTGCAACATGAATTTTAACTGAGGAATGACGAACGATAATAATACTATTATGCATGAAGTGTATTGTAATCCCACTCACTGATTTAAGAATGTATCTTGAATTCTGGGATCTGATTTCTGAAACTGAAAACCTATCCCTTGACGTAGATTATCGATCCTCTAATTTAGATTTGATTCTTAGAAAATAGTTGTTGAAGTCGTTGAATCAACCTTTGATTATCTACTTGAATTCTAACGAAGAACTTGAGCAGCATAACCCCGTCTTTGATTTGTTTTGATATGAATTAGGGAAGAGTATAGGCATAATGAAGATGTGTAGGGAAAACTGTAGCCTTAGGGGTGTTTATATAGGTGCTCAAGACCTTATCGTACACGCAGCGCTGAGTCAGCATTGAACCCAGTTAAGAAAATAGTCCAGGTTCGCAGATGGATCTAGCCAAATCTTATCGTACACGCAGCGCTGAGTCAGTATTGGGTCCCGCAAGCTGTTTTGGTGCAGAAATTTGAATTTCGAATGTTTGAATTGTTTTAGCGTAGAAATTTGATTTTCGAACTTTTGAATTTCTAGAATTTACTGTTTTATTCACATGAAATATTCTTATGTGTATACAATTACTCTACCGACCATTTTACGCGTATATATACGCACAATTTTCGTTTTATTTTCAAAATTCAAACGATGTTGCACCGTTATTTGATTCTTTCCATATTTCATTGACTATAGCCTTATCTTGAATTTTATCTTTTGTATACATATATATGTGCATATATATATACATTCTCATATATATACATATATTTTCTTTATTTCCTTATTTGTACGTTCTTATCTTTTCAAATTTTGAATTTGTATACGTACATATATTTGCATGTTCGGTTGGCCCTCTCTGAAAAAAGATAAAAATAATGCCGTAGCCGGGGTTCGAACCCCTGACGTCCATGTTACAAATCCAATGTCTTAACCAACTGAGCTATGAAATCTTTTGTTAATAAGTCTTAGAACAATGATAATTATTGTTCTCTCCTTACTTCTCTTTTTCATGATAGTTACAATACTTAAATTAGACCATTGTATGAATCTTTTTCTTTTAATGTTAATGCATTATGTTTGTAAATCAGTGCATGCAGCATATATACATTGCATGCAACAAATCCTTTCTTTCTTTTAATGCATGCATTACATTTTTTTTCAGTGCATGTATTTATTACATGCAATCCTTATTTTATTCTTTATTTTATATTTTAATTTGTTTGTATATATATATATATATATACACACACATATATATATATATATATTTATATATATACTGTGCGTATACAAACTTCTAGGCTTAATAACTTCTTCATATGATGTCCGTTTTACGCAAACCAGGTGTCTATCTTGACCAGAATTCCAAGACGGACGCTATAGTGATGTCCGTTTTACTTAATTCCTGATATTTAAATTAAGTATTTTTATTTTCTCATCTCTTCGATTACACACATTGTTATCGCATTAATTTCCTTACTCTTCAATGTATGAACTAATTTTTCACTATACATCACCATTATTTACCTATCTATGCATATATACATATATGTACATTTTTAATTATATTAAAAATGTGGGGTATTACATTCTCCCACCCCTAAAGAATTTCATCCCCGAAATTCGATAAGAGTAAAATAGATAATCCCTCCCAATATCCATCCATCCAATGTGCATCCAATTGTTGCAAACATTGTGCACATGTGCAAAGTGAGATACACCATAGTAAAGTATGTATGCCTAATTTGGATCCACCTATATGTATGAAAATTTTAAAACCCTTTCAAAACATAATGCTCACATCCTAAACATACTTGCAGTTCTATATGAATGCAATATTCTTGAAAAATCAAAATATTTTTCATCCAAGTTTTCCCATACTCTTATAGAATAAGAGCATGGTTCACCCAATTATCGCATCCAAAACCCTACCAGCCATCATTAAATTCGAAATTTAGAAAAATCTAATTTTCTAAATTCGATTTCTTATGTTACAAAAAGTTATAAAACGTAAGAATTTACATTTTCAGTAGTACCTTTTATAATTGCACTTGGATTTTTATATAACTACTCTATAAAAACTTCCTACTTTCCTATCCGAGCACAACCACATAAGAAAACTTTCCTTTCTATTTCATCTTATCTTGGAATAATTTCATATTTATTCATCTATTTTCTTAACATCTCCATTTTCTTTTCCCCTCACATTTGTTGCCTTACTGAATTTATTGTCTCTTATTAGCTTAGGCTTTTCTCTTTCGTAGCTTATTTGACTTAGTCCAATTACTTAAGTTTATTATTTCAAATAAGCTTTTTCTATTTTCAACTCAAACAGCATCCTACATAGCTACTACTATGGGCCAAGAATCTTAGGACTTTGTCATCTAAGACAATTGCGAGTCCACACAACAGGATCTACCCACTTACTTGCCCTTTACTACTTAGTAGTCACTACTAGTCCTTGTTGTGCATTACTAGCCTATACTTTCTCTCTCTTTCTCAAGCAACAAACCTAGGTTTCTCAATGTTTATGCATTCTACGGGAATTTTCCATTAGTTTAATATTAGCTCATCCTTGACTGTAAATTGGCAAGAGAGTAACTCCCTAAATATTAACCCCGAAGCCCGAAATCAACATCAGATTGACACCAAAAGAATCACTCAACTCAACCAATCTCTAGTTGGTTCCAATTGTTTAATTCATAGCTTTAACTTTCTCTCATCCTTTTCTAGGCACTAATCCTTACCTACTCCATTCTTTTTAAAACATGGTTTGGCCTCCTTTCTTTTCATTACATTTTTCCTTCAAAAATTAAAAGTGTTAAACTTTGTTTTCTTCTCCCAAACTTGTTTTCGCCAAACCATAAAAACATGTTACAGAATAAAATGCAATACATTTTTTTTTCAAATCACAAAACTGAAGTAGACAAGGATAACTATCGGGCTTACATTGTTTCTAATTACAATGTAAATTTAACTACTCGCTATAAGGTACAGACATCTATTCTATTCCTACAACTTATTTTGTCCACCCAACAAAATTTCTTCGTAAATCAATAATCAAAATTTATTGTTAACAGAGTAGAATTTTCTTTTACAAAACGCAACACTTTCTTTTCAATCCTTTCATATATTATAATATGAAAACTAGCGAGCTATATATGCCCTATATTATACACTTTTTAATGAGAGAGTTCTTTTAAAACAATAAATCATTGTTATACCAAAATATACACCACTTTACTTTAAAAACCCAACATGCATTGAATATGTCATTTACGTATTTTCCTTAAACATCAAAAATACTTTTAAGATTAAAACTTGAAAAACACCACAAACTCTTTTACAAATTCAAGTTGTTAAAATTAATTATTGGGTTAGACTCAAAGTCGGCCTTTCAACTCAACTAGGCTTTCCTAGGCACTTTCCATACCAATTCTCTCAACTATATATATATTCCTAATCCATTTTAACCTTTTTCTAACTTATAAAGTTTCACTTCTAAACCCACTACTCTGAAATAACAACATTTTAGTTTTAATTCTTATGGGATACTTTCTTCCTCCAATACCAAATCATATTGTACACTTTCCAACCAAACCACCTAAGGGTCTAAAAATTTCTAGGTTCATTCCTTTAGTGTACAAAATAGCTATCCCATCTCTTTCCATTCCTAGTGGGCTAATTTATGGATTTAGGTTTATATGTATAATATATTTATATTTTAGAAAATACAAATACATTCACTTATTATCTCCCTAAGATCACTAAATCGAAGCTCTGATAGCAGATGTAAAAACCCTGATTCCGACAGACCGAATTTTTTTCAAAAACCAAATCTATCGAAACCCGAGTTGGGTGCTCTGGTATCCTGCAGAAAAAAGACGGAGATAAAGAAAACATGTTTGAATTCGTAAGCATCTTACAGAGGAAGGAATTCAAAGTATAATATACTTTAAATATAGCTTTACCTTATAAAACATACTGCCTAACCAGTATCCAAAGCTTGTACCATCTCAGTCATGAACCAAACCTGGAAGTATGTAATGAGGAGGGGGTCAGAACATAAGTTCTGTGTGAGTGGACTTAGAATAAAATTCTGTATAATCCTACATATACCGTTCAATCATATTTTCTTGGTTATTAGGTTATTCGCGATATTAGCCCTCTAGGCTATACTCATGTCCCACTAGTAGATTAACCTAATACAACGTATATGTAGATACCCCAAACTCGTATAATCCTTTCCATGTACGTATACAGTCCCTTTCCGTATGTCATACGGGCTTCATCAAGTAAATCTATACTACTTTAGTGTAGTGCCACCATTCTCGAAATCGTTTGGACTACCACTCTTGATCTTGCTAGATTTCGTTTATAACCTAGATCTAATCTAGGGTTTTCTATCCAGCGCTTCCTCGATTCAACCAGCGTTTACGCTACCCAGGGCCATTGGGGTTTATGCTACCTATTGAATGTTTTCTAGATCCGAACAAGGTTTATGCTACCTAGGGCCACTAGGGTTTATGCTACCTATTGAACAATGCCCCCTAGTCTATGAGACACTACCCAGAGTGATATATGTTCCTAGACTTTACGTCCCAATCATGTTGTTAAACATGCTAGATATCTAGTTGCACAAGTCCTCTATATGTGCGGCCCGAGTCCCGTGGCAGGGCTAATCAAGAAACACGGAACTCGGTCGGGAGCTTTAAGTTATCTGCCGATGCAGATGCTAAGGTCTGTTTTATCTCTATGTGGCTATGGTCCCACTTGACCCCTCCCTCAACTAATGAAAGGCACCGAAGAAAATCAAGTATGAGAACTGTACGCAGGCCCTCTATGCCCCAACAAGCCTATTGGCCACCATCACCCATAACTAGATAACAAAGTATATGGTCTTTTGGAGTTCTCCTCCTTTCCGCTTGCGTACCGCGATTGACTCAAGATGGAATGTGACACCCCATCTCCATTAAGGTCACTCACAAAGGGAATGCCTTAATTTTGGTGGAGCTTTTATTGCGTATAGAACATAAAAGTAAACAAGATAGATAAATGTATTGGTACTTGGAAAATAAAAACCACTTTTATTGCAGCGGAGAAATAGTTTGGTTACATCACATCAAAAACCAACTACAAAACCAAATACACTCATTATCCATCTTGACAAATAAGTTCTGAGTACATAAAATAAAAGACATAACCCCAACATAAAATAGCCATAAATAAGTTAGGTTGAACTTTACATCAGCAATCCAAGCAACTTCCAAAAGAAAGAGATAAAGTTGTCCAAATCAAGCTCCACTAGTACTAGTCCCACCCTGAGCACCTGGGGGGGAAGGAAGAAAAGTAGTGGAAACAAAGGGGGTCAGACTAAAGTCTGGCGAGTGCAATAACTTTAACAATATAATCATTAAAGTAACTAGGATAAGGCATAAGCTGGGAAATAAGGAAATGACTGTGAACAATGGGCATGACAGAGCAACAAAAGGAAATAAGATGAACATAGATAACGTTAAAGGCACACCTAATCATTATAAGATAATTACTACATTGCACCACACCAAACACCCTAAAAGTTGATCCCGCCTACATAACTTAATAATGATAATGGTAGTTTCGTGTACCCCTAGCTGCCTTCATAGGTGCCGTCTGCCCCTATCTCCACTAGGTGTACCCACTACCCCCATTCGATCGGCTCCCTAACTCGTAGATACCCGTGCTGGCCCCACAGTGGGGTGTATCACTCCCCAAAGTGGCAACCCGATACCACCAAGAATGCACAGCTTATATCTACACGATGCAACAACGTCTTACCTACTAGCCCGGGCCCACACACGCACATGACCCCGTTGGACTTGCGTTGCCACCGCTAACCCGTTTTGACCTCTTACAATCAAACCCAGTACGCGTGTCCCGTCCTCGACTTGGGTTGAACCTACAAAGATACAAAATGGGTTACTAGTTTGGAAAGGGCACCCATGCATGACACAAGCTTTCCACCTATGCTTGGTCCCCTCTAAGGTATTCCCCACTTAACCCCATTCTTATTCATGTCTTCTTACATGTTTCAATCTTGGTTAAGTGCATCTAATCGTATTTCACATGCCACCCAAGGCACCCACTTAACCCCCACCCCAAACTTGCATAGGCCATAGTCACAAACTTGCATAAAACTATGTATGTCATATATCTAAATCTAAAGGTGTAAACACGCATATATGTGGATCCAATTCCTACCTAAACTTGCATATAACCATTTTACTTGGTTCACGTGTAAACTTGTGTATAATTCACCTAGAAACTAGCATATAATCTACACCCAAACTTGCATATAAAATGATGTCAAACATGAATCAAGTTGAACATAGGTGATTTGGCATATACAAAGGGATCCACAACAAAAACTATCATTATGAACAACTAGCATATATTCACAAAATATCACATTTTCCCAATGTTTCACATAAATAGCCATATAACCCAAATTATAACTCAACCTAATTAACTTGTTAATTATCTTATTAAAAAAATCGAACTCACAACTCAAAGAAGGTCTTGAGTTCTGGGATCTATGTTCTGAAATTGGTTTAGCTCGCCTTTGAAGTAGAAAAATTCGTTGTTGTTGTTGTTATAGACTTCGGTTGAATTGAGTTGATTAGCTTTACTTTTCCTCTAGTTGATGGCAGCTACTCTAGGTTACGGGGTGATAGCATGACGGCCATGATTCTAATTTTGATTAGGTTTTAGGGTTTGAGTCTACATGTGTTTATATATAGATTAGGATTAATTTAGGCCATCCAATCAACCCAAAAGCAACCTGAACCATCACAAAAGCCAACTCAGCCCTAATGACTCAGCAGCAGCTCAGAATTGGGCTTAATTTAAATCTGCCCGAGGGGGGCAGGTCGACCCCCAGGTCGGCCTATAGGGTAGGTCAACACTGAGGTCGACCCTCTGATCGAACTGGCCTTGGGCGGGAAATTTCCCGCCCTGCCTAGTTCTGAGTCTGAATTCGTTTTTGAATTTAATTTTGAATTTTTGGAAACTTCCGATAGCCATAACTTCTTCATACGAAGTCCAATTTATGCAAACTCGGACTCTATCTCAACCAGAATTCTGAGACAAACACAATTGAGTAACCCGTTTCCCTTGATTCTCAAATTTAAAATTAATTATTCCTCAGTTCATTAGTTTAATGTTAACAGAAAACACGGGGTGTTACATTCTCTCTTCCTTAAAGGATTTCGACACCGAAATCTTGAAGTTATGAAGAATACATATCTTACCATCCAATCGTTCATCTACTCAACCATCAACCACAGGCATCCATTGTCCTTAAAAGACTTCTAATGCTTTCATGTTTATATGCACAGTATATGTACATGTCCGTATCTAATGCAAAATCAGGCGGTCTACTGATTCAGTTGACCTCCTTAATGAAAATTATGATAGTGCCATGCGTCCATTATGTATGCAAAAGATCCCTAATGATACATATTATTTCCACATGCGTGCACACCCATTCAGCCGTATGCAGCATCCATATGATAACACAACCATTATACATCCATTAATATAAGTAAGCACACATTTATATGCAGTATGAAACTGATTGAGCCGATCTAGTGCCTAATGTGTGTGCATATGCATCACGAGAAACCACTAGCAAACACTTGCATCCAATAGCATCCATCAATCATAACATGTTTCAAATACATGTCTACATCCATTGGTCTCTACCTAAGGATAAAGAATATGACCGAGGAGGTACACTAAAAAATTAGACACAAGCTTGAATAAACTTAAGGAAAAAGAGATCAAAGATGTACCCTCAAAAAGAAAAGGTTAGGCTGCACGTATTTTGGCATCAGTCTCCCAAGTCGCGTCTTCGTCGGCGTCGCTCCATTGAACGTTGACAAGCTTAACTTCACGGTTGCGTAGCTTTTTGACTTCCATCCCCAAGATATGAGTTGGAACTCTCCTCACAGTCGCTTCTTGTTCCACTTCGACTTCCTCTAGTATGCTTGGCTCCACAACTTCTGCCGACTCATGTAAGCACTTTCGTAGCTGAGAGACATGAAAGACATTATGAACTCCAGCCAATTTTTCAGGCAGCTCTACTCTGTAGGCCATCGTCCCAATCCTTTCGATGATAGGAAATGGTCCTACGAATCGTGGTGCCAACTTTCCTACGGACCCAAAGCGGATGACATTCCTCAAAGGAGATACTTTAAGGAACACCTTATCCCCAACTTCAAACTTAATGTCGGTCCTTCTCATGTCTGCGTAGGATTTCTGTCTATCTTCGGCAGCCTTCATTCTCCTTCGTATTAAGTCCACATTCTCTGAAGTCTCTCTAATCATGTCCGGCCCAAGTATAAGTTTATCTGTGGACTCCCACCAACAAGTTGGTGATCGACATGGCCTTCCATATAAAGCTTTGAAGGGTGCCATGCCTATAGTGGCTTGGTAGCTATTGTTATAAGAAAATTCCACCAAAGGGAGATGATCCTCCCAAGATCCTCCAAAGTCAAGAATGCACAATCTCAAAAGAACTTCCAGTACTTTGTTCACCCTTTCCGTCTGACCATCGGTTTGAGGTTGATAGGTTGTGCTTAAACATAGCCGTGTGCCTACAGCCTCTTGCAAACTCCTCCAGAACTCGCTGGTAAAGATAGGGTCTCGATCACACACTATGCTGGAGGGTATCCGATGGAGTCGAACTATCTCCTTAAGGTAAATGGAGGCTAAAGACGAGGCGGTCCCCCTACTCTTGATAGGTATAAAATGAGCGCTTTTCGTGAGCCTGCCCACTATTACCCAAATACCGGTATTGCCCCTTCTTGACCTAGGCGACCCATCAACAAAGTACATCGAGATGCTTTCCCATTTCCATTGCGGGACTTATAGAGGATGAAGCAAACCACCAGGCTTCTTCTGCTCCACCTTGACTTGCTGGCATATCATGCATTTGAAACAAAATCAGCTACATCCCTCTTCATGCCATTCCAAAAGAAAACTCTTTTGATATCTTTATACGTCTTGTCTCCCCCGGGGTGTATGGTCATCTTGGAATGGTGTGCTTTTTCCAAAACCATCTTCACCAAATCTCTTACTTGTGGGATGCATAGTCTACCATCCCATCTCAACCAACCCTTATCATCGATGGAGTATCTATTGAGGTGACTAGAAGTCTCTCCCCTAATCAACTTATCTATCACATCAACTAGCTGAAGGTCTTCCCGTTGCGCGGTTCTTATTGAGTCCAACAAAGTAGGCCGCACCTCTAGCATTGCCATCAAGCAAGTCACATAATCAACAGAGGGTCTAAAATCAAAATTAGCTATGTACTCCGAACTTTTCTTTTCCACAAAGAGAGGACTTAGCATCAGCTTCTTTCTACTTAAGGCGTCTGCTACTACGTTGCCCTTGCCAGGAGTATAGGAGATCTCAAAGTCATATGAGGCGAGAAACTCCATCCATCTTTGCTACCTTAGATTGAGGTCTTTCTGCGAGAAGAGGTACTTCAGCGATTTATGGTCAGTATACAATTCAAATTTCTCACCTAAGAGATAGTGGCGCCAAGACTTAAGCGCAAAAACGATGGCTGCTAACTCTAGATCGTGGGTTGGGTAGTTTTTCTCATGCACTTTCAACTGCCTTCCACCATAAGCTACTACCTTCCCCTCTTGCATCAAAACAGCACCTAGTCCTGTACCGCATGCATCTATGTATACCGTAAACATCTTGCTCCCATCTGGTAATGTCAGAACTGGGGTTGTTGTAAGAGCCCTCGTTAATCGTTGGAAAGTGACTTCACAATCCAAATTCCAAGTGAAAGTCAGGTTCTTCTTCATTAACCTTGTAAGTGGAGCTGAGATTTTCGCAAAATATTTAATGAACTTGCGATAAAAGCCTGCTAGTCCAAGAAAACATCGGTTTTCGGTTGCATTCTTTGGAACCTTCCAATCCCGGACCATAACTACCTTTGCGGGGTCCACAGCTAATCCCTCTTTGGATACGACATACCCAAGAAATCTTACTTCTTCTCTCTAGAAGTGGCACTTGGAGAATTTTGCTTTTAACTGATGTGCACGAAGAGTCTCCATGACTTCCTTTAAATGCAAAGCATGCTCTTCCTCGTTCTTCGAGAAAATCAGAATATCATCTACGAAGACCACCACAAATTTATTGAGAAATTCCCGGAACACTCTATTCATCAAATCGATGAAATAAGCAGGTGCGTTTGTCAAGCCGAAAGGCATGACAAGCCATTCGAAGAAACCGTCCGGGGTTCTTAATGCGGTCTTATCAATGTTATCTTCAGCCACTCTTAGCTGTTGAAATCCGGTAGCCAGATCTAATTGGGAGAAAACTGTTGCACCTACAAGGTGATCGAACAAATCGTCTATTCTTGGCAGTGGGTACCTATTTTTCTTTGTCAGCCTTTTTAGCTCCCTATAATCAACGCATAGGCGAAGTGAACCGTCCGCTTTGGTTGCGAACACAACTGGAGCACACCATTCAGAAATACTCCGCCTTATAAACCCTTTTTCTAGCAGCTCCTTAACTTGCTTGCTAAGCTCCTTTCTCTCCCTTGGATCCATGTGTCTAATGGGTAAAGCAACAAGTTTTGCGTTATCAACTAGGTATATGCGGAAGTCTATCTCCTGCTTCGGAGGCAAGCCCTCTACTTCCTCAAAGACATCCGAGTATTCACGGACCACTCTAACGGACTGTAGATTCTCGAAAAATGCGTCAAGATATTCTAGATAACTTAGCATAACATAATTCATGGGACTACAAGAGATTTCGAGAGTGTTGCCCAAGCGAGTCATAAGCCTAACCTCTCTCTTTTCACAATCTAGGACGGCTCCATTACTGGATAACCAATCCATGCCCAGAATTAACCCATAGCCGTGAAGCCCAAAACATAAGCATCACATCTAAACTCAACGCTAAGTATAGAAATTTCCAAATCCAAACAAATCATCGACAAATAGGCTGAACCCCCAATTTGGTTTGAAACAACTAAGGGATCATTTACTATACTGGTGTTTAGGTGTAGTGACTCAACTAAAGTAGTAGATATAAAACAGTGTGATGCACCAGAATCAAAGAGTGTGCGAACAGGATGATCAAAAAGATAAACTAAACTTTCAACGGAAATCACTCTACCTCGTTCTTGCAGTGGTGGGTCCACGAGAGCCTGGACCTGCCCCCTTGCCTGCCCTGGTGCCATGAGAGCCTGAATCTGCCCTCCAGAGGTAGGCCCTGTCTCTGCCCTTTCTTTCGGCAGTCCTTAATCAGATGTCCTGCCTCGCCACAGTGGAAACAACAAGTCTGCTTCTTCTTCCTACAGTATTTGCTTAGATGGCCTGGTGTTCCATAGTTAAAGCTTCTTTTCTTTCCGTTGCCATTGTTGTCTTTACCACCCTTCTTGTTCTGCTATTGCTGTTGTGGTTTCTTTTGATCCCCTTTCTTCTCAGGTGCCTTATTAGCATTGGCGCCTTTCTCCTCTTTATGCATAAGCGCCATGTCAACCAGTCTCTCAAAGGTGGTCCCCATAGGGATGTGGGTCATAGCTAACTCATGTAACGGCTCGTTCAAACCCTTAACAAATCTCAGGGGACTTCTTTTCGGGTGTATTCACCAAGTCCAAGCCAAATCTCGCCAACTGATTGAACTTGTTGACATACTCTTTCACTAATAGATTTCCTTGCCTCAATGCCAAAAACCTTTCCATGTATAGATTCTCTTCGACCCGTGAGAGAAACTTTGCCTCAGACTTACGCCTGAAATCCGGCCATGTATCAACTGGACGTTCTCCATTAGTGACCTCCCACGAAAACGAGGCCTCATCCTTCATTAACCATGCAGCTAATTGGACCTTTCTTCCGTCTTCTACCTCAAAGATTCCAAACAATTCTTCCACATCCTTTAACCAATTTCGAGCTTCAACAAATGTCTCCGACCAGTGAAAAGGTTTTCCGCCCATTGCTCGAAAGTCATCGCATATCTTTGCGAAAGTATCAACACGGGGGGGGGGGGGGAGGAGGAGGAGGACCATTTGCTGGGCCTGGGACGTTGCCCTAGCTTCCATATACCTTCTAAACCATCCTGGCATCGGTATCCCCTCGGGTATCTCGGGAATTCCAGACATGCTGAAAAGAAAATGAAGAGATTCAAAGGGAGAATTCAAAAGAAAGTTATATGGCTCTTTGGGGTTATGTTTTTAAAATAAACTTTTCTCCTGAAAATACTCTCCTAAACGTATTTTTGAAATATTTCTTTATAAATATGCTTTTTGAAAAATAGTTTTTTTCAAAATACATATCTGGTCTGGTAACCTTCAGCTCTGATACCACTTATGACACCCCATCTCCATTAAGGTCACTCACAAAGGGAATGCCTTAATTTTGGTGGAGCGTTTATTGTGTATAGAACAGAAAAGTAAACAAGACAGATAAATATATTGGTACTGGGAAAATAAAAACCACTTTTATTGTAGCAGAGAAATAGTTTGGTTACATCACATCAAAAACCAACTACAAAACCAAATACACTTATTATCCATCTTGACAAATATGTTCTGAGTACATAAAATAAAAGACATAACCCCAACATAAAATAGCCATAAATAAGATAGGATGAACTTTACTTCAGCAATCCATGCAACTTCCAAAAAAAAGAGATAAAGTTGTCCAAATCAAGCTCCACTAGTACTATTCCCACCCTGAGCACCTGGGGGGGAAAGGAAGAAAAGAGGTGGAAACAAAGGGGGTCAGACATAAATTCTGGCGAGTGCAATAACTTTAACAATATAATCATTAAAGTAACTAGGATAAGGCATAAGCTGGGAAATAAGGAAATGACTGTGAACAATGGGCATGACAGAGCAACCAAAGGAAATAAGAGAACAAAGATAACGTTAAAGGCGCACCTAATCACTATAAGATAATTACTACATTGCACCACACCAAACACCCTAAAAGTTGATCCCGCCTACAGAACTTAATAATGATAATGGTAGTTTCGTGTACCCCTAGCTGCCTTCATAGGTGCCGTCTGCCCCTATCTCCACTAGGTGTACCCACTACCCCCATTCGATCGGCTCCCTAACTCGTAGATACCCGTGCAGGCCCCACAGTGGGGTGTATCACTCCCCAAAGTGGCAACCCGATACCACCAAGAATGCACAGCTTATATCTACACGATGCAACAACGTCTTACCTACCAGCCCGGGCCCACACACGCACATGACCCCGTTGGACTTGCGTTGCCACCGCTAACCCGTTTTGACCTCTTACAATCAAACCATTACGCGTGTCCCGTCCTCGACTTGGGTTGAGCCCACAAAGATACTTAATGGCTTACTGGTTTGAAAAGGGCCCCCATGCATGACACAAGCTTTCCACCTATGCTTGGTCCCCTCTAAGGTTTTCCCCACTTAACCCCATTCTTATTCATGTCTTCTTACATGTTTCAATCTTGGTTAATTGTATTTCGCATGCCACCTAAGGCACACTCTTAATTTTACGTGCCACCCAAGGCACCCACTTAACCCCCCCCCCCCCATGTCCCACCACATGTTTATCTGGTTAAGTGTTTCTTAATTCATTAAAAACGTAACCTTGTAAAGATCTACCACATTAGACTGGCACTTCTGGCTGCTGAATTTGTCGGGCGGGTCCGGACAGTCTTACGCCACAAACGAGACTAAGCTCGTGTCTTCACAATTGTTACGCATTTAATTTGTGCCTTTGACCTCTCACATTAGACTGGCATTTGTGGCTGCTGGATTTGTCGGGCGGGTCCGGGCAGTCTTACACCACAAACGAGTCAAACCTCTTGTCTCAGGCGGTTAATTATTACATATCTTTATTTAACCCCAAAGTGGATTAATATCCCTATTCAATTTTGTCAATAAATTCCAAATATACTTATGTCCATAATTGTCACATAAAATATGTCCATTTGTTTCAGATATAACAAATTTTACTAATTATTGCCTCAAATTAATTGTATGCCTTTTAAGGCCGTTACATGCCAATTCTCAATATGAGTATATTCAATATTTCTCCCATCGTCCCCACGTTGTTCGTTATCTTATCATGACACACACACACATATATATATATATATTAGAATAGCAATTAGTCTATTCACATAAAAGGGAACAACATCGCAAATTTTCATAACACACAAAATGGATCTAACTTACGAATAAGGATTACAACATATCTTGCATAAACTTTGTGTTGTGATGAATCTAAACATAGACCTAAAGGTGTGAACTTGCAGGTATGAACATTGTTTTCACCCAAACTTGCATAGGCCATAGTCACAAACTTGCATAAAACTATGTATGTCATATATCTAAATCTAAAGGTGTAAACACGCATATATGTGGATCCAATTCCTACCTAAACTTGCATATAACCATTTTACTTGGTTCACGTGTAAACTTGTGTACAATTCACCTAGAAACTAGCATATAATCTACACCCAAACTTGCATATAAAATGATGTCAAACATGAATCAAGTTGAACATAGGTGATTTGGCATATACAAAGGGATCCACAACAAAAACTATCATTATGAACAACTAGCATATATTCACAAAATATCACATTTTTCCAATGTTTCACATACATAGCCATATAACCCAAATTATAAATCAACCTAATTAACTTGTTAATTATCTTATTAAAGAAATCGAACTCACAACTCAAAGAAGGTCTTGAGTTCTGGGATCTGTGTTCTGAAATTGATTTAGCTCGCCTTTGAAGTAGACAAATTCGTTGTTGTTGTTGTTATAGACTTCAGCTGAATTGAGTTGATTAGCTTTACTTTTCCTCTAGTTGATGGCGGCTACCCTAGGTTGCGGGGTGATAGCATAGCGGCCATGGTTCTAATTTTGATTAGGTTTTAGTGTTTCAGTCTACATGTCTTTATATAGAGATTAGGATTAATTTAGGCAATCCAATCAACCTAGAAGCAACATGAACCATCCAAAAAGCCAGCTCAGCCCTAATGACTCAGCAGCAGCTCAGAATTGGGCCTAATTCAAATCTACCCGAGGGGGTAGGTCAACCCCCAGGTCGACCTATAGGGTAGGTCGACACTAAGGTCGACCTGGCCTTGGGCGGGAAATTTCCCGCCCTGCCCAGTTCTGAGTCTGAATTCGTTTTTGAATTTAAATTTGAATTTATGGAAACTTCCGACAACCATAACTTCTTCATACGAAGTCAAATTTATGCAAACTCGGACTCTATCTCAACCAGAACTCCGAGACGAACATAATGGCAAAACCCGTTTCCCTTGATTCTCACATTTAAAATTAATTATTCCACAATTCGTTAGTTTAATGTTAACAGAAAACACGGGGTGTTACATGGTAGGTAGGCGACGACGTTCTATCACAGGGTTAAACAAG
Source organism: Allium sativum (assembly GCA_030737875.1). Lineage (NCBI taxonomy): Eukaryota > Viridiplantae > Streptophyta > Magnoliopsida > Asparagales > Amaryllidaceae > Allium > Allium sativum. The sequence continues at coordinate 590,428,650 of CM060920.1, forward strand.
ATAGTGTTGCCTCACACTGACCCATCCTAGTCTTTAGGTTGCTTATATTGCAACCAAGGCATACCCTTGGTTCTTCCAATGCAGACCTTAACCTCTATGAGCCCAGGAGAATCACGTGCAACCTCACAGAGGGATACCAAGAGTACCCTCACGTCCCCTCGAAGCCGCGTGCTTCGTAACCCAGTTCGTTGGAGCCTTCTTCATGATCAGATGGACGTTCGCTCATCCTCGTGTTCTACTTGGCTTTCTTGACTATGGTTTACTACTCAGTTCTCTTAACTAAGGTTTTACAACTTAGTTTCTTGAATCGTTATCTTTCTTAACTAAGGTTCACTACTTCGTTTCCTGAATCGTTAGCTTTCTTAACTAAGGTTTACTACTTAGTCCTCTTAATTAAGGTTTACTACTTAGTTCTCTTAATCGTTCGTTTTCTTAACTAAGGTTTACAACTTAGTCCTCTTAACTAAGGTTTATTACTTGGTTCTCTTAACCAAGGTTTGATACTTAGTTTATGTTACTTAGTTATCTTTAACTAAGGATTGTTACTTAGTTCCTTTTAACTAAGGTTTACCAATGAATTCAAGCATGACTTAAGTTATCTTTATCAAATGATAGCGTATGGGTGTTTTCCCACATTTTCATCTTAGATTAACTTATTTCATGGTATAATTCATCCCACCCTTCGAGTCTTGTATTACATCTTAAGTCATATTCATTTCTTATCCTTAGGATAAGTTTATCTACTATTTAATCTTATCATTCCCTACTTTTCCTTGCTTTGATACTGTTATATTGGTTAAGTTTGCCCATGTGTCCAAGTTGACTAAACCCCCAATCATGTATTTAATTCAAGCCACATACAATGCTAAATTGGTTAAGTGTTCTCTATCCGTTGACTTAAACCGCCCATATATCATGTCAAATTGGTTTATCTAGCAATTCACGTTGACTTAACCCACCCTTGTATCATGTCAAATTGGTTAAGTGTTGTCTAGTGTTTCGTGTTGACTTAACCTTACCATACTAGCATGTGTCATTAGCATTAATTAATTATTAATGCCCAACCTCTCACATTAGACTATTGTTGCGGTCACTGGATGTGCCGGTTGGTTCCGGGCAGGATTACACTGCAACTCAATCTAACCTCGGGATTCAAGCACGTTATGACTAACTTCTCACATTAGAACCTATTGTTTTCGGTCACTGGATGTGCCGGGTGGTTCCGGGCAGGATTACACCACAAACTCATTCTAACCTCGAGCTAGCCATGTTTCAAGTTTAGCCAATTAACAATTCATGTCCATTCTAGGTGTCATAGGACAATTATAAATTTACAACCATGTTCATGTTCATTCTGGATATCAAATGTCAATTACCAATTCACAAGCGTGTTCATGTTCAAGTTATGCGACTATTGTCAATTTCATGTTATGTGTCGAGTTCCATAATTACATAAAAACATGGTTTGTCCAACATATTCTATTTTTAATTATGTTTCTAGGATATTAACGACATATCCAATTTTCAAGTCTCAAATTCAAGCTTTACCCAAAAACCCCAATTTATGTTCTTGCTTATTATCCCGTTAATAGGCTGTACCTATTATTCCAGTTTCCCATACATGTGTTCCTAACAGGTTGCTATCATTCCTCGTATGTTGGTTAAGCTTACTCATATGTCAAGTGCTACTTAACCCATTTCTACTTTGCTTACACAACAATTCATGCAATAATCTTTTTACCCAAATTGCCTAATTTATCGAAATTAAATCTCAAGCTCTTCCCAAATAACTATAATTTACGCATTGTTGACCTTGGCTCGAAGGTAGACAAGGTTTCAAAAATAAAAAGAAAGAATAGGGAAGAGGAATAGATGAAGCATACAAAGATTATTTTAAATTGCAACAATAATTTAAACAGAGGAATGATGAACGATAATAATACTATTATGCAAGAAGTGTATTATAATCCCACTCACTGATTTAAGAACGGATCTTGAATTATGGGATCTGATTTCTGAAACTGAAGGGCTATCCCTTGACGTAGATTATCGATCCTCTAATTTAGATTTGATTCTTAGAAAATAGTTGTTGAAGTCGTTGAATTAGCCTTTAATTCTCTACTTGAATTCTAACGAAGAACTTGAGCAGCATAACCCCGTCTTTAATTTATTTTGATATGACTTAGGGAAGAGTATAGGCATAATGAAGATGTGTAGAGAAAACTGTAGCCTTAGGGGTGCTTATATAGGTGCTCAAGACCTAGTCGTACACGCAGCGCTGAGTCAGCATCGAAACCAGTTAAGAAAATAGTCCAGGTTCGCAGATGAATCTAGCCAAATCTTATCGTACACGCAGCGCTGAGTCAGCATTGGGTCCTACGTGCTGTTTTGGCACAGAAATTCGAATTTCGAATGTTTGAATGATTTTGGCGTAGAAATTTGATTTTTGAACTTTTGAATTTCTGGAATTTATTTAACTGTTTTATTCACATGAAATATTCTTATATGTATACAATTACTCAACCGACCATTTTACGCGTATATATACACGCACAATTTTCGTTTTATTTTCAAAATTCAAACAATGTTGCACCGTTATTTGATTTTTGCCATATTTCATTGACTGTAGCCTTATCTTGAATTTTATCTTTTGTTTACATATATTTATGCATATATATATATATATTCTCATATATATATATACATATATTTTCTTTATTTCCTTATATGTACGTTCTTATCCTTTCAAATTTTGAATTTGTATACGTATATATATTTGCATGTTCAATTGACCCTCTCTAAAACAAAGATAAAAATTATGCCGTCGCTAAGGTTCGAACCCCTGACCTCCATGTTACAAATCCAATGTCTTTACCAACTGAGCTATGAAGTCTTTTGTTAATAAGTCTTAGAACAATGATAATTATTGTTCTCTCCTTACTTCTCTTTTTCATGTTAGTTACAATACTTAAATTGGACCATTGCATGAATCTTTTTCTTTTAATGTTAATGCATTATGTTTGCAGATCAGTGCATGCAACATATTTACATTACATGCAACCAATCCTTTCTTTCTTTTAATGCATGCATTACATTTTTTTTCCGTGCATATATTTATTACATGCAATCCTTATTTTATATTTTAATTTGTTTGTATATATATACATATATATATATATGTACATATTTCTCTTGTGCGTATACAAACTTCTAGCCTTAATAACTTCTTCATATGATGTCCGTTTTACGCAAACAAGGTGTCTATCTTGACCAGAATTCCGAGACGGACGCTATGGTGATGTCCATTTTACTTAATTCTTGATATTTAAATTATATATATTTATTTTCTCATCTCTTCGATTACCCACATTGTTATCGCATTAATTTCCTTACTCTTCGATGTATGAATTAATTTTTCTTTATACATCACCATTATTTACCTATCTATGCATATATACATATTTGTACATTTTTAATCATATTAAAAATGTGGGGTGTTACAGTCATGGAACTGGCTTCCTCCCATGAATACCATTAAACAAACAGCGCAATGCTAAACGGAAAATTGAAGCCATTATATGATTCAGGTCATATCACACAATGCAAACACAAACCAGAGGATAGAGTTTTAGCTTATAATGGTTATATATGCTTGATATGCTTTAAAACAAACACTTTGATATTACAATAAGTGCATAGTGTAGCAAAGCATTTTCAAATATAAATATATCAATCATAGACGGCATAATACCCTATCCTATTATGTCGCCATGTAGGTTTACAACTAAAACCGAAAGTCGTGTATCGGAAATTGGATTCCATCTATGAAACGAGGAAAGGGATCTTCCTCATCTGATTCGAGAGAATCTAGCCCATGGCTCTGGAACAGAACGCATCATCCCTTGGATCTGGCAGGGCCGATCCAATCTCACGTTTGTGGATGGGCAATTCCTGAACAATTCATTTCTCGGTCCTATGGGACCTAGAATCTGGTCAGTATGTCGACCATCAAGGCCTTTTAATCGGCCATATCTGAGGTACCTCGCTATCCATTAACCACATAAGTAAAATGTATGGGCTCAATACCATGACACCACTCCTAGCTAAAAAGAAACGCATGTCGTCCCTGCTGTTGATTAACATAGAAATGTGTTTTTTTATGCTCTTATATTTTATCTTTTGTAAATAAATAAATGATACTCTGCGTACTTTTGTGTGTTTTTACAGGTTGTCAAGAAATGCCTCCTTCGTTTCAAATTAAAGGCCAACTAGAGATAAAAAGCTACTTCCCCATATTAAAGCCATCTCAATTACAAAAGACGTTGTAGCTCACTGGTAATTGCATAGAAATTTGTACTGAGAGACCCGAGTTCGATCCCCATCGAGCTCACTTTTTGCCAAAGAAACGGAACGCGTTCACACTGGCCCTTTGCCATGAAGAATATTAATTAGTGTTATATTATATATATACATATTCATGTGTATGTATGATATTCACTAATAGACATTTCAGGGGTAGTCATGGAAATCACATCAGAACATTCATTTTTCAATTTCCAATTTCCAATTAGAAGAAATTCTGTTTGATTTATTGCCAAGAAAAGATCAATTTTGAAGATTTCATCCTTTGTTGCCTTGGGAGTTTGATGAGCGTCCTTATTTGGAATAATTAATCACATGCAATCTAATTACCAATCAACTAGCCATACGGAGGATTTGGAAGATATTCACCAAGATATGCATCAAATATCATTAAAAGAATTATTTCCAATCAAGCTTGGTCAAAGAAGGCAAGAGATATGATATTACTTCTTGGGAAAAAAGGGCCATTTAGTCATTGATTTGACTAGGATTTTGTCTACATCTCTATAAATATACATGATGTCCCATTATAAATTCATTCATTCATTTTCTATTCTGTATTCTCTTTTGCTCTAATAAAAGTCTTTTCTTTTCTAGTTTTATTGATATTTTAAGTTCATAACAATTTGTGTTATCTACCTAATTAGGTTTGGGTAGAACGCATATTGTTATTGTCTTTTATTACTGCTTGTTAGAGATTCACTGTTTGATTAGTTTCAACAGGAATCCTACTTTTAATTTCTGTTATTATTCTAGTTGTTATTCTTTTTTTTTTCTAGTAATTGTTCCTTTTCTTTTCAATTGTTGAATTTGATACTGATTAGATTCAGAGTAATTTCAACAACATAAAAAACAACAACTCCAAACTCCGTCTAACTCGCCCAAGAATAAATAGATAATAATTTTTAATAACACCTCCCTGTGTTCGACCTGTATGCTACACACCTGTACGCTTGCAGTAATTATTTAAAATATCGCGTTTTTCTAATTCATAGATAAGCGACGATCAAGTTTTTGGCGCCGTTGCCGGGGAGGTAACGATTAAACTTTATTGTTTATTTAATATCTGATTCGTGTTAGTTTTTATTTTTGTTTTGCTAAAAAAAATATCTTTATTAGTTGATTTTGTATCAAACATTGGTGCTAGAATCATCTAAACAAGAGAAGAGAAAAAATTTCTTGCCACTTTTGTCTCTTAGTTTCTTTTCTTTAATCTCATCTATTCCTTCCTTCCCAATTTTTACATTTGTTTGTTCCCTCTTGCGAATTTATTCCTACTTTATGCAAAAAAAAAAGAACTTGCCAAATTTTCTTCACCTTATTTCCTTTTTTTTCTTTCATTTATTTATTTCCTTTTTATTTCTCAATCTCCTTCTTTTCTTTTATAAATTCTTCCTTCTTTTCAATTCTAAAGAGAAAAAAAAACCTTTCAATTTTTGCTTTATTTCTTTCCATCTTTCCATTTCTTTTCACAATCTTCTACGTTCTCTTTCTTCTTTTACAAATCAGAAAAAAAGATATTTTTTGTTATTAAATTCTTCCCATTGTACAAATTCTTGCCATTTTCTTATAATTTCTTCTCACAAATCTCCTTCTGTTGCAAATCTCTTACACTTTTTTTTTTAAAAAAAACAAATTTCTTTCTAAATTTTCTCGTTGTTGTTGAATAATTCCATTACCCAAATTTCTTTCCATTTTGCAATCACCTTTTTAGTTTTCACATCTTTAATTTGCTTGCTATTTTCTCTCATTGCTTTCCTTTTATAAAAAAAAATTGCCACTTATTCTTTTAATTTTTTTTACCAATTTTTCAGTTTCTTTCCTTCATTTCCTTTCCAATTTTCTATACACCCCTTTTCTTCATTTTACAAATTTTAAAAAGAAAAAAAAAGTTACCAATTTTCACCTATTTCTTTCCTTTTTATTTCTCAATCCCATTCTCTTCTTTTACAAATTATTTCTTCTTTTCAACATATTAATAAAAAAAAACTCTTTCCTTTTGCTTTTTCGTTCCCTGTTTTCAATAGAATCTCCTTCCCTCTTTCTCTTTTCATTTATTTTGTTTCCTTTTACTTTAGATTTATTTTCTTCTAATACTATTCCTTTCCATTTTTTCTGAAAAAACTCTTGATTGGCAGATTTGATGTTATTTATTGACATTGCAATCTCCAAAAACAAGAAAAAAATATTTTGCTAGTTTTGTCTTCTATTCCTTTTTTTTTCTTAATCTCTTTCCTTGTTTTAACAATTTCTTAAAAAAAAAATTCAAAATCAAGATCAAGCGAAGGAAGGAAAACAAGCAAGACCGAAGTGGAGAAATTCAAAAGTCAAACAATTGCAAATAGTTGAAGTCGAATTGCTGGAGCGGTTGCACACCAAGTGGGGTGTGAACGCGCTAGCGCTTCCCAATTTCACTGGAGGACTGCCGATCAAGGTGAGGAATTTCTTTTAACTCTACAAGTGCTCTGCTGCAAAGAAAAAAATATATAGACAATTGTTGTAAAAAAATTCTGCAGGGGCAGCGGCTTTGAATGTACAATTTTTAATTTTTGCAATTATTTTGTGTGATTTCTGCATTTTTTTTATTCATTCTGTTAAGGGCAATTCCCCAATTCACATAAGGTGAGGGAATTCATCACCCTTTCCTTAGCCCACAAATTGCATTTCATCGTAGAATCTGACTAATAATAACGGTTAGACGTTGGACTTAAGGGAGTCACGGGCTCATATAGGGCTTAATTATATTGTGATAGTTGATTCATTTGGAACGAATCATTTCTTGGTGTCTAGACTACGGCAGAGAAATAACCGTTTATAAATATTACGGTGATTCGTAAATATTATATCGGTTGTTACTCTGAAGGTACTTAAACCTTCGGCTGCATTGCTAGGGTGATTCCTGGTGCACCGATAACTCTTGTCCGTTAACTGGCTAAGAAATCTTTTGATCTAAGTAATCAAACGTGTCACTATATAATTTTGGGTTAGGAGCCATTAAGGACAGAAAATTTCATTGTAGCTAATTTCTGTGCTTGCATTTAACAACAATGAGTGAAAAAAGTGTTAGCCAACAAAATTCTCCTAGGGGTTCTCGAATCAACCAAAATTTTCCAACCGAATTGGATCAAAATCAAATAAATCAAAATTTTCCAAACTTTGGGGATCAAAATCAAATAAATCAAAATTTTCAAAATCTCAATATCCAAGTGGATAGACCCTTGTCTCTTCGTGATCGAGGTTATCCTACTAGGACCGTTCAACCATCTGTCATTGTGTTCCCACCAGCTGAAGGAAACAATTTTGAGCTAAAACATTCTTTTATCCAAGGGGTACCAAAATTTACTGGGTCTGAAAATGCTTATGAATTTCTAAGTGAATTTGAACTGTATGCGTCCACAACAAAAATGCAACAATTATCTAACGAATCGATCAAGCTAAGGCTAATCCCATTTGCATTACTTGAAAGCGCTAAAAGATGGCTAAATTCTCTTCCAAAACATTCTATAAGAAGTTGGAATGAATTTGTCACTATATTCTTGAAAAAGTTTTTTCCTTTCCATAAAACTCTCTAAATTTGAACTGAGATAAACCAATTTTGTCAAAATGAGGGGGAAACTTTTTCAAAATATTTTGAGAGATTCAACCAACTACTGTATAGTTGTCCTCATCATGGAATTCTAAAAGATCACTTGTGTCAAATTGCATATGAAGGGCTTAACTATCAGTCTAGAACTCAACTAGAATCAATGTATGGAGGAGACTTTATGTCTAAAACAGCCGATGAAGCTTGGCGGTTCTTAGAAGATTATTCTGAAAAGGACATGCAGTGGGAATCGATTCGTATTCCCATTCGTACTTCTACTAGAGGAGTGCATGTCGTGGACCCAAGTCAAATTCCCTTAGAAAATCAAACTCCTCAAGCCGGAGAAGGGTTACCCCACTATTACTCTCAGGACCAAGCCAATGCTATAACTCAAAATAACCCTTACTCAGCCACGTACAATCCTGGTTGGAGGAACCACCCAAATTATTCTTGGTCGAACCCCAATAATTCGGCTAACCCATCTCACATGCAACCCTTTATTCCCAATCCGAATTACCAAGCTCCTTCTTCCAATTCTCAAACCTCTCAAGCAGCACCTCAATCCAAACAACCCTATAGGCACCCCAATTTTCAATCATCGAACTTATCCTCTCAATCTGGTCAATCGTCACAAGATTTTGTTCGATTAGAGAAACAGATGAACTCTTACGAAGCTAAAATAAACTCGCAAGACGCTAAAATGGACCAAATGATGAATATGATAAAGGAAACGGCGAAAAATAATGAGAGGGGAAAGTTGCCGAGTCAACCTGAGGTGAATCCAAAATATAACTCTCGTGTTGTAAATTCTTGTGAGGACGAAAACCATAATCCAGTCAATGCTATTACAACCCTTCGATCTGTTAAGAGGATTGATAATAACGTGGGCAACCCTGGCGAACTTTCTAACTCGACCCCAATCCCTAATCTTGATGATCACCCATTGGCTTCGAATGCCAATTCTTCTAAACCTCAAGTTCCCTTAAATGTTGGCAATCCCAACAGTCTTCTCCCAGTGTCGGCAAACCCGACCCACCTTCGAAAATTAATGTTGGCAATACCAACATTCCATCTTCTACAACCTTACCACCTTCTCTTCCCTTGGATAAACCTTCTTCTTCGAATGATGAAAATCATCACAGAGTCAAAGAACCAGTAGCTCCTTTTCCTCATAGACTCAATAATAAGAAGAAAGCGGCAAATTTCGATAAAATTCTGGAAATTTTCAAACAAGTCCGTGTGAACATTCCTGTTTTAGACACCATTGAACAAATCCCTCAATATGCTAAATGTCTTAAGGAATTGTGCACACAAAAACGTGCGACCAATGTCCCAAAAACCGCCTTTCTAACTGCAGATAAAAGCTCTGTTCTTTCGAATCTTGCCCCAGTCAAGTATAAAGACCCTGGCTGCCCTACGATTGATTGTAAAATAGTAAACACTCACATCTCTCGTGCCCTACTCGACCTTGGTGCCAGTGTCAACCTTCTCCCTTATACTGTCTATTGTCAACTTGGACTAGGGGAGATTAAACCAACAAACATCACATTTCAACTAGCCGATCGATCTGTCAAAAAGCCATTGGGAATTATCGAAGACGTCTTGATACAGATCGAACAGTTTTACTTCCCTGTCGATTTTATAGTTCTAGAAACAGAGCCTGTCTCAAATCCCAACGTTCAAATACCATTGATCTTAGGACGCCCTTTCTTAGCAACCTCTAATGCTGTCATTAATTGTAGGAATGGTCTGCTTCGACTTTCCTTCGGGCACCTAACCATTGAGCTAAACATCTTTAATCTCAACAAGCAACCTAGGGATTTTGAGATCGATGAAATTGACATGATTCAAACCACAGTTGATGAAACCTCTAGTGACACTTCTGAAGCATTGAAAATGTGTCTTGACCATTTCGACTCTGATTTCGAAGGACTCGAATACATTTCTGAACTAAACAAAATTCTTGACTCCGACACTTCGTCACCTGAATCTAACCAAGGAATGTTGACCAATGTTGATACACAAGAACTTCCCAAGTTGGACCTCAAACCATTGCCACACGACCTTAAGTATGCCTACCTAGACTCTTCAAAAAAATTTCCCGTAATCTTGGCCTAGGATCTTACCGAGGACCAAGAAGAAAAACTTTTGGATATCTTGCGGGAAAATAAGGACGCCTTGGGGTGGGAAATTAGCGATATAAAAGGAATTAGCCCATCAATTGTAGAACATCGCATACATTTAGTTGATGAGGCTAAACCCATCCGTGAGGCTCAAAGGCGATTAAACCCAAACATGAGAGAAGTGGTCAAGGAGGAGATTATCAAATGTCTAGACAATAACATCATTTATCCCATCTCTGATAGTACTTGGGTGAGTCCGGTACAAGTTGTACCAAAGAAGTCGGGAGTCACAGTGATCAAAAACGACAGTAATGAACTCGTCCCAACAAAAATCAAAACCAAATGACGTGTGTGCATCGACTATCGAAAACTTAACTCAGCCACATGGAAAGACCATTTTCCCTTGCCTTTTATTGACCAAATGCTCGAACGCTTAGCGGGACATGAGTACTACTGTTTTCTCGATGGATACTCTGGCTATAACCAAATTCCTGTTGCTTTAGAAGATCAACATAAGACCACCTTTACTTGTCCCTTTGGAACCTTTGCTTATCTTCGCATGCCTTTTGGTCTTTGTAATGCACCCGCGACTTTCCAAAGGTGTATGATGAGTATTTTCTCTGATATGGTGGAAGAATTCTTGGAAATATTCATGGACGATTTTTCAATATATGGATCATCTTTTTCCCAATGTCTCACTCATTTAGAACTCGTCCTTAAGCGTTGTAAGGAGAAATCACTCGTGCTTAATTGGGAAAAATGTCACTTTATGGTAAAAAGGGGGATAGTTCTAGGTCATGTCGTCTCCAAAGATGGCCTAGAAGTCGATAAATCCAAAATCGATTTGATTGCTAATTTACCTCCTCCTAAGTCTGTCAAAGATGTTCGTTCATTTCTTGGCCATGCGGGATTCTATAGAAGATTCATTAAGGATTTCTCGAAAATTTCAAAACCTCTCTCGAATTTACTTGCCAAAGACGTAATGTTTGAATTTTCCAATGATTGCAAAACATCTTTTGAAACTCTTAAGTCAATCTTGACCACAACTCCCATCATTCAACCTCCTGATTGGACTCAACCCTTTGAACTTATGTGCGACGCTTCTGACTTTGCAATTGGAGCCATCTTGGGTCAGCGAATTGATAAACTCCCTCGAGTCAGTTACTACGCTAGCAAAACCTTAAACGAGGCCCAATTGAATTACTCAACTACTGAAAAGGAATTTTTGGCAGTTGTCTTCGCTCTTGAGAAATTCAGACCATATCTCATAGGATCCAAAGTCATAGTTTACACTGACCATGCTGCCCTACGATATTTGCTTTCTAAAAAGGATGCCAAGGCCCGCTTGATTCGTTGGATCCTTCTTCTTCAAGAATTCGATATTGAAATACGAGATAAAAAGGGTTCTGAAAATGTCGTAGCTGATCATCTCTCTCGAATTGTGCATGAAAATGATAACGACACCCAAATCGATGACTATTTTCCTGACGAACAACTCCTTTCGATCTCTAACACCCCTTGGTACGCTGACATTGTGAATTATCTTGTCACACAACAAATACCCGCTGAATGGTTGAAACAAGATAAACAAAAATTTCTCTCGAAAGTTCGAAACTTCTATTGGGACGACCCATATCTTTTCAAATACTGTCCAGACCAAATCATTCGAAGGTGTGTGCCCGATCATGAACACTAAAGTATTCTCTCTTTCTCACATGACCATGCTTGTGGCGGTCACTTTGGAGCAAGAAAAACTGCTGCAAAAGTTTTGCAAAGCGGTTTTTATTGGCCCACACTCTTCCGTGACGCTTTCGAATTTTGCTCTAAATGTGAGCGATGTCAAAGAACGGGTCGAATCACTAAGCGAAACATGATGCCTCTCAACCCCATTTTAGTGATTGAATTATTCGATGTTTGGGGCATCGATTTAATGGGACCATTCCCTATTTCATTTGGGAATCTTTACATCTTGCTTGCGGTAGATTATGTCTCAAAATGGGTTGAAGCCATTCCGACCAAAACCAACGACAACAAGGTTGTTGTCAAATTCCTCAAAAAAAACATCTTTTCACGCTTTGGCATACCTCGAGCTATCATTAGTGATAATGGCACTCACTTCTGTAATCGTGCTTTTGAGTCCTTGCTCAAGAAATACTCAATCACACACAAGCTGTCAACACCTTACCATCCACAAACTAGTGGACAAGTAGAAGTTTCCAATAGACAAATCAAGCAAATTCTTGAGAAAACCGTGAATTCCAATAGAAAAGATTGGTCTGTAAAACTGATTGATGCACTTTGGGCTTTTCGCACTGCTTATAAAACCAATCTAGGGATGTCACCATATCGATTAGTCTTTGGAAAGGCCTGTCACTTACCTCTTGAATTAGAGCATCGTGCTCTTTGGGCCATAAATTTTTTGAATTTTGACTTAGAAAAAGCCGGTTCACATAGGAAGTTACAAATTTCGGAATTAGAGGAATTAAGAAATGAGGCGTATGAAAATGCAAAAATCTATAAAGAAAGAACCAAAGCCCAACACGACAAAAACATACTTCGTAAGGAATTCAACGTAGGTCAAAAAGTTCTTTTATACGACTCTAGACTTCACTTGTTTCCAGGAAAACTCAGATCTCGATGGACTGGACCTTATGTCGTGAAAACAGTATATCCTCATGGAGCGGTTGAAATTGAAAATCCTAGGGATGGAAAAGTCTTCAAAGTAAACGGTCAACGACTAAAACCATTTTTGGAATTCGAGCAATATGACGAAGATGACTCTATCAATCTGCATGATCATCCACCATGAATTCAGGAGGTACACGTTCTTTTTCTTTTATTTTTCATTTTTTCATTTTATTTTTGTTTTTCTGCCTTAGACAGTTGGGACACTGTCTCAATCAAGTGTGGGGGGGGGGGGAGTCTGCATTGCATTCTTTTGATTTTTCTTTAATTTTTCTTTCTTTTCATGTAGGACCATCATACATTTTATATCGTAGTAACATACCATAAAAAAAAATTAAAGAAATACGCCTCATTTTCAATTGATACCACAAAATAAGTTTACAATTTTTAACCAGTTGATAGTATTTTTTTCTCTCAACTTAGATCGAATAAGAAATATAATGAAAAGTCTAATTTTGAGGGATAATAGTGTAACCGGTACATAGGGAGATTCTTAGGTGATGGCCATGAAATCTATTCTATATTGTAGACTTTGTGTAAATAAGTGGAGGACTTAAAATACTTATAATGGCTTGTCAAACCTTTATAAGTAAGTTGTGTTAGGTTGAATTCGCGTAACTCTCTTTTTGTGCTTATAAATTCAATAATAATAATAATAATAATCCAAGGGTATCCAACATTGCTTGTATATCGAGCGTTGGTGTGCAAACCCGCCAAGCTCTATCCGACACGTTGTTGACAAAGTCAGTGTTGGAATATCTTGGTCTCATTTTATGAGATTGGACACCTAAGGATTACCGACACGTTGTTGACAAAGTCAAAGTCGTCCTGCACAATCGGCCAAGCTCTTTACCCGCTCTCCGTTAGTCCGCGAGGCAGTGCATGGGTGGTAAACCTTGGTCTTTTAAGTTAGGTTTATGTACTTAATAATAAATTTTAATTTTTATAGAAATAGAGAATAAGCGATGATGCCTAAACACTTCTTGACCTTATTGGTTTGATTAGCCATACACAAGGAAATTAGAATACCACTTTACAAACTGTGCCAAGCAAACTAAGAATTTATTTCATGGCTGCACTATGTTATCGACCGAACCAACTGGCCAAACTGGAATTTAACATTTGAAAACTTGATTTATATTGAAAATTTGTGACAAGTCGAGGTATCTAAAATAAAATCAACTGATCAGAAATTGTTAACTTAATTTGTTGTACCACTTTCCTGAAATAAGTCGTGCTTCCATTTTTCGTTTTATTTGCATATGTCCATTGCATTCATGTAGTTTCATTAGAATCATAGCATACAGCATTTGGATTTTGTGGGTAGTATCCGCTGAAAACCCTCACGAGACACCACTCGTCCTACTAGGGACACCTAGAGGTTTAACGGCTTGTTGCATACGCTCAATGCAATCGTGTTTCCTACGAAAGTGCGACCTATCTAGTTAGTTTTTCATTTTCTTTTTACTCGAGGACGAGTAAAAGATAAGTGTGGGGGTATTTGATTAACATAGAAATGTGTTTTTTTTATGCTCTTATATTTTATCTTTTGTAAATAAATAAATGATACTCTGGGTACTTTTGTGTGTTTTTACAGGTTGTCAAGAAATGCCCCCTTTGTTTCAAATTAAAGGCCAACTAGAGATAAAAAGCTACTTCCCCTTATTAAAGCCATCTCAATTACAAAAGACGTTGTAGCTCACTGGTAATTGCATAGAAATTTGTACTGAGAGACCCGAGTTCGATCCCCATCGAGCTCACTTTTTGCCAAAGAAACGGAACGCGTTCACACTGGCCCTTTGCCATGAAGAATATTAATTAGTGTTATATTATATATATACATATTCATGTGTATGTATGATATTCACTAATAGACATTTCAGGGGTAGTCATGGAAATCACTTCAGAACATTCATTTTTCAATTTCCAATTAGAAGAAATTCTGTTTGATTTATTGCCAAGAAAAGATCAATTTTGAAGATTTCATCCTTTCTTGCCTTGGGAGTTTGATGAGCGTCCTTATTTGGAATAATTAATCACATGCAGTCTAATTACCAATCAACTAGCCATACGGAGGATTTGGAAGATATTCACCAAGATATGCATCAGATATCATTAAAAGAATTATTTCCAATCAAGCTTGGTCAAAGAAGGCAAGAGATATGATATTACTTCTTGGGAAAAGAGGGCCATTTAGTCATTGATTTGACTAGGATTTGGTCTACATCTCTATAAATATACATGATGTCCCATTGTAAATTCATTCATTTTCTATTCTGTATTCTCTTTTGCTCTAATAAAAGTCTTTTCTTTTCTAGTTTTATTGTTATTTTAATTTCATAACAATTTGTGTTATCTACCTAATTAGGTTTGGGTAGAACGCATATTGTTATTGTCTTTTATTACTGCTTGTTAGCGATTCACTGTTTGATTAGTTTCAACAGGAATCCTACTTTTAATTTCTGTTATTGTTCTAGTTGTTATTCTTTTTTTTTTCTAGTAATTGTTCCTTTTCTTTTCAATTGTTGAATTTGACACTGATTAGATTCAGAGTAATTTCAACAACATAAAAAACAACAACTCCAAACTCCGTCTAACTCGCCCAAGAATAAATAGATAATAATTTTTAATAACACCTCCCTGTGTTCGACCTGTATGCTACACACCTGTACACTTGCAGTAATTATTTAAAATATCGCATTTTTCTAATTTATAAATTAGCGACGATCAGCTGTCATCTCCCATTTTTGGTTCGCACTGGGGTGTGAGGCTCACGAATTAACGCTATGCACAAAGCTGTGCTACTTAAAGTCGTGCTTTGATCAGCAACCACAAAGACCTTCTTTTTAACAAAAGCTTTGATCCATGCAACTCAGCATGTCATATTGTCAATCCATATCGTACCATTTATTTCTACCAATATATAACCTCTAAGCTTGTACGTCTCAAAGAAGGGTGTTAAGCAAGGGAATAATTTCTCCTCCACCAATCAGATATATATTTAGCAGAGATCAACGAATACAACACACAATACAATGTCAGACATAATCCAACTACAAGTCTGTTCTGGATCTGAACAAAATCGGAGGCACCTTAATTCTCGTCCCGTATGTACAATACAGGAGATCCTCGCATAACCGGTTGGTCTTCAAGTACGTTTGAACGACCACTACTTATTACCTCATCTGGGGTGATCTGCCCCATTCAAGACATCAGTAATAGCCCAAACAATGTGAAGATCTCCGGTCTTCAACCACCATCTTCATATCTTCGAATTTTAGTTGTCGTAACAGTTATTCAGAATGGGTTAAACCTGGTCTTTTCGAATAACTCGCGCATCTTATAACCATGTGATATATAAAAATAACACACATTTCAGTCCAATCCATAATATTCTTTTATTTAAATATTCATATTTTTGAGGAAAGGTTCCCATTAATTTTACCAAAGGTAAATTCTTTTGAACTTATAGTTTATTCTTCCTTTGGATTTCATTTTAAAAATATTTCATTTCATCTTTTCACAACATAAACCAAATTAAGATTTATCAAACTTGTCGTGATTATCGAGCCTAATTGAAGTATCCGTTTATTTTAATATTCTCAATCCCAACATATTCATCCCATAGAGCAAAACTGGTGATACTCCGTATATAACACCCATTATTATCGGTAAATTTAATCACCATTTCACGTTCAAATCTAATTAAAGATTTAACTATCGCATGGAGTAAAGCTGGTGATGCTCCATCTCAAATATTTCTCATGTATGGTAAATTTAATTACCATTTAACTTACAATCGAATTAAAGATTCATTAAAACTCCAACATAGTTTTAATCTTCAAAAATCATTACTTAATAATTATTCAACTTTTGTGAATTTATCTTGTCTTTACTTGGGTTAAAGAACAAATGTCATGTAAAAACACTGTTCACTGTAAACCCAAATTCATCTTCCATTTAATATGTAATTTTCACGGAAATAAGAACAATTTATGATTGCTGTAAATTTCCTTATCCAACCAGTACTATAAGTGGAATAGCGGCGAAGCCTTTTAAATTCCATAAATAGTAAATTCCTTCCTTCACAGAAGCTCATCTTGATTATTATTAAACAAATTCCATTCAGTTCCAACTGAATTATATAGACTGGAAACTTCTCTAAACTTTTATTAAAAGATTCATTCCATTCATACACTGGTTCAAGAACAGTATTATTTAAGATACCATTCACAACAAACCAAATCCAATTTATTATTTCCAAAAACATTAAATTATTATTTTAGCTATCAGCTAGTTCATTCGGATAAAAATAACTTTTATCTTTCCAAATGTGGAATATTTTATCCAAAATATTTCAAAATCATTTATTATGATTTTACATAATTTATTCATATGTTTAAATATTTTACCAAGGCCCTAACCGTCGGTTTCCAATATCGGACACCGAACTGCATCCATCGTGATCTTTTCCAAAATTGATTTAGACATATTTTAAAATCTAATCGTTCAAATTTAAATATCATATATTCTTTGTCTTTTCGATACGAACCCAACGTTTCTAGTTTTAGGAGAATCCGACGATCGGATATCCCTTTACATCCATTTCGATCTAGTGGTCGAAATTCTTGAACGGTCGTTGTGCGATACGTTCTATTCAAACCATTTAAATATATATAATATATATATATCATCGATTTCTATTCAAAACATATTTTATAAAATGTTTATACATTCATTTTAAAACGATTTCACTTTCGTTACCACTTTAAATTTAACTTAAGCATTGCATTTTATTATGATCTCAAAAGGATAATATTTTCAAAATGTAATATTTTGGAATTCAGTCTTCTCGATATTCATTTTTAAAACTAGTAAAATCGATATAGAGTTCCGTTGGAGTTAAAATAGCATTTTCTACTTAACCCGGCTTCATAAAATCTATAATTTCGAGTCCATCCAAAATCGGACATCAAAATCAACTTTCTGATTCTTAATGAATTTTACATTTCAAAAATATTCATGTTCATTCCAGATTGGAATAAAACCTCAACCAATTTCCATAAAATTAAATTTATATGGATTGCATTCATCCTTTACATCCAACAATAGTTGCAAACAACTATCAGCATCTAAATTGACATCCAATGTGCATTTTTTTTCATACGAGCTTCAATCAAATAATTGATGCTCACATAAATCCACAATCAACTAATTGACCGAAATTTCACACAAAGGAGATGTGTGAGTCAAATATCATGCTAAGACCCGTGTGTGGTTTTCAACCAACAAAAATAAATTTAAATCAATCACTGGCATACTTTGCATAAACCAAAGTCATAAACAAATAAATAAATACTTAACTACCAAATGCCATTAAAGACCGCCACAAATGTCTATCCACGGAGTATGAAATGCGAGTGTCGCATTTTCGTACAACACTTCAAATGCAAGGGATTTGTGAATAGTTCAGATGTTGAACTCCAAAAGGGATATTATAACTACATGATGCAATTTCTAACTTGCAACCTAAAATACATAACTAACAAATCATGACATAATGGCCTAGCAATAATATTTTGGTAAGCGAGTTCTCACCCATAAGCTAAACCAATTCGCCGTGACTCTTCTAATATAGAAAATTCTTCGCCACGCTTTCATCACTTGTTTCTTTTCACACTCGAATTCGCCTCTTCAACTCTAGAATTTGCATACGACTTCCAGTCTTCACCAAACAAGTCAATAGCACAAACGCGTCATTCTGGACACTTTTCCCAGTGGACTTTCTTCCAATAACGCTCCAATTCGCCAGAGATCATGAATCTTCGCTCCAAAACTACAAACTTCAAATGCATTTTCTGAACAGCTCCAAACTCCAAAATTCGATTGTGATATATCAAAATCATAAAGAAAAATGTGATCTACGACTTTGATCTTGTGGAGTGTCATCCAGAAATGCACAGATTGAAATTTATTAGATAAATAAGATGAGGATCGTTTTTGCTAAATGAAAAAAGTGGAAAAGAAGGTATTTTGGCCGAGGTGGGGCCCATGGCCGGAGCTGGTGGCCTGAATGGTGGCTGGGGGCCTGATTGGTCGGAGGGAGGGTGGTGGTGGCAGTGGCTGTGGGGGAGGAGGAGTAGGTGATTTAGGGGTTTTTGGTTATATGGTTTGCAAGAAAGAAGAGAGAGGAGGAGAGAGAGAGGAGGGGGAGGAAGAGGAGGGGAGGGAAGAGGGGCAGCGACGCTAGTGGAGGCCGAAGGCGGCGTTGAGGGTTCGGGGCTGCGGCGGCAAGGGGTAAGGAGGCCATTAACGAGAGAAAATGAAGAAAGTGAGAAACAAATAGAAGGAAAGTGATTATATGCCACTATCTCTACGATCGTCCGAATACAAACGATCTCTGCTTGCCCCGATTTTCGGGTATGAGATAGTACGTGCCAAGACGAATCCAACAAATCTAGTTTCGTCGAATTCTGTGTACGTTTGACCTTGCATTAAAATTCTCAAAAATGCTCAAGTAAGCTCCAAAAATGTGATTTTAATGTACCTTTTCTTCTTGTACGCCCAAACGCAAACTCCAAAAATCATGGCCTTTATGATTTAACCATTATTTGATGATACAAAATCCAAAAAAAAATTCGGAATCGAATCCTAAGATCATCATAATAATATTCCTTCGTAAACTGATCGTTAGTTTTACCTTTAACTGTTTTATCGCACAAGACCAAATATTGATACCGTTCGACATACATTTTGGAACTCAACAATGATTTGTCATTATGAATCCAAAAAAATTTATCTTATCGAATTCCGAGCTTCCTAGTAAAATTTCACTTTCTAAGGGCTATGCGACAATTTCAAAACCCGAATTTTTAAAATTTCAAAAACAAAGCTTATAAATCAATTTAATGATTTTACCGAGTTTGTTTTAAGTTAAATAAAATATAAAAACTAATTTTAAAATTATTCTCAAATTTTATTTAGCAAAAATAACCAATTTATATTCACAAATTCCTTATAATAGCTTAAATCAATTTTTAAAATTGGTACTGAAAATCCAGGTTGTTATAACCTCCCCGGCTTTAAGCTTTTTTGTCCTGAAAGGTATACGGAGATAAAAGTTGTTTAACTAACCAACTCAACCTTCATTCAGGCTTGAGTTCTTCAATTTTTCGGTCTCTGCGAACTCTCAATTTTTTATAAAATTTGGGTAACTCCCTAAATTTATGAAATATTTCGTCATAACCTCCTTTGTACGGGGAGGGTCTGGAAAATTTATTGGGCCATATTAGGCACCCAATAAATCATATATTGCGTACAAATCAAGTGAATTATCTATGCTCAAGGGAGATGTGTAAAAAGTCATTCCTTGACCCGGTGACGGGAATTAATCATGATTCATGTGTTGTATCTAAAACATGATAGACGTGTGAATTTTTATCATCTCCTGACTCATGTAGGGTTTGTTATTAAATCTTGCAATTTCCCGTTATATGTTATTAAGTCCATAGTCGGTCCTCAGTTCAACCTGTAATTCAGTCCTCGCCATACAAGCATCTTGCTCATATGGTAATCCAAACCTCGTCATGTAAGCACCAAATGCTTATATGGAATATGATATGCGATGCCATCTTGAATAGTATGTTATGTGATGTTGTCCATAATTTATTTGTTACTATCCTATGGCGTATGTTTTAAATTTCACACAGAACAACCATCACAGCGCATCCAAATCACTCATAGTAGTTTATATAATAATAAAATTGCGCAACCAACTCATTAAGGTGCACCTGTTTGTCGGGCACGCAAATTATTTCCCTACTCAACGCTAAGCCACTAACCTGCTCAACATATATATGTATATATATATATATATACAATTCTAACTAATTTGCAATTCAGTTTAATTTAACTCAATTAAATTAAATAACAACTGTGTTTGTATGTTCAAAGTCCAAAATTGTAGAAAGTTCCATCTAATTGATTTAAATCAAACGTCATAAGTAATCAAACAGAAAATCAGACAATCACAAAAACAACCAATTTATTACTTAACTTTCTAAACAAATAACTTTTATACATATTTTTTTTCTAATATCATATTATATACAAAATCACAAATACGTTACTTATAAATACTCTCAACTCATTCTAGGGTATTACTAACCCCATCTCTAATGAGTTTCTCATTCTAGGAAGCTACTGATCCTATCTCTAATGAGTATTCTTAAATAGAATGTTACTAATTCTTTCTCTGATGAATTCTTTTGTTTGGTTCTAATGTGTCTTGTTCTCGAGCTTTATAAACCAAAGATTGGTTACCTCCTATAATGAACAAGACGCATCAGAACACAAACATGGGAATTTTTTATTACTATTACAACAATTTACATCAGAGTAAGAGAATGTATCAGAGTATGAATAAGTATTACCCAGCGAAAAAATAATATCATAGAATAAAATACATAGAAATGAAAATAAAATTGTATAAATACAATGCATAGCGGAAATACATCAACTAACACAACCGAAAGAAATACACGGATACAAAGCTTTGCGAATATGGCTCCAGTGGTCAACCAGGATCCTATTAAATAGAGATTCGCAAAACCAAAACTATTAGCTGCCCGCGTGGAAAATATGGGCACCCTGGAAAAAATAAACTCCGAGTCAGTCATGGGACTGGTGTGAGAACTTAAAAATAGTTATAAAATCTTTACTTTAAAAATATAAGGTAATTCATGGGACCACGCCGTATGTCAAGGAACGGGTTTTCTCCTAAAAACACCATAAAACAAACAGCGTAATGCTAAACAGAAAAATGAAGCCACTATAAGACTCAGGTCTCATCACATAATGCAAACACAAACCAGATGATAGAGTTTTACCTTATAATGGCCAAGTATGCTTGATACGCTTTAAAACAAACATTTTGATATTACTATAATTGCACAGTGTAGTAAAACATCTTCAAATATAAATGTATCAATTATAGACGGCGTAGTACCCCATCCTACTATGTCGCCATGTAGGTTTACAACTAAAACTGAAATTCACGTATTTGAAATTGGATTCCATTTATGAACCGAGGCAAGGGATCTTCCTCATCCAATTCGTGATAATCTAGCCCATGTCTCAGGAACAGAACACATCGTCCCTTAGATCTGACAGGGTCGGTCCACTCTTACATTTTTGGATTGGCAATTCCTGAACAATACATTTTCTGGTCCTATGAGACCCAAAATTTGGTCAGTATGTCGACAAGCAAGGCCTTTTGGCCAGCTATATCCGAGGTACCTCGCTATCCATCAACCACATAAGTAAAATGTCTGGGCTCCATAACATTACACCACTCCTAGCTAGAAAGAAACGCATGCCCTCCCTGCGGTCCTCTCGCATTTTTGGTTCACACCGGGGTGTGAAACTCGCGAATTAATGTTATACACAAAGTTGTGCTACTTAAAGCCATGCTTTGATCATCAACCACAAATCCTTGCTTTTCAACAAAAGCTTTGATCCATGCAAATTAGCATGCCATTTTGCCAATCCATATCGTACCATTGATTTCTACCAATATATAACCTATAAGCTCGGATGTCTCAGAGAAAGGTGTTAAGAAATAGAATAAATTCTCCGCCACCAAACAGAAAAATATTTAGTAGAGATCAACGAATACAGCACACAATATAATGTCATACATAATCCATTTACAAGTCCGTTCTAGGTCCGAATGAAACCGGAGGTGCCTTATTCCTCATCCCATATGTCTGATACAGGAGAGAGGTCCTCGCATATCCAGTCGATCTCCAAGTACGTTTGAATGACCACCGCTTATTACCTCATCTAACATGATCTATCCCATTCAAGACATCAGTAATAACCCAAACGATGTGAAGATCTCTGGCCTCCAACCACCGTCTTTGTATCTTCGACTTTTAGTCGTCGTAACGGTTATTCAAAATGGATTAAACCCAGTCTTTCTGAATAACTCGCGCATCTTATAACCATGTGATATACAAAAATAATACACATCTCATTCCAATCCAGAATATTCTTTTATTCAAATACTCATGTTTTTGGGGAAAGGTTCACTTTAAATTTGGCAAAGGTAAATTCTTTTAAACTTATAGTTTAATCTTCCTTTGGATATCATTTTCAAAATATTCCATTTCATCTTTTCTCAACATAAACCAAATTAAGGTTTATCAAACTAGTCGGGATTATTGAGCCTTACCGAACTATCCATTTATTTAATTATTCCTAATCCCAACCTATTCATCTCATGGAGCAAAAATGGTGGTACTCCATATTTAACACCCATCGTTATCGGTAAATTTAATCACCATTTCACGTTCAAATCTAATTAAATATTTAACTATCGCATGGATTAAAACTGGTGGTACTCCATCCCAAATATTTCTCATGTATGGTAAATTTAATTATCATTTAACTTTCAATCTAGTTAAAGATTCATTAAAACTCCAGCTTACTTTTAATCTTCAAAAATCATTACTTAATGATTATTCAACTTTCGGAAACTTATCTTGTCCTTACTTGGGTTAAACAACAAATGTCATGTAAAAACATCATTCACTACAAACCCAAATTCATCTTCTATTTAATTTGAAATTTTCATGGAAATCAGAACAATTTACAATCGATATAAATTTCCGTATCCGACCAATACCATAAGTGGAACAGTGGCGAAGCCTTTTAAATTCCATAAATAATAAATTACTTCCTACAAAGAAGCTCATCTCGATTATTATTAAACGAATTCCATTCAATTCCATTTTAATTAAATAAACTTGAAATTTCTCCATACTTTTATTAAAAGATTTATTCCATTCATACACTGGTCTAAGAATAGTATTATTTAAGATACCATTCACAACAAATAAAATTCAATTTATTATTTCCAAAAGTCATTAGATTGTGATTCTAGCTATCTACTAGTTCATTCTGATAGAAATACCTTTTATCTTTTCAAATGTGGAATATTTCATCCAAAATATTTCCTCATCATTTATTTCGATTTTACACAATTTATTCATATGTTTAAATATTTTACCAAGACCCTAACATTCGGTTTCCAATACCGACCACCGAACTACATCCACAGCGACCTTTTTCAAAACTTATTTGGATATATTTTATAATCTAACCATTCAAATTTAAATTTCATATATTCTTTGGAAAGATCTTTTTGATATGAACCCAACAGTTCCGGTTTTAGAAGATTCCAACAGTTGGATCTCCCATTTCGTCCATTTCAAGCTAATGGTCGAAATACACGAACGGTCGTTGTGCGATACATTATTTTCAAACCATTTAAATATATATAATATATATATCGTCGATTTCTATTCAAAATATATTTTATTGTACGTTTATACATTCATTTTAAA
The DNA here is from genome assembly GCA_030737875.1 of Allium sativum. Taxonomy (NCBI): domain Eukaryota; kingdom Viridiplantae; phylum Streptophyta; class Magnoliopsida; order Asparagales; family Amaryllidaceae; genus Allium; species Allium sativum. Next base: position 590,452,811 of record CM060920.1, read on the forward strand.
ATGATTTCACTTTCGTTACCAATTTAAATTTAACTTGAACATTGCATTTTATTATGATCTCAAAAGAATAATATTTTCAAAATGTAACATTTTGAAATTCAATCTTCTCGATATTCATTTTTAAAAACAAGTATAATTGATATAGAAATCCGTTCGAGTTAAAATAACGTTTTCTACTTAACCGGGCTTCATAAAATCTATATATTCGTGTCCATCCAAAATCGGACATCAAAATCAACTTCGCCATTCTCACGATTATTGCATTTCAAAAATATTCATGTTCATTCCAGATTGGAATAAAACCTCCACCGATATCCATTTAAATAAATTTATATGGATTACATTCATCATTTAAATCCAATGTTAGTTGCAAACAACTATTAACATCCAAAATGACATCCAATGTGCATTTTATTTTCATATGAGCTTCAATCAAATAATTGACGCTCACATAAATCCGTCAAATAACCGATTAACTAAAATTTCACACAAGGGAGATGTGTCAGTCAAATATCATCCCATGACCCGTATGGGGTTTCAACCAACAACAATAAATTTAAATCAATCCTCGGCATACAATGCACACACCAATGTCATAAATAAATACTCAACTACCAAACGCCTTTTAAGGCCGCCACAAGTGTCCATCCACGGAGTATGAAATGCGAGTGTCGTATTTTCATACAAAGCTTCTAATGTAAGGGATTTGTGAGTAGTTCATGTGTTCAACTCCAAAAGCGATATTATAAATACATGATGCAAATTTCTAAATTGCAACCTAAAATGAATAACTAACAAATCATGACATATTAGCCTAGCAATAATATTTTGGTGAGCGAGTTCTCACCCATAAGCTAAACCAATTCGTCGCAACTCTTCTAATGTGGAAAATTCTTCACCGCGCTTTCATAGTTTGTTGCTTTTCTCACTAGAAATTGCCTCTCTAGCTCTACAATTTGCATACAACTTCCAACTGGCACAAACGCGTCATTCCAGACAACTTTCTCTTAGTGGACTTTCTTTCTAAAAGGCTCCAATTCGCCAAAAATAGTGAATCTTCACTCCAAAACTGTAAACTTCAAATGCGTATTCCATGTAGCTACGAACTCCAAAATTCAATTGAGATATATCAACATCGTAGAGAAAAATGTGATCTACGACTTTGGTCTTATGGAGTCTCAGCAAGAAATGCACGGATTTAAAGTTATTGGATAACGAAGATAAGGGTTGTTTTTGCTGAATGTAAAAACTGACAAAGAAGGGATTTTGGCCGAGGTGGGGCCCATTGCCAGAGCTGGTGGCCTAAATGGCGGCGTGAGGGGTCTGACTGGACAGAGGGAGGGTGATGGTGGTGGTGGCGGAGGCGACGGTGGAGAAGGAGGCGATTTGGAGGATTTTGGTTCTAGGGTTTGCAAGAAAGAAGAGAGAAGAGGAGAGAGGGGAGGAGGAGGGAGGGGGAAGCAGTGCTGGTGGAGGCCAATGGCAACGGTGGGGGCTCATGGCTGCGGCGGCAAGGGGTGTGGAGGCCATTAAAGAGAGAAAAAATAAGAAAGTGAGAAACAAATAGAAGGAAAGTGATTATAAGCCCCTTTCTCTACGATCATCCAAATACAAACAGTCTCCGTTTGCCCCAGATTTCGAATACAAGATAGTACATGCCAAGATAAATCCAACATATCAAGTCTCATCGAATTTCGAGTTTGTTCGACCTTCCGTTAAAATTCTCAAAGATGCTCAAATAAACTCCAAAAAAGCAATTTTAGCATATCATTTCTTCTTATACGGCTAAACGATAAATCCAAAAATCGTGGCCATTTGGATTTAACCATTATTTGATGATACAAATCCAGAAAAAATGGATCGAATTCTGAGATCGTCACAATCACGTCCCTTTGTAAACTGATTGTCAGTTTCACCTTGAACTGTTTTATCATGCATGACCACATACTGACTCCGTTCAACGTACATTTTGGAACACAACAATGATTTGCCATTATGAATCCAAAAAAAATTATCTCGTCGAATTCTGAGCTTCCTAGGAAAATTTCACTTTTTAAGGGATACGTGATGATTTTAAAACCCGAATTTTTAAAATTTTCAAAAACAAAACTTATAAATCAATTTTATAATTTTACTGAGTTTGTTTTGAGTCAAATAAAATATAAAAACTAATTTTAAAACTTTTCTGAAACTTTATTTAGCAAAAATAACCAATTAATATTCATATATTCCTTATAGTAGTTTAAATTAATTTTTAAAATTAGTTCTAAAATTCCGGATTGTTACAAAATCAGTTTAACTTATTATTCATCAAACAATCATTACAAAAATCTCCTTTTTATCATTATTTGATAACAATAGCCTACACTTTCCTTTTAGAATAAAACACTTTTATATCTCATTTCTTTCCTTCGAAAATATCATTATGTTTTCGCACAATCCCCTTTTATTTCTTTTATTTTGAAATGTCATCTCATATTCTCAAACCCTTATTATTTCCGTTACATCGAAAATATGAATGAATATATATATATATATATATATATATTCTCAAATCCTTTTTATGTCCTTTATTTCGGAAATCTTATTATACATTCTCAAATCTTTCAACTAACGTTGCATCACTTTTTCTCTTACGGAAATAATAAATTAGTTCTAACGTTCTTACCATTACCAACTAATATCATCCTTGGATAATCCTGAAGTCGTTCATGGAGGGGTATTTTAATTACCTCTCAGACCTTGATCAACAACGTTCTTATCTTAAGATAAATATGAGTTGAAATTCAAAAACCGATATTCATTCTAATATCCAAACACATCCGATTTAACTAATTTATTAAAAATATAGTTTTATAACCCTCCTTATCTTTTAGGAAGTCTCCTTTTTAATTATAACTAATATTACTTAGTTCACTGATTAAATAATCGCTTATCAAACATCTCCTTTTTAACTTTCAATTTATTTAAATAATTATTTTCCTAAACCAGGTTTTTATTGCAAATCCTATCACCAACTCCTTTTACCAAACCCAAATACAAATCCCTTTTACCAATCTATTTTCCTTCTTGGAAATCTCATTTAAATTACATTTATTTAAGTTAATTCATTATTAAGTATCACCAATTCAAAGTCAATGCTGTGAATTCTCATTTCTTTTTATAAACCTTGTTTATAAAATCTTAGGTTTAATATAAACCCCCTTTTTTTATCTTATTTCTTTTACTTAAATAAATATTAAAAAACATTTAATTTAAGCTATCGTATTCATTTAAATCTCTTTTACAACTTCGTTATAAAATTTCGGTTCAACCATATTCCATCCCAAAATCGGTTACTTACTTAAATGTATCCCATTTAAGAAGCAATTACTTAAATTATTATTAATTAAAATAATAATTTACTTCATCACTAACTAGCATTGAAGTAGTTAATTTCTTTATTTACTAAAATAAATAGTAAATTTCTTATTAAACTCTTATTAAAATTTACAACAAATATTTGTTAAGCTATTTCAGTATATTAATTGACAATAAATTAATTTAACTTAATAATTAAATCCCAGTTAAAGAGGTCCACTTAGTTAACTCAAAACAGTGTTATTTCGTTAGCTAATTTCAATTAGCTCTTCCAATAAATTAATTAGTAATATAATTAATTTAAATAATTCCATTTAATTATTTCTTGAGAACAATTAATCCAATGCTTAACCCTGAGGTTAATTTCTACTCATTTACTTACAATCTTATTAACATAAGAATTTTCCTTATAAAACCATTTAATAATTACTTATAACTAAAATAATAAATAACAAATATTTATTTCCTTTTAATAACTTTCATTTGAAATAATAGACTTAGAAATCTATTTTAGTTATAAAAAAATTATAACTTCATTTCTGTCACCTGATGGTAAATCCATATTTATAAAATGATTGATTTGTAGGCCTTATGATCCTAATTACCCATCCAATAATACCCGTTGGTTAATATTATAACATATATTGAAATACGATTCAATAATCAATAGACAAATCAATCATCTAATCAGGTTGGTCATACAGTTCATATAATGGTAATATGAAAATAAACAATAAATTTGAGGAATACAATTGGATCCCTCAAACCTATTTCCCCCTACATCCAAATACATTATGTCAAATTAAATCATTTAACTAATTAAACATAAATAATATTCAGTAATCAATAAATAACAGCAACTCAAGCACTCATCTTTTATTTTAAAATGTTTATATTATTATGAACGCAACCAACAAAGTAAGTTACCTCGTTTCGAAATAATCGTTAAAATAACGATTTATTTTCATTCAAGTTAAACTAACACTTAAATCAACTAATTCATCTAATATACATAGATAAACATTCAATACACAACAAATAATTATCAACCATAACACATAAAATAAATCTTGATTTATATAAAATATAAGAGGGTAAAAACTGAGTGAGTGATACTTACTTTATCTCTAGTTATCGATGAAGGGTTCCAGTTATAGTTAAATTAAACAGTTATTTAATTTAAATGTAAGCTCCTGTTATCTCTGAATCTGTCCAAATTAGTTTAAAGTTGTAGATCCCATCAAGACGATCCCGTTGCAATTTGTTTGGTCAAATTTTGTTGATATATGCACAAATTATCAACATTACAAGCTATATGATTCAAATTATAATTTACCTATTCCTTAACAATTAAACATTTATTAATCTAATTGCTTTATAATGCCCAGAAATCGGGCCGACTGTTATTCCTTCTTTTCGAGTCGTACTATTCTCATTTCCTACACTGACTGAAACAAGTTATAAACATATATAAGTATACGATTTAAATTCAAATAATTAATTCCCTTAATTATATGTTTAACATGCTAATTACTTGGTTACAGTCTGATAAACTTTTATTAACCATAACAGGTTGACCTTTCATTCGAAATGCCCGAATAATACACCGGTTCCTGTTCACGCATAAAAAGTAACACATGTTTTTAGTATAGGATTTTAATTTATTTCCTCAAACTATAATTATGAAGTTTAATTACTCTTTAATAACGGATTTGGCCGACCCTTATTTCTTTTACTCCATTCGCGCTGCATCTTCTTGCTCCTTACTGATCGAACCACGATCCAATTCTACATCCGATTTCCGCACGAAATTTTGATCGCCAGAGTTCGATCAATTAACACCCAGACCGGTGCCACTTTCTCCTCCATGAACGCCCCGCGCGTCATCTATCTAGATGCCACCATCCATCAGTAAATTGACCCGGCGTGGCTTCAGGGCACCGTTCTAGCGATCATGATCCATATAATCCGATCATAGCCATTGATTAGGTCTATCTTACTAAGATGAATAATTTTCTAGTGAGGGTATTTTTGTTTGAAGCTTGGATCGAAAGATTTTGAGGAAGAAATAATATGTAGTTCTGCTTGTCGAATGTCATATGGTGGAGGCGCATATCTGTTGATCACAATGAACATGTTAACTTGATAATTTTGGTAAGAAATGGGTATACATAGACAGATTATAGTAAAATTTAATTATAATGAAACTTGCCGACGAAGTATTGTGTTAAAATACTCACGTTCGATCTCCAATCGAGATGAAACTCGTAATCCTAGCATAGATATATATTTCAAACACAATGGGATAAGTTCCGTCGAATTCTAATATTGTTTGTAAAAATCCCTTTCTAATCCATATGTGTAAAATCATGCGTTTAAATTGCTCACAATCACAAAATAAATCCAAATAACTTGAAACTTAAAACAGTACATTACCGAACCATTACAGAATTATTAAATTAGTTTCATCAAAAACCGAAGTCGTTTGATAACCGATTATTCTATATTACACGTAAAACAATGTTATCTAGTACACCAAAATATCCGATCTCCAAAAATAACAAATAATGTATCTATCCTGACTCTAAACATCAATATGAATCCAACGGAATTCGTTTCGCATCTTAATTCGATCGTTTGCTCAAGTTATTAATAAATTCATTTCAAATCGAATTAAATTATATAATTAAATTTTATAATTTATAAACGATTCCATAGTGACTATTTGAAAATTTGAATTGGACTTAACTCAAAACCTATAATACGAAATATCCATTTTCTCTTTCATTAGAAAATTATAATCAAATAGATTCAGACGATTTGTTTTAAAGTATTCCAGCTTAAATTGGATTCTATATACATATATATTCAATTGAAGTTCAAAACTCAATATTACGAACTAACGGGACGTTATGAGCTCGATTATATATAAGTTAAATGTTTAAACTTTTTTACGACCAAAATTAATTATGAAACAAGCTGACGATGAAGGAGTATCGGATGAACACAAACACTAGAAAGAACCAAGAGCAAGAAGGAATGATCCAAGACTTGTATTAACCCCATTAATATAATGCAATTCCAGGGTCGATCACCGTGAGTCTGACGGATCGTGTAACACCGGTCGAGCATCATGGGTCAAACACTGTGGCTCGAACACCACGGGTCAAACACTGCGGCTCGAACGCCTTCACCATTTTGGGTCGGTCACCATCAGTAGCACTTGGTCGAGCGTCGTGCACGGTTTGCATGTGAGATCGCTCATCAAAGTCCAATATGGTCATACAAACATGTTTGGTCGTGCTTACTACTTGGTTCAATAGAAAATACAATGGAACAAACATTGGGGAGCATGTGCCCATGTATTGGTTATGAGCTGCATGAAGAATGGTCTATATCCAAAGTATGAGGGTCAATATCAAAGCTTGGAAGTCTGTTTCAGGCGTAACAAGGCATGAATGGATCAAACAATTTGTGCACTATGTTGCTTACGTGCATGGACTAACTCATGAAGTCTTTATGCGAACAAGCCACTACAAATATGAAACAGCGGCAATGTTGTGATGAATACATGAAGCACGTAACATGTTATTAGTGGCATGCACCAATCATGTGAATAAAATGGAACGTGATGAGTACCATGTTTTGAGTTTTCTGCACAAACGTGTATAACGATTAAATGATGACTCGGTATCTTATATTCATGTAAACATGGGATCGGTATTAACAAAATACCACAATGGAACAGTCCTAGGGTCGAATGGACATCAAAGCTTGGTCGAGCATCTCCTGGAAAGTGGGTCGAGCACCGTTGCTTAAACGACAATCGAGCAACACTTTCAAGATGAGGGTCGTGCAGGCCATCGTAGTGGGTTGAGTTGAGCTACGAAGTCATCTAGGTTGAGCACTCATGGATTTGCCAGGGTCGAGCATCTTGTTTGGCATGAAGGGTCGAAAAGGTCTAGGCATGGCATGTAGATTTATGTAAAATGTAATTAATGGCAATGTCTTAATATCCAAACCCCAATTTGTACTTTAAAATATATAAATTAAGCGGTGGCATCTTTCGTAATTTTTGCTCCCCTATTTCCAATTGAGGACAAAGCCGCAAGAATGTGAAGTAAAACATGGTATGGGTGGCAGTTGAAGATTGGGAAAACACATGGGGTCAACATGTATAAAAGTGGAGTAGCCATACATACAGCAAGTTAGGGTCATGCATTTCTTATTTGGGTCAAACATGCACTGTGGGTCGTGCATCAATTCTCTGGGTCAGTCATTGCATACTTTTTGGGTCAGACATGCAAGCTGTGCACCGCTGGCTCCAACTGTCCAGTGGTAGTTTTGTACATATACTGACAAACAACCCAAACTCTTCATACCATAATTACGACTTTGCCACTTGGTCCAACTTCTCCAATAAATACATCCTTTCACAACCATTCGAAGGAGAAATGGAAGCCACCCCGAAAGGCTATCATTTCAGTTTTTCACCATTCCAAAGCTTCTCAAGCTCCATCAATGGCTTTATGAGCTCACTCCTTCTTCCTCTAACATCAATTGGATCTCATCTTCTCCAAACACCATTAATTCTCACTCCAATTCAATTCAAGTTATCTCCAACCTCCACTACTCCTCTTTAAAGCACAGATCTAACACTAATTTCATGATGGAATCAAGGAAGATTATCTAATCACGAGATCTAATCCGTTCCTTCTTAAATCCAAGTGAGATCTAAAGCCTATAGATAGTGAAGAATGGGAAATCATCATTAACAGAGTGAACAAGTGTAATGAATGAGATGTATGAGATGATACTATATGTAAATTTCTCCATGATAAAGAAAATCACCTCAAAAGTGGATGTAGATCTTTCCTAGATCAAATCACCATAAAAATCCTTGTATTCTTCACTTGCATTTGTGATTGTGGTCTCATTTTCTATTGCATACCTTTTGGTGAAGTGTTGATAAGACACCTTAGGTGTTGAACCCTTTTTGGTTTAAACATTTAGCGCCCACCATGGGATCAAGTTAGCATCTCCTTCCTTCATACTTCTCTCAATCTTAAAAGCCTACCATTGAAGTTCTAAGCCTACTTCTACCATAGATTCGTCAAGTCTACGATCTAGACCAGTCGACGAATTCTCATCAAAATTCAAAGCCTTGTCGAGATCATGGCTATATCTAAAAAGACCGCTAGCAGCCTTTGAAGAAAGTGACAACGTTGTTAACAACGAAACAACTCCACTCACTAACCTCTTTGAAGTTGGAGAAAGTTCAATGACCGAAGCTGGAGTGACTAAAGCTGAATTAGATGTTGTCGTCGCTAACTTGAATCAATGAATGGAAGCCTCCAACGAAGCCTTAATCGATGCTAATAAAACTATGTTGGATGCTAATCAAGCTTTAGTGGATACAATGAGTTCTCTCCTAAACATTCAAGCAAATCCCGCCCCTCCTCCGAAAATCCAAATCAACCTTGAAGAGGACGCAAATTCAACAGCCTCCAATCATCATCATGATGACAACATGGAAGGATTTATTGACAAAAGCAATGCTAATATTGAAGACTCAAAGTTGAAAGCTAAAAACCATTCCGATCGAAATAACCGACGAGTTGCAAGTCCCATCAAGGGGGCACCTTCCCATAATGGAAGTAAAAGACCTAGATCTTCTGATCGCGATCGCTCGCCACGACGAGCATCTAGAAAATAGATCGAAGATCGTTCTCCGGAACGACACAAATCGAAAGAATATATTGCGGATATGGTAAAGAAAATCATGAAAGATAATATGCCTTGCAAGGATAGTGAATGGGAATGGGACTTCTCCATCAGCAAAAATCTGTTCACAAAGGGAATTTCTAGTATTTAATCTCTAATTCCTTAAGCAAGGATTGGTTAAGTTCTTCTATATTATAACCCCAATCTGGGTTGTTTCAGGTCTTTGCAAATACTAGAAGGGGAAACTTGGTCTTATCTCAACACGGAATCCTGGTTGATTCAACTTTCAACCAAGGCTAGAAGCGAGTTCTTGGTCATCTATCTTATTGCCCAAATCTAGGTCGATTTGGGTGCGAATCACAAGCGGAGGTGGGATTCTGGTCTCATCACAAATATCCAGATTTGGATCGATGCAGATGTTCAAAACCAAACAAGAAGGAATTATTCAAACTTATCACCTACTGGTGCCTAGCTTGGAATCACATTTCCGCTATTACTAGGTGCAAATTTATGGCTTTCTCACTTTCTCAGGGAAGTGTCTATAACTTATACATTCATCAATTTATGATCCAAGTATATCAAATGTTTGCACAAATAAACGAAACACAAATAAGCACTATAGACAATTCGTGTCTCCTATGCCTCAACGATATTAACCCTGCTGAGGGTGAATAGCGCCTTGCGAAGTCCTTTAAGGCAAGCTTCTAACAAAGTATGTTGGACATCTACGCCATATCATGGTAAAGACAATAAAAAAACGTTTACATCAAAATGTGTGATCACACGTTAAGTAATACTATTATGGGTCCTGCCTCTGTTCATAAGCACCATCATTATAAGATATTACATGCGATAGATGATATGCCAAGTACTTCATAACTTACATAATTATTTACAATAAAGAATGGAAGATAAACACATCTCCAAAAGAAAGAGTACACCCATGTCCCAATGCTAGAAATTTCATGTGAGTATAGCCTAGATCTCGATGAAAAGCTTCTTATTCATTAGACAAAGAGGAAATTATAGAATGAAGAATCGTGGTACGTAAAACTCTATCGATCTTTTGTACCTTCTCTATAACCTCGTATGAAGCGTTTGAGGATTTAGGCTGCAAATTCAAGGCTCGGTTGAAAGCCTTGCCCATTTCACGAAGAGTTATGTTTTCCTTCTTCAAGTCAAAAGCATATTTACGTAAAGTTTGTTTCTCCTTTTGTAATTTCTTAATTTTTGAAGTGTAAAGAGCAGTGCGACGAGAGTTATCCTCAAGACTTTTTTGTCGTAAAAGCCTTTCATGTTGGCCTAAGCTTTTCTATGCCACCAGCGACGAGGGAATTATCCAGTTCAAAGGGAAAATCCCTTATCTCCTGCTCTAAGGACTCAAACTCTGTTAAAGCTCACAAGAATTCCGGTGTGGAAGTTTCAAGAGTACATCCAGATATAGATTCCCATTGTTTACATTTAGTTAATACATCGTCACGGTCTGCCTCTAAGTCGGCAACATGATGACAGAGTTCATCCCTTTCTCCATTAAAATCGATAAAAGGATTTGTCTTTATATCCCTCTTCACTTCAAGGATGTCCTTATCCTTTTGCTTTATCTGAAACTCCAATATACCTATTTGTTCTTTCAAGCATCGCGCCAATAGTTTCCCGGACAGGGTAGATCTGTCATTAGTATTGCTAAAAGAGTTGTAACACCCCGGATTTTTGAATAATCGAATTAACTAAATTAAAGAATAATTAATCTCAGGCGTGAGAATTAAGGGAAATGGATTGCTCCATTGTGTTCGTCTCGGAATTCTGGTTGAGATAGAGTCTGAGTTTGCGTGAATTGGACTTCGTATGAAGAAGTTATGGCGATCGGAAGTTTCAAAAAATTCAAAACAGATTTTAAATTTCAAAAATTCAGAGTCAAACAGGCTATTGGGAAAATTTCCGCTAGGGCCAGGTCGACCATAGGGTCGACCTGGGGGTCGACCTACCCTGACCAGGTCGACCATAGTGTCGACCTGGGGGTCGACCTGGCCCCCCGGGCAGATTTGAATGATGACCTGTTTGTGACTTAATGCTGACTCATTAGGGTTTCTGAACTGCTCTGGTTGGCGGGGATTAATTCTGGGTTGATCGGACGGCTTAAACTAATCCTAAACTCTATAAAAACACATATAGACCCAAACCCTAAAATCAAAATAAAATTGGATTCATAGCCTCCATGCCGTCAACTTGCAACTCAGAATAGCCGCCGCCCATTAGAGGGGAAGAAAGCAAATCAAATTCGATCCTTTTCAACTTTAACAACGAATCTTCATCAAAGGAGCGTTAATTCAACTCCAGAAATCAGAATTCAGAACTCAAGACTGCTTTTGAGTTGTGAGTTCGATAGTTTTAACAAGATAATTAATAAATGAATTGGATTGAGTTATAATGCGTATAATTTGGATGTGATATTAATTGTTTATTTCATGTTGTAATTATGTTGTAGAATTATGTTGTAATTTCTATGATATTACGTTATGATGCTATCATCTACGATGTAAAGTTATGATGCTATCACCCATGTTATAATCCTATGATTGGCTTATGTCTAGTTGAATTATCATGTTTCTTATGCTAGTTTGTTATATTGATTCATATGATAAATCATATGTAGGAAAGTTTAGATGTTGATTCAAACATGAACCATATACAAGTTTGGGTAGAATTATATGTGGCCTTACATGGCTGTGGCACCTAGTTTATGTGAGAATTTAATTGAAAGTTAGGCTATGACATATGCTAAATTCTACATGATACTTTACATGTCTACACCATTGTTGCGATGTATGAATCACATATGTAAGTTTATGAGTTGGATATGAATCATGTTATGCAATTTTAGGATTATTACCTATGCAAATATATAACTATGACATATGTTATTTATACAAGTTTGTGACCATTATTTCATCAAGTTCACACCTTAGATTTGGATCCACGACATATGATGTTTATGCAAGTTTGTGGCCATTATTTCATCAAGTTCACACCTTAGATTTGGATCCATGACATTGATGTTTATGCAAGTTTGTGGCCATTATCTCATCAAGTTCACACCTTTAGATTTGGATCCATGACATATGTTATTTATGCAATTTGTAATTTTGGCCTATGCAAGTTTTAGATGTAGAACATCATTCACATATGCAAGTTCACCCCTATGTTAGATTTGTGATGTTTTCGTTTATAAGTTAGACTATTCGAGTCTAACGTATATTTTTACGTTAAACGAACAAACGTACTACGTAAGGAAAAAGGGGATAAAATAAAAATATATTTAATTGGCTTAAATGCCTTAAAAGGCATAAAATATAATTGTGGCGAAAATTGGTATGATTTTACATACCATAAAAGGATGGACATAATTGAGTCAATTATGGACATCGTTAATTGATTGATAATTTGAATAGGGAAAGTAATTCAAATTTGGGGAATGATTAATTAGGAGTAATTTATCGTCTAAGACGCGAGGTTAGGCTCTTTTGTGGTGTAAGACTGCCCGGACCCGCCCGACAAATCCAACTGCCACAAATGTCAGTCTAATGTGAGAGATCTTAGGCACAAACTAAATACGTAATAGTTGTAAAGACACGAGGTTAGACTCTTTTGTGGTGTAAGACTGCCCGGACCCGCCCGGCAAATCCAGCTGCCACAAATGTCAATCTAATGTGAGAGGTCTTTATGAGGTTACGGTCTTAATGAATTAAGAAACACTTAACCAGATAAGCATGTAGTGGGATATGAGGGGGTTAAGTGGGTGCCTTGGGTGGCATGTGGAATCTAGTGGGTGCCTTGTGTGGCATTGGGAAATACGATTAGAAACACTTAACCAAAATTGAAACATGTAATTGAAACTTGAATAAGAAGTGGGTTAATTGATATGTACTAGAGGGGACCAAGCTTAGGTGGATAGCTTGTGTCAAGTAATGGGGGCCCGTTTCAACCAGTAACTCATACGTATCTTTGTGGGCTCGACCCAAGTCGAGGACGGGACACGCATACTGGGCTTGACTGTAAGAGGCCAAACCGAGTTAGCGGTGGCAACGCAAGTCCAACGGGTTCATATGCATGTGTGGACCCGGGCTGGTAGGTAAGACGTTGTTGCATCGTGTAGGTATAAGCCGTGCATTCTTAGTGGTATTGGGTTGCCACTTTGGGGAGTGATACACCCCACTATGGGGCCAGCACGGTTATCTACGAGTTAGGGAGCCGATCGCTTGGGGGTAGTGGGTACACCTTGTGGAGATAGGGGCAGACGGCACCTATGAAGGTAGCTAGGGGTGCACGAAACTACCAATATCATTATTAAGTCTGTAGGTGGGATCAACCTTAAGGTGACTAGTGGTGGTGCAGTATACTAGTGGCGGTGCAGTATAGCAATTATCCTATAGTGTTGGTGTAGTTTAGTAAATTTATCTTAGTGGGTTAGGTGCGCTTTAACGATATCGTTGTTCATCTTGTTTCCTGGTTTACTCTGTCATACTCAGTGGTTCATGATCATTTCCTTATTTTCCAACTTATGCCTTAGCCTAGTTACTTTGTTAATTATATTGTTAGAATTATAGCACTCGCCAGACTTTATGTTTGACCCCCCCTTTTCCATCTCTTTCCTCCCTCCCCCCTAGGTGCTCAGGTTGGAACTAGCACCAGTGGAGCTTGATTTTGGACTGCTTTTAGAGGATTTCTTGGACCGCTGAAGTAAAGTTCAGCTTCTCTTTATTTATAGCTATTTTAATATTGGGGATTATGTCTTTCAGTTTATGTACTTTGTTTTTATCAAGACGGATATGATGTACTTGACTTTGGTTTATGGTTTTGATGATGTAATCAAACATATGGGTTTATCCGCTGCAATAAAATAAAGTTTTAATTTTCAAGTACTGCTTTATATCTGTCTTGTTGTGATTTTCTGTTTAATACTTACTTAAAATGCTCCATGGAAGTTAATGCATTCCGTTTGTGAGTGACATTAATGGACGTGGGGTGTTACACGTGGTATTAGAGTTGAAGGTTACCAGAACAGATATGAATTTTTGAAAAATTATTTTTCAAAGCAATTTTTTTATAAAGAAGTACTTTCAAAAGTATGATTTAAGGAAAGTATTTTCAAGAGAAAAGTATATTTTAGAAAGCATAACCCCAAGAGCCATATATCTTTCCTTCAGTCCTTTTTGTATTGAATCTTTCCTTTTTCGTTTCAGCATGTCTGAAGCATCTGAGATACCAGAGGGCGTTCATATGACCGGTTGGTTTCGTCAATATCTTGAGGCTAGGGCCGCTGCCGCAGGTCCAGCAAATCCTCCTCCTCGTGTCGATAATTTCTCAAAGATATGTAAGGACTTTTGAGCAATGGGTGGAAAACCTTTTCACGGGACGGAGACATTTGTTGAAGCTCGTAGCTGGCTAAAGGAGGTGGAAGAATTGTTTAGAATCTTTGAATTGGATGATAGAAGGAAAGTCCAGCTAGCTGCGTGGCTAATGAAGGATGAGGCCTCGTTTTGGTGGGAGGTCACTAATGGGGGACGTCAAGTCGATATGTGGCCAGATTTTAGGCAAAGGTTTGAGGCGAAGTTTCTCTCACGGGCTGAAGAGAATCTATACATGGAAAGGTTTTTGTCACTGAAGCAAGGAAATCTATCGGTGAAAGAGTACGTTAACAAATTCAGCCAATTGGCAAGGTTTGCCTTAGACTTGGTGAACACTCCAGAAAAGAAGGCCCTAAGATTTGTTAAGGGTTTAAACGGGCCGCTTCATGGGTTAGCTATGACCCACATTCCCATGGGGGCTACCTTTGAGAGGTTAGTTGACATGGCACTCATGCATGAAGAAGAGAAGGGCGCCAATTCTAATAAGGTACCCGAGAAGAAAGGGGATCAAAAGAAGCCGCAACAGCAACAATAGAACAAGAAACGTGGCAAATGCAACAATGCTAAGGGGAAGAAGAAATGCTTTAACTGTGGGACACTCGGCCATCTAAGCAAAGATTGTAGGAAGAAAAAGAAGACTGGTTGTTTCCACTGTGGCGAAGCAGGACATCTTATTAAGGACTTCCCAAAGAAAGGGCAGAGGGCAGGGTCTACCTCGGGAGGACAGGTGCAAGCTCTTATGGCACCAAGGCAGGCAAGGGGACAAGTTCAAACTCTCGTGGTCCCACCGCTGCAATAACGAGGTAGAGCAATTTCCGTTGAAAGTTTAGTTTTTCTATTTGACCATCCTGTCCGTACTTTATTCGATTCCGGCGCATCGCATTCGTTTATTTCTACATCATTAGTTGAAACACTGCACCTTGATACTAGTCCAGTTACTGATCCCTTAGTAGTCTCAAATCCTATTGGTGGTTCGGCTCATCTTTCTATGATTTGTTGGGATTTGAGAGTGTTTATCTTGGGCGTTGAGTTTGAGTGCAACGCTATTGTTCTTTGCTTCATGGGCTACGGCTTGATTCTAGGTATGGATTGGCTCATTAGATATGGGGCCATCCTAGATTGTGAAAGAAGGGTAGTTAGATTGTTGACTCGTTATGGAAGGACCTTTGATATTTCTTGTGACCCTAGAGGTCCAGTAATGCTTAGTTACCTAGAATCCCTTGATGCATCCGATGATGATTTACATTCTGTTCCCATAGTCCGTGAATATGCTAATGTCTTCGATGAGGTGAGGGGTTTACCCCCAAAACGTGAGATAGACTTTTGAATATATCTTGTAGATAATGCAAAGCCAGTTGCATTGCCAGTGCGCCACATGGCTCCTAGAGAGAGAAGAGAACTCAGTAAGCAAGTGAAAGAACTGCTTGAGAAGGGGTTCATCAGACGTAGTATATCGGAGTGGGGTTCTCCAGTAGTGTTTGCCACGAAGGTGGATGGGTCCCTTAGACTTTGTGTGGACTATAGAGAACTTAATAAGCTTACTAAGAAGAATAGACACCCACTGCCAAGGATTGATGATCTTTTCGATCAGTTAGTTGGTGCCTCAGTGTTTTCGCAGTTGGACTTAGCCACTGGTTTCCATCAGTTGAGAGTAGCTGAGGATAGCATAAACAAGACTGCCTTTAGGACTCCAGACGGTTTCTTCGAGTGGCTGGTGATGCCCTTCGGTTTGACAAACTCCCCCGCATACTTTGTTGATTTGATGAGTAGGGTTTTTAGGGAGTACCTTAATAGATTCGTGGTAGTCTTTGTACATGACATCTTGATCTTTTCTAAAAGCGAAGAAGAGCATGCCCTACATCTTAGGGAAGTGCTGGAGACTCTTTGAGCGCATAGCCGTAAAGCTAAATTTTCTAAATGTCACATTTGGAGAAAAGAAGTCCGATTCTTAGGGCACGTGGTTTCCGAAGAAGGGATGGCTGTGGATCCCACGAAGAAAGTGGCCATCCAAGATTCGAAGGTTCCTAAAAATGCTACCGA
Organism: Allium sativum; assembly: GCA_030737875.1. Classification (NCBI taxonomy): domain Eukaryota; kingdom Viridiplantae; phylum Streptophyta; class Magnoliopsida; order Asparagales; family Amaryllidaceae; genus Allium; species Allium sativum. The sequence continues at coordinate 590,469,340 of CM060920.1, forward strand.
GGTGAGGAGTTTCTTAGGGTTGGCTGGCTACTATAGGAAGTTTATCAAAGACTTCGCAAAAATATCAGCTCCATTAACACGCTTGACGAAGAAGAACCTAGTTTTCATGTGGGACGTAGATTGTGATGTTGCGTTCCAACGTTCAAACAGAGCTTTGACCACAGCCCCAGTCTTAGTATTGCCAGATGGGAGTAAGCCATTTACCGTTTATACCGACGCTTGTGGGACAGGACTAGGCGCAGTCTTAATGCAAGAGGGAAGGTTAATATCCTATGGTGGAAGGCAGTTGAGAGTGCATGAAAGAAATTACCCTACACATGACCTAGAGTTGGCCGCTATTGTTGTCACGCTTAAGTCTTGGCGTCATTATCTTCTTGGCGAGAAATTCGAATTGTTCACTGACCACAAATCGCTAAAATACTTATTCTCTCAGAAGGACTTGAACTTAAGGCAGCAAAGGTGGATGGAGTTCTTAGCATCCTACGACTTCGAGATAGCATATACCCCTGGCAAGGGTAACGTGGTGGCAGATGCCTTAAGTAGAAAAAGATTATCCTTGAGTCCGTTGTTTGTTGAGCGGCGAAGTTTAGAGTTCATCTCTACGTTTGACATTACACCTTCCATTGACTTCGTACCTGGTTTGCTAGCATCCTTAGAGGTCAGACCTACGCTTTTGGGACGGATTGGCGAGGCACAGCGAGACGACCCACAGTTGGTTGAGTTAGTAGAAAAGCTCAAAGGAGGGGAGTCATCGAGACATCTCCGTAGGTATACCCTAGATGATAAAGGTTGGTTGCATAAGGATGGTAGACTTTGTGTACCACGGGACGAGAATCTGAAGAAGGCCATTCTTGATGATGCCCATCGTTCGAAGACGACAATTGATCCCGGTGGGGACAAGATGTACATGGACATGAGACGAGTTTACTTTTGGGTCGGCATGAAGAAAGATGTGGCCGAGTATGTCGCTAGATGCTTGGTGTGCCAACAAGGAAAAGCGGAGCAAAAGAAGCCCGGTGGATTGCTCCACCCATTGGAGGTCCCACAATGGAATTGGGAAAGCGTATCGATGGATTTTGTTGACGGATTGCCAAGATCGAGGAAGGCTAATACGGGGATTTTGGTCGCAGTAGACAGACTTACTAAGAGCGCCCATTTCATTCCCGTGAAGAGTAAGAGGATTGCTCCATGGTTAGCCTCCGTATACATTCGAGAAATAGTTCGTTAGCATGGTGTTCCTTCTAGCATAGTGAGCGACCGCGATCCCATCTTCACCAGCGAATTTTGAAAGAGCTTGTAAGAGGCGGTAGGGACTCAGTTATGTTTGAGCACCGCATATCATCCTCAGACGGACGGCCAAACCGAGAGGGTGAATCGTATTCTAGAGGACCTATTGAGATTATGTGTCTTAGATTTCGGAGGTACATGGGAGGAACATCTTCCGTTGGTAGATTTCGCATATAATAATAGCTTTCAGTCTAGCATTGGCATGGCACCGTTCGAAGCTCTTTATAGACGGCCATGTCATTCGCCTACATGTTGGTGGGAATCTACAGATAAGATCTTGCTTGGACCTGATATGATTAGAGAGACTTCGGAGAAGGTCGATTTGATTCGAAGGAGGATGAAGACGGCGCAAGATAGACAGAAATCTTATGCGGACAAGAGGAGGTCAGATCTTGAGTTTGATGTTGGGGACATGGTCTTTGTCAAGGTGTCTCCATTACGGAACGTCGTTCGCTATGGGTCCATTGGGAAGTTAGCACCAAGGTTCGTAGGACCGTTTCCTATAAAAGAAAGGATTGGGCAGATGGCGTATAGAGTAGAGTTGCCCGAGAGACTTAGTAGTGTACACGACGTGTTCCATGTATCACATTTGAGGAAGTGCTTGCATGAGACCGCGGAAGTGGTAGAGCCGAGCTTGCTTAGAGAGATGGATATCGAGCGTGATGCGACGATTCGACGAGCTCCTATGCGCATTCTTGGGTCGGAGATTAAGAAGTTGAGGAATCGAGAGGTCAAACTAGTCAAAGTGCAATAGGGAGATGATGAGAGCAATGCTACTTGGGAGACGGAAGCGAAGATGCGTTCATTATACCCTTTTCTTTTCGAGGGTATGTCTTTTAATTTCTCCTTTATCGCTTATCTTGTACTTATCTTATCTTTAGTGTGTCCTCTCGTTAGTATCTTTGACCTTTAGATAGGATAGTCCTATGGTTGAAACATGTGTTTGAGACATGTTATGTATGATGGATGCAAGTGGATGCAAGTGTTTGCTAGTGGTTGCTCGTGGATGCATATACACACACTTTAGGCACTAGATCGACTTAGTCATTTCATATTGCATATTGCATATAAATGTGTGTACATATTTAAGTTAATGGTTGTATAATGGTTGTACCATCATATAGATGTTGCATTTTGGTGAATGGTTGTGCACATATGTAGAAATAATATGCATCGACAAGGTTCTTTCGCATGCATAATGGATGCATGGCACTATCATGGTTTGCATTAAGGAGGCCAACTGAATCAGTAGACGACCTGATTTTGCATTAGATAAGGAACATATACACACACTTCTTGCATATGTTCATACAACATTAGTAATTTATAAGGACAATGGATGCCCGTGTTTGATGGTTGAGTAGATGGTTGTTTGGATGTTAGGATATGCATTCTCCTTAACTTAGAGATTTCCGGGGCGAAATCCTTTAAGGAGGGGAGAATGTAACACCCCGGATTTTTGAATAATCGAATTAACTAAATTAAAGAATAATTAATCTCAGGCATGAGAATTAAGGGAAACGGGTTGCGCCATTGTGTTCGTCTCGTAATTCTGGTTGAGATAGAGTCCGAGTTTGCGTGAATTGGACTTCGTATGAAGAAGTTATGGCGATCAGAAGTTTCAGAAAATTCAAAACATATTTTAAATTTCAAAAATTCAGAGTCAAACAGGCTAGGCGGGAAAATTCCCGCCAGGGCCAGATCGACCATAGGGTCGACCTACCCTGACCAGGTCGACCATAGTGTCGACCTGGGGGTTGACCTAGGGGTCGACCTGCCCCCCGGGGCAAATTTGAATGATGACCTGTTTGTGACTAGATGCTGACTCATTAGGGTTTCTGAACTGCTCTGGTTGGCTGGGATTAATTTTGGGTTGATCGGATGGCTTAAACAAATCCTAAACTCTATAAAAACACCTATAGACCCAAACCCTAAAATCAAAATAAAATTGGATTCATAGCCTCCATGCCGTCAACTTGCAACTCAGAATAGCTGCCACACATTAGAGAGGAAGAAAGCAAATCTAATTCAATCCTTTTCAACTTTAACAACGAATCTTCATCAAAGGAGCGCTAATTCAACTCCAGAAATCAGAATTTAGAATTCAAGACTGCTTTTGAGTTGTGAGTTTGATAGTTTTAACAAGATAATTAATAAATGAATTGGATTGAGTTATAATGCGGATAATTTGGATGTGATATGAATTGTTGATTTCATGTTGTAATTTCTATGATATTATGTTATGATGCTATCATCTACGATGTAAAGTTATGATGCTATCACCAATGTTATAATCCTATGATTGGCTTATGTCTAGTTGAATTATCATGTTTCTTATGCTAGTTTGTTATATTGATTCATATGATAAATCATATGTAGGAAAGTTTAGATGTTGATTCAAACATGAACCATATACAAGTTTGGGTAGAATTATATGTGACCTTACATGGCTATGGCACCTAGTTTATGTGAGAATTTAATTGAAAGTTAGGCTATGACATATGCTAAATTCTACATGATACTTTACATGTCTACACCATTGTTGCGATGTATGAATCACATATGTAAGTTTATGAGTTGGATATGAATCATGTTATGCAAGTTTAGGATTATTACCTATGCAAATATAGAACTATGACATATGTTATTTATGCAAGTTTGTGGCCATTATTTCATCAAGTTCACACCTTAGATTTGGATCCATGACATATGATATTTATGCTAGTTTGTGGCCATTATTTCATCAAGTTCACACCTTAGATTTGGATCCATGACATATGATGTTTATGCAAGTTTGTGGCCATTATCTCATCAAGTTCACACCTTTAGATTTGTATCCATTACATATGTTATTTATGCAAGTTGTAATTTTTGCCTATGCAAGTTTTAGATGTAGAAGATCATCCACATATGCAAGTTCACCCCTATGTTAGATTTGTGATGTTTAATTTTATGAGTTATACTATTCGAGTCTAACGTATATTTTTACGTTAAACGAACAAACGTACTACGTAGGGAAAAAGGGGATAATATAAAAATATAATTAATTGGCATAAATGCCTTAAAAGGCATAAAATATAATTGTGGTGAAAATTGGTATGATTTTACATACCATAAATGGATGGACATAATTGAGTCAATTATGGACATCGTTAATTGATTGATAATTTGAATAGGGAAAGTAATTCAAATTTGGGGAATGATTAATTAGGAGTAATTAATCGTCTAAGACACGAGGTTAGGCTCTTTTGTGGTGTAAGACTGCTCGGACCCGCCCGGCAAATCCAGCTGCCACAAATGTCAGTCTAATGTGAGAGATCTTAGGCACAAACTAAATACGTAACAGTTGTAAAGACACGAGGTTAGACTCTTTTGTGGTGTAAGACTGCCCGGACCCGCCCGGCAAATCCAGTTGCCACAAATGTCAGTCTAATGTGAGAGGTCTTTATGAGGTTACGGTCCTAATGAATTAAGAAACACTTAACCAGATAAGCATGTAGTGGGACATGAGGGGGTTAAGTGGGTGCCTTGGGTGGCATGTGGAATCTAGTGGGTGCCTTGGCTGGCACTGGGAAATACGATTAGAAACACTTAACCAAAATTGAAACATGTAATTGAAACATGAATAAGAAGTGGGTTAAGTGGGATGTACTAGAGGGGACCAAGCTTAGGTGGATAGCTTGTGTCAAGTAATGGGGGCCCGTTTCAACCAGTAACCCATACGTATCTTTGTGGGCTCGACCCAAGTCGAGGACGGGACACGCATACTGGGCTTGACTGTAAGAGGCCAAACTGAGTTAGCGGTGGCAACGCAAGTCCAACGGGTTCATATGCATGTGTGGACCCGGGCTGGTAGGTAAGACGTTGTTGCATCGTGTAGGTATAAGCCGTGCATTCTTAGTGGTATCGAGTTGCCACTTTGGGGAGTGATACACCCCACTGTGGGGCCAGCACGGTTATCTACGAGTTAGGGAGCCGATCGCTTGGGGGTAGTGGGTACACCTTGTGGAGATAGGGGCAGATGGCACCTATGAAGGTAGCTAGGGGTGCACGAAACTACCAATATCATTATTAAGTCTGTAGGCGGGATCAACCTTAAGGTGACTAGTGGTGGTGCAGTATAGCAATTATCCTATAGTGTTGATGTAGTTTAGTAAATTTATCTTAGTGGGTTAGGTGCGCTTTAACAATATCGTTGTTCATCTTGTTTCCTGGTTTACTCTGTCATAATCAATGGTTCATGATCATTTCCTTATTTTCCAACTTATGCCTTATCCTAGTTACTTTGTTAATTATATTTTTAGAATGATCGCACTCACCAGATTTTATGTCTGACCCCCCTTTTTCCATCTCTTTCCTCCCCCCCTCCCCCCCGGGTGCTCATGTTGGAACTAGTACCAGTGGAGTTTGATTTTGGACTGCTTTTAGAGGATTTCTTGGACCGCTGAAGTAAATTTCAGCTTCTCTTTATTTATGGCTATTTTAATGTTCGGGATTATGTCTTTTAGTTTATGTACTTTGTTTTTATCAAGATGGATATGATGTACTTGACTTTGGTTTATGGTTTTGATGATGTAATCAAACATATGGGTTTATCCGCTGCAATGAAATAAAGTTTTAATTTTTAAGTACTGCTTTATATATGTCTTGTTGTGATTTTCTATTCTATACTTACTTAAAACGCTCCATGGAAGTTAATGCATTCCCTTTGTGAGTGACATTAATGGACGTGGGGTGTTACAAGAGTCCCCCAGAAAGTCTCTTGGGCGCGGAGTAAATCAAACGCCGTTATCTACGTAAAAGGAAATGTCTTCAAGTAAATTTTCCTGTTTTTGTAAACATATGAGTTACCACTTGCAGGATCAATTTTCAGAAAATAAACATCAATATTTGAGCGTAGAACAACCTACAACAATGGGAAAACGAATACAAATGTGATTCATGTCCATACAAATCAACGTCAACTACAAGGGGTATAACAAATTTATTTTTCTCTCCAATACTCCTTTCCTTCATATTACATATTAATTTCGCACGGTAGGCCCTAGGTCTCTTTAATAACATCTCCCTATCATTCCCTAAGAAGTTGAAAGATAGCTGAGGATACTTCATATAAATATGTTGTAGTTCTTTCAAAAATTGTTCTCTACCGGATTTATTGGAATGTTTTATGAGGAATTCGCTCCTCGGCCTAGAGAGAGTGTTGATCATCCTTGGAAATAGAATAATTAGTGGAAACAGAATCTTCATCGCCATAAGAATGAGTCATTAAGGGTCGACGCCTGAAATTCAAGAATAAAGGTTCCTAGCGGAGGAATAGGGGAAATCGTATGTATTATCTGTTCCTTCTCACCAGGTTCTGGGAGATCAACCCCTTCAGCAAACCCACCATCTCCACGTGAAGTAACTGAAACATGAGATTAATTAGCACTCGTGAGGCCAAAGAAGCACTTACAAACACAGAAAGCATACCTTCTTCTCTGTTATCCTTATCATGCCCACACTTGATGTCAAAATTGTTGTTATGATCACCTATATCACCACCTCCTATGCGCAAAATTGGATCTTCATCGCTACTAGACACTAAATAATTGAACAGCCCTTCAACAAACAGAATGTCCTCAACCCTTGCATCATTCCCTTTGGAAATTTCAATGTCATGTTCTGCCATCCTAACTCTCCCCAAGACTCTACCCTAGAGGGATGGATAGATAGAAGGGAAATCCATGTCCTTAAACTTACCATGGCTATCGCGATAAATTAAAGAGAGAGCCCTTTCATAATAATATGTCACCATGTTTGGAAGATGTACCCTCAGAAACAAGAAAATCTATCGTAAATTATCAGTTTAGCATTAGAAAGAATTACTTCCTTTGTTCTCAACCTCCGTGCATGCTCTACCAACATATCCGACTGCTCATGCTTAAGGGTCGAAGCTTTAGCACCTAATGAACTTTTGCCTGCCCTTTCCCTCTCTAGAGACGCTCTTAGCTGACTATAGGCTTTCTCATTATTGCTCCTCGTTAAAGTTAAGTCATGGATATTAGTTTTTAATGCGACTTTTACTTCTCAGAGCTCTTTTGTCTCACGAGATAATGAGGCCACCATTACCCCGGCAACGTACCAACTTTTAGATATCTAAACAAAAAAAAGAGAACAATGTATTGTTAGCCCTTACATAAAGGAAATGGGTGAAGAATATAGGAGAACAAGGTTATGAACCCGAAGCTGTCACTTAACAGATGAAGGCAAAGATCAGACTAATCTATATATGCGGATTCTGGAATACCGGGAACAGCAATAGAAGGTAGGGCAAATCTGACAATAATATCAAAGTCCAAAGTCGGTAAAGGGGAATATACGAGGTCACACAGTCGATAAGAATGGGAGAGTGGCTCACACTCCCCCAAATATGAAACTCCCTGAGACTCGGATCTTAAATAACCAGCAACAAAATCACTTCTTATGGTCTCCGTTGAAGAAGGACACGTGTTAAGGCTTCCAAGAAAAGGAGCAAGGGGGTTAGACAACAATCGCTAACTAGACGAATCGACGATTTCACCGCCAAAAGGACGAAAAATAACATTTGCCCTTTTATGTCCCTTGATAGAATCACTGGCGGCAGTCGAAGCCATCCTCTTTTTGGGTAAAGACTTAACATGGGTAAAGGCAGTGGAAGACAGGTGTGAATCATCCCCAAGAAACACTAGATGTAAGAGAGAAGGTTGTCCTAGGAAATTCTATTCCAAGGTTAAAGGGGCATGTTTGTAAAAAGATTCCAAAGATAATAGTGCAGAATGCCGGCTTAAGTCATCAGGAACTCCACCCACAACGTCAAAAATTTGAGGCTCCTTCTTTCCAAGCTTTTCCTCCTTTGAACAAAGCCCAGGTGACTTGCTCAAACTGGAGTCACCAATTTGTGGGATTCCAAACATAGTCCTGCCAGGTGATATCGTAACATAAACATATGTTTTAATCTCATTTCTACTTGATAAATGCATACAAACTACCTATAAGCAAACGAATGATGTAAGATTTATTAACCCATTAGGAAATGATGTTGACTGCAAAGATCAATGTGGACAATTCAGATTGCCTTTTATCACAAACTAGTTGTCTATACAAATCCTTCTTCCCAAACCCCCAATAATAATTGGGAATAGACACAGTTTATTGGAATCTCCATTCAACATCGTCTCAAATGGTTATTAGGAGTTTATTCTTCACTGAGTCAGGGCATAGTCCAAACCAGTGACTAAGATTAATGCAGGAAAACTTACGATTAGTTAAGCTTGAAACTTCAAAAAGTAGTGTGGTGAATTCCGATGGACAGAAACCTCGTTTGAGTAAAATGTTATGCAGGAAAAAGGATGAAAAGAAAAGTAAGATTCCTTTTTGGCAAGAGCTTGCTTTTTCATCTCCACCACACTTCCAAAATCAATCAACGAACAACATTCATACTGGAAAATGAAAAAAGTCAGGAATCTTGTATGGTTGAAAACCTTACAGCCCCTCAGACGAGAAAAGTTTAACTTGAAAAGTCAAAAACACCCCTTCACTAGGGGGCAAATGTTACTACCAAAATTAACTACGAAACAAGCGGACGGTGAAGGGGTATCAGATGAACACAAACACTAGAAAGAACTAAGAGCAAGAAGGAATGATCCAAGAGTTGCATAAACTGGCACCTTCCTAGGGGAAAGGAACTAAAAAGCTATAGAATACCAAAAAGGTCTATCCAGCAGGGTCCATCTGAAAGAGAGAACCTATAGTGATAGATCATCTAAGCCGAAAGCTAAGAAAAAGGAGGCAAGAGCTCCGCTAATTGAAACTCGGAAGGGCTGTTCGCATTAATCTTCTTAATATCGATACATCATGAGGTGAAGACACCAAGGGTATAAAGCCAGAAGCACATAGATATTATCTGGAACAAGCTTTCAAAACAACTACTACATAAATATCGAAAGGACACGTTGATTGACAATAGACAAATCTCCGGGAGCTACCTTCCGGAGGATCAGGTGATACCCAGAAATCCCACCGAAAGGAAAACTGGAACCCTAGAAGAGATACAGGCTACCTGTGCTAATCTACGTAGTACATGCACCGATAGTGGTTTCTATCTGGCAGTTGTCTACATACATCATGAGGGCAAGCTCCTTTAATTATTCATGAGAAAAGCAGAAGCCAACATTTGGAAGCATACAACCGAGAGCTCATATCAATCTCAAAGAAACCTCAACTGATCGGTACCTTCCCTCCGGAAGCTATAATCAGCACCACAAAGCGGCTAGAAACCAAAACATCAGCAATTAGGTGAAAAGTAGCCGACAGAGGCTCCTGCAGGCCCAACGGCCCAACAGCAGAAGGGGTCCCCGAATTCTCTATAAATAAGACTCCAGGGGCCACATTTTAGGGAAGATTTTTCTCATTTTGATTCTTGTACTCTCTTCTTCTTAGTAAACCCTAATCCTTAAATCAATTTGGGGATTTCTCTTATTCTATTCTTGTGTTCTAAATCAACGATCAATAAAGAGTGAATTGATACTTATGATATTTCTTTATGATTTTGCTATGCTATTTCCTAGTTATGGTTGTTGTAGCTTACTATTTGTCTCCTACATATACATAAACTTTCGACCAAGCCTTTCCGCAGGTCGAGTGAAACACCCTTTCCCATAAGCTTAATCCTTCCCTACAAGCCTAAACCCTTCCTGCAAGCTTATACCCTTCAAGCTTCGCACAGAACCTCTTCCTACCTTCCATTAAGTCCTTATCAAGGTTTGTGTTTAGAAATTCATCCTCCTGGGATAACTGTTGTTTCTTGAATTGCTTAAGCATTATACTCATCACATCGAGGGAAGAGTAACTATTCTTTCGGATTCTAAACCTTGATATCCCGGAAACGGTGAATTAGCTCAAACTTGCAAAGGCTAAACAACCTATATTTCTCTTAGGTCCACTTCCATAGACCTATCTCCGATGTTTACGAAAAATATCGTCAACAAACTTCATTATATAAATGAATTATATATTTTAAATCCATATAAAATTCCAAATCAACATTTAAAATAATAAAATATATTAAATATCTGACTACCGAAAATATGATACATTACGGTCATCATATTAACATTGCAAAATAATGCAAAATCAAAATATGCACAGCATGTAGCGTATATTAATTCAGAACTTAAACCTTTCAATAGTATATTTTTCTAACACTTGATCATGTGTTATACCTTTGAACAATTCTAGTTGTTTAAGGGTTCAATATTCAGATTATAAATACTGGACATTGAATAATCAGAATATTATTGAACAATAAGGTATCTATTAAATAGGTGTCTTACATTATGTATTTATTTAATAAAGAGATTTATCCTCAGATTCCTATTAAATACGCGTTTAATAATATATTAATTATCAAAAAATAATTTTAGGTGTTTATGTACATATCTAACAAAGGTCTGAACTCATGCACTATTAAATTTGGTTTCATAGGGAATCCAAGATTCAGAATTGACCACCAAAAGCTACCCATCATGCGCATTGTTAGAATGACATGCGCATTGTTAGAATGAGACATATTGCTTTGTTTCATGTTAATAAGGAATTAGAAATTGTTGGAGATTTTCTTAGAGCATTCTGAATCGTGTCTCAATTGGGAACTGACCAATCCCCGTTGGTTGCTCTATCGTGGGTTAATGAAACCCAAAAGGTTGCTAAACTAACTTAGGAGATTTCTTTCTTAATCGGGTATCACAAATTCATCTTAAACAACTTAGCTTTATAATAGATGGATAAGGCCACTATGCAACAATAATTTAAAAAATAGATTATTGCCCCTTAAATGTTAAAGGCAACGGTCAATTTTTTGGTTGTTCCATCTCCCTTTCATTCCCCTTCCTCTCTTTATATAATTTTGTAGATTACTGTATTTTATTTACATCATTTCTTCGTTATCTTTTACTCTTTTCAGATAATCATTTAAAAAAATTCAATTATGTCGAAAAATCAAAAAGGAACATTTGCAAATCTTTATAACCCGATTTCCTATCCAACTACAGATATGAGAATCAGACTCAATTCAAATAAAATAGTTCGATTTTTAACATAGTCAAACTTAGTATTGTTCCTCAAAGTCTTAACAACAAAACCAAAATTCAATTTTTTGTTTTTTTCAGCAAGTTCTACATTTATATCATTCTTCGCAAAATTTGAATTCTTAAATTTATAACTAAATTCGAATAGTTACTGAAACTTCTAAAATCGGAATTATTCCATGAATACGTTATTCAAAAAACAATAATCATGATCAAAATGTATGTCTTCTAAGAGCTACTAACGACCAATTGTGGCTTCTCCATCTCAAAATTGTCAAGAAATATAAATAATCTATTGGAAGATAATAGTTGGGGAAATAAAGAAACTCAATTTGAGGGCGATGAAACTATCAAGAAAGAAGATTATTATAGGATTTTGGAATTTATCATTCAATCAAATGGAAAAATCAACCAAAAAAATTATTAATAAATATCCTAATGTGGATCCACCACTAAATGCCTCAAAAGAAATGAAATAGTCACCTAACGAGCAAGCCAAATTAGCTTTCTATTAGGTCCAATGTTGTAGAGACAACGGGAAAGGTATGAGCCAAAATAAAATCCCTTTTTGGAATTCTATATTCAATTTTTTTTAAATGTCGATATTCAAATAATCTTTCAAGAGTCGTTGATTCTTTGAAGAAATCGTAGAAATGAATATATTCCGCTTGTCGATGGTGTAAAGAAATAGTGGTAGGGTTGCTTTCAAGACAGCAAAGTGTTGAAAATGACGAGAATTTGGAGGTTATTTTAATTTTTTAGTTCAAATTTCCATTATATTTCTTTTATGCATTCGTAGCACTTCATTAATTACAAATCAAGCAAGCAAATTCAATGTATATAGATGAACATAATAGTTAACTATTAAACAAGCACCGTTGTTGGGACCTTCTTTCAAACAATGGAAATTAGAGTGAATTGCGAAAAGAAGGTTTTTATTTCCATTTCTTCCTAAAAAGATAAGCGATAAATCTAGTCCTAGTATTTTAGATGCACGTTATGGCACCACCTTCATCACCAGTAGGAGTTGTAGATCCTCAAGAAAATACAAGGAAAAGAACCAAAACTATTGCTTATTACACCGCACACTATGAAAATATTGGTATAGTTGGAGATGCAAATAAGTTATGCATGGATACAAAAGCAACAAAGTTCTTGAAAGGGTCAATTAAAGACAAAAGTGCCATGATGAAATACATCAATTAAGAGGTTATGTGTTAGAGTTAAGAAAATAAGATTTAGTTTGACAACATGACATCATGATCTGATACTTTTAAATTACAACCTAAATGAACTCAATCCAATGCCAATGTGGCTTGTAAAGAAGAAAATTGAGGGGTACCATAGATTCAATGAGGTTTGTAAAAAATTAGGTTCTTATTGTGTATCTTACTATTGCATCTTGTATTTGTTCTGCTACTATTAGTATTGGGGTCTGTTCTTTTATGAACGGAAAGGGGAATATGAAAGGGTGGAGAAATGGAAAAGTTCGCAAAAGAGGAATACATTCTTTTACAAAATAGGCAACCTGAAAAGGGTACATATAGTATTTATGTTGTTATTTTATTTGTGTATATTATTTTAGAATAATATATATATATATATATATATATATGCCTGATGTGTAATATATAATATAGAATACCAAAAACGTATAATTCATAATTCAAAATTCAAAATCAAAATACAAATACAAAATACGAATCATAATTTAAAAATACAAATCACTAGAATACTACTCCTAACGTATCCCAGTAGCAACTAGTTCATTTCGTATGGAATCTCTAACTAATGTCATAGCGGATGTTGTTACATGTCTTTGAACTGGTTCTCGATTGTTATTTCCACGATTTTGAGTGATATAATCCTCTTCTAGATATTCTTCGGATGCCAGATCTGGATTATCATCATATGCCATAAAGCTAGGATATCCAGCGTTGTACCGCCATATGAAATTGTAAATAGAAATTGTAGTAGTGACAATTTGTATATAAACTTTATATTGATATGTTGGAATGTTACGTAAGATTGCAATTTTTTATTTCAAATACCAAAAGTTCTTTCGATTTCCACATGCAAACTAGAATGATAGTAGTTAAAAACTTTGCATCTGTCATCGTTTCTTTCCAAGTATCATTGATATCTGGAATATAGTATCTTATACTATGATAAAGAGGTGCATACCCTTCTAATAGTCGATACCCTAAATCCACTAAATAATACTATTCCCTCGGCGGATGCGAAAAATTCAAACTACGAGCATTTATGACCTCCCAAAAGATTCTAGCATCGTGAGTTATTCCTTCCTACCCTTCCCTTAACAAAGTAAATGTTAAGTCAAAAGCGCATACAACCATTATACTTTGTGTAGGCACACCTTTACTCGTTCCATTTCTACCTGAGGAACATGAGCCATTACATGTGTGCTGTCAATACCTCTAATACAATTTTAAAAAAAGGGATAATATTGTTGTAGCACCCCGTATTTTCTATGAACATCAAAGTAACAAATTAAAGTATACTTAATTTTTAAAAGAAGAATTAAGGGAAATGGGTTACGCCATTGCGTTCGTCTTGGAATTCTGCTTGGAATAGAGTCCAAGTTTTCGTTAATCGGACTTCGGATGAGGAAATTGTGGCCCTCGGAAGTTTCAGGAATTTAAATAAATTAAAACAGCTCGAATTCGAAATTCAAATCACACATACGGGCTGTGCGGGAAATTTCCCGCCAAGGACCCAGGTCGACCAGGGGATCGACCTTGGGGTCGACCCGGGAATCGACCTAGGGGTCGACCTCCCTCCTATTTCTAGATCTAAGGACTGGTTCATTTTTCTGCATTTGGACGCCCGTTCTAACAAGATTCGTTGATCCCTATGCTATATAAACACCCCTAAGACTACTGTTTTCTCTACACAACTTCATTACGCCTATACTCTACCCTAATTCATATCAAAATAAATCAAATACGGGGTTATGCTACTCAAGTTCTTCGTGAAATCAAGTTAGAATTCAAGTAGAGATTCAAAGGCTAATTCAAAGACTTCAACAACTATTTTCTAAGAATCAAATCTAAAATAGAGAATCCGTAATCTACGTCAAGGGAAAGCTTTTCAGTTTCAGAAATCAGATCCCAGAACTCAAGACCATTCTGTAACTAGTAAGTTCACGTTACTTTCAGAAATAAAAGTTAATTGTGATTCTGAAATTGTAATAAATCTGAATATGAGATTATGCCTATTTCTATCAGTCTTTCTATATCCATTGGATCTATCTCATTGATAATATTATGTCCATTCTTTGTCTCTTCTTTCCTTCTTTCCTTTTTGTTTTATAGCCAGGCTACTGTGAGCCTAAGGCAAATCTCATAAGAGATGAACGTACGTTGGAAATAAAATTGGTCATAATATATGATTTGGACATGACTAGCGCTAAAATTGGGAAAAGTATTAAATTATGTATAATTAGGCATAATTGATTTGTAACGGATTTGAGGACATAACACATGTTGTATTTAAAACATAAAGTGTAACGAACATATGGCTTGAGATTTGAGGCAAAAAGTATTAGACAAATGACTTATGATTTGGGGCGTAAATTGAACTGTAAATATGTAAGGCATAGTACATTTTGTAGTTTAAGATCTAAAATTGGGGCATATATATATATATATATGTATGTATATATGTATATGAATATATGTATATGTATGTATGTATGTATGTATGTATATATATGTATATATGATAGTTTATGATTTGGAAGAAGAAGATTAATGTGTATAGTGATGTATGGCTTAGGCATGAAAACCTTTAGTAAGATAGGGATAACTGTTAAATGTGAACATGCCTAAAAGTGGGATTTTGGGGTAATTCGCATGCACTGTAATTAGAGGCTATAATTTGGCATAGTTTATAATGACTGGGGATTTTTGGGAGAATATTTTGTATGGAGCCACATGACTAAACCTTAGGGCGTGTGCTGTATTGTGATTTCTTTTGGGGGCATGACTATTATTGCAAATTTGGGAAAATTGAGTGTAACCTATTTTGGGTAATTACTTGAATATTGAATTTTGAGGGCCATAACTTGGAATTAGCTTTGTTGGGCATAACTTGAGAATTGGAATATGACTGGTTGGGATAATTAGCATATAAATCTAGACTTGGACATTTATGGAAAATGTGGCATAATCTGAAATTGAAAACAATTGTGAATAATTTACATATAAACTGTAAATATGTAAATTAGTGAAAAGATGAATGTGCCTAACCCGAGGTTAGATTGAGTTGTGGTGTAAAACTGCCCGAAACAGCCCGGCACATCCAGTAACCACAACAACACCTATCTAATTTGAGAGGTTAGCGCATCATGCCCAAGAAAAACCCTAGGGTAGATTAAGTTGTGGTGTAAAACTGCCTGGAACCGCCCGGCACATCCAGTAACCGCAACAACACATATCTAATGTGAGAGGTTAGTGCATTAATAAATCAATTAATGCTAACGTATAACATGAATGACTAGGGTTAAGTTCATAAGAACACTTAACCAATATAACATGAATGACTAGGGTTAGGTTAATAGGAAACACTTAACCAGTATAGCATGATGAATGGGTAGGGTTAAGTAATAAGAAACACTTAACCTGAAAGTGCATGCGTATACTTGTCAAGTATATTATACACACAAGGATCGTGTAATATGGCAAACAATATTCGAGTACGAAGTAATAGATAATCACAGAACTGTATAATAGTAAATGCAGTAAAAAGGAAAAATCACACCAGGGCTTTTTATACTGGTTCGGAGCACCATCCTACGTCCAGTCCCAGACCTCTCTCTGGATTTTCACTAATCAACAACCTCGCTTCACCCGGAGGAACAGGTTCACACTACACCACTTGATTTCACGGGCTACAAGCTTACACACTTGATTTCACAGGCCACAAGCTTACCCACTTGATTTCACGCGCCACAAGCTTACCCACCTGATTTGAACGGCTACAGGCTTACCGGAATTTCAATACAAAGTAGTTAATGATTGACCATATATTATGTCTTCAATACACGGACTAGTCACTTGTAGTACACCCTTCCTATAATCTTATCCTCAAGTATATACTTTGTGTGCGTAGATTTAAGGAAGTATATTACTTATTGAATCAAGAGATATGAAATAATTTCAATGATTCAATAAGCAATTGAAATATTTGAGAGCTTTTAGAATGCAAGAATATTTAGAAAGTAAGATCAGAATTTAGAGCAAGAATCGGTGATTTGAAAGTATGATTTCAAGTCTATTCATACTGTAGAATAGTTGCATTCCTTCATGAAGAGTTTCTACAAAAGATTGCATCCGTTTCCATTGAAAATTGAAGAGAAAACTCTTGATGAATGGAAACAACCCTTCATAAAAAAGCTTGCTGTTTGGAACCGGTCGACTGGTTGAAAATTATCGGTCGACTGGTTAAGTTTCTGTAAATTTAAAGAATAAAAAAAAAACCTTTATGTGCAAACACAGTAAAACCGGTCGACCGGTCCTTTTTTGGGTGGTCGACCGTTTTCTGGCTATGGACCGGAGGACCTCGGTCCATAGTCTATATCACTCTACTCTTTCCCGGTCGGAGCCTGGGCCGTTTGGGCTTTTTCTGTGACTTTTCAATTCCTCAAATATACAGATTTCAGCAACGAAGATATGATATTGTTTTGTGCATTCGTGTTATACTTTGAGGATAGATTTTAACATATTTCTAACACACTCAAAGTAAAAAACCTTATCTCTATGAAATGATCTTCATTGCACCTTTATATGTTGGCATCGATCAAAATCTTGTCTCAACATTCTCCCCCTTTTTGATTGATGACAACACCTTGGATTTTCTCCCTCTAAATATAAAGCTCCCCCTGAATTTCTGCAACATTTGTTAGTTCATAATATAAATAATCTTACTTTTTGATTCCTGCATTAACAAATGTTAGCACACATATATTGTTACCATGTTAAGCACATAATTTTAAATGATAGTATATGTAACGTGAATGATATGAATAATCATAAGAGAAAATATTTCTCCCCCTTTGTCATCGATTAAAGATAATAAATACCATAATAAGCACAGTAATCGAGAATAGTAAATAATTATAGCACCTTTAGTCCAATATCCACTTTCCTCTTTTCTTAAGTGGGACCTACAAAAAATATAATTAAGTCCATGGTACCCACTTTTTATGGGGTCCTAAGAGTTAGGTCTTAGGAGTCCAAACCCATACGGGTCCGGTATCCCCTTTATATATACAATTAGAATTATGATGCACAGTATTTATGAACTGCTGAACATATTTGTTCATAATCAAATTATTATTTGTTTTAGGAACCCATATTTTGATAGTCTTGACATTTTTCTTTTGAAAATTCATAACTGGTTTTGGCTTGGAATATAACAAATTAGAATTCTTCTTAGCTTTTACATTCTTCTTTTTGTAAGAATGATATTTCTGAGTTCCTTGTTTCTTATATCCCAACCCTTGCTTATTTGATACAGACTGTGAATTTTCAATAATCTTTGTCAAATTTTCTCGACCTTTGTTGAAGGTAGAAACATTCTGAGTGATGTTATCTGACTTAGTTTGTAAACCATCCTTTTCTAGGTCTAGAATTTTGACTTTTGCCGTAAGTTCATGATTTTTAGCAGTAAGAGCATCGTTTTTCTCTTTTTGAGTTTCAATTTCTTGACTCAAAAGAGATAGTTGAGAATCAATATTAGATGATGGTTCTTGAAGTTTTTCAAGTTCTTCTTCTAATATTATCTCCTCGTCGTTTAACATATCTCGTTCAAACTCTGCTCTACTCAAATCAACTTTGGCTTGTTTGAGTTGTCGTTTTATGTCTTTAAATTTGACTATCAATTCAGCATTAATATCAAGTATTTCATCAATTGTAGGAATTTGTACCTCATCATCTGTTCCCATGAAACAAACGTTTGCTTGTTCATTTTCTGTATCACATTCACTTTCTGATGAAGACGAGTCTTAATCATCCCATGTTACTGAGATTGCTCGTTTCTTTGATTTGTCCTTCTTGTATTCGAGTTTGTCATTTTCTGACTTCTTCTTTTGTTCTGGACAATCCTTGTGCATGTGCCCCTTTTTGTGGCATTTAAAACATTCTTCAACGGATGATGATGGTCTATTTGATCCACTTTTCTTTTTGTTATAACGACATGCTTTTTGTCGTTTCAAGAATTTCTTGAACCCTTTTGCAATGAATGCCAAATCTTCATCTTCAGAATCTGATTCATCTTTATCTTTTTTAGCATGAAATGCTACATTTTTCTTTTCTTCTTTCTGTTCATTTCTAGCCTGCAAATTAGCTTCATAGGACATTAGATTTCCTATCAATTCATCTGGTTTCGTGATGGAAAGGTCATTAGCTTCTTCAATCGCTAATACTTTTCCTTCCCATTCACTAGTTAGAGAATGTAGGACTGTTGAAAAAACATCAAAATCTGAATACTTTTGTCCTAAACCAATAAGTGCTTGATGAATAGTTTGAAACCTTGAATACATCTCATTGATTGTTTCATTTGGCTCCATTTTAAAATTTTGAAATTGACTTTTCAACAAAGCTATTTTTGCTTGTTTAACCTTGTTAGTACCTTCATATAGCATTTTCCGAATTTGATAAGCAGTGGTACAGATACTAACACAGTTATATTCGTTTTGATCTAATGCACAAAACAACATATTAATTGCTTTTGCATTTACAGCAGCTGCGGTTTTCTCAGCAGTCGTCTGTTCTGCATACTCAGTCGTTGGATTGACTATTTCTTTCTGAGTAGCATTCCAAGCATCATAGCTAGTTGATTGCATGTAAAAAGCCATACTTGTTGCCCAATAGCTATAGTTAAGACCATTGAAGAAAGAAGGTCTTTGTGTTGATTGACCTTCTGTGTAAGTGGTGTTAGTGCTACTACTTGGGTTATTTCCCATATTACTAGAATATATCAAATAACTGTGTTACGGTTATAAGATGACCGTGCTCTGATACCAATTGAAAGTGCGTGCGTATACTTGTCAAGTATAGTATACACACAAGGATCGTGTAATATGGCAAACAATATTTGAGTACGAAGTAATAGATAATCACAGAACTGTATAATAGTAAATGCAGTAAAAAGGAAAAATCACACTAGGGCTTTTTATACTGGTTCGGAGCACCGTCCTACGTCCAGTCCCAGACTTCTCTCTGGATTTTCACTAATCAACAACCTCGCTTCACCCGGAGGAACAGGTTCACAACACACCACTTGATTTCACGGGCTACAAGCTTACCCACTTGATTTCACGGGCCACAAGCTTACCCACTTGATTTCACGGGCCGCAAGCTTACCCATCTGATTTGAACGGCTGCAGGCTTACCGGAATTTCAATACAAAGTAGTTGATGATTGACTATATATTGTGTCTTCAATACACGGACTAGTCACTTGTAGTACGCCCTTCCTATAATCTTATCCTCAAGTATATACTTTGTGTGTGTAGATTTAAGGAAGTATATTACTTATTGAATCAAGAGATATGAAATAATTTCAATGATTCAATAAGCAATTGAAATATTTGAGAGCTATTAGAATGCAAGAATATTTAGAAAGTAAGATCAGAATTTAGAGCAAGAATCGGTGATTTGAAAGTATGATTTCATGTCTATTTATAGTGTAGAATAGTTGCATTCCTTCATGAAGAGTTTCTACAAAAGATTGCATCTGTTTCCATTAAAAATTGAAGAGAAAACTCTTGATGAATGGAAACAACCCTTCATAAAAAAGCTTGCTGTTCGGAACCGGTCGACTGGTTGAAAATCACCGGTCGACTGGTTAAGTTTCTGGAAATTTAAAGAATAAAAAAAATAGTCGTTATGTGCAAACATAGTAAAACCGGTCGACCAGTCCTTTTTTGGGCGATCGACCGTTTTCTGGCTATGGACCAGAGTACCTTGGTCCATAGTCTATATCACTCTGCACTCTTTCCCGGTCGAAGCCTGGACAGTTTGGGCTTTTCTGTGACTTTTCAATTCCTCAAATATACAGATTTCAGCAACGAAGATATGATATTGTTTTGTGCATTCGTGTTATACTTTGAGGATAGATTTTAACATATTTCTAACACGACTCAAAGTAAAAAACCTTATCTCTATGAAATGATCTTCATTGCACCTTTATATGTTGGCATCGATCAAAATCTTGTCTCAGCATAACCAATATAACTTGATTTGTGGTAAGGTTAAGTTCAAACAAGAGGTCAACACTTAACCGATATAACTTGATTTGTGGTAAGGTTAAGTTAAAACAAGAGGGAAACACTTAACCAATATAACATGGTTTGTGGTAGGGTTAAGTTAACACAAGAAGGCAACACTTAACCAAAGTAACATGACAAGTAGGTGGGTTAAGTTAACTTGAACTGATTGTTGACACTTAACCAATACAACAAGATGAACATGTGGGGTTAAGTTAACAAGAAACACTTGACTAATATAACTTGATGAATGAACGGTGTTAAGTTAATAGGAAACACTTAACCAATCCAACATGATAAGTGAGGAGGGTTACGCTAATAGGAAACACTTAACCAACATGACATGATGAATGGGTGGGTCAAGTTAACATAAATGGGCAAAACTTAACCGTTAAATAAACATGCTTGAATCGATGGGAGGGCTAAGTACATCTCGTGTAGGTGGGTAATATTAGTACATATAGGCCCACAAAACTTAACCGTTAAATGAACATGCTTGAATCGATGGGAGGGTTAAGTACATCTCGTGTTGGTGGGTAATATTAGTACATTTAGGCCCACAAACTTAACCATTAAGTAAACATGCTTGAATCGGTGGGAGGGTTAAGTACATCTTGTGTACGTGGGTAATATTTGTATATATAGGCCCACAAACTTAACCAATAGGAAGCCCTAGTAACGGGGACCCATTTTAGCAGTAACCCACATAGATGTATCATGGTACCCTGAAACTAGGCAGGGTGGGGCACGATTACTGGGCTGATTATAAGCGGTCAAAACAACGGCAGAGGGTACGTCAGTGTAGGTTCCGACGTTTATGGGCGTGCACGTACTCCGTAGTGGGAAAAACCAGGCACTGGGTACTAGTAGTTATACACTGTGCATCTTGAATCGTGTCTGGTCGCTGTCATAAGGATTGATACACCTTATGGTAGGACCAGCACAGGGTATCTACGCGCAAGAGAGGGTCGATTGACACAGACACAAGAGAAATTAATACAAGTAGGGAGCTGATCGATAGGGTAGTAAGGGTACATCTAACATGTTCATGGCAATTAGGCAGATTGAGGTGGAATCCTCATAATAGATGTACACCTGAAGGCTACCACAATTGCGGGGATTGGGATCACGTTATCATATTATCATTTTAAACAGATTACTAGTTGGGACACTAGTTAGGTGGTGTAGAAATATAAAAATCATAATTACAAGGTAGTAGAGAAGCAGAGAAAGAGTAAAAGCGCATTTAGATTATCTTGTCTTATCATACCTATACTAATCGTATATTATCTTGTTATCCTTGTTCTCACGGTATTGTCTTATATTTAGTTTATTCATGTCATGATGCTTTTGCTTGTTTATATGCTGAAAGTCACTGGACTTACCAGACTTATGTCTGACCTAGTTTTGTTTCGCCTCTTTTCTTCCGTCCCCCCCCCCCCCCCCCCCACACACACACAGGTTCACAGGGAGGAAATGTTACCACTTAGCTCAGTTTTCTTTCCGAGCTTGAAGATATTTGATGTATTGCTTTGGACTCTCTCTTCCACTGTGTTGGCTAGCATTTTGACCAAGCCACCAAGGTTCACACACAAGAAGAGAGTATGAAGCTTTGTTCCTCTAATTCATGAAAGGCTAGATCGCACCAGCGGATCGCACCCCTCGGATCGCCAGCACAGAACGCGACCCGATCGGTCCATGGGAGCACGACCCGATCCGCACCTACGCCACCACCTCACTCCGATCCGATCCCCTACTACGTGGCGAAGCTCCTGACTTGTTCAACCATGAACTGGTCTTCAGCGATCCGCAATCCATGGATCCAGCGACACGTGTCCACAACTGTCACATTGACCATTTCTTCCTCATTGCTCGATCCGATCTGATATTCTCGGTATTTGCGCCACGTGTGACCGCGATCAGCCTGACAGAATCAGCTATAAATAGCCCAGAGACTGGCATTTTTCGGGATCTTTTGGCAATATTGAGCACTGATTCCACCATTACTATCATACCACTATTTCTTATCAGTTTTACTTCGAGGTTACTGAGAGAAATCATAATTTAAGAGTGAGTTTGAGAGAAATCATTGATTGTACTAGCATTTAAAGTATACTCGATAACATATAAAGTGGACGTAGGCTCGTTAACGCCGAACCACTATAAATTCTGTGTGTTTTCTTCTTTTTCTTCATTCTTCAGTTATAATTCTCTATGAATCAGAACAATTTTGGTGTTAGGTCCAAATTTTGATCTAAAATTTTGGGGCTTTCACTGAGAATTCAATTCTCAGCATACCGGATTGTTATTCTACTATTTGGATTTGAAAGTCCGAAGAAAACAGTCCCAAAACTTCACTGTTCAGATTTCTAAAGATTCCAGCGACATCTGATATCATGGCTGGAAAGAAGTCTAAGGAAGTACGAGCTTCGCAAGCGAATGAGGCAATTGAAGAAAGTGTTCACGAGCAGGTCGAGGTGGGTCTCGCGGATCGCGGGGACAAAGGCACGATCCGAGCAGATGAGGGCGCCACGATCCAGGCTGATGAGGGCGGAGCGAACCGGACTGCTGAAGGGGTTGTCACACGATCTCATGACAACGCACCGAACCCTCTATCCAGCGTCACCACGAACCGAACCAAGGGGGGCGCAACGAGCCACCGACATCGATCCGCAGCGATCCGAAATGATGACCAGACTACAACGCGACCTGGAAAGGAGGTTATGGCTCACACTTCCCGTCCCGGTACCTCTGCTCGACCTGGTTCAAGTTCTCTGCGCATAAGAGAAAATGTTGATGATCAATATGACCCTTCTTCTCCCGTTACTGCGGGAGATCTTTCTCGCTTCTCTGAAATGTGGGAGAGGCTGTTTGATGAATTGGCTGCTCAAAGGCAGGAGAGCTCCGTGCTGCGACAGAACTTGACTGCTATGGATAGAAGGCTCAATGATCTTGCATGGCAAAGGACGCCCCAAGTTCGTCCGCTCACCCCAGAGTACTCTTCTTCATCAGAGGAATCGCCCAGACCTCCGCGGCGACCGTATGAGAGGCCTGAAAACATAGAGCAGTTCCAATTTGGAACCCTTCCATCACGGGAAGAAGAGATACTGGGTGTAGGGCCCTCGAACCGCAATGTGAATAATCGTGCCTCAACTCCCAGAGCTCGAGGTGTGGACAACCCTGTTGAGAATAGACTACCTCAGCCCCTTCGCCGTACAAATGCTCATGGTAACAGGGGGCAGCGAAGCCCAATCCGAGCCCCAGATTTCATGGCTGCTCCTGGAAGGGAGATCAGAGAGTTCCACCGAGAAAGAAGCGCTGATCCCGAGCCTCCGTTGACCAGTGCAAATGTTGCAGCTATGATCCATCAAATTCTGGCAGGTAGTCGTGGACAACGGAATGAAGATTGGGGAATTGACCGCAGCCACACCCCTTTCACTGATGACATTTTAGATGCGACGTTCCCGAGGCGCTTCAACATGCCGCAGATGAACCGTTACGCGGGCCGATCTGATCCTATCCAACATCTGATGAGATATTCTTGGTCAATGACTGCTGCCGCAGCTTCTGACGCTGTCAAGTGCAAAGCATTTCCTATATTCCTGGAGGATGTAGCGTTATTATGGTTTACTCGCTTACCAGCAAGATCAATTTCCAGCTTCAGGGAGTTGACTGAAAGGTTTGTGGAACAGTTCTGCATCTATGCACAAAGGACGAAGAGTGTATTTGACTTGTTCCTTGTCAAGCAACGACCAGGCGAGAGTTTGAGGGTGTATCTAGACCGTTTCAACCTAGCAGCTACTGAAGTCAAAGATCCTCATGAGCCAACTGTTGTGGCAGCCCTGATTGATGGGGTAGATAAAGACACCGAATTTGGGAGATACCTGGCCGGCAAGCCACCTCATACTAGAGAGTTATTCTACGAAAAAGCTAACGTGCACTTACGTCGGGAGGAGGTATATGCTAACCGGAAGGCAAAAATGGCAGATAAGAAGGAAATCCAGAGCAATGTCGCCATTAAGCAGACAGGAGACAGCTCGGGGAAGGTCGAAGTTAATGTCGGAAACCGGAACCAGGGTGGTCGCCAGTCAGGAAACAATGATAATAACAGTAATGGCAATAACCGAAAAAGGAATCGAGGGAACGACTCCCAAAGAAGGACTCGTCCCAGGTCTTTTGAAAGTTATACGCCAATAAACGATACTTTGGAGAATATCTTCATGGATTCGTACAACGTCCTCCAAAATAAAAGGCCTCCTCCCAGAGAGTCGACGGAGAAAGAACGTGAGATGGGGAAGTTCTGTTTCTTCCATCAGATTCACGGCCACTCAACAAATGAATGCCGTCACCTAAGAGATGTGGTCGAGAAGCTTCTCCGAGAAGGAAAATTGGATGAATACAGAATGACACCCATAGACAGGGGGCAAGTTGTACAGGCCCCAAATCAGAACCACAATCAACCTGCTGTCAGGCCAACTGCCCAGCAAAAGGGAAAGGACCTTGTTATCAATACCATAATCAGAGGGCTTTATCTTCCCGGGCACGGTTCCAAGGCGTTGGATCAGTATGTCAATGCGGCTAAGCAGCACCTCGAGGTAGGAGAGTGTAGTAACCCTGAGGACAATGTCCCGGTAAAGCAACAAAAGATGATGTCCGACGACGTCGTTTTCCGCAAACGAGAAAGCATTGGAGTCCATGCTCCGACCGAAGATCCATTTGTAATCACAGTTCCTATTGGCCCGGCCACTGTTCATAAAGTCTTGGTGGATAACGGGAGTTCCGTCAACATTCTTTTCAAAAAGACATTCGACCAGATGAATCTCGAGATAAAAGACTTGAAGCCCTGTGAGGGATGGATCCGTGGATTTAACGGAGCATCCACCGCTCCAATGGGATATGTAGAGCTACCAGTTACACTTGGGGAAGGAGAACGCCAGAGAGTGAGAATTCTTCCCTTCGTAGTTTTGGGTATTGAATCACCCTATAATGCCTTCTTAGGCCGACCGGCCCTAGCAAAGTTCAGAGCCTGTATAGCCCCCTGGTGCTTGTTATTGAAGTTTCCTACAGAAGCTGGTGTTGGTATTGTCAGAGGAGATCAGGTTGCCGCACGAGCATGTTATATTGCAGAGCTAAAGCTACTCCGCAACTGAGGAGACATAGAAACCAAGGGCGCTTCTCCCCCCGCAAGGGCGGATACCTCATAGCAATTAAAGAGGATAGCCGTAGGTGAGTCGCCCAGAGAGTTGCCCGAGGATATAGATCCCAGAGATGACGAAGAACCTGGGGGCAGAATGGCGACTCCCAACGAGACAACTGTGGATGTACCGATCGATGATAGTGACCCAGAGAAGGTCCTTAGGATTGGATCCCAGTTAAATCCGAATTTAGCTAAAGAACTGACGGATTTCTTGAAAGATAACTTGGATGTATTTGCTTGGACCCACGCAGACATGTGTGGGATATCTCCATCAATCATGAGCCATT
Source organism: Allium sativum (assembly GCA_030737875.1). Classification (NCBI taxonomy): domain Eukaryota; kingdom Viridiplantae; phylum Streptophyta; class Magnoliopsida; order Asparagales; family Amaryllidaceae; genus Allium; species Allium sativum. The sequence continues at coordinate 590,495,508 of CM060920.1, forward strand.
CATTAAGCATTAACCCTAAGCATCCTCCGGTAAAACAAAAAAGGCGAATGCTGGGCCCAGAGAGGTCCGCTGCCTTGAAAGAAGAAGTTGGAAAGCTAAAGAGTAATGGATTTATCAGAGACTCAACCTATCCAGACTGGATTTCAAATCCAGTTCTGGTAAAGAAGGCCAACGGGAAGTGGCGAACGTGTATCGATTTCTCGGATTTGAATAAAGCCTGCCCAAAAGACAGTTTTCCGTTACCCAGGATCGATCAGTTGGTGGACTCAACGGCGGGTCATGAACTTCTCTCCTTTATGGATGCTTATTCAGGATATAACTAGATTCCAATGCATGTTCCAGATCAAGAACACACTAGCTTCATTACGGATCTGGGATTATACTGCTACGTGGTAATGCCCTTTGGCTTGAAGAACGCAGGCGCTACATATCAACGGTTAGTGAACAGAATGTTCTATAACCAGATTGGGAAAACAATGGAAGTATACGTCGACGACATGTTGGTTAAGTCCAGGCAATCCTCCAATCACACTACAGACTTGGCAGAGATGTTTGGCATTCTTCGAAAGTACGGGATGAAACTCAACCCAACGAAATGTTCATTCGGGGTCGCCTCCGGAAAATTCTTGGGATTCATCGTCAGTTCTCGCGGGATTGAGATTAATTCAGACCAGATCACAGCAATCAGAGGCATTCAGGAGCCTAGGCAAATTAAAGATATGCAAAGCCTACAGGGAAAGTAGCAGCACTAAGCAGATTCATCTCCAGGGCTACGGACAAATGCATCCCATTCTTCGAATTGATAAAGCGAGGAAAACGCCACTTCAAATGGACGCCTGATTGCATAGAAGCGTTTCAGAACCTGCTGAGTCACCTGGAGAAGCCTCCGATATTATCTAAGCCGGTGGATCACGAGGGCTTATTTGTGTACTTGGCAGTGTCATCCCACGCGATTAGCTCAGCATTAGTGAGAGAAGAAGATAAAGTTCAAAGAGCAGTGTATTACGTGAGAAAAAAATTGGCGGCAGCAGAGCGTAATTATCCAAGGATAGAAAAGTTGGCGTACAGTTTGTTGATTGCCTCTAGAAAGCTTCGACATTATTTTCAGGCTCATCCCATCACAGTGTACACTGATCATCCACTCAAGAAAGTTCTACAGAGACTAGAAGCGTATGGAAGACTACTCAAATGGAACATTGAGTTGAGTCAATTTGATCTGAACTTTCAGCCCCAGCGGTCAATATGGGGGCAAGTGATAGCCGATTTCATAGCAGAGTTTACTGTTCCGGAGGAAGATATAGCGAACAAAGAAGCTGACCCACCAAAGTTACTTCTCGATCCCAGTGCCTGGAGATTGTATACTGATGGCGCTGGGAATGAAAAGAGATCCGGCGCTGGAGTAGTGCTTGAAACTCCTGAGAAACGGCTGATATCCTATGCTATCCGGATGGAGTTTCACGCCACTAACAATGACTCCGAATATGAAGCCCTGATAGTCGGGCTAAGGATCGCAAAGGAGTTGGAAATCACAAAGCTGGACATATTTTGCGACTCCAAGATAGTTGTAAACCAGGTCACTGGAAAATTCCAAGCCAAAAGCCCAAGATTGATTTTATACTTGGAGAAAGTGAAGGAGTTGCTGAACGACTTCGATCACTACAGCATATCTCATATTCCGTGGTCAGAGAACCAACAGGCGGATAAGTTGGCGAATATGGCTAGTTTCGACGATCCTGAAGAGACCGGGCTAGCCCCAGTTGAAGTACTTCGGTCTCCCAGTATAGATCAGATGGAAATTGATCCGGTACTAGAGACGGAACCAGAAAGGGAGTCATGGATGACCCCTCTAAAGAATTTCTTGATGAATGGAACGCTTCCGACCAAGAAGAGTGAGAGGCGTAAAGTAATTCGTAAAGCTTCCCAATACGTTCTGCAAGGCGGAGTCCTTTACAGAGAGGGATTTTCGATGCCCCTTCTTCGGTGTATAGCTCATGACGACATCAAGCGTGTACTGCAGGAGGTACATGAGGGTGAATGCGGCGATCACACTGGAGGGCAAACATTGGCAAAAAAAGGTGTTGCGGCATGGTTATTTATGGCCCACCATAAACAAAGATGCGGCGAAGTACGCACGACGGTGTGATGCATGCCAAAGATTTTCAAAGATACCTAGGGCACCTCCTAGTCAGTTAAAAACGAGGAAAAGACCATGGCCTTTCGCTATGTGGGGAATTGATATCATCGGAAGTCTCCCCATAGCTAAGGGCGGAGCGAAGTTCGCTATTGTAGCTGTAGACTACTTCACTAAGTGGGTCGAGGCTGAGCCACTGACTACAATCACAACCAAACGAGTGATCAACTTCGTCGTTAGGAACATCATCTGTCGATTTGGGATTCCAAAGATCATTATAACTGACAATGGAACTCAGTTCGATAGCACTTAATTCAGGGACTTCTGCCAGAAATACCACATCGAGAAACGGTACACCTCTGTGGCGCATCCGCAGTCGAACGGACAGGTCGAAGCGGCGAATAAAGTGATTAAGTCCATTCTGAAAAGAAGACTGAAGTAGGCCAGAGCCATGTGGGTTGATGAATTACCCTTAGCACTGTGGGCCTACATGACAACGTATAAATCGGCAACAGGCCATACCCCCTTCTCTCTTGCTTTTGGAGAAGAAGCAGTCATCCCGGTTGAAATAAAAGTACCTTCTCACCGAGTGACTTATTACGATCCGATGAATAATAACGAATTGCTCCTTGAATCCCTGGATATGATCGAAGAGAAGAGGGACGAAGCAGACCTGCGTGCCTTGAGATGCAAGCAACAGGTCGCCCAATACTACAACAAAAAGGTTCGAGCCCGAACCTTTGAACCCAGAGACTTGGGTCTGAAGCGTGTCTTTCCACCCCCAACTCATATGGGTGCGAAGTGGGAAGGACCGTACTCCATTCTGTGCAAGCTTGATAATGGAACCTTCAAGCTAGCAACCGTAGATGGAAAGGAAATCCCCAGAGTGTGGAATGCTCAACATTTACGGCCATATCTAACATAGAGATGTCAGATCTGTTCTTTTGCTTTATTAAGTACCATGTACAAGGCACGACTTGCCTAGAATAGTCCGATTTCTTAAGCAAAAGATTATAAAGTGGATGTAGGTCATGATTCGACCGAACCACTATAAAAATATTGTGTGTCGTTTACCTTTATTGCACTATTATTTATCTGCCTTTCTACTTTTATGGAAATTGCTGTGAACCATACAACGATCACAGGAACATATAATTATAGGTGCCTTCCATCAGAATGGAGTGCAATCAACAGTCAAAACTCTGAGGGTGCGATAAAGTAAATCATATCATTGATAGCGCTCTAACTCTCCAGGGCCGAGAGAGAGCATAACGGACATGAAGGCGATGTCCATAAGTCACGGCGGTGTACCATGATCGGAACCGTCTTGACGGAACTCTAACCTCGGCGACTGCCAGAAGAGTATAAAAGCGTCTCCGACTGAGCGCTGAGAAAGAGCTCTTACCCCGCTGAAGGATCGGGGAGCGACAGAACAGCTGAGCTCGAACTCTAACCTCGGCGACTGCCAGGAGAGTATAAAAGCGTCTCCGACTGAGCGCTGAGAAAGAGCTCTTACCCCGCTGAAGGATCGGGGAGCGACAGAACAGCTGAGCTCGAACTCTGACCTCGGCGACTGCCAGGAAAGTATAAAAGCGTCTCGGACTGAGCGCTGAAAAAGAGCTCTTACCCCGCTGAAGGATCGGGGAGCGACAGAACAGCTGAGCTCGAACTCTAACCTCGGCGATTGCCAGGAGAGTATAAAAGCGTCTCCGACTGAGCGCTTAGAAAGATCTCTTACCCCGCTGAAGGATCGGGGAGCGACAGAACAGCTGAGCTCGATCTCTAACCTCGGCGACTGCCAGGAGAGTATAAAAGCGTCTCCGACTGAGCGCTGAGAAAGAGCTCTTACCCCGCTGAAGGATCGGGAAGCGATAGAACAGCTGAGCTCGAACTCTAACCTTGGCGACCACTAGGAGAGTATAAAAGCGTCTATGATTAAGCACTGAGAAAGGTGCTGGAGACTCAGCGCCCCCAGAACTCTCTCCCCGCTGAAGGATCGGGGAGCAGAATGAAAACCAAGCTCGAACTCTAACCCGCTGAAGGATCGGGAGAGTATAAAGGCGCTAGAGACTTAGCGTCACACAAACTCTAACCCGCTGAAGGATCGGGAGAGTATAAAGGTGCTAGAGACTTAGCATCACACAATTTCTAAACCGCTGAAGGATCGGGAGAGTATAAAGGCGTTAGAGACTTAGCGTCACGAGAATTTCTAACCCGCTGAAGAATCGGGGAGCAAACAGGCATGATGACATATGCCGCTAAAGGGCTCCTATCCCGTTACCCGACTGGGAACAAGAATGAAAAATGGAGCCCGAACCCCTCATCTCCGGGAATGGGGGCGGCACACACATGAATCTAATCAATCCCCAATAAACCCTGGCCAGGCACCATATTAATGGTTGATTGGGGATACACCCATACACATATATGCACGCAGAAGTGTAGTGCAGAAATTTAAAAAAAAGTTTTATTGTTAGAATGATTCATGATTTAAGTATTTGTATTCGTGACTAAGTATGATAAACTTGCAGGAACACAGCAGTGTAAAAAGAAATAAACTTTCATTCATAAGCTGCAAACCTACAAGATAAATAGGAACCTAAACAAAAGTGAGGGCCATTATCACAATTACATTTCATGGCCAGTGGAAAGCCTAAAAAATCCTAAGGACAAAATATGAACAGGCATCTGCCGCCTACTTATGCTGGGGGGAGGGGACTATGTAGACTTCTTGCTCTTTTTCTGCTTCCCCGATGCCTCCTTGTCAACATCCGAACGACCACCTTTTTTCCTCTTCCTCTTATCAACGAGAGGCTCCGGTGAAGAACTAGAGGACTGAGAGGCTAGTTGCGAAGTTATCGATCGGGAGGAAAATCTTACGACCAACCCAGTTTTGGGGTCGATCTCAGAGATAGGGGGCATATATACTGGATCCTGTCTCCCTTTCATAAGGAGCAACTGCTCCTCCCCTTCGGCCTGTTGTTCAGCTAAGATTTCCTCATCACCGCCTCTGCTCTCTTTGGTAATGGCGACTTCCTCTTCATCACCGTCGTGGCGTCCGTCCATGTCTCTCGAAGCCTCGATAGTTTCGGCATCCGGGGGGACATCAGCACCAACTCCTGGCAGGATATCAATCTTCTCCGCCCCAGCCTTCTTTTCGGCATCCTTATCAATCGGCCCGCTACCTGTATCATGAGAAACAAATGTTATTTTGGGAGAGAATGCGGTTTTCTCAGTTGACTGTCCGACAAAGCGACGACAAGTGACAAATGCTTTGGCAAGTTGCGGAGAAAATATAGAGATACCTTTCGCCGATCCTCCATCCAAGCCAACAGCAGAACCCCCGACAGCTGGAGGAGTTGGACCCAGAGGAATCAATGGATAATCTGCATTGTATTCCTCGATTTCGGAAGCCTTGGGCTCTACGGCTGAGCTCGGGCCTTCTCCCATTTTCTCTTTGCCCTTCGCCTAAGTTTTCTCTTTTTCTATTTCTACTTGGAGCAGGCGTCTGCCTTTCTCTAAATCCTCAGGCTCATTATCCCTCAGAATGGTCCGCATCAACTCCTTCTCATCAATCTTGTCAACTCCTAATCGTTGTTTCTCGCTCTCAACGATTGCATCCCATATGTTGGCTAGAGTGACATGATAGTCTGGGATCCAGGAGATATTACGAGTTTTGATGACCTGACCAAGGAAGTCGAATAACATTTCTTCAAATCCTTCGATCTCCTTCTCTCTCTCAAGGAGCTTTTCATTAGAAACAGTGGCCATTTCAATGGCACTCTCCACATTATTTTCAGCAAGGATAGCGCGCTTCTCTGCACGCGCGAGTTGATCATTCAGGATCACCTTCTCCATTTCGGCCAGAGCTAAGCTATCTTTCAAACTTGCCTTTTCTTTCTCCCCAAGCAGCTCTTTCGGCCTCGAAGTGATCCTGTGCTGTTTTCAGTTCGGAGTTGGCCATCCCGAGATCTTCCACCTCTTGCTTCAATAACGCTCGCTCTTTGCTATTAGAATCAAGTTCATTATGGAAACGTTGCCTAGCCTCCTCCAGCTCTGTTTTGTAAGCTTTAGCGTCTCGTTGGGCCAAGGCAAGCAGAGACTGTGCATCCTCTAAGTCCTTCTCCATTTTTGCCCTGGCCCTTTCATTGTTATCTATCTTCACTTTGGATCTATGTGCTTCCATCTCAAGCGTCCGGATGACCTCTGAAAGATTAACAGCATGTTTCTTCATCGCCTCATACTGCCTGGCTACATGGTGAATGTGCCTGATGACTTCAGTATCCCAGTTCCTAGGGACTGGTTCCAAGGCTGGAACAAACATCATCCTTTCGAAGAAGATGTCGGGGAATTGTTCTCGCAACTTTTCCAGCTTAGCCTGAGTCTCAGGACCATGGATGTAATCTCGTGACCCTGGGGCAATCAAACCTTGTTGGCTGGAAGGGACAATGTCAATTTTCTCCTTCTCAGAATCCTTATTGGATCCTTGCTTTTATCCTTGGGCTCGTAGTGTCTTTTTGATGACCTGCTGTGAGAGGCTGCACTCTTTGGAGGGGTTAAGTCTTTAGGAAGTTGTTTTCCCCCTATAGGCGGCACCGAACAACTGGGAAGCATGCCAGAGGTTGGTTTTGATGGAGACCTGGATTGTGAAGAAGTAGGCTTGTGAGAAAGGCCGCGAGCACGCTCAGGATTTGGATGAAAGCTGGGTGTACCTTCATGGAGAGAGTGATAGGAATAAGATCGCCTGCGAGACATCTTTCATGCAAAAGAAACAAGAGCATATTAAAACCTTGAATACTGTTGATATAAAAGTGTGGGGTCAGGCAGTGCGTGTGATTTGTGCATCCCATATAATTCCCCCTAACAGACCAGGGCCCGAAGTCAGGCTCATCTGAGTAGTTTCTCGTTCTCCAACTGGAACAGTTGTTTCCTCAGAAACAGGGAAAAATGGCTCCCCTTCGAAGTCTCCCTGTGTATATATATCTTCAGGCAAAGGAATTTTTCTCAGCTCTCTAAATAGCTGCTCTTCTGTTAAATCATCGGGAGTAGCAGGTTCAACCGGAAGAGAGGCCCTTGGGGGCAATCCCCCCCGAGAAACTGGGAATTCCTTAGACTTATCATCAAGGGCCTCATATCCTCTATATATGTTTAGGTCCTCGTTGTCCTGGATGATTATCGGCGAAGGACTCTTACGAAATTTAATTGTTTCTGCTGCCCGTGACGTTCCCGCTCCCTCTGTTGGGGGCACGTATTTGTAGGGTTTGCCGCCTGCACCAAGTCCAAACCTTATATCCAGAATGCGGTGCTTGTGAAGGTTCTTGTCAGTAATGCACTTCTTGATCTTTAGAAAATCGGATTTGCTTTGTAGAAGAAGAGACAGTCGATTATTGTATACTGGGCCTTCCGTCTTGGGAAAGGCGTGATCTGCTTAGAAAAAAAAGGGGCATGTTAATGCTTCGATTTCTTAAACAAGTTATTCAGTCAAAAGTTTGAAGTTTACTTGATTTAAGCCATCTTCTTGAACACCCAGTCTGTCTCTTTATATAGAACCAATCGACCTTGGGATCCCCTATGTTGCTGTATCCGTCAGACGGAACCTTCCTATTTGCTACCGATTCGAAGAAAGAGAAATTTGGGGTTGCCGAGGAGCGATGCTTGAAAAGATAAAAGAATTTTAAATCTTTAAACGTGAGCTCGGTTTGCAGGATTTCCGCATATGCGATATATAGAGTGTATAAAGCTGCGTAGGCATTGAGATGAAGCTGCATTGGAGCAATACCCAATCGTTTTAGGGTCTCAATGACGATTGGAGGAAACGGAGGAATAGCTCCGACCCAGCACATGAGTCGGCTGACTGTCATATACCCCTCTGGAGCCAAATGAGATATATCTTCGCTGCCGGGTGTCCTCACATCATCCCAGGGGATCCCATGTCTCAAGCAAATTCTCTTAAACTTTATGTCATCAAGTTAGGAAGCTAGAGAGTCTGTGAATTTCTCTATTTCTATTGCACCAGGGACTTCGTCGGGAGCTCGGTCGTCTACCTTTGACTCTTCATCAAGCGAGGTACTCTCAGACGGGTTCGATTCTGTTTCTGCCTCATATTCGGATCCAGGATCCGCACCCTCTGGATTAGTTGGAAGAATCTCGGGGTTGAGATGCTCATACACATCGAGATCCGTCTTTGTGTTAGATCTTGAAGGGGAACGATTATCCGACATTACTGTTTAGGCGAGAAAGCATGAGAAATAAGAATATAATTACCCGTCCCCCCTTTGGGTGTAAGTGCAAGTGTGTGCCTGTGCACGTCTTAAAGAAAAAGCATAAAGGTTATCAAAATCATCGATGTATTAGTCGTCATATGCAGTCAAGTTATGCTTCTGTCCAGTCCAGAAAGTTCATCTCAAAGGCTCTAACCTAACTGTCTATTGGTATGTTAGAATTAAGTTGCATTGAATGTTCAACAAGTTCATTATATCGCTCATCCATCTGGATCGTGGATTAGGGTTCGAATCGTAGAGAATGGATCGCAGGGTAAGGAACCGGATCGCAGAGAGTGGATTGTGGGGCATGGTTCGGTTCGTGGTATAATTATCGCGACCCACATCTTTCCATCCTCACTTAAGCTGATATCCCGTTCAAGACTACGACCCGATCCGCCACCTCACCATTTCCCCGATCCGATCCGCTCCCTCACCATTTCCCCGATCCGACCCGCTCCCTTGCCATCTCCCCGATCTGATCCGCTCCCTTGCCATTTCCACGATCCACTGCCTCGCTTGTACCCAAGCCTCGCTCACGAAACGAACCGACTGGCTCTTCTCTTTCCTTTTTCTTCCTCCTCCTCTCCAGCGATTGGAACCCGTCGGCCATAGCGTCTCCACGGCCTCCAACGCCTCAAAAACCACCGAGTTCCGCTCATTTCTCCCTCAAGTAAGTGAAAAACTCAGAAATCACGAGAGAGAAAGCTTTTAATGGAATTACCTTTCTTAAAATCAGAGAAACAGGGGAATTGCTGAAAGTTAGAAGGGCTAGGGTTTCGTTTCAGAGAGTTGGCGGCGAAAGGAGAAGAAAGGGAGGAGATGGGTTCGGTTTATATAGAGAAAGAGTTGGCTCTTCGTATCCCTTTTCTTGTCTTATTCGATCCGTACGGGCCGCGAGCTGAAGCCCACCTCGATCCACGACGAAGCCCGCCGAGCCACTAGATCACGACCCGTGGTCATGGATCGCGAAACAAAGGTGCGATCCGGACCATTTTAAAAAAGAAAAAAAGAAAAGAAGAGAAAGAAAGAAATAAAAAATTTCAGAAATTTACCTGGTGAACTCGACAATGAAGTCTCCAACAAATTCCATAAAAGAATTGTTCAACGAACGAGAAATGATCAAAGACTATACTAGTATTTATACTTGTCAAAAAGATGCGACTTTTCCGAAGTAGCAAGACTTTTCAGACAGGCACGACCATTAAATGGCATCACTTCGCGAAAAGATATCTCTACAACTTCGAAGCATGTTCCATCAATAAAACATACTTCGAGGGGCAAAATATTGGCTAGCTTTTTGACCAAGCCACCAAGGTTCACACACAAGAAGAGAGTATGAATCTTTGTTCCTCTAGTTCATGAAAGGCCAGATCGCACCAGCGGATCGCACCCCTCGGATCGCCAGCACAGAACGCGACCCGATCCGTCCATGGGAGCACGACCCGATCCGCACCTATGCCACCACCTCACTCTGATCCGATCCCCTGCTACGTGGTGAAGCTCCTGACTTGTTCAACCACGAACTGGTCTTCAGCGATCCGCAATCCATGGATCCAGCGACACGTGTCCACAACTGTCACATTGACCATTTCTTCCTCATTGCTCGATCCGATCCAATATTCTCGGGATTTGCGCCATGTGTGACCGCTATCCGCCTGACAGAATCAGCTATAAATAGCCCAGAGACTGGCATTTTTGGGGATCTTTTGGCAGTATTGAGAACTGATTCCACCATTACTGTCATACCACTATTTCTTATCAGTTTTACTTCGAGGTTACTGAGAGAAATCATAATTTAAGAGTGAGTTTGAGAGAAATCATTGATTGTACTAGCATTTATAAAGTGGACGTAGGCTCGTTAACCCCGAACCACTATAAATTCTGTGTGTTTTCTGCTTTTTCTTCATTCTTCTGTTATAATTCTCTACGAATCAGAACAATTTGGGTGTTAGGTCCAAATTTTGATCTAACACACTGCTATGGCTGGTCCATGCTTTATTGGGGGATATCATTGTTATTTTTATGCTTCTTTTATATTTGTAAGTTTTTAAATCAAGATAGAAGTTCTTTGTATTACTTTTAAGTATGATAGAGACAACTATTGTAAAAGCTTGACTGAACCACATTGTTTATAAAATGACTTTATTTTCTGCTGCTTTATTTGTCTGTCTTTTAATTTATCTGCATCTTTTATCAAAAATGCTCCACCGAAGTTAAGGCATTCCCTTTGTGAGTGACCTTAACGGAGGTGGGGTTTTTCACTTGGTATCAGAGCTGAAGGTTACCGGATCAGATAAAAGATTTGAAAAATTATTTTCAAAACGGTTTTAAAAGAAGCATTTTCAAAAGAAAGGTTTTGTTTTAAAGGCATATTCCCCAAATCCATATGCACTATCTTTTGATCCTCTATTTGAATCCTTGTTTCTTTCTTTCTTGAGTCTCCGGGCTCCTGGTTTTCTGGGAGGTAACCTCATCGCGGCATGGTTCCATAGGCTTGATGAGACTACAACACTTATCAAAGGGCAAAGAGGTGCCCAACCTCCATCCATAGTCGTAGTAGTTTCACCTACGGCTAATTCTCTTCCAAACTTTGTAGGATTTTCCGTGCGATGGAGGCATCTTTAGAGAGACTTGTCAACGTGTTACACAAGGATAGTAAAGATGAGACTGAGGGAGTTTTGCTAAGGAGCACAAACCAAGGATGAGGAACTCATGGATATGGACTTGGTTCACAAAGGTGGTAAAAAGAAAGAGGTGTAAGTGGAAGAATCATAGGACAAGAAGGGAGGAAAGAATAGTAAAACCTAAAACAAGAGGAAGTGTCTTTATTATGATATAACGGGTCATATAATTAGGGACAAGGGCAAGGACAAAGGACAAGATTTTTCAGGAGGGCAAGTGCATGCTCTCACCGCCAGCGTACCTGAGAGAGTGGTAGAGCTTAGTTTATCTTTTTGATCATCCTGTTATTACTCTTTTTGATTTTAGCGCTTCACATTCGTTTACATCTGCTTCCATAGTTGAGTCTCTACACCTTAGTACTAGTATCGCATTATTGTCTCAAATCCGGTTGGTGGTTCGGCTCATTTATCTTTGGTTTATAAGGATTTGAGAATAGCTATGTTAAGTATTGAGTTTAAGTGTAATGCTTATGTTTTTGGTTTCATAAGCTATGGGTTGATTCTAGGCATGGATTGGTTAGCTAGTAATGGTGAAAGGTGGGTAGTTAAACTTTTGACTTGAGATTTCGTGCGATCCTAAGGGATCAGTTAGACTTAGCTACTTAGAATCGCTTGATGCATCTATCAACGATTTGCAATCCGTTAGAGTAGTCCATGAGCACACAGATGTTTTTGATTAGGTTAGCGGTTTTCCCCTAAAACTCGAGATAGACTTCCGCATATATCTAGTTGACAATGCAAAGCCAGTTATGCGATCAATGATAGTTTTGGACCAAGATTAGCGAGGATAGCCAGAGTCGGTTAAGTGCTCAATTGTTTGGTTGTTTTGCTAGTATCATCTCACGTAGATTGTCCAAATTCCTAGGAGATATTCCTTGGGTGCTTGTCTGATATTGGTTTAGGCCTTTGGGGCTTGTATTTGAGGTATGTCGAGTTCGACTAGGATGGTTTGCATGAGAGATAAATGGTTATGGTAAAAAGTACATAGCAACCTTTAGCTTTAGACCCTCAGATTTGTAACATGATGGATAAGCTAAGTAGAGGAGAGACCTCTAGTCATCTTAGTATATACACTTGGTATCATGGTTAACACCTTTTTATCTTGGAAAGATAGTTCGACTACATTGGATACCCTCTAGCATACTAAGTGATCGAGGTCCTATCTTTACTTGTGAGTTTTGGAAATGTGGGTCAAGAAGCTTCGCAACTGCGAAGTTAAATTAGTTAAGGTACGGTGGAGTGAAGCTCAAGAAGACACGACGTGGGAGACTGAAGATAAGACACGCGCATCATACCCTTTTCTTGAAGGGTATATCCTTGATATCTTTTTCTAGGAATTCTATGCATTCTTCTATCTTTTTTTTAGGTATATCCTCTAGGTCATATCTTCGATCCTTAGGTCGAAGCTAATGGATGTAAACATGTGTTTGAAACATGTTATGATTGGTGGTTGCAAGTGGTTGCTAGTGGTTGCTCGTGGATGCATATACACACATAAGGCACTAGATCGGCTCAGTCACTTTTATATTGCATATGCATGAGTGAATTTTTATATATATGAATTGAAACTTGTCGTATTATCATATGGATGTTGCATTTGGATGAATGATTGTGCACTCATATAGAAGTTATAAAGTACGATTAGGAATAATTGCATACATGATGGACTCATGGCACTGACATAATTCGCAGTGAGGTGGTCAACTGAATTAGTAGACCGCTTGATTTTGCATTAGCTAGGGACATGTACACACACTCTGCATATGTTCATACGGCATTAGAAACCTTTTAAGGACAATGGATGCCTGTGTTTGATGGTTGAGTAGATGGATCGTAGGATATACGTTCTTCCTAACTTGAAGATTTCTGGGATGAAATCCTTTAAGGAGGGGAGAATGTAACACCCCGTATTTTCTGTGAACGTCAAAGTAACAAATTAAACTATAATTAATTTTTAAAAGAAGAATTAAGGGAAACAGGTTACGCCATTGCGTTCATCTTGGAATTCTGCTTGGAATAGAGTCCAAGTTTTCAAAAATCGAACTTCGTATGAGGAAGTGATGACCCTCAAAAGTTTCAAGAATTTAAATAAATTAAAACAACTCGAATTCGAAATTCAAATCACACACCTGGGCTAGGCGGGAAATTTCCCTCACAGGACGTAGGTCGACCTAATGGTCGACCTGGGTCACATAGGTCGACCAAGGGGTCGACCTGGGGGTCGACCTCCCCCCTATTTCCAGATCCGAAGACTGGTTCATTTTTCTGCATTTCGATGCCTGATCTGACCAGATTCGTTGATCCCTATGCTATATAAACACCCCTAAGGCTACATTTTTTTCCTACACAACTTCATTATGCCTATACTCTACCCTAATTCATATCAAAATAAATCAAATACGGGGTTAAGCCACTCAAGTTCTTCGTGAAATCAAGTTAGAATTCACGTAGAGATTCAAAGGCTAATTCAATGACTTCAACAACTATTTTCTAAATATCAAATCCAAATTAGAGAATCAATAATCTACGTCAAGGGATAGCTTTCAAGTTCCAGAAATTAGATCCCAGAATTCAAGACCGTTCTGTAATTAGTAATTCCACGTTACTTTCAGAAATAAAAGTTAATTGTCATTCTGACATTGTAATAAATCTGAATCTGAAATTATGCCTATTTCTATCTATCTTTCTATATCCATTGGATCTATCTCATTGATAATATTATGTCCATTCTTTGTCTCTTCTTTCCTTCTTCCCTTTTTGTTTTATAGCCAGGCTACAGCGAGCCTGAGCCTCATAAGAGATGAACGTACGTTGAAAATAAAATTGGGCACAATATATGATTTGGACATGACTAGTATGAAAATTGGGAAAGGTATTAAATTATGTAAATTAGGCATAATTGATTTGTAATGGATCTGAGGACATAACACATGTTGTATTTAAAACATAAAGTGTATCGAACATATGGCTTGAGATTTGAGGCACAAAGTATTAGACATATGACTTGGTATTTGGGGCGTAAATTGAACTGTAAATATGTAAGGCATAGTACATGCTGTGCTTTAAGATCTAAAATTGGGGCATATATATATATATATATATATATATATGCTAGTTTATGATTTGGAAGAAGAAGATTAGTGTGTATAGTGATGTATGGCTTAGGCATGAAATCCTATAGTAAGATAGGGATAACTGTTAAATGTGAACGCGACTAAAAGTGGGATTTTGGGGTAATTGGCATGCACTGTAATTAAAGGCCATAATTTGGCATAGTTTATACTATGAATCATGACTAGGGGTTTTTGGGAGAATATTTTGTATGGAGCCATATGACTAAACCTTAGGGCATGTTGAAACACTGCACCTCCGTTAAGGTCACTCACAAAGGGAATGCCTTAACTTTGGTGGAGCATTTTAGGTAAAAGATGCAGATAAATTATAAGACAGACATATAAAGAAGCGGAAAATAAAATCATTTTATAAACAACTTAATTCAGTTAAGCTTTTATAAAAAAATTCTCAAACATACTTAAATGTAATACATAGAACTTCTGTCTTATTTTAAAAACTTCCAAGAATAAAAGAAGCATAAAAATAACAATGATATTCCCTAATAAAGCATGAACCAGCCATAGCAGTGGAAAAGAGAGTCCAAAGCAATACATCGACTATCTTCGAGCTTGGAAAGAATACTGAGCTAAGTGATAACATTTCCTCCCTGTGAACCTGGGGGGAACGGAAGAAAAGAGGCAAAACAAAACTAGGTCAGACATTAGCATATAAACAGGCAAAAGCATCATGACATGAATAAACGGAATATAAGACAATACCATGATAACAAAGATAACAAGATAACATAGGATAAACATAAGGTATGATAAGGCAAGATAAACTGAATGCGCTTTTACCTTTTCTTTTCTTCGCTAATACTTTGTTGTTATAATTTCTATATATGTCTGTGCACCACCTAACTAGTGTCCGAACTAGTAACCTGTATAAAATGATAATGTGATCCCAATCCCCATAATTGTTGTATCCTTCAGGTGTACATCTATCGTAAGGATTCCACCTCAATCAGCATAATTGCCACGGACATGTTAGATGTAACCTTACTACCCTATCGATTGGCTCCCTACTTGTACTCATTTCTCTTGTGTTTGTGTCAATCAGCCCTCTCTTGCGTGTAGATACCCTGTGCTGGTCCCACCATATGGTGTATCAATCCGTATGATAGCGACCCGACACGATTCAAGATGCACAGTGCATAACTACTGGTATCCAGTGCCTTCTTTTTCCCACTCCAGAGTACGTGCACGCCCGTAAACCGTCGGAACCTACACTGACGTACCCCCTGCCGCTGCTTTGACCGCTTACAATCAGCACAGTAATCGTGCCTCCAACCTGCCTAGTTTAGGGTATCGTGATACATCTATGTGGGTTACTTTTGAAATGGGTCCCCGTTACTAGATTTTCCTTATTGGTTAAGTTTGTGGGACTTTATTTACTAATATTACCCACCAACCCGATATGTACTTAACCCTCCCACTGATTCAAGCATGTTTATTTAACGGTTAAGTTTGTGGGCCTATATGTACTAATATTACCACCTACACGAGATGTACTTAACCCTCCCATCGATTCAAGCATGTTTATTAAACGGTTAAGTTTTGTGGGCCTATATTTACTAATATTACCCACCAATCCGATATGTACTTAACCCTCCTGCACATTGTGTCATATTGCTTAAGTGTTGTCCATTCATGTTAACTTAACCCACCCATACATCGTGTCATGTTGGTTAAGTGTTCCTTATTTGCTTAACCCCGTTCGTTCATCAAGTTATATTGGTTAAATGTTTTCTTGTTAACTTAATCCCACGTGTTCATCATGTTGTACGGGTTAAGTGTCTTCAATTAATTCAAGATAACTTAACCCACCTACTTGTCGTATTACTTTGGTTAAGTGTTGGTTTCTTGTGTTAACTTAACTCTACCATAAATCAAGTGATATTGGTTAAGTGTTGCCCTCTTGTTTTAACTTAACCTTACCATAAATCAAGTTATACTGGTTAAGTGTTTCTTATTACTCGACCCTACCCATTCATCATGCAATATTGGTCAAGTGTTTCCGATTAATTTAACCCTAGTCATCCATCTTTTCATATTGGTTAAGTGTTACTTAACCCTAGTCATCCATGTTATATTGGTTAAGTGTTCCTATGAACTTAACCCTACTCATTCATCTTGTTCATTAGCATTAATTGATTTATCAATGCACCAACCTCTCACATTAGATATGTGTTGTTGCGGTTACTGGATGTGTCGGGCGGTTCCGGGTAGTTTTACGCACAACTCAATCTAACCACGGGTTTTTCTTGGGCATGATGCACTAACCACTCACATTAGGTAGGTGTTGTTGTGGTTACCGGATGTGCCGGGCGGTTCCGGGCAGTTTTATACAACAACTCAATCTAACCTCGGGTTAGGCATGTTCATCTTTAATCTACACATTTACCCTGTATACCCAAATCTAGATTTTTCATGCTAATTACCAAATTCACCAAAACATGTTACATTTTACACCTAATCTAGATTTAATTCTCCAGTTACCCCAAATTCGCAACAATAACAATTTTGCCCAAAACTTGATTTATATGCCAACTTCCTACTTTGTCGTTCATGCCAATTCTTGGTTCAATATGTCAAATTACATATTCCATAATTCATGCAAAATTACCCCCAAACTGCATCTTAACAGTTATGCCATATTACATGTTCCAAATTATGTCAAATAATGCCAATTTCATGTCATAACCAATTTCCTCTGCATTCATAACGTATGTATTCCGAGATTCAACTCAAGATTCATCATATAAGGGGAGAAGCAAGATGGAACATCATAAGAATAGGCATAGTCATATGATGATAAGAACTACTGGTCCAATAAATTTGATGTACTAAAAAGACAAGTCTTGCAAGGAATACGTCTCAGGCATATAGATATGATAAGAATTATATCATGAACAAAAAAAGGATTACAATTCTGATATACAACAAGGATAGATTTGATTGGACCAGTTTCATAGTCAAAATGATTCCCAAAGATATATATATATATACTCAAACACAGATTCTAATGAAAGGATATCTTACATCAGGCATATTCTCATATCCATTTTATTACATGTCAAAATTAGATTTAGGTGTTCAAATCTAAATGGTAACTGATTTACAAAACAAAGGCAAATCTTGTTTTCCTGCCTAAGCCATACATCACTAAACACCCTAATCTTCTTCTTTCAAATCATAAACTATCATATATATATATATATATATATCCCAATTTTAGATCTTAGACCACAACATGTACTATGCCTTATATTTACAGTTCAATTTACGCCCCCAAATCCCAAGTCAAATATCCAATACTTTATGCCTCCAATCTCAAGTCATATGTCCAATTATTTATGCCTCAAATCCCAAGTCATATGTTCGATACTTTATGTTTTGAATGTGTTATGTCCTAAAATCAGTTACAACTCAATTATGCCCAATTATGCACAATTTAATATTTTCCCAAATTTTAGCGCTGGTCATGTCCAAATCATAATCTATGCCCAATTTTATTTCCAATGTACGTTCATCTCTTATGAGATCTGGCTCAGGCTCGCAGTAGCCTGGCTATAAAAAATAAAGGGAAGAAGGAAAGAAGAGACAAAGAATGGACATATTATTATCAATGAGATAGATCCAAAGGATATAGAAAGATAGGCATAATCTTATATCCAGATTTATTACAATGTCAGAATCACAATTAACTTTTATTTCTGAAAGTAACCTGAACTTACAAATTATAGAAGGGTCTTGAATTCTGAGATCTGTATTCTAAAACTGAATAGCTCTCCCTTGAAGTAGACTATTTGTTCTTCTAATTTAGATTTGATTTGATTCTTAGAAATAGTTGTTGAAATCGTTGAATTGGCCTTTGAATCCCTACTGGAATTCTAAACTTGATTTCTATGAAGGACTTGAGCAACATAACCCCATCTTAGATTTATTTTGATATGAATTAGGGTAGAGTATAGGCAAAATGAAGTTGCGTGGAGAGAAAGTGAGGTTTGGGGGTGTTTAAATAGCTTAGGAGCAACGAATCTGGTCAAAACGGGCATCTAAATACAGAAAAGTGAATCTGTCCTCGAATTTGGAAAGGGGTGGGAGGACGACCCCATGGTCGACCTGTGTGACCCAGGTCGACCTCCAGGTCAACCCTCTGGTCGACCTGGGTCCTGGACGGGAAATTTCCCGCCCATCCCGGGTGTGTGTTTTGAATTTCGAATTTGAATTTCAAGCTGAGCTGTTTTATTTTATTCAAACCCCTGAAACTTCTAAAGGTCGTAACTTCTTCATACGGAGTCCGATTTACGCAAACTCGGACTCTATCTCAAGCAGAATTCCGAGAAGAACGCAATAGCATAACCCATTTCCCTTAATTCTTCTCTTAAAAATTAAGTATACTTTAATTTGTTACTTTAATGTTCACAGAAAATACGGGGTGTTACATTCCCCCCTCCTTAAAGGATTTCGTCCCTGAAATCTTCAAGTTAGGAAGAACGTATATCCTAACATTCAGCATCCATCTACTCAACCATTCAATCACAGGCATCCATTGCCCTTAAAAGATTTCTAATGCTGTATGAACATATGCAGAGTGTGTGTATATGTCTCTTATCTAATGCAAAATCAGCCGGTCTACTGATCCAGTTGACCTCCTTAATGTGAATCATGAGAGTGTCATGCATCCAACAGGTATGCAAATATTCCTAATCATGTAAATACTATACGTGTGCATATTCACTCATCCATATGCAACATCCATATGATAACACATCAAGTTTCAATCCATATACAAATACATTCATATGCATATGCAATATGAAAGTGACTGAGCCGATCTAGTGCCTAATGTGTGTATATGCATCCACGAGCAACCACTAGCAAACACTTGCAACCACTTGCATCCACAAAACATAACATATCTCAAACACATGTTTACATCCATTGGCTTCTATCTAAGGATCGAGGATAGGACCGTGATGATATACTTAAAAGATAAAGACTAGCATGCAAATAAACTTTACATAAAAAGAGGAATCAAGGGTATACCCTTAAAAAGGGTATGATGCGCGTATCTAGTCTTCAGTCTTCTAAGTCGCATCTTCTTGAGCTTCACTCCATTGTACCTTAACTAATTTAACTTCACAATTGCGAAGCTTCTAAAACCCACTAGTAAAGATAAGACCTCGATCACTTACTATGCTAGAGGGTATCTAATGTAGTCGAACTATCTTTCCAAGATAAACAGTTATTAACCATGATAACAAGTGTTTATTCTAAGATGATTAGAGGTCTCTCTTATACTTAGTTTATCCATCATGTCACAAATCTGAGGGTCGATATCTCTCATGCAAACCATCCTAGTCGAACTTGACATCCCTTAAGTGCAAGCCACAAAGGCCTAAGCCAATATCAGACAAGCACCAGAGGAATACCTCCTCCAAATTTGGACGATTTATGTGAGATGATACTTGCAAAACAACCAAACCAATAAGCACTTAACTGACTTTGGCTATCCTCACCAATCTTGCTCCAAAACTATTGTTGATCGCATAACTGGCTTTGCATTGTCAACTAGACATATGCGGAAGTGTACCTCACGTTTTAGGGGACAAACTCCTAACCTTAATCAAAACATCTGCGTACTCATGGACTACTCCAACGGATCGAAAATCGTCGATAAATACATAAAGTGATTCTAGGTAGCTAAGACAAACTGATCGCTTAGGATCGCACGAAATTTCGAGGGTATTCCCGAGGCAAGTCGAAAGTCTAACTACCTTCCGTTCACAATTACTGGCTAACCCATCCATGCCTAGAATCAACCCGTAGCCCATGAAACCAAAAACATAAGTATCTCAAATCCTTACCAACTAAAGATAAATGAGCTGAACCACAAATTGGACTAGAGACAATAATGGGATCCTCTACTATACAAGCTCTAGGGTGCACAGACTCAACTATGGAAGCAGACATAGACGAATGTAAAGCGCTAAAATCAAAAGAGTACTAATAGGATGATCAAAAGAAAAACTAGACTTTTTCAATAGAAACTTTGCTACTACTCTCAGGTTTGCTAGCGGTGAGAGCATGCATTTGCCCTTCAGAAAACCTGTCATTTGTTCTTGTCCTTGCCCTTAATTATACGACCCGTTATACCATAATAAAGATACTTCCTCTTGTCTTAGGTTTTACTATTCTTTCCTTCCCTCCTTTGTGAACCAAGTCTATATCCATGAGTTCTTCATCCTTGGGTCGTGCTCCTTAGCCAAACTCCCTCATTCTTATCTTTGCTATCCTTGTGTAACTGGTTGACAGGTCTCTTTAAAGCTGCCTCCATCGCATGGAAAATCCTACAAAGCTCGAAAGAAAATTAGCCGTAAGTGAAACTACTGCGGCTATAGATGGAATTTGGGCGCTAAATTTCCCTTTGAAAAGTGTTGTAGTCTTGTCAAGCCTATGGAACCATGCCGAGATGAGGTTACCTCCCAGAAAGCCAAGAGCCCCGGAGACTCAAGAAAGAAGGAAACTAGGATTCAAACAGAGGATCAAAAGATAGTGCATATGGCTTTGGGGAATATGCCTTTAAAACAAAACTTTTCTTTAGAAAATGCTTCTTTTAAAACCGTTTTCAAAATAAATTTTCAATTCTTTTATCTGATCTGATAACCTTTAGCTCTGATACCAAGTGAAACACCCCACCTCCGTTAAGGTCACTCACAAAGGGAATGCCTTAACTTTAGTGGAGCATTTTAGGTAAAAGGTGCAGATAAATTACAAGATAGACAAATAAAGCAGCGGAAAATAAAGTCATTTTATAAACAGCTTAATTCAGTTAAGCTTTTACAACAATTTTCTCAAACATACTTAAATGTACTACATAGAACTTCTGTCTTGTTTTTAAAACTTCCAAGAATAAAAGAAGCATAAACATAACAATGATATTCCCCAATAAAGCGTGAACCAGCCATAGCATTGGAAAAGAGAGTCCAAAATAATACATCGACTATCTTCGAGCTTGGAAAGAAAACCGAGCTAAGTGATAACATTTCCTCCCTGTGAACCTGGGGGGGAACGGAAGAAAAGAGGCGAAACAAAACTAGGTCAGATATAAGTCTGGTAAGTCTAGTGACTTTCAACATATAAACAGGCAAAAGTATCATGACATGAATAAACTGAATATAAGACAATACCATGATAACAGAGATAACAAGATAACATAGGATAAACATAAGGTATGATAAGGCAAGATAAACTGAATGCACTTCTACTCTTTCTTTGCTTCGCTACTACTTGGTTGTTCTGATTTCTATATCTGTCTCTACACCACCTAACTAGTGTCCCAACTAGTAATATGTATAAAACGATAACGTGATCCCCATCTCCGTAATTGTGGTAGTCTTTAGGTGTACATCTATCGTGAGGATTCCAGCTCAATCAGCCTAATTGCCATGGATATGTTAGATGTACCCTTACTACCCTATCGATCGGCTCCCAACTTGTATTCGTTTCTCTTGTGTCTATGTCAATCGGCCCTCTTTTGCGGGTAGATACCCTGTGTTGGTCCCACCATAAGGTGTATCAATCCTTGTGATAGCGACCCGACACGATTCAAGATGCACAGTGTATAACTAATGGTACCCAGTGCCTGATTTTTCCAACTCTGGAGTACGTGCACGCCCGTAAACCATCGGAACCTACACTAACGTACCCTCTGCCGCTGATTTGACCGCTTATAATCAACCCAGTAATCGTGCCCCACTCTGCTTAGTTCAGGGTACCGTGATACATCTATGTGGGTTATTGCTGAAATGGGTCCCCGTTACTAGGGTTTCCGTATTGGTTAAGTTTATGGGACTATATTTACTAATATTGCTCACCAACCCGATATGTACTTAACTTCCCACTGATTCAAGCATGTTTATTTAACGGTTAAGTTTGTGGGCCTATATGTACTAATATTACCCACCTACACGAGATGTACTTAACCCTCCTATCGATTCAAGCATGTTTATTAAATGATTAAGTTTTGTGGGCCTATATTTAGTAATATTACCCACCAATCCGATATGTACTTAACCCTCCTGCACATTGTGTTATATTGGTTAAGTGTTGTCCATTCATGTTAATTTTACCCACCCATTCATTGTGTCATGTTGGTTAAGTGTTCCTTATTTACTTAACCCAGTCCGTTCATCAAGTTATATTAGTTAATTGTTTTCTTGTTAACTTAACCCCACATGTTCATCATGTTGTATTGGTTAAGTGTCTTCAATCAATTCAAGTTAACTTAACCCACCTACTTGTCATATTACTTTGGTTAAGTGTTGCCTTCTTGTGTTAACTTAACCCTACCACAAATCAAGTTATCTTGGTTAAGTGCTGCCCTCTTGTTTTAACTTAACCTTACCACAAATCAAGTTATACTGGTTAAGTGTTTCTTGTTACTTAACCCTACCCATTCATCATGCTATACTGGTTAAGTGTTTCCTATTAACTTAACACTAGTCATCCATCTTTTCATATTGGTTAAGTGTTACTTAACCCTAATCATCCATGTTATATTGGTTAAGTGTTCCTATGAACTTAACCCTACTCATTCATCTTGTTCGTTAGCATTAATTGATTTATTAATGCACCAACCTCTCACATTAGATATGTGTTGTTGCGGTTACTGGATGTGCAGGGCGGTTCCGGGCAGTTTTACGCCACAACTCAATCTTACCTTGGGTTTTTCTTGGGCATGATGCACTAACCTCTCACATTAGATAGGTGTTGTTGTGGTTACTGGATGTGAGGGCGGTTCCGGGCAGTTTTACACCAAAACTCAATCTAACCTCTGGTTAGGCATGTTCATCTTTAATCTACACATTTACCATGTATACCCAAATTTAGATTTTTCATGCTAATTACCAAATTCACAAAAACTAGTCATGTTACATTTTACACCCAATCTAGATTTAATGCTCCAGTTACCCCAAATTCGCAACAATAACAATTTTGCCCAAAACTTGATTTATATGCCAACTTCCTACTTTGTCGTTCATGCCAATTCTAGGTTCAATATGTCAAATTACATATTCCATAATTCATGTCAAATTACCCCAAACTGCATCTTAACAGTTATGCCATATTAAATGTTCCAAATTATGCCAAATAATGCCAATTTCATGTCATACCCAATTTTCCCTGCATTCATAACGTACGAATTTCGAGATACAACCCAAGATTCATAATATAAGGGGAGAAGCAAGATGGAACATCACAAGAATAGGCATAGTCATACGATGATAAGAACTACTGGTCCAATAAACTTGATGTACTACAAAGATAAGTCTTGCAAGGAATACATCGCAGGCATATAGATATGATAAGAATTATATCATGAACATAAAAAGGATTACAATTCCGATATACAACAAGGGTAGATATGATTGGACCAGTTTCATAGTCAAAATGATTCCCAAAGATATATACACTCAAACACAGATTTCAATGAAAGGATAGCTTACGCCAGGCATATTCTCATATCCATTTTATTACATGTCACAATTAGATTTAGGTGTTCAAATTTAAAAAGTAACTGACTTACAAAACAAAGGCAAATCTTGTTTTCATGCCTAAGCCATACATCACTATACTCCTTAATCTTCTTCTTTCAAATCATAAACTATCATATATACGTATATATGTCCAAATTTTAAATCTTAGACCACAACATGTACTATGCCTTATATTTACAGTTCAATTTACGCCCCCAAATCCCAAGTCATATGTCCAATACTTCATGCCTCCAATCTCAAGTCATATGTCCAATACTTTATGCCTCAAATCCCAAGTCATATGTTCGATACTTTATATTTTGAATGTTTCATGTCCTCAAATCAGTTACAACTCAAATATGCCCAATTATACACAATTTAATACTTTACCCAAATTTTAGTGCTGGTCATGTCCAAATCATAATCTATGCCCAGTTTTATTTCCAATGTATGTTCATCTCTTATGAGATCTGGCTCAGGCTCGTAGTAGCCTGGCTATAAAACAAAAAGGGAAGAAGGAAAGAAGAGGCAAAGGACAGGCATAATATTCTCAATGAGATAGATCCAAAGGATATAGAAAGACAGGCATAATCTCAGATCCAGATTTATTACAATGTCAGAATCACAATTAACTTTTATTTCTGAAAGTAACGTGAACTTACAAATTAAAGAAGGGTCTTGAATTCTAGGATTTGTATTCTGATACTGAATAGCTCTCCCTTGAAGCAGACTATTTGTTCTTCTAATTTAGATTTTATTTGATTCTTAGAAATAGTTGTTGAAATCGTTGAATTGGCCTTTGAATCCCTACTAGAATTCTAAACTTGATTTCTATGAAGGACTTGAGCAGCATAACCCCGTCTTAGATTTATTTAGATATGAATTAGGGTAGAGTATAGGCAAAATGAAGTTGTGTGGAGAGAAAGTGAGGTTTAGGGGTGTTTAAGTAGCTTAGGAGCAACGAATCTGGTCAGAACGAGCGACTAAATATCGAAAAGTGAATCTGTCCTCGGATCTAGAAAAGGGGGGAGGTCGACCCCCAGGTCGTCCCCTTGGTCGACCTGGGTCCTAGGCGGGAAATTTCCCGCCCAGCCCGGGTGTGTGTTTTGAATTTCGAATTTGAATTTCGAGCTGAGCTATTTTATTTTATTCAAACCTTGAAACTTCTGAAGGTCATAACTTCTTCATACGGAGTCCGACTTACGCAAATTCGGACTCTATCTCAAGCAGAATTCCGGGTCGAACTCAATGGTGTAACCCATTTCCCTTAATTCTCTCTTAAAAATTAAGTATACTTTAATTTGTTACTTTAATGTTCACAGAAAATATGGGGTGTTCCACATGTGCTATATTGTGATTTCTTTTGGGGGCATGACTATTATTGCAAATTTGGGAAAATTGGGTGTAACCTATTTTGAGTAATAACTTGAATAATATACTTTGGGGGCCATAACTTGCAATTAGCTTTGTTGAGCATAACTTGACAATTGGAATATGACTGGTTGTGATAATTAGCATATAAATCTAGACTTGGACATTTATGGAAAATGTGGCATAATCTGAAATTGACAACAATTGTGAATAATTTACATATAAACTGTAAATATGTAAATTAGTGAAAAGACGAATGTGCCTAACCTTAGGTTAGATTGAGTTGTGGTGTAAAACTGCCCGGAACCGCCCGGCACATCCAGTAACCACAACAACACCTATCTAATGTGAGAGGCTAGCACATCATGCCCAAGAAAAACCCGAGGTTAGATTGAGTTGTGGTGTAAAACTGCCCGAAACCGCCCGGCACATCCAGTAACCGCAACAACACATATATAATGTGGGAGGTTTGTGCATTAATAAATCAATTAATGCTAAAGCATAACATGAATGACTAGGGTTAAGTTCATAGGAACACTTAACCAATATAACATGAATGACTAGGGTTAAGTTAATAGGAAACACTTAACCAGTATAGCATGATGAATGGGTAGGGTTAGGTAATAAGAAACACTTGACCAATATAACTTGATTTGTGGTAAAGTTAAGTTAAAACAAGAGGGCAACACTTAACCAATATAACTTGATTTGTGGTAAGGTTAAGTTAAAACAAGAGGGCAACACTTAACCAATATAACTTGATTTGTGGTAATGTTAAGTTAAAACAAGAGGGCAACACTTAACCAATATAAATTGATTTGTGGTAGGGTTAGGTTAACACAAGAAGGCAACACTTAACTAAAGTAACATGACAAGTAGGTTGGTTAATTTAATTTGAATTGATTGATGACATTTAACCAATATAACAAGTTGAACACGTAGGGTTAAGTTAATAAGAAACACTTGACCAATATAACTTGATGAATGAACAGTGTTAAGTTAATAGGAAACAATTATCCAATCCGACATGATAAGTTAGGAGGGTTAAGTTAATAAAAAACACTTAACCAACATGACATGATGAATGGGTGGGTCAAGTTAACATGAATGGACAAAACTAAACTGTTAAATAAACATGCTTGAATCGATGGGAGGGTAAGTACATCTCGTGTAGGTGGGTAATACTAGTACATATAGGCCTACAAAACTTAACCGTTAAATGAATATGCTTGAATTGATGGGAGGGTTAAGTACATCTCGTGTAGGTCGGTAATATTAGTACATATAAGCCCACAAACTTAACCGTTAAGTAAACATGCTAGAATCGGTGGGAGGGTTAAGTACATCTCGTGTAGGTGGGTAATATTTGTATATATAGGCCCACAAACTTAACCAATAGGAAACCCTAGTAACAAGGGCTCATTTCAACAGTAACCCACGTAGATGTATCACGGTACCCTGAAACTAGGTAGGGTGGGGCACGATTACTGGGCTGATCATAAGCGGTCAAAAAAGTGGCGGGGGTACATCAGTGTAGGTTCCGACGGTTTACGGGCATGCACGTACTCCGGATTGGGAAAAAGCAGGCACTGGGTACCAGTAGTTATACACTGTGCATCTTGAATCATGTCAAGGCGATGTCATAAGGATTGATAAACCTTATGGTGGGACCAGCACAGGGTATCTACATGCAAGAGAGGCCCAATTGACACAGACACAAGAGAAATTAATACAAGTAGGGAGCCGATCGATAGGGTAGTAAGGGTACATCTATCATGTTCATGGCAATGAGGCAAATTGAGGTGGAATTCTCATAATAGATGTACACCTGAAGGCTACCACAATTGCGGGGATTGGGATCACGTTATCATTTTATACAGATTACTAGTTGGGACACTAGTTCGGTGGTGCAGAGATATAAAAATCAGAATAACAAGGTAGTAGCGAAGCATAGAAAGAGTAGAAGCGCATTCAGCTTATCTTGACTTATCATATCTATATTAATCTATGTTATCTTCTTATCCTTGTTCTCACAGTATTGTCTTATATTCAGTTTATTCATGTCATGATGTTTTTTCCTGTTTGTATGTTGAAGGCCACTGGACTTACCAGACTTATGTCTGACCTAGTTTTGTTTTGCCTCTTTTCTTCTGTCTCCCCCCCCCCTAGGTTCATAGGGAGGAAATGTTACCACTTAGCTCAATTTTCTTTCCAAGCTCGAAAATAGTCGATGTATTGCTTTGGACTCTCTCTTCCACTGCTATGGCTGGTTCATGCTTTATTGGGGGACATTATTGTTATTTGTATGCTTTTTTATATTTGGAAGTTTTTAAATCAAGACAGAAGTTCTTTATATTACTTTAAAGTTTGATAGAGACAATTATTGTAAAAGCTTGACTGAACCACATTGTTTATAAAATGACTTTATTTTCCGCTGCTTTATTTGTCTGTCTTGTAATTTATCTGCATCTTTTACCAAAAATGCTCCACCGAAGTTAAGGCATTCCCTTTATGAGTGACCTTAATGGAGGTGAGATGTTTCCATCGCGGTGAAGAACGGACCTCTTTTGAATTTCTTTTAAATTGAGGATCTACGGGCCTAGTAATGCCCACAGACAGTAACAAGACATAATTCAAAATTGTATAAAAATAATTGTGTACCACAGATAATGAGCATTGAAATCTTTCAACAACCCTCCATATAGGAATAACCAAAGTGATTGTATATAGGAAGAAGACCACCGTTTCTCTAGCTGTAATGTGCATTGTTGGCTGCAACCGAGTGATTCCAGCCATTCGTCCAATGACATAGAACATAGCCTCTTCATTCGAAAATTTCGTTGGCACCATTCTATATGGCATATAAGCAGTTCATTAACCCAATTGATAACAAAAATTTCTGAACCGTGTATCAGAGCCATGTGAGGTTGTCATGTGACATAGTATGTTCTAATAAACTTGATGTCTTGTAAATCTTCAGCAGTAGAATCATCACTAAAAGAACTTTCGATCTGCCAATTGATGTAAAGAAAGTAGATTAGAGAAGATGTAGAAAATATATTGAAGATGAGGATGACGGGGGAGATATGGAAAAAGAGGAGGAGAAGGGGTATTAGAAGGTAGGATGAGGAAGAGGTCATGGTTTGCGTTCGACTCACGTCTAACGCATCGAACGCAAACCGTTACCATCCAACGGTACATCCAAGCATGGAGGTTATGTGGGGTTCGTGCATGAAACATCGGACACGGACGTCGACATTAACTTTCAATGTTCAAAAACGAATAGTATCTTAGTCTTATTGTCATTGTTATTATTATTATGGTTGTTTCTATTTAAGTTATAGTTACTGCTACTTTCATTGTCATTGCTATTTTTGTTGATATTACTATTGTTTTTCTCACTATATTTTTATTGGTAATCGTACGACAGATATTAAAAATTCAAAACCAAACTTTTTTACAACAAGTCAACAACAACTATAAATAGATAAGTGAAAACATACTGGAGGAAAACATCACTTTTACTAATTGAAATCAACGTACCCATACATGTGGTTTTCTAAAATTAATCCATGGTAAGTTGATGGTGACCGGTAGTATAGTCTTTCCTATATTGCAATGTGCTCCTTCCAACAGTGCTACCTCCTTGGGTTGAAGCATAACTTTCAGAATTTTCAAGTTCTATTAAATCCATCACTTTGACAATAAACATTCTTTGTTGATTAACCCATTATTTGATGAACTCGTCCAAAGATAACGATGAGGACAAAGATGAGAAGCGCCACAATCTTTATAGTCTACTCATTTAATATAGATAAAAGTGCGGTGAAGATGAGTTTAGAAGATTGAATAAGTATGTTACTGTAACCCTTTGGCTCTACTTAAAAGCTCTTTCTATTTAGTGATGCAGCATTTGATCACATTAAACATTGTAGCCATGTTGCACTGTTCTCCATGCATTCTAGCTTGGTTAATGGTGACCATTCTGCATAGCATCCAATAATATTAAATACTGTAGCAATGTTGCACTGTTCTCCACACGTGCTAGCTTGGTTAATGGAGACAGTTTGACATAGTGTTTGATCATATCAAACACTTTAAACATGTTGCTTTGTTCTCCACATGCTCCAACTTGGTTAATGAAGAAAAATTGGCATAGTATTGGATCATACCAAACACTGCAGCCACGTTGCAACATACATTAGCATGTCATCTTAGTTGTTGGAGACAAATGACACACAATGTGTAACAATATCAAACACTGCAGCTACGTTGCATTATTCTCCATGCGTATCAGCTTGGTAAAAAGAGTCAGAATAACACAGCTTGGTATATCAAAATATGTAGCAACGTTGCCCTTGTTTTGACACTTCGCAACTTAGGCAGTAGAAAAGAAATAAGAAAGTTATTTTTATTGTTTCTACATAACCAGCTTTATTAAACCCTACCAAAGGCAGGGCCGGCCCTAGGGGTAGGCCAGCTAGGCGGCTGCCTAGGGCAACCCACCCGGGAGGGGCAGCAGGTGGCAGCGGTTGTGGAGAAGAAGAACAGTTATTGAGAATTAATTTAGAAACTAACGTACTCTTTGGGAAAGAAGCTGTAGTGGTCGGTTGGTAGTGCATGTGATTATATTGTGGAGGTTCTGGGTTCGAAACAATTGGGTGGTCTACTTCATTTTTTGGAGTAACACTTTTGATTTTTTTTCTCAACATGTTGTCTGCTGCCTAGGGCAGCGTGGAAGCTGGGGCTGGCCCTGACCAAAGGCAATAGTCATTTTTTTATCCTTATCTTATTCTCATCTATATAATTTCACAATTTAACAAATTATTTTACACAAATTTCTATGATATTTCTTACTCTTTACTAATATCATACCAATAACACATCAAAATGGTAGATTACAACCATATTTTATTGCCTTCATCTTACTTACGTAAAGGTTCTTTAAGACATGGCATCCCACCATATTCATCTTCCCCCTAACCACCAACTGATTGGTATGTTGAAATGGACAAAAGACACCATGATGATATAAAGAAGCATGAGAGAGTTTTGCTAGAGCTCAGACTATTAGAAGTTGAAGAAGATAAAGAGCAGAGCGGCATAGCCACAAGGGAAGAATTCAAAGAAGGCATAGAAAGTTTCACCATGTAGCTCAAGATGATCTAGAGTCCAACTATGGACTTATATAATGTAGTTGAGCTCCTATTCTATATTATATTATAAGAAACAGAACTGGCATCAGTTGATGTCACTACAGATGCTGCAATTTCTTGATGGTTACGAATTTTGGCAATGGTTTGATAATCCTTCGCCTCATCGAGGTTTATACTACATAAATTGAACAACACATTGAAGAAGTTCAGTGGATAAGTTCTTTTCAATAATAAATTGGTCGAGGGCATTTTTAACTAATGGTTTAATTAAGTTCAATGTTTTTCCTTATCTTATAAGCAAATTAAGTAAGTCTGTAATAACTTATTTAAGTCAGGTCTTTTTATTAATGTTTAATCAAGTACTTATCGTATTTCAATGTTCAATGAATTGGTTAATTGTCTTACCTTAGTATACTTAACTTGAACTCGAAAGAACATGACACTTATTGAATGAAGGTAGAATGTCCTAACATACTAATCCAAATATCATTCAAATTTCCTAACATACCCAACCCAAAGATTATGTGCATCAATTCCTACAAAATTAATGTGATAATCCCACGAATATTATGACCAAACGTAGCTCGTTTTACCTTAAATAGGTCTTCTTCTTCCTTCATTATGTTTTATAAGGCTTTTTTAACTTCAACAAGCACCTTGTTAAAGTGATATAAAAACTTCAATTTTCCAGAATCTAATCTACAATCTAGATGACTATTGAATTCTTCGTTTAGACTAACTCAACAATCTTAACTCAATACATTTTTTTTTTTATTATTTGTTGTTGGCTTTTAAATAAGTTTTGATTATAATGAACAAAGATGTTGTGAATTTCATTATAGAACTTTCATTTAAATAGGATGTTGGCTTTTAAATAAGTTTGGATTATAATGAATGAAGATATTGTGAATTTCGTTGTAGAACTTTCATTTAAATAGAAAGTTCATGGATTATAACTTTCATTTAAATAGGATGTTAATGATCCATGTATTATGATACAAGCACCATCCGAAAGACCATATGACAAATATCCAAGAATCGAATAGAAAAAGAAAGCGTGTACGTTTCTTTGCAAAATGAAATAAAAACACATTCACAACAATAGAACAAAATTTCAATACATATATAGATATTATATATGAAATAAAAACACAAATAGTAAATCTTTGTTAGGAACTACGTTTAAAATCCATTACAAATTGGCCGAAGCAAATAAGAACGTTTTGAAAATGTTAGTAATATCGTTGCAAACACACGCAATTTGTAACGAAAGAGAACATGGTAAAATATTACCGTATTATAGTGTCTGAGTCCAACGATAGGTGTTTCTTTTGAAACAATATTGCTCCCTCTACGGCACTGAAGGAAATTGATCAACTGTTTCCCAAGATAAAAACGGATTGATCTTTGCAATAGAGCGCTTACAATTGCAAAGCAACGGCAAACTCAATGTAGTTTTTAAGAACAGACTATAGAGAAGAAGCAGAAGACTGAATGAGTTATTTGGCGAGTCTTTGGTTATGTTAGCCAGTCCTTATATAGCAGCGACGTGTGCCTATCTCAGTAGATAGAAGTGTCTGTATGGGTGCGCTGGTGCAAAATAGTCGCATCCTGTGACTCTTCGGTCGAACAGACATTTTCACTCAAAAATATCTGTTTCAGCGTAACAAGCAGTCGGTGACCCATCTAATCATATGGCCTCAAGAGTTCCAAGGTCCAAGGCCCTAGCTTTGACATTTTAATATTAATACGAAGGCCCTATGCCTACATAGCCTCATTTATTCAATTGTTTATGTACTCATTTTAGTTGTTTGATAGAGCATGTTGGGATTCAGTATATAAGGAGAAACGAAAAGTGAAATTTCCTAATTGTAATTCTCCAACAATACCCAACCTCTTCTTCCCCAATCTCCTCGTTCATTTCTAACAATACCCAACATGAATGAGAGATTACATAATTTTGTTCTTAAATTTTGAGAAACATTTATCTTATCGGTAAAAGTAGCACAACGGCCTTGAACTTTTCATAGTGTTAATCGTTACAACCTACTGGTGAATCAATGGACTAGATTACCTTTGTGCTGTAAGCCTTTTGTGTAAGTCTATAAAGATAACACACGTTAAGTGTTTCTAAACCCCTTGGTTCTCTGTTTGTGTTTGTTTTTTCCATGAATAAACCTGCTTTTGGTCTCATGAGTGTTCGAAGAAATCCACCTTAGAATTCTTCTTGAAGCGGAGCCTTCACACTCACATAGGTGATTCTACAAAGATTATTACACAATACTCTACTTTGGTCTTTTACAACACAACAATATAAACATCATTAAAAGAAAACTTATCCTATTCTCCGACGGGATGTGCAATGACTTATCATAGGAATCGTTTTTATTCAACAATGTTGTCAAGTTTATCTTATATTTAATTTTCCCTTTGAGCCTAGATCTTTGGATCTACAGTCAACTAGGTGCTTTAGAAAACTTTTGTCTATAGGTCTTATGCGCATTCCCATCGATAAGGTTTGAACTTTCTCTTTAGTAAAGCCTTTAGTTAGTGGATCTACAATGTTATCCTTTAACCTTATATAGTCTATTGATAACTCCCATTAGAGAGAAGTTGTCTTATGGTTTTATGTCTACGATAAATATGTCTTGATTTACCATTATATAATGTACTATTTTCCCGTCCTATAGCAGATTGATTATCACAATGTACACATATTGGAGGTACTGGTTCTTCCCAATTTGAAATGTCTTCCAAAAAAATCCTAAGCTATTCTCTTCTTCCGCGACTTATTTAGAGAATTAAGCTTCAATTTTATTATTTTCTTTGCTATGCAAGTCTGTTTGGATGATTTCCATGAACTTGTTCGGTTGCCTAATGTAAACACATATCCACTTGTGGATTTAATGGCGTTTGAGCCAGTTATCCAATTTGCATCACTATATCCTTCTACTATTGAAGGATACTTCTCGTATTGCAATACATAGTTTTGTGTATATTTTATATTTCCTAGAACTTTGATTATTGCTTTCCAATTATTTTTACCAGGATTGTTGGTACATCTACTTAGCTTTCTTATAGGATAAGCAATATTA
This sequence comes from Allium sativum, assembly GCA_030737875.1. Taxonomy (NCBI): domain Eukaryota; kingdom Viridiplantae; phylum Streptophyta; class Magnoliopsida; order Asparagales; family Amaryllidaceae; genus Allium; species Allium sativum. The sequence continues at coordinate 590,528,863 of CM060920.1, forward strand.
GGCTTAATGCAGTTCCTGACATACATAATGCTTCCTAGAATACGAGAGTATTCAAGTTGATATATATCATCAACAGTGTTTATTACCCAATTTTGGTTCATATCTACTAGTGACTTTGTAGTAGTTATATTATGTTGCTTGAATCTTTCAAGTATTTTAGCAATGTAATGTGACTGAGATAATACATATCCTTGTTCTTTTTTTTTGTAATTTTTACATCCAAGATTACATATGCCACTCCTTGGTCTTTCATGTCAAATTTAGAGGATAGCACGTCCTTTTACATTTTATTATGGACTTGTTATTTCCTAGGATCAACAAATCAATGACATAAAGACAAACAATGACATATCCAACATCTATACACATTATATAGATGCACTTATTTGATTCATTTAATTTTGATTCCATTTCATAACATAGTTTCATCAAATTTATCATGTCGTTGCTTTGGTGCTTGTTTAAGGCAATAAAGCGATTTTACCAACTTGCACACCTTATTTTCATTTCCAAGGCTTAGAAACCCTTTAAGTTGCTGCATATATATTTCTTCTTCCTGTTTACCATTAAGAAACGCAGTTCTCACATCCATTTTGTGTATTTCCGAATTTAATATGGATGTATTGCAATAAGCAACCTAATTGATGTTATTTTGGTGACTAGTGAGTATGTATCAAGGTATTCTGGATCTTCCTTCTGTCTAAATCCTTTTATTATAAGTCTTGCTTTATATTTGTCTGTTGAGCCATCATCCTTTAGTTTTTTTTAAATATCCATTTATATCCTATTTGTTTTGACCCTTTAGGGAGATCCACAAGTTCCTACTACGATTTTGTAGAATGAATTCTATTTCACTGTTGATGGCTTCCTTCCAGTAAGGAGCATCCGGAGATGACATTGATTGTTAGTAAGTTAGAGGTTCATTTTCTAACATATATGCATAGAAATCGAGTCCAAAGATTTTATAGGACCATTATCATTTGCTCTTTCTTGGTCCATCTATCTTAGTTTCGAAATTCGTTTTATGTGAGCTTCGACCAACATTATCCTTAGGAGTATCTGGATCTCTTTATATCGTTTGAACAGTGGTTTTCAGGGAATAAATGTATTCAAATAATCTAGCATTTTGAGACTCGATAATGGTGTTTTCATGAATGTCATCAATTTCAGATTTCTACACTAAAAATTGATATGCACTACTATTATGAGCATAACCAATGAATATGCAATTTGAGTCTTTAGTTTAATTTACATTCTTTGGTTTGATATTTCTACTTTGGCAAGACACTCCCACAATTTTATGTATTTATAGGATGACGGTTTGTTTTTCCAAGGTCCATGAGGAGTCTTTGATGTTTTCTTTCGTGGCATTTTATTTGAAATGTGGTTTGCCGAAAGAATAGATTCTTTCCAAAAATTATCCTGCAAGCCAGAGCTAATAAGTAAGGCATTCATCATTTCTTTAATAGTTCTATTTTTTCATTATGCTATAACATTGGATTGCGGCGAATATGATGCTGTAGTTTGGTGTATTATACCATGCTCAATGCATAACCCCTCGAATGGAAACTCATATTCTCCTCCTCTATCACTTCTTAAAGTTTAATTTTTTTTATTGAGTTGATTCTCGACTTCAGCTTTATACTGTTTAAACATATCGAATGCCTAGTCCTTACTTCTATGGGAGATATACATAACATTATCTTGTACAATCATCAATAAAAGTGATAAAGTACTTTTTCCCCCCTCTAGTTTGATACATTTTCAACCCACATACATCAGTATAAATTAAATCTGGAGGTTCGGTTTCTCTTTCAACATGATGAGACGAGGTTCTTGTCAATTTGGCTTCAACACAAATTTGATATTTGTAGTTTGAATCAATTATATGCTTAGGTATGAATTCTAGATTGATCAACTTTTGTAAAGTATCAAAATTTACATAACCAAGTTTACAGTGCAATAGATTAATAGAATCAACTATATAAGCATAAGATTCAATTTTATTCATATCATTGTTTGGTAAAACTGTGGTTACATTTGCTTTAAATAAACCATTACTCACATAACCCGTTCCTACATACACACCATTCTTAGACAATACAAAATTTATTAGTGACAAAAGTCAATTTAAAGCCATGATTGTTGAGCAATGATCCTAAAATTAAGTTTGTGCGAATTTTTGGAATATGCAGAACATCATTTAGAGTGATTTCTTTTCCACAAGTCAATTTCAGAAAAAAAATCCCTTGCCTTCCGACCTTTGATGTGGGCGAGTTACCTATAAATAGTTGTTCATCATTAGCAGCATTTTTCTAGTTTGTGAACATCCACTTATTTGAGCATATATGCTTAGTTGCTCTGGTGTCCACAAACCACTCCATGTAATTACCAATAAGGTTGCATTTTGAAGTAACCACACACAAATCTATTTCAAAAACACCATCTGAAACATCTGCCGCATTCGCTTTTGATTTCTTCTTTCTGCGTGGGTTGCGACATTCGCTGCTTTATGACCCTTCTTTTCGCGGTTATGGCATGAACCATGCAACTTCTTTGACTTTTTAGGATGGTTGTCATGTTTTCTTTTGTTGGACTTGTCCATCTAGATAACATTTGCTTTGGCGACCATATTCTGAGAAATCTTTTTTATTCAAAATTCTTATTTCCTTCCTCAATTCTCAATCGAACTACAAGTTCCTTCATTGTCATTTTCTTGCGCTTGTGCTTTAGATAGTTCTTGAAGTCCTTCCGTGATAGGGGAAGTTTCTCAATGGAAACTACAACCTGAAAGGATTCATCGAGACTCATCCGTTCGTCTTCAAGTTGACATATTATAAGTTGTAGTTCTTGAAGCTGGTTGATCGTAGTCTTTGTATCCACCATTTTGAAGTCGAGAATTTTTCGATGATGAACTTCTTCATGCCTGCATCTTCAATTTTGTATTTCTTTTCCAAAGCCAGCCAGAGTTGTTTGAATGTTGCAAAAGTGTAGTACACATGGTATAAATTGTTGACGAGACCATTTAGGATGTAATTTTTGCATATGAAATCAGATTTTTTTCCAAGCATTCAACTTTTCAACTTTGACTGGATTATATTCCAATTCTGTAACAACGGAAGCATCTTATGTAAGATACTTTTCAAGGCCTAATGTTATCATATAGAGTAGCATCTTTTACTACCAACGTTTAAAGTCCATTCCAGTGAACTTTTCAGGCCTTTCCCCATAAGATAGTGTCGTTGGTGGAACTGCAGATGCATGTAGAGTGTTGGTTACCATTTATGTTCACTACGCCATAGATTGCATACTATAATACTAGATAAGTGATGCAAGAAGTGCCAAAAAGTGTTGGTATAGGCCAAAAATTATCTGTGGCAACACTTTCTTAGTGTTGCGTTTTGCCGCGTTGCCTTAGAGTCAAAGTCAATATCTTTGGGACCTTAAGGCAACATCGGTACAGGTGTTTCCACAGGTACTAAATTTATAAAAGTGTGGGGCTCACTAAAATCTCCATCCCGGGTTCACGGAATCCTGTTGTGCCACTAAAATCTATAGTTGGGTTCACGAAATCTTGTTGTGGGGCCCACATGCGTTAATCTATGGCAACACTTTTACTATCCAATGGCAACATTATATCATAGTTATGGCAATATTTAACATCATATACTGCAACATTATATCATAACTTTTGCAACATCATATAACATATTGCAACATAACAGCAATAAATCACATACTGAAATTAATAAAAAACTTTTCATTTCAAATTAATCAGTAACATAAGTACTACTTAGTCAACTACAAAATAACAAAACATAGCAAATAAATTCAGTTTTACAGAGTACACACAAACACAGCCAGTACTAAATTCATGATTATATCAAACTAAAACAATTTCAAAATATAGCGCGAGCCTTTGGTGCGTTCAGTGCCTCAGCTGCCTCCGGTACATCTAGTGACTTCAGTAACAAGTTCTTGAACAACTTCATCACTACCTCCTTCATGATGAAAATAAAGCAGTTTCAAAAGTCATGCATTTCAGCAAAGCCTTTAGTACAACTAATGCACTTCAGCACAACCAAATTCATGCATGCCTCAGTTACAAACTGATGCAATGACTTATTTACATTGCAACATGAAATGAGAGGCATGCATGCCTCAGTTGCATTTCAGCACAAATTATGGCCATAGCACAACTGAGTTGAATTTCAGCATCAAGACATTTTAGCACAATCTATGGCCTGCATTCCTTAGTTGACTGCCTGATTGAAGAGACATGACATGACTCGTTCAAGTACAAACTCAATCATTGTTTCAATTACGAACTGACATGATCATTACTGATTGAAGGGAAAATAAATTTCTTAAAATTATGTGGTTCATTACTGAAGCCATGATCATCGCACTACGCCATAGGAAGCAGCAAAACACTTAACAAAATAATGTAAGCATTAGACTGATGATTCCGCAAGCGGAAATTGTAAGAATTTTGTAGTTCATTACTAGAAAACCATAAAAATAAGCAAAAATACATATCAACAATGTGTATTTATATACGATCTCCGATTTGCAAAATTTGTAAGGGCCTTGACTACAAAAACATGAAGTAAAGATATTTATCTACTGTTATCCACTAAAATCGATATGTATAATTGATGGGTTATTGACAAATTTATACGGGTCAGTTCTGTAACACTTAAGAAGGGGTCGGTTCTGTAACACTTAAGAAGGGGTCGGTTCTGTAACATTTAAGGAGGGGTCGGTCTCATAAGAGCTCCTAGTCGGTCGGAATCCTTCAGACCATTCTGCAAGAAGGGTCGGTCATAATGGACAATATCTCTGGTCGTTCTTTTCCTCACAAGGCTCCTGGTCGCTTTTTCTTCCAAGAAAAGTGATCGGTTCCTTTCTTGCTATCACCCTCGTTGGGTCCGCCATTCATGGAGTCCTGATCGTTCTGCTCTAGATCAAAGCCTTGGGTCGCTCCAACCTATCATAGCTGGTCGATCTTATCTCCATGCTAGCCTGGTCGCTCCAACCTATCATAGCTGGTAGATCTTATCTCCATGCTAGCCTGGTCGCTCCAACCTATCATAGCTGATCGATCTCACCTCCATGCTGGCCCGGTCGCCCCAACCTGCTTTGAAGCCTCAGGGTCGGTCCGCCCTACTTCAAAAACCCCTGGTCGATCTGCTCCGCACCAAAGCCTCCAGGTCGTTAAAATAGGTTTTGGATCGATCAAAGCTGATCTGGTTGGTACAAGACATGATAGCCGGTAACAGAAAGTAGTGGCATTTCGGTAAATACTCAAAATACCGACCCATAACCTGAAAGTCATATTTCAGCCATTTCGTCACCTATAAATAGGGGATCACTTCCATCATTTTGGGGGGGACTTTTCTGGAAGGAGTACGAAGTGCTGTCGGATCATTCCCTCATTCCTTCCCAATCATATAAACACAATTCCCTAGTGAATTCGTAAAAGATCAATGAAGTATGTAACCATGGCTTCTATGAATGGTGTGTGAAGGAGCATAAGATCGAAGATTCATTGTAAAAGCTTGATAATAAAGAGATCTCCTCGCTGTCTGAGACATTTTCTCCACCATATTATGTAATTTGAAGTGAAGAATGTGTGTGAGGGAGAGCTTGGTTGAATGTATGAGTGATTATACCTTGTAAACAGCTTGTAGATAATAAATTCTCTCTTCAGAGTGGACGTAGACCCCAATAAGGGTCGAACCACTATAAATTCTTGTCTTCTTTTTATATTTCGATGTTTTCAGATCTTAGATATGGTTTCACACAATTGTAAAGGTATTCTTACACCTTGCCTCTGAAAAGGTGACGTGCTTTCTAAGCATCTCGCCTCCGATTAGATGACGTGTCAAGCAATACTTCAGTTGTTTTACCAAATTTTTGGTTTAACAATTAGGCGCCCACCGTGGGGCCAGATCTACTTTCTGACATCCAATATATTGCGAAGATCTTGAAATCTTTAAGCACAGTCTCGAAATTGATCGTTCGAGTCTACGAGTTGGACCTCCTGACGAACACTCCTCAAAGTTCAAGCTACTTTCTGAAATAATGCCGCCAAAAGCAAATAAGGAACTAAGGGCTAGAGCATCTAATGAGGGAAATCGAGAGGAAACCCCCGCGGTTAACCGGTTTGAAGTAGGTGAAACATCGAATGGAGGCGTGAATGTCACAAGAGATGAGCTTGATCAAGCCGTCGCTGGACTGACACAACAGCAGGAGATAGCTAATAAAGCCATCTTGGCAAGGCTAGATTCACTCTTTACTCTTCAAGCCACAACGACAAAGGTAGCTTCAAAGCCTGTTCATGCAGAAGATGCCGGTTCCTCCTCTTCTAGTCCGAATCGAGAAAAATCTTTCCAAGAGATCTCTAATCCTGATAAAGAAAAACTTGAGAATTCAAAGCTAGCTGATTGGAACCGTAATGCGAGGATTACTTCTCGTCAAGTTGCTAATTCTGCCAAAGGGGCACTTTCCAATGAAGAAAGGCCAGGACCCCGGAGTTGCAACCGTGATGGTTTGCTTAAGCAAGCTTCCGGTCAAGACAAAAGCATCCGCCCCGCAGATAGCCTCCACAAGAAGGATCGTCTCTGGAAAATGGTCTGACAGATTATGAAAGAAAGCAAATGTTTAAACGATGATGAGGCTGAATGGGAGTTCGCGCCATCAAAAACCCCTCTCACTGAAAGAATCAAAAAGGCATCTTTCCTACAGAAATTCAAGCCACCTACAATCCAAGCTTACAATGGGACAGGCGACCCCAATGTGTTTTTGTTTCGATACGACCAACACATGGATGGGGCCCAAGCAACTGACGAGCTTAAGTGTTTGTACTTCCCAGTGTACTTGGAAGGGGTAGCATCATTATGGTTCACTAAATTGCCTCCCAGGTCTATTGATAATTTTTTCACACTAGCAAGATGCTTCCAAGACCAGTTCCGCCTCCAGACAACGAAATTTAGAGATATTATGTCCCTCAACGAGTTGGCACAAGCCCCGGCTGAAACGATTAGATCTTTTCTGAATCGTTTTAACGTTACCGCTGCCGAAGTGGGGACCCATGAGCCAAGTCTAATTTTAATGGCTTTAAGGGGGGCATAGATAAACAATCTGAATTTGGAAGGTGGTTAAAGAGAAAGAAACCCAATACATTAGAGAAATTCTATGACAAAGCTGAGAAATACATGTGTCTTGAAGATGATCCCATTTATTCTGTTGGCAATGTCAAAACTAATGTAGTTCCGGAAAGGAAGGAAGTTTCTACAAAAACCAATCAAGGAAATTTAGGAGGGGGGCAAAAAAGAGGAAACAGTAATGATGCTAGGAACGACAAGGAATCCAAAAAGTGACGCTTCTTCAAGCCAACAGATCTTACTCCGTTGAATGATACAATTGAGCACATATACATGGCAACTAAGGAAACAGAGGATTATCCGAGCCCGAAGCCGATAAAGGTGTCCGAAGAAGCTGCAAATTCAGGAAGGTTCTGTCGATTTCATAATCGACCGGGTCATGACACGAATGAGTGTCGGCACTTGAGGAATCTGATTGAAGAGTTGATAAGAAAAAACCATCTTCAGGAGTATGTGAATCGTTCATCAGATACTGAGCCTACTCAGGGGCAGCAAGCTCAGCCAAGTCAAGACGGAAGAACACCTGCAAACGGTTCTCGACCTATTATCAATATGATTAGTGGTGGACCTCATCCTGCAGGAGATACCTGGGAGGACATTATCAGATATACAAATGAACTAAGAAGTGCTTCAAAAGAAGATGGATTCGAAGTTTGCAGTAACTCTCTTCGTTGGAAAATTCCGAAAACATCCTGGGAAGATGTGGTGTTCCGAGATCTGGATTCTAATGGAATGCTGAATCCAACTACTGATCCAATGGTGATCACTATTGGCTTGGGTCCAGCAATAGTAAAGAAGGTACTGATTGATAATGGGGCATCTGTAAATGTCCTGTTTTACAATACTTTCTCTAAGATGGGGTTGTCTATGGATAATGTGCGAGCAAGTAAAAATAAAATACACGGTTTCACTGGTGTACCAACTCAGCCTATTGGTGTGGTCGATCTCCTCGTAGAGTTTGGTGAGGGGAAGAAGAAAGTTTCCATGATGAAGCCTTTTGTTATAATAGACTCACTTTCAGGGTATAATGCATTTTTAGGAAGGCCAGCACTAGCTGCTTTCAGAATAGCTCTTGCTCCATGGTGCCTGATGATGAAGTTCCCAACTGCAAACGGTGTGGGAGTAATTAAAGGAGATCCTCAAGAGTCAAGAGATCGCTATATGGCAGAATTGATTGAAGCTCGGAAGTATGAAGTCAAGAAGGATGTGGAGTCTCCTCTCTGCATCCGTGAAGCCCCCTTATAGCAATTAATGACCACCCCCTGTGCTGGAGAATACAACGATATGCAAGAAGATATGGATCCGCGAAAAACCAGTGCAGGGGATGAAAGGGTAGCACCAGCTGAAGCTACCATTTCTATACAGGTTCATGATAATGATCCAGATAAGGTGGTGAAGATAGGCTCTCAATTGGATCCTTTGCTACAAAAGGAATTGATTGTTTTTCTAAAGGCAAATTTGGATGTCTTTGCTTGGAACCACTCAGATATGTGCGGAATATCTCCGGAGGTGATGGTGCATAAGCTGAATATTGATCCTAACATACATCATGTGAAATAGAAAGACGGATGCAAGGCCCTAAAAGATCTGAGGCTTTGAAAGATGAGGTGGATAGGCTATTGAAGAACAATTTCATTCGTGAATCCACCTATCCTAACTGGGTGTCTAATCCAGTTCTTGTGAAAAAGTCAAACGGTAAATGGTGGGTGAGTGTTGATTATTCTGATCTAAACAAAGCGTGCCCGAAAGACAGTTTCCCCCTACCTCGAATTGATCAACTTGTTGATACAACGGCGGGGCATGAACTATTGTCTTTCATGGATGCGTACTCAGGCTATAATCAGATCATGATGCACGAGCCGAACCAGGATAGTACTAGTTTCATAACTGATCGTGGGTTGTATTGTTATAATGCAATGCCGTTTGGTTTGAAAAATGCAGGTGCCACATATCAACGCCTAGTAAATTCAATGTTCAAAGGCCAACCAGCGGGAAAAACCAAAGGAATAAAATCAAGAAAACTCGCTAAAATTCCACCAAAGGAGCATCATCCGAAAGGATCAACTTAGGGTTATGGTTTTACTACTAAGACATCTTAATCAATTCGAATGTCCAATAAAATCAATACCTACTACGTGGAACTAGGCAGACACAAATTTAACCCAAAACCTCTCCGGGGGTGCTCAGTCAAATAACTTAAAGTCAAAAAAAAATCTGACCACGTTATTGCTAAACTGAGTTTTTAACCCAAAACCTCTCCGAGGGTGCTCAGTCAAATAACTTAAAGTCAGAAAAATCTGACCACGTTATTGCCAAACTGATTTTTTAACCCAAAACCTCTCCGGGGGTGCTCAGCCAAATAACTTAAAGTCAGAAAAATCTGACCATGTTATTGCCAAACTGAGTTTTTAACCCAAAACCTCTACGGGGGTGCTCAGTCAAATAACTTAAAGTCAGAAAAATCTGACCACGTTATTGCCAAACTGAATTTTTAACCCAAAACCTCTCCGAGGGTGCTCAGTCAAGTAACTTAAAGTCAGAAAAATCTGACCACGTTATTGCCAAACTGATTTTTTAACCCAAGACCTCTCCGGGGGCACCCAATCGACTGCAAAAGTCAGTAAATATCTGACCAAATAATGTCACAAATTGGGTAAAAGACCTCTTCAAGAGGCATCCACTCATTTCTCAAATATCTAGTACATCCAGATGCAAAGGATGGAGAATTCCAGATAATACATGCAAAGTTCGTATGAAGAATAAAAAGCTCCGAATGTCACAGTGCAATGACAGACGCTTTTTAAATTCTGATTACAACCTAGAGCATCCAATCCTCAAGTCCATTTTCAATATATCAGGGTTGAAACAATCCATTGGTACGGGGGCATATCATATCACAAAGCCGAAAGTGATTGTTTGATTCTTCATGTACCAAAGGATCATTACTACCATATATAGTCGAAAAATCCATAAACAAGCAAAATGTGTAAAGTGAGATGTGCAAGTGTGGTGTACAAACCAGAATATGCGGAAAAACGTAATAACAAGGTCAAAAGTACAAAAACATAGAACACTGTCACATCACATCCAGACACAAAATCAAGTCCCAACATTGTCAAATACAAATTATTCAGAATTCAAGACATTGCAAAGTAGTAAGCGAGGACGACACTCGCATATACATCCGGTCTGGATAAAGTTTGATAAATGCAAAACGAGCAAGTCTAAGCCATTACTTCTTCAAATCGCCAGATCTCAACGCAGGTTTGGAAGCAGAACCCTCAGGGGTTGACAAGCTAGTAGCCTTCTTCCTGATAGAACGCTTTCGGTTTCCCCGACCAGTGGGAGAATTGACCTTTTTTCCTTGATTGTCAATCACGTCATCGATTGTTTCTTCAGAGTCATGATCTTCTTCTTGGAGTTTATGGAGGTCTCGATCAAGGTTGACAATCGCATCAATTCTTTCTTCCTGAGAGACTGGTTGAGAGAGCATTATTTTCGTGGAAGCATCAACAAATGGGCCTGTATTAAATGAAGGCAAGTCGGTTTCGATGGCATTCATCACCATGGTAGTATATCCACCGACAGGAGGCAATGGTGAAAGTAAACTCATTGTATGATTATAACAGTCCACAAGTTTAGAATGTCCCAAAGAGGCAAGGAGATAATCTAAGTCTAGCATAACTTGACGCATGTCATCTTTACCTGAGATGGGAGGGTTCGTGTCGATGGCAAAATCACCAATGTTTATTACTCCATCCAAATCCTGCTGTTTGTTTTTAGCAGAACTTCCAGCAAAATCACCCTCTCCTCCAGCAGTGGGGGGAGGAATTGCGACATCTGCATGGATTGGAAAGTTTTGATCAACATTCGTCTCAGTGACAGCGGCAGAAGAGGTTTTAATATTTTGATCGGAAGTTCAAGCTTCACTAGCTAATGAAGTTTCCTCAACAACTTGGCGAGCTTTTTGTCTAGTCTTCATTTCTACATAAACAAGTGCACTTGAAAAACAAGCTACAAGAATATTAAGTGAGTTTAAACTGGGTCGACCTTGGCAAGCTAGAAGTCGGGTCGGTTCAAAGCCAAACAAGAACTGGTCACTCAAAACCAGTAAACTTCTGGTCGCACAAAATTAAACCCTTCTTGGTCGGCAAATTATTCTAATATTGGTCATTCCATTATCAATCCAATTACGACCAATCTAAAATCGACCACGTCCTGATTGGTCGAGATTTAAACCTGCCCTGGTCAATCTAATACCAACCAATTTTTGGTCGGTTAAAGAGCCAATCCAGATCTGGATAATTCTAAGCCAATCAAGACCTGGTCATTATCAAATCAGTTATAACTCAGATCGGTAATGGAATGGATCGGTCCAGTCAGGTAAAGCTGTTCAATCTCGCACGAGCTCGTTTCTATGTACACCTCTGGTCGGTTAAGCAAAATATAATAGGTGTAACACCCCACTCCCGCTATGATCACTCACTAAGGGAATGCCATAGCATCGGTGGAGTATTTTAGTGAATATAGAACAGAAAAATTACAACAAGACAGATATAAATAGTACTTGAAATTTTAAAACATCATCTCATAACAGCGGAAGTAAAACATGTCTGGTTGCATCATAAAACCACAATAAAGGTCAAGTACAATATCCATCAAAATAAAGAAGTACATAATCCCACTCTCATACAATAGCCAAACAAAAGAAAAGATAACTGGATAACTGGAGCTTTACATCTATCCAAGCTCCTAAAGACTGGAACAGCAATCCGATCAAGCTCCACTACTGCTAGGATCCACCGTAGGACCTGAGGGTTGGGAAAAAGATAAAAACAACAGGGTCAGACATAAGTCTGAGCGAGTCCTATAACTTTAACAATACAATCGTTAAAGTAACCAGAGAAGACATAAACTGATATACGGTAACATATAGGGATGAATGGCTACCCTAAGCAGTCAACTAAACGAAGATAAAGGATAAAGACGCATCTACCCTCCCTAAGGTAAATTACTAAACTGCACCACACCAGTCGTTCCTAACTTAAAGGTTGATCCTACCCAAGGACTTATAAAATTTACTAATTAGTACTTGCGTACCCCTAGGTGACCAAGTAGGCGCCACAGGGCCCTACAATCCACTAGGTGTACACACTACTTCCCATTCGATCGGCTCCCTAACGTAGATACCCGTGCTGGCCCCACCGTGGGATGTATCATTCCCCAATGTGGCAACCTGATGTAACTAAAGGTGCACGGCTTATATCTACTCGATGCAACAACGGCTTACCTACCAGCCCGGGCCCACTCACGCATATGAAGCCCGTTGGACTTGCGTTGCCACCGCTAACCCGTTTGCCTCTTACAGTCAAGCCCAGTATGCGTGTCCCGTCCTCGACATGGGTCGAGCCCACAAAGATACGTATGGGTTACTGGTTGAAATGGGCCTCCACAAGCTACCCACCTAAGCTTGTCCCTTTTTCTAGTATATCCCACTTAACCCTTTAATCATGTTTTAATTACATGTTCCATTTTGGTTAAGTATTCTAATCGTATTTTCTATTGCCACCCAAGGCAACCACTAGATTTTCTCATGCCACCCGAGGCACCCACTTAACCCCTCATGTCCCTCTACATGCTAATGTGGTTAAGTGTTTCTTAATTAATTAATTAAGAACGTAACCTTTGTAAAGACCTCTCACATTAGACTGTCTTTTATGACCGCTGGTTAAGCCGGTTGGGTCCGGGCAGCCTTATGTCATAACAGAGTCTAACCTCGTGTCTTTACATTAATTACGTATTTAGTTTGTGCCTAAGACCTCTCACATTGGGCTAACATTTGTAGCAACTGGTTAAGCCGGTTGGGTCCGGGCAGTTTTACGCTACAACTGAGTCCAACCTCGTGTCTTAGTCAATTAATTACACCTAATTAATCACCCTCATAATTTTATATTAATTATCCCTAATTAATCAAGTTTTCTTAACATGGGTAGACCTAACTTAATAGGTAAATTCCCATGGGGTAGACCTAACTCAATAGGTAAATTCCCAACACATAGTATGGGTACACCTAACCAAATAGGCAAATTCCCATACTATGTTTATTTATTTTGTGTTATGCATAATTATATTAATTTCACACAATCTTATTAACTTATGCATTTAATTACCCCATCGTTCCCACGTAATTTCGTTCATGATATAACACATATAAAAGGTGTCAACTTGCATATGAATGAACATGTTTCAAAGGTGCCATCTTGCATATTAACAAACACATAACTTGCATATGAACTTGCATAACATGTCACATAACTTGCATATAATATGTCACATAACTTACATATTCATTTTGCATAACAAACTTGCATATTAGCTTATAGACTTGCATAATGTGTCATCATGAACTTGCATATTAATAAACATGTAACTTGCATATTTACATACATGTAACTTGCATATTAACAAACATGTAACTTGCATATAAAGAAACATGTAACTTGCATATTTACATACATGTAACTTGCATATTAACAAACATGTAACTTGCATATTAACAAACATGTAACTTGCATATTTACATACATGTAACTTGCATATTAACAAACATGTAACTTGCATATTTACATACATGTAACTTGCATAGCATATTACCATGAACTTGCATAACATGCATATGATTACATAGCCCACAACTTGCATATTTAGCATCATGCAAACATAACATACATCATATTAAACTTGCATAAGCTTACATACTCAACATGCATAAACATAAGATTAATGCTAACATCATATCATATGATTCAAAGCTCATTAACCCACATACAAAACCATAAATCTCATCACATCTCATCTAATTAGTTTACCAAAAGATCATCAAAGTGATAGAAACTCACAACTAGCAACTTTGAACACCAAATGAAGAAGATTAAGATGCTAAGAAGGGATTAGAAGTTGATTAGAGAGTGATTAGTATGCAACCCTCTTCATAAAATTAGTGGAGGCCATGAGAGCTAGTATTTTGCCATAGTTTAGTTACTAGGTTTAATTATGAATGAATTAGGGTAGGTTAGGGTCTTATTTATAGATTAGGCAAGTGTTTTAGGCCATAGGATTAACCCTAGATTCAATCCAAGCCATCAAAGCATGTCTTGGGGAAGAAGTCAAGTGTAGGAACCATCTAGGGCCTTTAGATTAAAGATGGACCATGAGAACCATTCAAATGCAAAATCTGCACTTGAGCGAATCGGCCCACGGGTTGACAGCCAAACACCCTGGATTAACCCCTAGTCGACCCAGCGGGCTTGGGTCGACTTCAAAAATCGGCCGGTTCGGTTATTCCCCTCTCCCAATTCGCTGTTTTGAGCATTTTTGCATATTTATTTATTAAATTTTCAATTATATATATATATATATATATCAATATATATATATATATATATATCTACACAACCCATTTCACTTAATTAAGTATACTTTAATTTGGGAATTTTCGTGAAACTTCGCGAGGCCATATCTTGGTCATACGGACTCCGATTTTCGAAAACTCGGACTCTATTTCGCGTATTTTTCCGAGACGAACGCAATGGCATAGCCCGTTTCCCTTGATTCCCATTTTAGAATTAAATTCTGCCTCGATTTATGTTATTACAGGTTATTGAAAATACGGGTTGTTACATTCTCCCCTCCTTAAAGGATTTCGTCCCCGAAATCTTCAAGTTAGGAAGAACGTATCCTACCATCCAATCATCCATCTACTCAAAGCATCATCCACGAGCAATCATTGTCCTTACAAGATTCTAAATGCTGGATGGATATATGCAAAAGTGTGTGTATATGTACTTACCTAATGCGAAAATCAGGCGGTTACTGATACAGTAAACCTCCTTAATGCAAACCATGATAGTGCCATGCATCCAATATGTATGCGAAACCCTATTGACACATACAAATTTCTACATGCGTGCACAACCATACACAAAAATGCATCATCCATATGATAACACAGCCATGATACATCCATCAATCTAACTACCACATCCATTTATGCAATATGCAACATGAAGTGACTGAGCCGATCTAGTGCCTAATGTGTGTGTATATGCATCCACGAGCAACCACTAGCAAACAATTGCATCCATATGCATCCATCAACCATAACATGTTTCAAACACATGTTTCAACCATAGGTTTTACCCTATCTAAAGGTCATAGGTATTAGCGAGAGGATATACTAAAGATAAGATAAGTACTAGACAAGCAATAAAGGAGAAGTTAAAAGACATACTCTCAAAAAGAAATGGATACAAAGAACGCATCTTTGCTTCCGTCTCCCAAGTAGCATTGCTTTCGTCATCTCCCCATTGCACTTTAACTAGCTGGACTTCTCTGTTCCTCAACTTCCTAGTTTCTGACCCAAGGATGCGAGTAGGAGCTCGTCGAATCGTCGCATCACGCTCTACCTCTACATCTCTAAGCAAGCTCGGCTCTACCACCTCCGCGGTCTCATGTAAGCACTTCCTCAAATGTGATACATGGAATACATCATGAACACCACTAAGTCTGTCGGGCAACTCCACCCTATATGCCATCCGTCCAATCCTTTCCTTAATAGGAAACGGCCCAACAAATCTCGGTGCTAACTTCCCTACGGACCCAAAGCGAACAACATTTCTCAATGGAGATACTTTGACAAAAACCATATCCCCAACCTCAAACTCAAGTTCCGTCCTTCTCCGATCCGCATAAGATTTCTGTCTATCTTGCGCTGCTTTCATCCTTCTTCGAATTAAATCAATCTTCTCTGAAGTCTCTCTAACCATATCCGGCCCAAGCAAGATCTTATCCGTAGATTCCCACCAACATGTAGGAGATCGACAAGGCCTTCCATAAAGAGCTTCGAAAGGAGCCATACCAATACTGGACTGAAAGCTGTTATTATATGCGAACTCCACCAAAGGAAGATGTTCTTCCCATGTACCTCCAAAATCCAAGATACAAAGCCTCAAAAGATCTTCTAAGATACGGTTCACCCTCTCAGTCTGACCGTCCGTCTGAGGATGATATGCGGTGCTCAAACACAACTGAGTCCCTACCGCCTCTTGCAAACTTCTCCAAAACTCACTAGTGAAAATAGGATCTCGATCACTCACAATGCTGGATGGTACGCCATGCAATCTAACAATCTCTCTAACATAGACTGAAGCAAGCCATGGAGCGGTCCTCTTACTCTTTACGGGTATAAAATGGGCACTCTTGGTAAGTCTGTCTACCACAACCCAAATTCCCGTATTGCCCTTCCTCGATCTCGGTAACCCGTCGATGAAATCCATCGAGACACTATCCCACTTCCACTGTGGAACTTCCAATGGGTGTAGCAACCCACCGGGTTTCCTTTGCTCCACTTTAACTTGTTGGCACACTAAGCATCTAGCCACATACTCGGCCACATCTTTCTTCATACCGGCCCAGAAGAAAACTCTCTTCATGTCTTGGTACATTTTGTCTCCACCGGGATGAATAGTCATTCTTGAACGATGTGCATCATCCAAAATAGCCTTCTTCAAACCCTCATCTTGCGGTACACAAAGTCTACCGTCTCTATGCAACCATCCCTTATCATCTATGGTGTATCTACCCAAATGGCTGGACGACTCCCCTCTTATAAGCTTCTCTACCAACACAACCAACTGTGGGTCGTCTCGCTGAGCCTCGCCAATCCGTCTCAAAAGAGTAGGTCTAACCTCCAAGGATGCCAACAAACCAGGTACAAAATCAACAGAAGGTCTGAAGTCAAACAAAGAAAGAAACTCCAAGCTTCGTCGTTCCACGAACAATGGACTCAAAGATAGCCTTTTTCTACTTAAGGCGTCTGCCACCACGTTACCCTTACCAGGGGTATACGCTATCTCGAAATCATAGGATGCTAAGAACTCCATCCACCTTTGCTGTCTTAAGTTTAAATCCTTCTGAGAGAATAAGTACTTCAATGATTTATGGTCGGTGAACAACTCGAATCTCTCACCAAGAAGATAATGGCGCCAAGACTTAAGTGCGAAAACAATCGCGGCCAACTCTAGATCATGGGTAGGGTAATTCTTCTCATGCACTCTCAATTGTCTCCCTCCATAGGCTATTACCCTTCCCTCCTGCATCAAGACTGCGCCTAATCCTGTTCCACAAGCATCGGTATAAACAACAAACGGCTTACTCCCATCTGGAAGCACTAAAACTGGAGCGGTGGTCAAAGCTCTCTTTAACCGTCGGAAAGCATCATCACAATCTACATCCCATGAGAAAACCAGATTCTTCTTCGTCAAGCGGGTTAATGGGGCTGATATCTTCGCGAAGTCTTTGATGAACTTCCTATAATATCCTGCCAACCCCAAGAAACTTCTTACCTCGGTAGCATTTCTAGGAACTTTCCAATCCTGGATAGATACTATCTTTGCGGGATCCACAGCTATCCCTTCCTTAGAGACCACATGCCCTAAGAATCGCACTTCTCTTCTCCAAAAATGACATTTAGAGAATTTAGCTTTAAGACCATGTGCTCGAAGAGTCTCCAACACTTCTCTGAGATGTAAGGCATGCTCTTCTTCACTCTTGGAAAAGACCAAGATGTCATCCACAAAAACTACTACAAACTTATTCAGATACTCTCTGAACACTCTACTCATGAGATCCACAAAGTATGCAGGGGCGTTTGTCAACCCAAATGGCATCACTAGCCACTCATAAAAACCATCCGGAGTCCGGAAAGCAGTCTTCTCTATACTGTCCTCCGCCACTCTCAACTGATGAAACCCTGTAGCTAAATCCATTTGCGAAAACACTGAGGCGCCAACCAACTGATCAAAGAGATCATCTATCCTCGGTAATGGGTGTCTATTCTTCTTTGTGAGCTTATTAAGTTCCCTATAATCCACACAAAGTCTGAGGGACCCATCCGCCTTCGTGGCAAACACTACTGGAGCTCCCCACTCCGATATACTTCGCCTTATAAACCCCTTCTCAAGCAACTCCCCTACTTGCTTATGAAGTTCCCTTCTCTCCCGAGGAGCCATGTGGCGCACTGGCAAAGACACTGGTTTGGCATTATCCACCAAATAAATTCGGAAATCTATCTCCCGCTTCGGAGGCAAACCCTTTACTTCTTCAAACACATCCGGATATTCCCGGACTACTCTGACAGAATGCAAACTCTCGACCGAAGCATCGAGCGATTCAAGATAACTTAGCAAAACAGATTCCATGGGATTGCAAGAGATCTCGAGAGTGTTACCCAAGCGGGTCATGAGCCTGACAACTCTCCTTTCGCAATCAAGAACGGCACCATTACTGGATAACCAGTCCATGCCCAAGATCAACCCATAGCCCGTGAAGCCCAATACAAAAGCATCACATCTAAACTCAACGCTAAGTATAGAAATCTTCAAACCCAAACATATCATAGACAGATATATGGAGCCCCCAATTGGGTTTGAGACAACCAAGGGATCATCAACTAGACTGGTGTCTAAGTGCAGTGACTCAACTAACGATGATGAGATAAAAGAATGCGATGCGCCAGAGTCAAACAAAGTACGAACTGGATGATCAAACAGAAAAACCAGACTTTCAACGGAAATAGTTCTACCTCTCTGCTGAATCGGTGGAACTGAGAGAACCTGAACTTGCCCCCCTGACTGAGGTGGTGCTATAAGAGCTTGCACCTGGCCTCCTGAGGTAGACCCCGTCTTCTGCCCCTTCTTTGGGCAGTTTTTCACAAGATGCCCTGCTTCACCACAATGAAAGCAACCGGTCTTCTTCTTTTTGCGACAATCCTTACTAAGGTGTCCTGGTGTTCCACAATTGAAGCACTTCTTCTTCGTCTTC
This sequence comes from Allium sativum, assembly GCA_030737875.1. Classification (NCBI taxonomy): domain Eukaryota; kingdom Viridiplantae; phylum Streptophyta; class Magnoliopsida; order Asparagales; family Amaryllidaceae; genus Allium; species Allium sativum. Next base: position 590,547,912 of record CM060920.1, read on the forward strand.
TTTTTGTCACCATTGCCTTTTCCGCCCTTGCCTTGTTGTTGTTGTTGCGGTTTCTTCTGATCCCCCTTTTTCTCTGGTGCCTTAGAATTCTTATCATCCTCATGCATAAGTGCCATGTAGACAAGCTTCTCAAAAGTGGCCCCCATAGGAATGTGAGTCATAGCTATTCCTTGCAATGGTTCGTTCAAGCCTCTAACGAACCTCAAAGCCTTCTTCTCCGGTGTATTCACCAACTCTATGCCAAACCTTGCTAATTGATTGAATTTGTTGACATATTCTTTCACCGTGAGATTCCCTTGCTTCAAATTCAAGAACTTCTCCATAAACAGATTCTCTTCCGCCCTTGAGAGAAACTTAGCCCCAAACCTTTGCTTAAAATCTGCCCAAGAGTCAACAGGGCGTTCTCCATTAGTGACCTCCCACCAGAATGAGGCCTCTCCCTTCATTAACCAAGCCGCCAACTTGACTTTCTTTCCCTCTTCCACTTCAAAGATATCTAGCAACTCTTCCACTTCCTTAAGCCAATCTCTAGCCTCTACGAAAGTCTCTGAACCAAGAAAAGGTTTTCCTCCTATAGCCTTGAACTCCTTGCAAACCTTAGCAAAATTATCCACTCTAGGCTGAGGAGGAGGAGCGGTTGTCTCTGGTGTAGTAGCATTGGCCGGACCCGCAGCCGCGGCCCTAGCCTCTTGCAACCTCCTATACCATAGTGGTATAACTAAACCCTCCGGGATGTTAAGATCTTCAGCCATGCTGAAACGAAAGAGGAAAGATTCAAAAAGGAGATTCCGAAAGATAAAGATATGGCTATTGGGGATTATGCTTTTCTTTTTCAAAAACTTTTTCTCTTAGAAGACATGCTTTTAAAAATACTTTCTTCGAAAATACTCTTAGAAAGTAGTTTTTCTCAAAAAATTTATCTGTTCTGGTAACCTTAAGCTCTGATACCACGTGTAACACCCCACTCCCGCTATGATCACTCACTAAGGGAATGCCATAGCATCGGTGGAGTATTTTAGTGAATATAGAACAGAAAAATTACAACAAGACAGATATAAATAGTACTTGAAATTTTAAAACATCATCTCATAACAGCGGAAGTAAAACATGTCTGGTTGCATCATAAAACCACAATAAAGGTCAAGTACAATATCCATCAAAATAAAGAAGTACATAATCCCACTCTCATACAATAGCCAAACAAAAGAAAAGATAACTGGATAACTGGAGCTTTACATCTATCCAAGCTCCTAAAGACTGGAACAGCAATCCGATCAAGCTCCACTACTGCTAGGATCCACCGTAGGACCTGAGGGTTGGGAAAAAGATAAAAACAACAGGGTCAGACATAAGTCTGAGCGAGTCCTATAACTTTAACAATACAATCGTTAAAGTAACCAGAGAAGACATAAACTGATATACGGTAACATATAGGGATGAATGGCTACCCTAAGCAGTCAACTAAACGAAGATAAAGGATAAAGACGCATCTACCCTCCCTAAGGTAAATTACTAAACTGCACCACACCAGTCGTTCCAAACTTAAAGGTTGATCCTACCCAAGGACTTATAAAATTTACTAATTAGTACTTGCGTACCCCTAGGTGACCAAGTAGGCGCCACAGGGCCCTACAATCCACTAGGTGTACACACTACTTCCCATTCGATCGGCTCCCTAACGTAGATACCCGTGCTGGCCCCACCGTGGGATGTATCATTCCCCAATGTGGCAACCTGTTGTAACTAAAGGTGCACGGCTTATATCTACTCGATGCAACAACGGCTTACCTACCAGCCCGGGCCCACTCACGCATATGAAGCCCGTTGGACTTGCGTTGCCACCGCTAACCCGTTTGCCTCTTACAGTCAAGCCCAGTATGCGTGTCCCGTCCTCGACATGGGTCGAGCCCACAAAGATACGTATGGGTTACTGGTTGAAATGGGCCTCCACAAGCTACCCACCTAAGCTTGTCCCTTTTTCTAGTATATCCCACTTAACCCTTTAATCATGTTTTAATTACATGTTCCATTTTGGTTAAGTATTCTAATCGTATTTTCTATTGCCACCCAAGGCAACCACTAGATTTTCTCATGCCACCCGAGGCACCCACTTAACCCCTCATGTCCCTCTACATGCTAATGTGGTTAAGTGTTTCTTAATTAATTAATTAAGAACGTAACCTTTGTAAAGACCTCTCACATTAGACTGTCTTTTATGACCGCTGGTTAAGCCGGTTGGGTCCGGGCAGCCTTATGTCATAACAGAGTCTAACCTCGTGTCTTTACATTAATTACGTATTTAGTTTGTGCCTAAGACCTCTCACATTGGGCTAACATTTGTAGCAACTGGTTAAGCCGGTTGGGTCCGGGCAGTTTTACGCTACAACTGAGTCCAACCTCGTGTCTTAGTCAATTAATTACACCTAATTAATCACCCTCATAATTTTATATTAATTATCCCTAATTAATCAAGTTTTCTTAACATGGGTAGACCTAACTTAATAGGTAAATTCCCATGGGGTAGACCTAACTCAATAGGTAAATTCCCAACACATAGTATGGGTACACCTAACCAAATAGGCAAATTCCCATACTATGTTTATTTATTTTGTGTTATGCATAATTATATTAATTTCACACAATCTTATTAACTTATGCATTTAATTACCCCATCGTTCCCACGTAATTTCGTTCATGATATAACACATATAAAAGGTGTCAACTTGCATATGAATGAACATGTTTCAAAGGTGCCATCTTGCATATTAACAAACACATAACTTGCATATGAACTTGCATAACATGTCACATAACTTGCATATAATATGTCACATAACTTACATATTCATTTTGCATAACAAACTTGCATATTAGCTTATAGACTTGCATAATGTGTCATCATGAACTTGCATATTAATAAACATGTAACTTGCATATTTACATACATGTAACTTGCATATTAACAAACATGTAACTTGCATATAAAGAAACATGTAACTTGCATATTTACATACATGTAACTTGCATATTAACAAACATGTAACTTGCATATTAACAAACATGTAACTTGCATATTTACATACATGTAACTTGCATATTAACAAACATGTAACTTGCATATTTACATACATGTAACTTGCATAGCATATTACCATGAACTTGCATAACATGCATATGATTACATAGCCCACAACTTGCATATTTAGCATCATGCAAACATAACATACATCATATTAAACTTGCATAAGCTTACATACTCAACATGCATAAACATAAGATTAATGCTAACATCATATCATATGATTCAAAGCTCATTAACCCACATACAAAACCATAAATCTCATCACATCTCATCTAATTAGTTTACCAAAAGATCATCAAAGTGATAGAAACTCACAACTAGCAACTTTGAACACCAAATGAAGAAGATTAAGATGCTAAGAAGGGATTAGAAGTTGATTAGAGAGTGATTAGTATGCAACCCTCTTCATAAAATTAGTGGAGGCCATGAGAGCTAGTATTTTGCCATAGTTTAGTTACTAGGTTTAATTATGAATGAATTAGGGTAGGTTAGGGTCTTATTTATAGATTAGGCAAGTGTTTTAGGCCATAGGATTAACCCTAGATTCAATCCAAGCCATCAAAGCATGTCTTGGGGAAGAAGTCAAGTGTAGGAACCATCTAGGGCCTTTAGATTAAAGATGGACCATGAGAACCATTCAAATGCAAAATCTGCACTTGAGCGAATCGGCCCACGGGTTGACAGCCAAACACCCTGGATTAACCCCTAGTCGACCCAGCGGGCTTGGGTCGACTTCAAAAATCGGCCGGTTCGGTTATTCCCCTCTCCCAATTCGCTGTTTTGAGCATTTTTGCATATTTATTTATTAAATTTTCAATTATATATATATATATATATATATCAATATATATATATATATATATATATCTACACAACCCATTTCACTTAATTAAGTATACTTTAATTTGGGAATTTTCGTGAAACTTCGCGAGGCCATATCTTGGTCATACGGACTCCGATTTTCGAAAACTCGGACTCTATTTCGCGTATTTTTCCGAGACGAACGCAATGGCATAGCCCGTTTCCCTTGATTCCCATTTTAGAATTAAATTCTGCCTCGATTTATGTTATTACAGGTTATTGAAAATACGGGTTGTTACAATAGGACTGGTCGGTCCATACACTGCTCTATCTCTTTAAACTGGTTGATTAAACAAAAATTGGCCAATAGGACTATGAAAAATAGTCTATGACCGACACAACTCAATTATGCTAAAATTGACCAGGTTGGTCGTGCATTAGAAAGAAAACAGGAATTATTTGATGCGAATGCATAATGAAAACATCATGAAATGATGGTTTAAGTAGAAAATTATGTATGTATCATGTATGTGTAAGGAAAGTTGGCTATTTCAAAACATATTCCAAAATGGATTATTTCTATAACAAATCTATCTAAGCATAAGTTACAATGAATCATGTGAAATTTCATGCATGTTTAGAAATTATTAATCTAACTTTTCGCTGATACGAGCGGTCAGCGACAGAGTATATTGGCTCGAAATAGTCGCTTAAATCTATGCAGGACATGGTAAGAATCAAGTTTGAACAGGGTCAGTCCAGCACGATCCAAGGATTGGACGGTCCTGTACGACCACCGGACAGGTCGGTCGCACCAGAACTTATCTAAGATTGGTCGGTTTAAAGCAAAAACTAGAGCTCTGGTCACTCAGCACTTGCCTGGGTCGGTTTGCATCAGACTTCACCTCAAGTCGGTCGAAAATCAACCAAAGCCCTGGTCGGTTCTAAGCTGGTTGGTTTTAGAGGCAATACACATAAAAATCGACCTGAGTCGGACGTACTTTAAAAGAAAACATGGTCACTGCTACAAATATGTGATACAGGCAGTATGAAGGGATGATTTTGGAAGGAAATTCAGAGGTGCATCACAAGACATTACCATAACTTCATCAAATAAAACATTTATACAAACATGTTGTTAGTATGATTACAAAACTAAGATGTTATGGAAGGTTTCATGTTGGTTTCATCATATACAACCCCAAAACAATCCAAACCGACTTCTGCATTGTTTCAAGCTATTCTAAAAATCAAAGAATATCCAATCCAAGAATTTAAGTACATGAAAAGAGTTACATCAATCCAATATCCATTCAGTTCAACCCCAAACAACATCACAAACCGCAATTTCCCATCAATCCCAATCCAATTGCATTTTAACCCAAAGAATCCGGTCGAATTCAAAGTCAACATCGATCATTCCCAAATTAACATCAAAACAGGAACATATACCTGCAATTAGATCAACTAGTTGGAGGGGTTTGGATCGGACTTCCAGGCTTCAGCGAGATGCGAACTCAAGTGACTGGGATTCAATTTTTTTTCAAAGATTCGAGGTAAGCAGCCGTGAATTGATCGGATTCCTGGATTGAATCAGTGGAGTGAAATGAGATTGGAAAGTTTTCTTCAAGAGGACGCCGCCATTAAAATGAATTAGTCAGGATTGAGAGAAATGAGGAATATCAAAGGGTTAAGGTGAAGTTATATAGCCAGACCGACCAGCCCATCCCATTATTGATTGGACCGAATTAACCTGAAGAGAAAAAACCGACCCATGCGAATTAAGTTTAAAACCGATCCCTAGTTAAATTTGATCAATAAAATCCATCAGCGTATCGTATAATATTTCGAAGTCCATAATTTTTCATACAAAATATTATGAAACTCCAAGGGGCAATATGTTATACACTAAAATCGATATGTATAATTGATGGGTTATTGACAAATTTATACGGATGATTCTGTAACACTTAAGAAGGGGTCGGTTCTGTAACATTTAAGGAGGGGTCGGTCTTATAAGAGCTCCTAGTCAGTCGGAATCCTTCAGACCATTTTGCAAGAAGGGTCGGTCATAATGGACAATATCTCTGGTCGTTCTTTTCCTCACAAGGCTCCTGGTCGCTTTTTCTTCAAAGAAAAGTGATCGGTTCCTTTCTTGCTATCACCCTCGTTGGGTCCGTCATTCATGGAGTCCTGATCGTTCTGCTCTGGATCAAAGCCTTCGGGTCACTCCAACCTATCATAGCTGCTCGATCTTATCTCCATGATGGCCTGGTCTCTCCAACCTATCATAGCTGGTCGATCTTATCTCCATGCTAGCCTGGTCGCTCTCACCTATCATAGCTGGTCGATCTTATCTCCATGCTAGCCTTGTCGCTCCAACCTATCATAGAAGATCGATCTCACCTCCATGCTAGCCCGGTCGCCCCAACCTGCTTTGAAGCCTCAGGGTCGGTCCACCTTACTTCAAAAACCCCTGGTCGGTCTGCTCCGCACCAAAGCCTCCAGGTCGTTAAAATAGGTTTTGGATCGATCAAAGCTGATCTAGTTGGTACAAGACATGACAGCCGGTAACAGAAAGCAGTGGCATTTCCGTAAATACTCAAAATACCGACCCATAACCTGAAAGTCATATTTCAACCATTTCGTCGCCTATAAATAGGGTATCACTTCCATCATTTGGGGGGGTTTCTGGAAGGAGGACGAAGTGCTGTCGGATCATTCCCTCATTCCTTCCCAATCATATAAGCACAATTCCCTAGTGAATTCGTAAAAGATCAATGAAGTATGTAACCATGGCTTCTATGAATGGTGTGTGAAAGAGCATAAGATCGAAGATTCATTGTAAAAGCTTGATAATAAAGAGATCTCCTCGCTGTCTGAGACATTTTCTCCACCATATTCTGTAATTTGAAGTTAAGAATGTGTGTGAGGGAGAGCTTGGTTGAATGTATGAGTGATTATACCTTGTAAACAGCTTGTGGATGATAAAATTCTCTCTTCAGAGTGGACGTAGACCCCAATAAGGGTCGAACCACTATAAATTCCTGTCTTCTTTTTATATTTCGATGTTTTCAGATCTTAGATATGGTTTCATACAATTGTAAAGGTATTCTCTCTTCAGAGTGGACGTAGGTCCACCATATTCAAGTTCCTTGCATAAATGAACTAGCAAGTGCACCATTGTATCGAAGAAAGCATATGGGAATATCATCTCAAATTGACAAATATTTTCCAAAGTTTCCTTTTATAGCCTCTTGAGATCAACCAAATCGATAGTTTTAATCCGAAGACTTCTTAGAAATGCACCTAATCTTATCATAGGTATTGCAACTTCAGGTTTTACAAATTTCTTCATAGCAAACTGCAGCAAGTAGTGGAGAAGAAAATGAGCATCATGGCTCTTATACCCTGCAATTTTTGTCTCTTTCTTGTTTACATACCAGCTCATATTAGCTGAACAACCATAAGGTAGTTTAGCATTCTCCAACACTGGGCAGAATATTTCTTTCTCCTTGGTCTTCATTCCAATATGGCAACATTCATCTCATGGTAATTCCCATCAGCTGATAGAACCGAATGAAGGACCTCCCTGATGCCAATCTCTTGTAAATCATACGAGCATTTAAATGGTCTTTCGACTTCCCATCAATATTAAGTAAAGTACCAAGTATGTTATCACAAATGTTTTTCTCCATGTGCATAACATCAAGGTTATGTCGACATACATTTTGACTTCAATATGGTAAATAAAAAAATAATGACTTTTTTTTAAAAGGAGATTCATTTTTATGCTTCTTGACCTCTTTCTTCCCAAAAAAATATATTCATAACCAGCCAACGATTCTTTGATGTCAGCCCCGGGTAGAATTCCGAGAGGTGTTCCCATTTCAATTTCACCATTGAACCTTTTCTTATTAAACCTCCACTTGTGTCCCGGATCTAAAAATTTCCTATGATTCATGTAGCATATTTTTTTACTATGTTTCAAATAAGTTGAAAATGTCTCGAAATGGCATATAGGACAAGCTAAATAACCCTTTGTGCTCCAGCCGGATAACATTGCATATCCCGGAAAGTCGTTGATCATCCATAACACGCTTGCACGTAATGTGAACTTATCACCAGTGAAGGCATCATAAGTTTGTATGCCAAGATCCCGTAATTCTTTCAATTATGCAATAAGAGGCTGCATGTAGACATCAATATAATTGTTAGGAGACTCTGGATCAGGGATAAGGGTTGAAAGTATCAAATTTTTTGTCTTTATGCATAACCAAGGTGGAAGGTCATAATTTACCAATACGATTGGCCATGTGCTATCTTGTGTAGTCATTGCATGTAAAGGACTGAATCCATTAGATGCTACTCCTAACCTGATACTTCTGTTTTCAGATGAAAAATGAGGATAATTGGCGTCCATAATCTTCCAAATCTCGCCATCAGCTAGATGTCGAAGTCTGCCATCATTTTTTTCATCCCACTACATGCCATAACATAAGTTTTGCATAGTTCTTTAACATGAACATCCTTTGCAGCCTTGATTTTAGTGGAAAAAAGCATCATTTTTGCTGGTACTTTGTGAATCCGCTTCTCCGGATCATTGTCAATTGCCACTATTTTTTTTCGGTATAACCACCTTGAAAAACCACAAGTTTTGCAGTTATCTTCCTTTTCATTTTCTGCCCAATATAGCATGCAGTCATTTGGACATGCATGTATTCTTTCCTAATCGACCCCTAAATAACTAACGATATTTTTGGTAGCATTGAAAGATAAAGGGACGTGGGCTTGTGGAAAATCTTCTTTTATAAACTCTAATAAAACGCTGGATGCAGACTTGGTGACTCTATGTAGGCATTTTAAAGAATAAAGCCTATCGATGAAACTTAACCGCGAAAATTTAGTACACGTGGGATATAATGGATGCTTTCCCTCTTCAACACATTAGTGGAATTTTCCAGCATCGACATCTATTCCATTTGATCCATCAAAAGATACACATTCATTGTTCTGCATATTTCCACAAGTATGTTGCAACATCTCATCAAGATTATCTTCCAAATTTAATCCTGCTTCATAATCCATATCGTTATCGCTCTCTTTTTGGATCTAAACAGGAAACCTCACAAATCCATTTCACGTACAATTCAGATGGACCATTCCAACTCATATGGTCGTAGACTACCTCTTGACGATGCCACTTGCGATCATGAAACTTTTTGCAAGGGCACGTAATTTCATCACCTACCGCGAATCTAGAAAAAGTATTTCGAATAAAAAGTTTCGCTCCACTGATGCATTCTTCACTGAACTTAGGAAGTTATGCCCACAGTTTTTCCTCGTCGTTCATCACTAATTGAAAAAGAAATATATTTTAGCCATGACTATAAGTATAAAGACAAACACAATAATAAAATCAGGAATATGATTACACCTGAACGCACAAATAAATCAGTAAATTATGCAACACAACAATAAATCAGAAAAAATTGAAAACATTAAGTGATACCTTAAGCAGCAGATTAAATCGAAGCCCTAACTAAAATTTGAAACCCAAACGAACCCCAATTGAAGAACTAACTGAAACACCGAAGCCCTAATTGAACTTGAACTCGCCCTAATCGAACCCCAATTAAGTTTGTAAACTTGAACTTTTAGCCCTAATTGAACCTAAGAGTGAGTGTTTAAGAGGTTAAACAGTGGAGTAATTTGTTTGAGAGGTTGAGTGAATATTTTCTTAAGTGTTTTGCTAAATTGTCTTTGTTTCTCGCCTTAAATATTATTTTTCGCGAATCGCTAACCTGGACCGTTAGATCGTGTTGACGCAAATTGATAATTTTATTCACTCGGCTACTGCAACACATAGTTGATATCTATGTTAATAAATTGAAGCGTGCGCTATAATAGACAAAAAATAGCATAGCTAAGGCAACATTACAGCTAGCAACACCATGGATTTTCGTTACAATAGGCCAACTATGGCGTAGTGGTTGATGCAGCGTTATTAGTACTCTTAGACATTGTCTTTTTCTACAAAACAAAAATATTGTTTTAATATTGTTAGTAACTTAGCAACAAATACATAACAAATTTTCCATAGCCAATAGGAATGTTTCAAAATCGTTAGTACCGTTATAAACACAAGTAATCGGTAGCAAAGAGAACACAGTAAGAAATTACCGGATTATAGTGTCTGAGTCAAGCGATAATGTTTCCTTGAACAATATTTCACTTTTTACGGTGCTGAAGGAAGTTGAGCAATTCTTGTCTAAGAAATAAAACAAACTGACCTCTGCAATAAAGGGCTTACAATTGGTTCCGCTAGCCGGTCCTTATATAGCAGTGGCAGGCGGGGGGAGGATAATATTGTTTTAAGATTGTTAGTAACGTAGCAACGTATAAGTTACAAATTTTCCATAGCAAACAGGGATGTTTCAAAAATGTTAGTAGTACGGGATTATAGTGTCTGAGTCCAACGATAGTTGTTTCCTTGAAACAATATTGCTCTCTTTACGATGCTGAAGGAAGTTGAGCAATTGTTTTCTAAGAACAAAACAGACCGATCTCTACAATGGAGGGCTTAATCCATACATTGCCCAATGCCTACATAGCCTCATTCTTTGAAATCTTTATGTATTCATTTTAGTTGTCTGATAGAGCATGTGTTGGAGGAATAAAAGAGAAAGGAAGAAGGAAAGCACAAAGGGGGCAAATTTGATTTGTCCCATATCATGAAATGTAAGTGTGTTTGACACTATATATGTAAAAACATTACATAATATATCAAAAGGAAAGGGGAGATGGAAAGAGAAGAGACAATGGCATGAGGAAAGAGCATATTCATGGACAATAATATTTAAAATGTCAAAAGATGGGCCTTGGCCCTTTGCGCTCTTGGCGTCTCGTAATCAGATGGGCCACAGAATGCTAATGGGTTTGCGTAGATTCACTGAGTTTTTGCGAGCGCGGATTTCGAATTCATAACGCTTCAGAGATGTTGCAAATGAATGGATGCTTCTATTCATCATTCAACAATTGTAATGCTTCTGAATTGTTGCAAATCAATAGGTGCGACTGTTTGAATTCAAACAGTCATAACCGTTGGAAAACAGTTTCATCTCTTCGTTGTCTATAAAAGGCTGCCCCGATTTCAATTTTACACAATTCGAATTCCTCTTCTTCTCCTTCCTTTTCTTCTTTCCTGCCATTAATATAATCTCGAAACTCTGCCAAATTCTTGAATAAACTATATGTGTTATAGTTCTGCAGACTATAGCTCCATCATCTTGTCACTGCAGCAATCAAATCCAAGATAGTGAATCACCGTGTCTGTGCAAGCACGCCGATTAAAAGATATTCGATATCTGCTCCGTTGTATCTTCGAACGGATTTGCCATTACTCGTGCACAGAATTAAGAGGGCAAATACTGTTTTAGGATAGCAATTACCACAGCCTGCCTCAGAGATTTGTGTTTTCAAAGAATAGAAAATCCAGCGTTGAATTCGACATACAACAAACTAAAATAGTAGTTCTGCGATGGCTCCTCACAGTTTCAAAGAGTTCTCCGCTGATTTCGCAAAACTAGAGCGGTTTGACGGTGTTAACTTCCTACGCTAGCAGAAGAAGATGCATTTCTTATTGACTGGTATGAGAGTTGGTTATGTTTTGACTACGCCAAAGCCAGTGGAGACAGAAGATGAAACCATTGCACAAACACAAGATTGGATCAAATGGGAACATGATGATTATATTTGCAAAGGCCATATCTGTAATGCGATGACGGACACACTTTTTGATATGTACTACAAAAAGGAAACTGCATAGGATGTTTGGGACGCATTGGAGGCAAAATATCTACTGGAAGACGCAACAAGTAAGAAATTTCTATCCACCAAATTTTTTAATTACAAAATGACTGATGATCGTTTAATAGTAGAGCAATTCAATGATATCATACACATACTTAATCAGTCCAGTCAACATAAGTTAAATATGGATGAGGAAATTAAGGTTTCCTCGATAATAGACAAATTACCCCCTTCTTGGAAAGATCATAGGAAACTACTGAAACACAAGGTGGATATAAGTCGAGACAGCCTTGCACAATATTTGCAATTTGAACAACAACTGAGGCAAAAAGATGCCCAAGTTGAAAAAGTTGTTGATACATCAAAAGTCCATATGGTGGAAGAAAAGCAAGCAAATAATGCTTCGAATAATTCTTCTAATAAAAAGAGGAAAGGACAGAACAACAACAATTCTCAAAATCAGAACAAGAAAGGCAAAAATGGTGGTTGCTACTTTTGTGGTAAACCGGGACATTTCAAAAGGGATTGTCGCTTCTGGAAAAAGAAGCAGCAATCTGAAAAAGAAAAGTTTGCTGCAGTTATATTAGAAGTGAGTATGATTGAACAAGACTACTTTTGGTGGATCAATTCTGGCGCTACTAAGCATGTCTGCGTTGACAAGAATCAGTTCAAGAAACTAGAACCAACTGAAGATGAAGATTACCTTTATATGGGAAATTCAGCAAAGGCAGTGGTCAAAGGGAAGGGGACTGTAGATTTGGAATTCACATCCGAAAAAGTTCTGACATTAAATGATGTATATTATGTACCTGCAATTAGGAAGAACCTTGTATCAGAAAGTATTCTTAATAAGTTTGTATTTAAAAAAGTCTTTGAGTCAAACAAATATGTGTTGACCAAAGGCGGTGTATTTGTAGGAAAAGGGTACATGTGTGATGGTATGTTTAAACTGAATGTCGATATTAATAAAAGTATGAGTTCTGCTTATTTTGTTGATTCAAATTCATTATAGCACAATAGATTAGGACATGTTAATCATAAACGCATGCTTGATATAATATCTTTGAATCTAATTCCCAAACACCGAAACGATATGTTAGATAAGTGTAGATATGTTCATTAACTAAGACCACTAGAAAACCATTCCCTTATAAACCAGAAAGTACAACCAAATTGTTACAACTTATTCATAGTGATGTATGTGACATACACAGTACTCCTACTAGAGGAGGAAAAAGATAATTTGTCACATTTATAGATGATTACTCTAAATGTTGTTATGTTTATCTTATGCATGATAAAAGTGAAGTGTTAAATTCATTCATTACTTATAAAACTGAAGTAGAAAATCAACATGATGTCAAAATAAAAATACTTAGGTCTGATAGGGGTGGTGAGTATCAATTTCCTGAATGTTGTGAATCAGTAGGAATTATACATGAGACATCTATTGCTTACACTTCACAAAAAAATGGAGTTGCTAAAAGGAAAAACAGAACTCTTACCGAAATGGTAAATGCAATGTTGCCTAATTCCAAACTTAACACTAGTTTCTGGGGAGAATCTTTACATACCGCGTGTTATATTTAAATAGAATACCTCATAAGAAAAGTAAAGTTACTCTTATGAACTTTGGAAGAAACGGAAACCAAATCTTGATTATTACCGAGTCTGGGTTTGTAGAGCGATTTGAACCAAAAATCAGGAAATTAGGACAAAAGGCTATCGAGTGCATATTCTTAAGATATGCTCAATATAGCAAAGTATATAGGTTTCTAGAAATAGAACCTATTAGCTCTACTAATATAAATACATTAATAGAATAAAAGGACGTAGTGTTTTATGAGAATAGATTTACATCTATTCAAAATAAACCGATTCATGAAATAGTGGAGGTCAATACACCTATTAATGAAATGGCGGAGGTTAATGAACCAATTATTGAATCTGTAGAAAACACTGATGAAAATATCGACGAAAATGGTGATTCTCTTAGGAGAAGTAAACGAAGAAGGGTAGAAAAATCCTTTGGACTAGATTTTGTCATATATTTGGTTGAAGGATCTAGAAATAATGTAGATCATCAATTAATGATATCTAGAATATAGAGTCTGACCCTTTAACATACGATGAGGCAATGAAATCTCAAGATTCATCATTTTGGCAAGAAGCCATAAATGATGAAACGGATTCTATTATGGGAAATAAAACATGGAAACTAGTAGATTTACCTCCTGATTCTAAACTAATAGGATGTAAATGGATATTTAAGAAAAAATTAAAAGCAGATGGCACAACCGAAAAATTTAAAGCTAGATTAGTTGCCAAAGGATTCACACAGAAAGAAGGAATAGATTATTTTGATACGTGTGCTCCAGTAGCTAGAATTTGAACTATTAGGACTTTAATTGCATTAGCTTCTATCTATAATTTTGAAATTCATCAAATAGAAGTGAAGACTGCATTTCTAAATGGAGAACTTGACGAAGATATATATATGTCTCAACCAGAAAGTTTTGTAATGCCTGGACAAGAACGTAAAGTATGTAAACTTATCAAATCACATTACGATCTTAGACAAGCACCAAAGCAATGGCATGAAAAGTTTGATAAAACTATTATTTCTAATGGCTTTATGATTTTTGAATCTGACAAATGTGTCTATAGCAAGGTTCATTCAGGTAAAGGTGTAATTATATGTCTTTATGTGGATGATATGCTCATATTTGGAACGGGGATACTTCGAGTATTGAAGAAATTAAAAGATATATATCTTCATGTTTTGACATGAAAGATATGAGAGTAGATGAAATTGATTCTTGGAATAAGAGTCATGAAACAAAAGATGGGTTATCAATTACCCTGTCTCACTACATTGAGAAAATTTTGAAAAGGTTCAATCTATTCGATTGTAAACCTATGACTACACCATTTGATCCAAATATGCAATTATAATACTGGAAGAGCTATAGAACTATTAGAATATGTGAGAGTTATTGGAAGTTTGATGTATACAATGACATGCACACGACCGGATATTGCCTATGTTGTTGGAAATGAGTAGATATACTAGTAACCCTAGTCATATCCATTGGAATGCAATACATAGAATTTTAAAGTATCTAAAATGTACCATAAACTATGGTATGCATTACAACGGTTATCCGAGTGTAATAGAAGGATACACAGATGCTAGTTGGAACACTGGAAGTGTAGATAATAAATCAACTAGTGGATGGATATTCACCCTTGGTGGGGAAGCAATATCCTGCGCCTCAAAGAAACAAGCATGTATTGTTGATTCAACCATTGCTGTTGAGTTTATAGCACTGGCTTCTGGTAGCAAAGAAGCGGAATGGTTAAGGAATCTATTATTAGAAATCCCTGTGTGGCCAAAACCTATGCCACCAATATTTGTGCATTGTGATAGTCCATCAACATTATCACACGCATACAACCAAGTTAATAATGGTAAATCTAGACATATTGGTCTAAGACACAATTTAGTTAGGCATATGCTCATTGAAGGGGTAATTACCATAGGTTTTGTGCGATCTAGCCAGCATTTGGCAGATCCGTTTACTAAAGGACTTGCAAGGAACTTAGTGATAAAAACATCATAGGAAATGGGTTTAAAGCCTACACAATACAATTGCCAATGAAAGAAACTCAACTCAACATAATAAAGAAATTTGTTATCTTGAGTTCAAAGAGCAAAAGTACTTCATATATTTGCCGTTGGAAGCACTATATGTTGTATATAACGGTGTTGTATACACAATTATATGATTTTTGTTTGATGATAACAACCAAATATATATATAATTATAAATGTGTTATACTGTACTGTTTCATATATCACACCTTAGACAAGAATATAATATTTCTGTTTAAATAAAATACGACTGTACAAAATTCCAAATATTCACACGGTATTTTATTTGAATAGAATATTTTATTTCAAAATTTAAACAGTACAAATTTTATACTCCACTATTTGTACATCACTGATATATTTTTCAACACACTCATTTTAACATATAGTTTCTTTCTATATCACTCACACTTGGTTATACAGACTCATTTTCATATACAGACACTTGTACTGACATTCACTGACACTATTCTTGTACTAAATTTTCTGTCTTCACAGTCTTCACTGTCTGTCCAGTCTACACAGCTTTCTGCATTCAGTCCAGTCTTCATACCTGCCATATACAGAAACAAACACACAGAGTACACTGCAATAGATATAAAAAAACTGAATACATGCAGATTTGAATTTTATTTTTGAAATTTTATTTGCCTCAGTTTTCTGGTGTGTTTCTCATCATTTTTTGATCTGATCTGTGTCTAGCTAGTTTGTATATGTACAGGAACAGGAAATCTTGTCTGATGACTGCATATACACACGTGTATAAATACACACGTGTGCATTGCCTCGTCAATCAGTGTGCAGCTGAGGAGTAGCCACATGGACCTTCTCGACTCAGTGCACATGGAGCCAAAAATCAGCAAAGACAACATGGAGCCAAAATCAAAGTGAAAGCATGGTCAAAACAGTGGAACATGATGGAGCAAATCATTTTCAGCAAAATGAAAAAACAATACAAAGAGTAACAGAATATTGTCAGTTCATGAAGCTTTTCAGAAAAATCATATGGTTCAGCAAAGTGGCTCAATGCATGATTCATAAGAAGCAGCAAAAGCAAGTGTATAATGTGTTCATGGCAGTTCTCAAAAGGATGATACAAGTGGCATGTCGAAGTTCAAAGTCAAGACAACAACATACAAGTGTGAAGGTAACAATGGTCGAGCACAGCATATAAACAGTGCATACAACATGATCATGTACAGCAGTGAACAACTACAACATGGTATTGACAAACAACAAAGTGAGCAAAGCAAATGGTGTCCAGTTTTATACTCAAGAACATGGATCAGGGAAGAATTCATGGTGCAACATCAATGACAAGTGATCAAGCTTAAGTGCAAGTTCAGATCAAACAAATTTGGTGCATAACAAGTCAATGGTACAATATGCAAAACTTCAGCAAGTGTATACTAAAGATGAATGGCAAATGCACATTTACATGGTTCAAACCAAAGCAGCAATGAAAAGTGTTTTGAGTCAACATGATCGAGACAGCAATGGTGTATATGAACTAATCACAATGGATGGTGCAGCAGACTCAACAATAATGAAGTTCAACATTAAAGAGACCAACTATACATGGCTGAATTATTCAAGTCAGATTTAATGTATAAAATCGAGCCAGTTTTAAACAGTGGGATTTCACATGACAATCATGGCGCAGCATCAAAGTGTATCAATACTTCAATTTACAACTCAAATGGACAACACATGCCAAATGGATAAACATGTATATTATCGCAACATTTCAAGTGCAGGTCTGTGCAGTGATGATCAAGTTCAAGGTTAGAGTAAGCAAGTGGCCAAGCATGAAGTGGTTCAGCAGCTAAACTAATCAGTGCAAAACAATCAGTTCAAAAATCATGGTCGAGAGTGTAAAACACAATGTTGGACTCAGTGGTGAAACTGGTGCACACAGCAAAAATGACAAGTCTGCATGGGTTCAAGTGAACATGGCCAAGAAAACATGGTAAGTCAGCAACAACAAGTAGCATGGCCGAGGCATCAAGGAGCATAGTAGCAATTCAGGTATGCAAAGTTAAGCATATACATCAAAACAATGAAGCACAAAACTGGACAGGTTAAACATGGTTCAAGTGGTCACAATGCAGCATGAATTTTCAAATGCAATTCATGCCAAGTTTAAGTTTCCAGAAATCATTCTTTCTTAATTGGTCTGGAAGTCATTTTCAGAAAATTTCAATTCATATTTGGCAAGGTTTATAAATGGTTCCATAAATTATGCAGGGATTGTTTGCAGAATTAAACTTCAGCAGTTTACAGGAAAATTGATTTCTTTAAAGGCAATTTTTTTAATCAATCAAAAAATGCAAACTCGGCAAGAAAATCAAAATTCCAGAAATTTGTTTCCTGATATAATTCAAGTTAAATTGTCAAATTTTCTGCTAAATTTTCTGGCCCAAAATCAGACAACAAAAGACCAGAATTCCATCAATTAAATTCGAGTTTTTCAAAAGAGGAAATTGTTCAAATTGGACCAAATTATTCTTGGGACACATAAATTCTATGGACAGCAAAATTGAAGACCAGATTCATCATCATAATCAAGCAAAATCCGAAAGAGGAAAGCAACAAATCGGCCGAGTCATCCTTACGAAATCAGAGTTTCAATTATAGGATTTTAATTATCCTATATAACACCATTACATCACAGGCATTTTTGATATCAAAATCCAAGCACCAATTATTAAAAGAACAAAGAGATTAACATTCAGATTTACTCACAGTTTTCAGACTGTTTCGATCTCGAGAGAAAGAGCAAAGCCCAAAATCAAAGCACCAGATATCGACAGGGATTCGAGCATCAGAAGCTTCATCCAGATTTGAAGAAGCATCAAGCAATCGATCGATTTAGGGGAAAAAAAGAAAAACCCTAGGCCGCCATTTTTATTCTCCATAAAACAAAAGGGGATCGGGCAGTTGAATTAAAAAAGGTGCCGGCCTATTTTCCAATTTTGACTAGGCTAAGTTTAAAAAGGGGATGACCCCTTATTTTTAACTCCTTTATTTTTACTAGGGTTTTAAGCTTTGTGTTTAATTTGTTTTTTATTTGTTTGTTTGTAAAACAACTCTAAACCGTTTCTAGTGACTGTAAAATACTAGGGGAATTTCAGTCAGGGTGTTGACTGACAGTTCACAGAGTCTGTAAAATCTGATTTACTGGTTACGGGGTGGTAATCCAGGAGAATCTGATCTAGGGGTTTAGATCAGTCTACGGTTTTGAGCGTAGGGTTAGAATAGGAGACGGGTTTGCGAGTGTACATGGTCTTGTATGCGGGATCTGTTCTATCACCTAGTAGAAACCTTAGAAATGCAGCAGTAGGCAGGGTTTTGCCGAAGCTGGGTATATCTGTGTGTGATTTATTTTCTGCATTTCTGTTTCTGCTATATTCTGTGATCTGTTTATTATTTTAATATCCTGTCAGTTTTTTCAATTCAGTTAAAAACTGTGATAAACCCTATTCCCCCCCCCCCCTCTAGGGTTAATCTAGATCCAACAAGTGGTATCAGAGCGGGTATTCTGTTAACTCTAGAGCAATGGTGATTCCTAGTTGTCAGTCGATAGAAAGTCAGTCCAGTTCATTTCCAACTATTTTCGATGGAACAGATTTTTTAAACGGGAAATCCAAAATGGAATTTTATTTAAAATCTGTTAATATTAAATGTTGGAATGTTGTTATCCATGGATTTGATAGTGTAGATATTACTTTCAATACCCATGCTATGAAAATTATATTTGATTATCTTAGTACTGAACAGTTTAATCTTATCTGTCATTGTTTATCTGCACAGGAAATCTGGGATACTCTTAATACGAAGTATGGAAAATCTGACAACAGCTCAAAACCCCAGAATGTCAACTCAGATTCAGAATTCTGTTTAACAGGATTTACAAATGAAAATTCAGAAGGATCAGATGATGGAGTATCAAAGGATGCTGAAGTTGAAAATTTCTCGTATGAAGATTTGGTTTATATGTGTGTTGATTTAACTAAATCTGTTGATAAACTCAAATCTAAAAACAAATCTCTAAAATCTAGGAATTCTGAGTTGACCAGCAAAATTGATGATTTGCAATCACAGCTTGAATATTTTAAAAATTCTTCAAATTCAGATTGCAAAAATTGTTTAAAATTGAAAACCAATCTTGTTCATCTCAATAAAAATATTCAAAAGTTTGAAAAGGAAATTTTGATCTTAAATGAGAACAAGACTGAGTTATCAAATTTGAGTAATCTTTTGCAAAAGGAATTTGAAAGTTTTAAGACTGATATATATTTCAAATTTGAAATTGCTGAAAAGGAAAATTTGTTGAAATCTTATTTGATTTTGAAAGAACTGGAAAACAAGGTTGAAAAATCCAAGAAATTTGGGTTTGAAAAACAAAAACTTTTTGAATCTGAGATTGCTGAGTCCCAAACCAAAATTAATTTACTTAAAGATGAAAATTTGGTTTTGAAATTTAATTTTGAAAGATGTAAGATCACTGAAAATAATTGTTCAGGTTTATTGAAAGAAAATGGTGATCTTAAAACTAAAATTCAACAACTTGAAACAACCCTGGCAAAATTTTCAAATGGTGAGAAATCTTTAAATATGTTGTTGAAAAATCAATTTTCATTGGGAAATAGAAGTGGACTTGGTTTTGGGAAATCTGAGTTTTCTGAAAGGAGAAGCTCAAACGATTTTAAAAATCCTTCAACTTTCTTTGAAAAGAATCGTCTTGATAATTTGAAATTTGTTAATTCCAAAGGATTTTTGAATCAAAAGCAAAATTTGAATTTGTTTTGTAATAATTCATCTAAACAATCCTGGATCCCAAGAAGAGATAAAACAAACATTGTTAAATTCAAACAGATATGGGTTCCAAAGGGAACAAAGGTAAATTCAGATGGATTGTTATACTAGCAAGTCTGGGTACCGAAAGATGTTAATAAAACTGCGAGTGGTTTTTCTAATTTTGTTAGACCACTCAATCCTCTCAACTTTTAGGTACCGAAGAAGGGTGGCTGAGGAACTACTGTGCTGAAAAGAAATTTGAAATCAAGCTGATTTATACTTCTGTATCATTTACAGTTCCTTCAGCCAAAATCTGTTGAGTTAGAGTTTCTGATATACACTGGATTCTGGTATGATCTCTAAACTCACCTCTTAAATATTTTTCTATTTTAATTCTTTTTATTTCTTCTTCTTCTCCCTTCTATTTCTTCCTTCTGTCTATTCTGATTTGATTTATCACTGCCATATTTTTTTGCTTCTTGAATTACAGTATTCATGATATTCTGGAAATTTGTTTTGCGTGTATAGAACTCTGATACTTTTAATCATTTCCAAATACTGAAAAAAAATTTATCTGCAATTGTTTTGAAGTTCATTTTCTGTTTTCTGAATTCCTAACGGTGTTGACGTATTGAACACTGTTAATCTGAATTCTAAATTGTTTTGAAGATCTGAAAATTATATGGAAATTCACACA
Organism: Allium sativum; assembly: GCA_030737875.1. Lineage (NCBI taxonomy): Eukaryota > Viridiplantae > Streptophyta > Magnoliopsida > Asparagales > Amaryllidaceae > Allium > Allium sativum. The sequence goes on from CM060920.1 coordinate 590,568,759, forward strand.
CCTTTGCTGTTCTGAAGTTCTTCTAATTCATTTTAGAAAGGCTTGAAAATTTATACTCATAACAGCACATTATCATTTCACAGTTGTGATAATTTCATTGGTTTTTTAGATTGGCTTCGATATATTTTTTGACCTGTCTTGAATCAGTGATACATCTTGAAATTTCATCATTATTCATGATTATTATGATTGAAATTAGTTTTTGTTTGAAATCATTTGAGATTCTAGATATTTTGAATATCACACACCACTTAAAAATTGAAATTACCAATCTTGTGTGAATAATTCTTTATATCTCAAACTTGACATTGTTTCAAGTGATTTCAAATAAATATTTTTGGATCATGAATTATCTTTCAAACTTGATGTAAATATGCTGAAAAATTCTTCGGGCTTGTCAGAAATAATTTGGAAAAATTCTTTGAGAAATCGGTCTTGAAACTCATTGTTATTCCATGGCTAATTATATCTGTTTGTTTAAACTCATTTGAAATTATTGATTTACTGAATCACACACACATCTTGAATATGAAATTAATAATCTGGTGTGATCGATTCATTGAATTCTGATATCTTCATATTCATCAAATGATTTTAAATAAACGGTATTTTTTTTTAATCTCGGGTCATGAATCATCATCCTGACAACTATGATTTGAAACTATGTTCTGTGTTGCTCTGATACTGTTTTGAAAAATGTTTGTTTTGGAATCTCATGCTTGCTGCTCTGATACATGTGCATAATCTATTATCTCGTCTGTTTGGGCTTGGTATTTAATAATTCTTTTGTCTATGACATTCTTGTTCAGTATCATGTTAAAATTCCTCGTAAATAGAGACACCAAGTGGTATCAGAAGCGCCTTATATTTGTCTCACCCATCTGTACTGAGATTCAAATTTTCACCTTTTATAGATCCATACATTTTTTTTTTGCCTTATACAAATAAATGTGCTAAATTTGTCTGGCTGGGTTTGTGTTTAAATTTCTTTGGTCTGAGATGTCCATGATAGTCCATCAGGGTGTAATTAAATTCCTCGATAAAGGAGACTACAATTGGTATCAGCTTTTTCACTCATCTGTTTTTTGAGTTATCACCCTATATAGATTCATTTTTTTATAAATCTGTTTAATTTCCTCTTGTAATTGATTTTCAATTTTAAAATTATTTATTGATTATTCATTCAGAAATTGAAATCAATATCCGAATTGAACTATATTTATAATTTATCAAAAAATCTTATCAGAATTTGAAATTGTGATGAAATTGTGACTGCAGTATATTTCACAACAAGAGGGGATTTTATTTAAATTTTTTCATGATGATTGAACATTTATTATAATATCTTTGAACTGGCAATTATTTCACGACCAACTCCTTTATCTATCACCCGTCTGCCATCTATCATGATTTTATATTAATGTGGAGAGTTTTTTTTAAAAAAAAAAGGAGGAGGAAAAATCATCTTGTGTTTAAAAACAGTGAAAATATTTGTGATAAAATTTGTACTATGTTATTTTTCAGAATCAGTGACGATTGAAAATTTTCAATGATCTCGGTACAGTTGATCATATTTCATAATATAATTAATTTAGAAATTTATTTCACAGTCCATCTCTGTACCTACCGCATTTCTATCATTCATACTGGTTTATATATACTGAGGAGTTTTTCTATTTTGAAGCTGAAAATAATAAATATAATTAATATATAAGAGTGTCTCTAACCTCATTTAAAAATCCAAGCTCTGGTTATGCATGGTTATGAGACGTCTTATAATTTAAGCTGCGACTGATCCCATTTAAAAATCCAAGCTCTGGTTATGCGTGGTCAGTGTGCTCTTAAATAAAAAGGAATTAAAGTGCTAAAAATAGAAATAAATTTGAAATTCTCCTCTGAGTATAAAAGCCAGCCTATCAATCCATCTTCTATTCTGTGAAATATGTTAAAATTTTATGACGTATTATGATTTGTTGGTTGATAGATATTGGGATTTGAGATTATTTGAGTTTGTCACTTAAATTGAATTATTTATTATAGTCCAAATCCATCACTGTTTTTTTATAAAAATCCTTTGAAAATAATTGGAAATGAATTGTTTTTCAAACTCTCTCCATTTTATATAAAATTCATCGTATATCCGTCATTTTCTACAATGTGAAATATGCCACCTGTTCTTAGAATATTATGATTTTTGTTTGACTGATTGAGATTTATGGTGACCGTTCTTCCTCTTAAGCTGAAATTATATTGTTTAGTCATTATTTATCTATATTTTAAAATTTTGAATCCTTTTTGATGATAACAAAAGGGGGAGAATGGATTGAGATTTTGATCTATGAGTGAATATTTTATAAATATTTTTACTTTTGAATTTTCATCATCATTCAGTTCAATTCATTCATGCACAGTTATATGGGAGTTTTCTGTTGTAGGGGAGCATTTAAATAGGGGGAGTTCAAATATTCACGAACAAACACATTTATTATATTCAAAATCTTTTATTTGTTTGTCATCATCAAAAGGGGGAGATTGTTGTATATAACGGTGTTGTATACACAATTATATGATTTTTGTTTGATGATAACAACCAAATATATATATAATTATAAATGTGTTATACTGTACTGTTTCATATATCACACCTTAGACAAGAATATAATATTTCTGTTTAAATAAAATACGACTGTACAAAATTCCAAATATTCACACAGTATTTTATTTGAATAGAATATTTTATTTCAAAATTTAAACAGTACAAATTTTATACTCCACTATTTGTACATCACTGATACATTTTTCAACACACTCATTTTAACATACAGTTTCTTTCTATATCACTCACACTTGGTTATACAGACTCATTTTCATATACAGACACTTGTACTGACATTCACTGAAACTATTCTTGTTCTAAATTTTCTATCTTCTATCTTCACAGTCTTCACTGTCTGTCCAGTCTACACAGCTTTCTGCATTCAGTCCAGTCTTCATACCTGTCATATACAGAAACACACACAGAACACACTGCAATAGAAATAAAAAAACAGAATACATGCAGATTTGAATTTTATTTTTGAAATTTTATTTGCCTCGGTTTTCTGGTGTGTTTCTCATCATTTTTTGATCTGATCTGTGTCTAGCTAGTTTGTATATGTACAGGGACAGGAAATCTTGTATGATGGCTGCATATACACATGGGTATAAATACACACGTGTGCACTGCCTCATCAATCAGTGTGCAGCTGAGGAGTAGCCACATGGACCTTCTCGACTCAGTGCACATGGAGCCAAAAATCAGCAAAGACAACATGGAGCCAAAATCAAAGTGAAAGCATGGTCAAAACAGTGGAACATGATGGATCAAATCATTTTCAGCAAAATGAAAAAACAATACAAAGAGTAACAGAATCTTGTCAGTTCATGAAGCTTTTCATAAAAATCATATGGTTCAGCAAAGTGACTCAATGCATGATTCATAAAAAGCAGCAAAAGCAAGTGTATAATGTGTTCATGGCAGTTCTCAAAAGGATGATACAAGTGGCATGTCGAAGTTCAAAGTCAAGACAACAACATACAAGTGTAAAGGTAACAATGGTCGAGCACAGCATATAAACAGTGCATACAACATGATCATGTATAGTGAACAACTGCAACATGGTATTGACAAACAACAAAGTGAGCAAAGCAGATGGTGTCCAGTTTTGTACTCAAGAACATGGATCAGGGAAGAATTCATGGTGCAACATCAATGACAAGTGATCAAGCTTAAGTGCAAGTTCAGATCAAACAAATTTGGTGCATAACAAGTCAATGGTACAATATGCAAAACTTCAGAAAGTGTATACTAAAGATGAATGGCAAATGTACATTTACATGGTTCAAACCAAAGCAGCAATGAAAAATGTTTTGAGTCAACATGATCGAGACAGCAATGGTGTACATGAACTAATCACAATGGATGGTGCAGCAGACTCAACAATAATGAAGTTCAACATTAAAGAGACCAACTATACATGGCTGAATTATTCAAGTCATATTTAACGTATAAAATCGAGCCAGTTTTAAACAGTGGGATTTCACATGACAATCATGGCGCAGCATCAAAGTGTATCAATACTTCAATTTACAACTCAAATGGACAACACATGCCAAATGGATAAACATGTATATTATCTCAACATCTCAAGTGCAGGTCTGTGCGGTGATGATCAAGTTCAAGGTTAGAGTAAGCAAGTGGCTAAGCATGAAGTGGTTCAGGAGCTAAACAAATCAGTGCAAAAAAAATCAGTTCAAAAATCATGGTCGAGAGTGTAAAACACAATGTTGGACTCAGTGGTGAAACTGGTGCACACAGCAAAAATGACAAGTCTGCATGGGTTCAAGTGAACATGGCCAAGAAAACATGGTAACTCAGCAACAACAAGTAGCATGGCCGAGGCATCAAGGAGCATAGTAGCAATTCAGGTATGCAAAGTTAAGCATATACATCAAAACAATGAAGCACAAAACTGGACAGGTTAAACATGGTTCAAGTGGTCACAATGCAGCATGAATTTTCAAATGCAATTCATGCCAAGTTTAAGTTTCCAGAAATCATTCTTTCTTAATTGGTCTGGAAGTCATTTTCAGAAAATTTCAATTCATATTTGGCAAGGTTTATAAATGGTTCCAGAAATTACGCAGGGATTGTTTGCAGAATTAAACTTCAGCAGTTTACTGGAAATCTGATTTCTTTAAAGGCAATTTTTTTAATCAATCAAAAAATGCAAACTCGGCAAGAAAATCAAAATTCCAGAAATTTGTTTCCTGATATAATTCAAGTTAAATTGTCAAATTTTCTGCTAAATTTTCTGGCCCAAAATCAGACAACAAAAGATCAGAATTCCATCAATTAAATTCGAGTTTTTCAAAAGAGGAAATTGTTCAAATCGGACCAAATTATTCTTGAGACAAATAAATTCTATGGACAGCAAAATTGAAGACCAGATTCATCAATATAATCAAGCAAAATCCGAAAGGGGAAAGCAACAAATCGGCCGAGTCATCTTTACGAAATCAGAGTTTCAATTATAGGATTTTAATTATCCTATATAACACCATTACATCACAGGCATTTTTGATATCGAAATCCAAGCACCAATTATTAAAAGAACAAAGAGATTAACATTCAGATTTACTCACAGTTTTCAGACTGTTTCGATCTCGAGAGAAAGAGCAAAGCCCAAAATCAAAGCACCAGATATCGACAGGGATTCGAGCATTAGAAGCTTCTTCCAGATTTGAAGAAGCATCAAGCAATCGATCGATTTAGGGGCAAAAAAGAAAAACCCTAGGCTGCCATTTTTATTCTCCAGAAAACAAAAGGGGATCGGGCAGTTGAATTAAAAAAGGGGCCGGCCTATTTTCCAATTTTGACTAGGCTAAGTTTAAAAAGGGGATGACCCCTTATTTTTAACTCTTTTTTTTACTAGGGTTTTAAGCTTTGTGTTTAATTTGTTTTGTATTTGTTTGTTTGTAAAACAACTCAAAACCGTTTCTAGTGACTGTAAAATACTAGGGGAATTTCAGTCAGGGTGTTGACTGACAGTTCACAGAGTCTGTAAAATCTGATTTACTGGTTACGGGGTGGTAATCCGGGAGAATCTGATCTAGGGGCTTAGATCAATCTACGGTTTTAAGCGTAGGGTTAGAATAGGAGCAGGGTTTGCGAGTGTACATGGTCTTGTATGCGGGATCTGTTCTATCACCTAGTAGAAACCTTAGAAATGCAGCAGTAGGCAGGGTTTTGCCGAAGCTGGGTATATCTGTGTGTGATTTATTTTCTGCATTTCTGTTTCTGCTATATTCTGTGATCTGTTTATTATTTTAATATCCTGTCAGTTTTTTCAATTCAGTTAAAACTGTGATAAACCCTATTCACCCCCCCCCCTCTAGGGTTAATCTAGATCCAACACTATAATATTTAGTCTAAAAAACTAAGTATTATCATACATTCCACGGAAAAGTGCTTGGTACTTATAATGACGAAGAGAGGATGTTCTGCTTAGAACTTAATAGGTTTATAAAGATATACTGTTGAGGTGTATGATAAGGCACTTTTGATAAACTTAGCTATATGAATGCAATGAAGGTGGTGCCGCCTTCTGCGAGATTTTGGCTTGATCTCTAAGGACATTTCATGAAAGAAGATACTGACCCAAGGCCAATGCATGGGTCGAGAAAACATACTATCTGGGAAATATGAAAATGAGTGTGTGATAATCACATCCGGTAGATCATATAGGATCGATGGTTCAATGCTTAGTCAACCACTCCATCCGGATATACTTTGATGGGTTTTCACTACGTACAGATTCAAGTCTGTAAGACATCTATACTTATGCACAAATTTTCTTGCATATAAATGACAAGAGAATTTTATTTAAATTTGGTGGAGGATTGTTGGAGAAAATTTAAAATAAAAGAGAAAGGAAGAAGGAAAGCACAAAGGGCGGGATTTTGATTTGTCCCATATCATGAAATGTAAGTGTGTTTGACACTATATACGTAAACACATTACATATTATGTCAAAAGGAAAGGGGATATGGAAAGAGAAGAGACAACAACATGAGGTAAGAGCATATTCATGGACATTAATATTTAAAATGTCAAAAGATGGGCCTTTGGCCTTGGGGCTCTTGGGGTCTCGTGATCACATGGGCCACGAAATGCTAATGGGCTTGCGCAGATCCGTCGAGTTTTTGCGCATGCGGATTTCGAATTCGTTACGCTTCAGAGCCGTTGCAAATGAATGGACGCGTATATTCATCATTCAAAAATTGCTCTTGGGGTCTCGTGATCAGATGGGCCACGGAATGCTAATGGGCTTACGCGGATCCGTTAAGTTTTTGTGTGCACGGATTTCGAATTTGTAATGCTTCAGAGTCGTTGCAAACGAATGGACGCGTCTATTCATCATTTAAAAATTGCAACGCTTCTGAACTGTTGCAGATTAATAGGTGAGACTGTTTGAATTCAAAAAGTCATAACCGTTGGAAAACAGTTGCATCTCTTCGCTGTCTATAAAAAGGATGCCCCGAATTCAATTTTACACAATTCGAATTCCTATTCTTCTCCTTCCTTTTCTTCTTTTCTGCCATTAATATAATCTCAAAACTCTGCCAAATTCTTGAATAAACTATATGAGTTATAGTTATGTAGGCTATAACTCCATCATCTTGTCACTGCAGCGATCAAATCTAAAATAGTGAGTTGCTGTGTCTATGCAAACACGCCGATTAAAAGATATTCGATACCCGCTCCGTTGTATCTTCGAACAGATTTGCCATTACTCGTGCACAGAATTAATAGGGCAAATACTGTTTTAGGATAGCGATCACCACATCCTACCTCGGAGATTTGAGTTTTCAAAGAATAGAAGATCCAGTGAAGAATTCGAGATACAAGAGCATGTTGGGCTTTAGTATATATGGAGAAATGGAAACAAAAATTTCTTGATGTGGAACTTTGTTTCCTTTGTAATTTTCCAACAATACCCAACCTCTCCTTTCTCAATCTCCTCGTTCATTTCTAACAGTTTTAAGCTTTAACAACACCCTAACCGTAAACCTCAAACACTGATAATACACAAATAATTCACTAATAGTAAATGTACAAATTGATATGTGAAGAAGATACAATCTCGTGTATAATTACTTGTTTTTTTTCTTTGCATGACGCTTGCAAATGCTTGACTTTGTCTGCCAATTGTTAGGAAGTCGATGTCTTCTTTGACAAGAAATTTTTCTCTATACCTCGGAGCATATTCACCATTGTGATTGTCGCTGCCTCAGGAAGGATTCCATTAATTTTTATTTTTCTCAATTGTTTGCTCCCATCCACTTACGGCAGACGGAAGAATTGGTGAAGTTTTGAAGGGTGGAGGGGAGAAATGTGTGGGCTTAAAGAAGATAGTCGGTTTATTTTCTAGCAGATTATCATGTGTACGCTTAGCCGATATGCAGTATATCTTAAGGAGAGTTGGCATCCTTTTCTACTGTGAATAGAAATAATGTCTTTTATAGTTAAAGTAAACTATTGACTAATTATTATTTTTATCATTTTATACTCGTACGTAGTGGGTCGCCAGCACTGGATGAGCATCTTTTGCTTCGATTCCAGTTACGGCAGGTAATAAAGAACTATATTATTTAAGGATTAAGGGTGGACGGTCCATATTCATTTACCGATCCAGATCCAGATCCTACACATAAGTTTAGTACCACCTTACAAGAAAACGATTAACCAAAAAAAATCGGTCAGATATTGAATTCTAAATGTAGGCTCCTAAATGATTTTAACAAGTCAATCAATATAGCGCACGATATATTAAATTTGGCATCACATGAAGCTTCAAATTATTGCAACAACCTAAACATCTTTTCATCTTGACAATATTTATTTAATCACCTATTACATCCATATGAACAAGGCCTGTGTTTCCTTCCAAATTTTACGAATGTTTGCTCCACCGCCATCTTTCAAATACTATTTTCCGAATGCAGTCATGCATGTAATGTTATTTGCAAGCAACATAAGCTCCTCTCCCAAATTAATTTCTTTATCTCTCGAAAATAATATGTTTATATATACAGACCCACAAACTTGTTTTGAAACAGTGGGTGAGTTAAGTAAATCTGGGGTGGGAGGGTAATATTTATATATATAGACCCACAAATTTAATCTGTGGAGTTATGCAATCTTTTACTCTGGTATGGCATAACCCGTGGAAAACCTAGTGGAGATGCAGGCGTAGGAGGAAGCATGTATCATCTTGTATGGGACCCATTTCAGTCAGTAACCCATATATAGGTATCAAACGAGTACTCCGAGCTAGGTCGGAGTCAGGGCAAGCTTACTGGGCTAATTGTAAGAGATCCAAACGTGGGAGACGGTGTGGGCGATGCGTTCTGACGGGGTCGTGTGCGTGCATGGGTCCGGCAGAGGAGGTTTAGACATCGTGACACCTGTAGATATGGTTGTGCACATCCTGAAAACAAAGGGTTGTCACTTTAGGGAGTGATACACCCTACTATGAGGCCAGCACAGAGTATCTATGGAGTAGGAAGCCGATCGATTAGGGTAGTAATTAGGGCACATCTAGACTCCAGTATGTTGGGGAGCTTGTTAATACCCTTAGGGGTAACTCCAGTATGTTGGGATGTCTGTTAATTGTATGGGGCGAAAACCTCTCACTGGAAGTACACCTAAATCTCCCATCTTATACTTGTTGGGGATCATCATGTTCATAAGACCCTGGTATTGGTGCAGAGAAATCATTAGAGAAGAGTAGTATACTCTATCGTGTTTGTCTTGTTTACCTTGTCATACTTGCGTTTTATGATGTTATCTCTCTTGTCCATTTTATATGCATGTCATGATACTTTTACTTATTTATATGCTAAAAGAATCTAGACTCGCCAGACTCTATGTCTGACCTATTTTGTTTCCACTTCTTTCTCTTCTGTTTCCCCTCCCCCCTTCCGCCCCTCAGGTTCTCTGGGTAGGAATACTCAAGCTTGACCACGATTCTGCTTTCGTTCTGCTTGGAGCTGCTTAGATGTATTGCTCGAGCTCTTATATTTTCTACTATGGCTATATTTTTATTTGGGGAATTATACTTCTTTTATTATTATACTCTGATGTTTTAAGTACAAGACAGAAATTTTAATGATGTACCGGGTTTTATGTTTTTCGGATATATGATGTAACCATGTTTTGAACCACGATGCTTTATGACTAATAAAGTTTTAAATTCCGCTGCTATTTAATATCTTTTTTGTAATGTTTCTATTTCTGTTTACCTATAATGCTTCACGAAACTTAATGCATTCTCTTAATGAGTGACATTAACAGACGTGGGGTGTCACACCATGTTTCCTGTTTTGTGATCTTTTGATATTTACATTTCTATAATCGAAGTTTATTGTAAAAAAAAAAATCTTTGTTTTATGTTTATGATTGCGCCAATTTTATAGTGTTAACTATTTGAGTTATAGTTTGAAGCAATGTTTAATTTTGGTTAAAGAAGTTCGATCAGATTTGTTACGATAGTCTACTATTACAAAGATAACATATGTAAGCCTATAAAATAATTTGTTATCTATCAATGCATTATGCAGAAATGGTAGCATGTTTAGTGAAACTAGGAATAGTATCCTCGCGTAGTATTCTATGCAATAAACATAAAATCAGCATGAAACGGTGCTAATAATGGGCAAAAATTATTTGCTAACCCATGAGTGATACTTTATTTTCTAAAGACAAAGTTTCTTCAGTCTCATCACACACACGTTAGTATTAACAATAATAATAAGTGGCAGTATACATAAAATGCTCACTTTTGTATTATTACTTTAGCATGGATAACTGTATAATGTATAAATGGATATTCTTTTAAACATATTAGAATGAGTTGCATTGACAAGCATATACTATTGTACAACTCCATTATGTAGAGTTGATAACGTTTGTTGATTCTTACCCTATTCGCTTTGTTTCGTGTTTGTGTTTGTGTGTGTGTGTTTATATATAGCGGTTAAAGGACCATAAGGAAGTTTATTGTCTGTACCCAAAGGGCTGGTAGGATGATGCTTACCTAGAATTACCAAATGATTGAAATTTGAAATTAGTTGTTGCATAGAAGTATATAACCATTTCCAATTCATCGTACTAGATTTTTTTTTCATTACAACTAACAAACCAAATTCCCATGCTTTTTTTATATTCTATATAATGGCACAATTTATTAATATTATGGTATTACTATTTATGATGAACTTTTCCTATTTCAATATATAGAGACATTAGATATCTGGTAGATTATTCATATTTAGTGAAAATATTTCATTTATTTTATGTGTATAGTTACTGAGTTGACTCTCCTAAATAAGATGGTGCATGTAGGGTGAAGTTGAAGTGAAACAATTTCTTATTGTTAAATTCTATCTGCACTTCAAAAATTGCTAAGCGTGCACTAGGACAAGGGTGGTGGTCATATAATATCATGTTTATAGCTAAAGGATGTGTTTAGATGTCAATGCATACATTATTGGAATTCACAAGCTTTGTTCTTTGTTGTTCTGAAATAAAATAAAATTTTCATTTACTACAAATATGCATGAGTTTTTATTTGGTCGAATTTTGATAACTGAGGGTGATGCGTGCATTTTATCAATGTTCGATGGATTATTAATATGTTCAAAGAAGTAACGTGAGATATGATCTGTAAAATTAATGAAATGGCACTTGAGTTGTTTGAACCCTTTTTCCTTGTGTGTTTTCGTTACTCATCAATTGCAAATGGAGTTCTAGCTTTTGTCCATATATTTATTAAATACAGTGTCTTTTCTACATTGAAAGGGTCATGGTTAACATATATATAAAGAAGCTTGAATCCTGTTGTCATTTTGGTTTTGAATTTTACATGGAATTTGATTTATTATTACTTTAACTTTATTATCAAATATACTCAAGGTCTTGTCTACTTATAAATGTTTTCCCTTTCTCCACTCGCTACATAAATACAAAGAAGTTGGTTATGTGCAGGGGCGGATCCACTCCTACCCCAACTAAGGCAGTGGCTTTAGCTCAAAATCCACAATCATGGCCAAAAATCCCCAAATATGATCGCTTTCCCCTGCTGAATCGAAGCTTCTGCCGTAGGAGAAGGCTGGCAAACGCAATTTGGACAAGAATATGAGGTGCAGCTCGATTTAGCCCTAGCTAAGCTAAGATGCTAGGTCGACCACTGGTTATGTGTGAATAGAAGAGTTATGTTAGTTGATGTACAATATTAAATGATTTAACGTCTGCATCTATTGCTTCATTATTTGCATTAAATGGACATTGTCTAATGTTTTTTATGTTTTTGTCATCATCAATAATTATTTTCATATTATTTTCCCATCTGACTTTTGTCTAAGTAGATTGATCAGCCAAAAAAACGAAAAGTCAGAGTTTTGTCAAAGTTTAGTGATGGTGATCGGCCTTTGACATATATCACTTCATATTCATGGTTGAGGTCATTAAAAGATAACTGTTCATGACTGAAGATGATTCAAAGCAAGTAATCCTTTGTATTTTGATTATTTGGGCTTCTCTATTATGTTTGATCTTTGGGCCTGTGGTAGTCAATGACAATGCGTTTAGATAATATTTCCATTTTTTCATAATTTTCCATGATAATAGTTCATTAACTTTTCAGACAAAGGATTTTAAATGCTTTTCAATGTGCATCATATTTTAGATTTCACACATAACGACTTATAAAAGCTAATTTCTAGTTCAGATTAACATAATTTTACATCTTACGGTATCAGTAGCATTGTGCAGCCTAATTAAAAAAGAATAATGGTTATTTTCTGCTCTTGAGGTTTCATTTTGCGAATAATACTCTTTCGCTTCTTATGATTATTATTTTTATTATTATTTTACATAAAGACATGTAAAATGAAATTATTTATGGAGATTGTAAGCGACTCAAGTTTATATATGTTTTTACTATGTATGAAGTGTAACACATGTTTTGAGTTGCTGGAAAGGGGAAAAAAATTAGCTAAGTGCTTTTATATTGATTATGCATGTGATCATTTACATATGACCAAAAAAAACCTTATAAACCTCATAAGATTGTCAACTTTAGCTGTCATTAACATAAAAGCAATTTTCTTTTACTTGTACTCAAATAATCATTATCTACCTTTCGAAATTCTACATGTACTTTTGATTTTTGGCTTTTTGGTAACACATATCATGGATATTCGACACTGTCGACAGTTCTCAGATGCAGAAAGAGAAGTCAACAAAGGCAACATTGGCAGATAGAGCAAGCAACAAAGAAAACTACCCTAACTGGGATACTGCATAGCCAAGAACCAACACCGAACTAATGGAAATTGCTCAAAGGTACCTGGAGGACACAAATGTTTAACAACTTAATGTGGTTGAACTTGGCCAAGTAGAGAAAAAAGTAGATGCAGCTCCAAGACAAACAATGTCAAGAAAGTTAATCTCCCAATGTAGCTGCAATTACTAAGAAAGGAGTACGCATGTACAATTACAACTTGCAGTTGGCCCCCATGTCAAAAGAGGACCATTTGGACATGTGGAAAATGTTAGAATTTTATAAGAAGAGAGTGGAGAGATTTAACACGAAGCAAAAGGAACTACATTGTTATTCAATTAATTGCCAAATGATTACATCTAAGAAGCTTCAAATAATAAAAAGATAACCAACTACTTCCTAAACTCAAGCCACTAATTAATATTTCTTGACTAATAAACTAGGAGAACTATCTTAGACTTATTCCTAAATTTATAATACATGCGTTAACTCTAACACCCTCCCTTAAACTAGATGTGCTATCTAGTTTATAAAGCAATGAACTGTGTTTCTCAATTTCTTCGTCGTCTTGCACAGACGAACTCGATCAAAATTATCATCTCTATCTAATTGGAAATGCTCAACTGTTTTATGTTGATTGGTATTTTAACCATCAACAAATACTTTTGACTTCCTTTTTGGGATCCACTGACCTCTCCATTTGGGTCTTCCCTTGTATATGTCATCCCCCAACAAGTGAGAACCGCAGCTCTTCTTCCTTACTTGTTGGATGACATAAAACCATACTACTTTGCTCGCAGTTTTGCCTACTTCACTTGTAGGCATGTCTGTCTTCTTACAGACATATCACCAAACAGTTTCCAAGCACTCTTCAAATTGTCCAACCTCATTACCGACACTCTACATTTTTTCGTCTTCATCTTTAACTATTTCTCCTAGCGCCACATGCACCCATCACTTCACTGCAACTACAAAGTTTTCAATTCAACAACTCATCAATGCTCAAAAATTTCAACTTCACCAACTTGCTGCTTGACAAAAATATCACAGTACATGATCAAGCTTCAAACTCCTATGCACACTTACATCACCGAACAATTGCGCCTCCTGCTTTTCGAAACCATTACACTACTACTTCTCCTTACTACCATTAGCTCACGACACTCCAAATATCATACACTTCACACTACAAACATTCACTTCAGCTGTCAACCACCATAACAGTTCATGCTACAAACATCCACGTTACAAGCCTTCACCAACCCATGACCACTAGTTTAGCTTCTTCTCTGCCACCCTGCGACAGCAAGAACAACAAACACCATTCACTGAAGTTCTACCATTTCAATACCCCATCACCAGAAACTTTTCACAGCATCTACCACATCCTCCCATTTCAAACTACACGACTTGAACAATCAATAAATGCAAACATCTCAAAACTGCACCGAAACAAAAAACCTTCCACAATAGTTCCATCACCAAATGCTTACTCAACCTCTAGCTCATACTGCATAACCTTCAATACATTCGCACAGGACAAACCAGGCGCTACATGCATAATTGCAAAGCAGTGCGCACCCTCACTCTGCACCACTCTAACCATGTTGGGCCCACCAAACAGGTTGTGAAGCCCATCCAATGCCTACTGGTTATCCCCGCCCAGGAACATCCCTTTTATGCAACCTCTGTTAGCACATATGTCATTCCCAAACAAATTGCAACAATGGAGTCCACTCTGTACTTTAGAAATGTGAACAGGACCGACTCTAGCCTAGTGCGAGTCGTGTGACCGCACAGGGCCCATTAGGTCAGAGGGCCCAAAAAAAACTATATTATCCTTACTAGAGCTGCTTTTTCTTGTCAGGATGCGTGTACTTGATAGTAATTTATCTATGCAAAAGTAGATATGATTGTATGATTTGTTGACATCAATCAATATATTAAAATGGAGATGTGGCTTGTGCGGATCTCTAGTTGACAGATTGAAAATGTGGGTAAAAACTTTATGAATTTGTTGAAACACACAATTTTCTCAAGGAAGATGCACAGTAGAAAAAACACATTTTCACTTAAGTTCAATTTCATAAAAAAAATAAGGGCCCAAAATTTTGGGTCCGTACTAGGCCCATAAATACTCAGGGCCGGCCCTTAATGTGAATGCCATGTTCATTAATGTATTGAACAAGAAAGTACAGAACTCTCCACTGAAACTCATTATAGCAGACATGCCCAACTTAGAATCAACATGCATCTTGAGCCATAAATCACTACAACAAAACAGTCATTTTCCAACGGGCAAAAACCGTTGTAATATGCATTTCACAACGGGCATATGCCCGTCTTAATATACACCGTCGTAATAGCTCCTAACTATTTGACAACGGGCAATGACTGTTGTAAAAGACCGTTGTAATAACTTGCTCTGTCACGTGCAATGACTCTATGACAATGGTTATTAACCCGTTGTAATAGCTAATAAATTACAAGCGGCCTTTGCCTGTTGTAATACAGTATATTACAACGGTTTTTGCCCGTTGTAATAGCAAATTTAATTATAACTGTTGCGATATACATCCATAATAATAATGAATATTTTAACATGCAATAAATACTGTAATGCAACAATCAAAATCACATAATAACACATACTAAAAGACTGAAGCAAGAATCATATAATTCCAACACATCTCAAAAAGTTTGATAAGTTTATACTCCAAAAAACTAGATAAGTTTACATTCCAAAGGTTAGATAAGTTACATCGATATAGTTCTAACATAAATTACAAAACTAGTTTCGTAAGTACCAACACTAGACCAAGGAAACGTAAGCTTTGTGCCATGCGGCGGTAGATCCAACGGCCTGTTGATCTTGAGTCTGCATATAGTTACTAGCACGGTGTGACTACAAAAAAAAGTTACCAAATGTAGAGAGAATATATTATTATACACCATTCAAAACTTATTATACAACATTTAAGCCTTGCATTGTTGTAACCTTACAGCCTTTGTAACCATAATATTCCTACTTCAGTTTAGACACAGTTTAGACACCACCATATCCACAGTTTGCAGTTGTATTTAAGTAAAAATATTTTTATTTGTAACTGACATTATATACGAACTTTTATTTCTACAATTATATGACCAAAGGAAGAATTGATTACATAGTAGGCTTCTATTGAAATTCCAAATATATGCAGATGTAGAATGGAACTAAGTTCACCTTTGAAAAAACATTGTGAATCTTTTATCTAAAATGTATTTAAAAACTCAGCTGAATACATATAAAACTGATCAAATACTTATTATATTATATCATGTTAAATCAATTTATGTATGCATAGGGAACTCATGTACACCATGGCGCAAACTCAAAACTGAATTTAAAATTTATGTGTGCGCATGAACCAATGTATGGAATAATTACACATTTGAAAATTCAGATTCTTAGATTCATACGGAAAACCCATTTTTATAGAACTTTGCATTCTCTTTCAAATCCATGAATGTGCAAAGCGTTTCACGCATCCAGTTCAATATGTTTAAAACTGTGGAGATACCGTGTTTTCTCAAGTCGTATTTGGGTAATATTCAAAACATGCTTTGCACTAGAGGGGTAACGGTAAGTCATCGATGTTTGGATGATATTTGAAGTAATAAATATATAAAAGTGCTAATATATGTGTTAATATTGGTTTTCAGTAATAATATATGAAGTATATATTCTGCTAATAATATATGAAGTATATTTTCAAGCGTGCGAGAGGTTGAGTGTGCATGCGTTTGACGACGCCTGCAAGTTTCTGGTGATCATAACTTGAAACAACAAATGCTGCTTATTTCACTAGAAATAGAGAGCGCACCTAGCTATGTTAAACACAAGTTTTATTCTTTTAGAGTGACTCGCCGATCTCCCCTTCTTTAATATAGCGAAGAAACCTCTACATCGTTAAAAGCTGGATTAACAACGGCTTTGACTTTTTCATCGATATGGGTAGAATCATTGGCAATTTCAACATTTTAATTTTAGCTGAAATCATAAGGAATATAAACTAGTATACTAATGCGTGCTTAGAACTTCCAAACAGCACAAATTGAACAAAATTGAAATGAAAAAAAAAATGAGACAAAACTGGAAGGGGGAAACACACAAAAGCTGGTAGGTCAGTCGACTTAGTATAAACAGAGACAAAATAGTTCATTATTTAAATAGTATAGTCATATTTCAAGAGTACAGTAATTTTTGTCCCTTAAATTTGATAGAAAGTCATCAAATAAAAAAGGCTGTCAAATTTCAAAAGTACAGTCATATTTTTGTCCCTTAAATTTGTTTCCTTACAAATGAATTTGATCCTATTCTGCTAATGGCTTTTCTGTTATACAAGGTTAAAACAACATAGCATATGTATTTCTAATAAAAGTTGTAGGGTATTCTATTTGCTAAGCAGACCATACACAATGCAACCTATTTCGGGTGTTAAATTGTAAACAACTTATATCTCAATTCTTCTCTTGATCAGTAATGTCTTTCTTATCTATCGAACTTAGTCCCCTCTATCTGTCCTAATCCACATATGTTTAAAGAAAATCCCCCAATTGTTGATGAAGACAGATTCACGTTGGTAAAGAATAGCAAAAGCAGTAGATGGTATTTCAGTTCAAAATAAAAATAACTTCTTTAAGAAGGAACAATGGACAATTTTCAAGGACTGCTCAAGAAAACAAAGAACAAAAAGGTACCTTTTCTGCACTTCAATAATTAGAAACTCGACAGCAATGCTTTTGCAGGTCAAAAACAATCTGGCAATACAAATATTTTGATCATAAATCCATCATGAACAAATCACTAAATGTTGCACCAATTCCTAGAAACAACCAAACTCAACCTGTTGTGTCAGGCATCAAGAAAGCCTATACAAAGGCTGATGCGGTTAAAATAAGGGGTTCATCAAATTTTGATTTGAATTATGTGGATCCATTATCACTAAATGGAAAGGAACTGGTAGCGGTGAAAGAGGCAGTAGGTAGAAGAATTGAGAATAAATGGAGGCATACTATAATCGCTTATATATTCGGAAATAGACTAGCATATCATCACTTCGAGTTCAATCTTACAACCTGTGCCATGATGTTAATCATTCAATATTTTTTAGGCAACTTCTTTTATTCTTTCTTCAATCTATCTAGTTCCCTATTAAATTTATCAGCTTTTGCTTGTTTCTCTCTAAGTATGGATTTAAAGCAGTATTTTGACATAATCTTGGCCAAGAAATTTTACTAGTTAACTAAAAAATATAAGGCAAGCTCAAATACTTAAATAAAACGAGAACCATCCCTAAGGAAGTAGAGCTGATTCCTCTGGGGTCTTTTTCTTCTCTTTGGCTTTTCCTGTATGGAAAGCCTTTCCTGAAAGGAGGTCTCTTTTACCAATGAATCACAAATATCAGCCACTTTGGCTTCTGTGTTCCGACTTTCTCTGCCTTGGGTTCCAAACATAGCATATCATCGCTTATGTATGTGGAACTAGGTAGACTAGCATATTTTTCTGAATAAATCCAGAAAATCACAGCAGACAAACTCTTCAGCGACAACATTAAAAATATATTTAAAATAACATGTAGTCATACAGATATGCAATTCCAAATTTAAGATGTAAGTCACTAGTCATGGCCCAAAAATATATACGATGCCGCATACAATACAAGGCAGAAGTGCCAAAACAATAACTACAACAAATAAAAATGCGATCAACGTTGTTCAAGCCAAGCAAGCAATGGGATGAAATTATTCTTAACTCTGAATTTTAAAGCATGTGTGAGAAAGAAAAAAAAATTGAATCACGAAGACCTCATAACATAAATAGGTATCTCGAGTTTAAAACAATGTGAAAATGTTGTCGGTTTCCAAATCATGGTAGTATAGTACTTCAAAAATGCCACTGGTTGTCACGATATTCTATTTTATGAACAAGATAAATACCACGTAATAACTAACAACAAGGATACGCGTATTTCCTAAAGGTGTCGCATGCATACATACATAATTTAATCTGCATGCATCTCAAACTTAAAATTTCCTTACATATCAAACGTACATATAAGATGCAAGGCCATATTGGCAAATGTTCAAGACAAGCACTAGCATGTGCTCATTCATGGTAAAGGATAACAAGGATTTCAATGCCGACAAAAAGACAAGCTTCCTAATTTTACAACCAAATTCGAATAGGAGATAAAACATTGGAAGAAAAATTTAACATGACGAAGACCCTTAGCAAAAACCCATGAACTATGTACATTCCCATTCATGAGAGGAAGATCAAGATACCCAAGAAACAAAGCAAATAGACCCACCAACTAGCTAAAGTACACGCTGGTGTACAATACGGTTTTTCCTTCTTTTTTTTTAAGTAAGGAAGAACCTGAAGATACTGAGAAGAGTAACCAATGGTTTTATTTTTGAAACCAGGTAAACTAATCAACACTTGACAACCTAAGCCACTAACCCACAACAAAATATCAAAAATAAAAGGATCGAGCAAGCAACAGAATGGAAAAAAACTCTTACCAACTTGAAGTGTCATAGATTCAGGACCAGAGATGTTCGCTGGCACAACCTGGTGGTGGAGCAGGTTCGCTAGTGGATGGCATCAACGCCCAGTCGACATCGAGAAGAGGACTAGCTCAGATATGCTTTCGCGCGTAAGCAAGGGAGCCCGATTTGAAGAATTGGAGGAGGCGCCGAACCTGGAGAAGGTGGGTGGTGCGACGTCGCCTATCTACGATGGTGGGAGATGGGAAGTCGAACAGAAGGCGGCGATCGGAATTTTGGGTGGAGCGAATTAGGGATTTGAAAAAAAAAAGTGATTTTGGGGAAAGGAACAGAAATGAAATAAAATGAACGGGAAAAATATAAAATAAAGGAAGAGGGGCGGAAATACAGAAAGGAAAGACCCGAGACGTGGCTATAGAATGCAAAGAGCAGGTTACAAGTGTCCGTCCAAGTAACAAGTGTATATTTTAGTCAACATTCAACAAGAGGCAAGATATTTAAACAAATAATAAGTACAAATACCGTTATACAAAACAAACAATACTAGTGTATATACAATCAACACCAGTGTATTTATACATTTTCAAATACAAGTTTTAAATTAAATTTAAAACCAAATTCAAATCTAATCGTAAATTTCCAAGTTAAGTTCATATTTATATTTCAAGAATCAAATCTACAAATATAAACACTATATACTATAATTAGTTTAAATGACTAATGTAATGTGTATATATTATTTTAACTGTTAATATTAATTACTAATCATAAATAATTATTAATGATATTTATTTTTAATTATAAATTATTATATGTTAAATATTTATAACTCGATATTACTTGCTAATAACTAAAAAGTAAAATTAAACCTGTTGGAATACTGATTGTATATAATAATTAGTAATTAGCGATTATTTATTTATATTCATTAATTATTATTTTTTGAGCAAAAGATGTGTGATCTTCCAATAGGAAGAGAGCACATATATATATAATAAAATATATTCATTAATTATTATAAGTTATAAATGATTAATATAATATTATTAATTATTAATATAATATTATTAATGATTAATTATTAAATTTTAATAAACAATATAATATTATTAATGATTAGTGTCATATAATATTTTAATTAGTAATTAATGATAATATATCATAATTAGTAATGATTGACATATGATTAATATATTATTATTAAAGGTTAATTATGAAATATTAATAAATAACAAGTATTATTTTTAAGAAAGCATTGTAATTTTCAATTATTGATTGTCACCTATTACAACGAATGTTTTTAGCACGTTGTAATAATCATTAATTATTACATATGATTAATATAATATTATTAAATATTAATTTTGAAATATTAATAAATGACAAGTATTATTTTTAAGGAAGCATTGTAATTTTCAATTATTGGTTGACGCTTATTACAACGAACGTTTTTAACACGTTGTAATAATCACTAATTATTACAAGTTATAAATGATTAATGTAATGTTATTAATTATTAAATATTAATAAATATATAGTATTATTAATGATTAGTAATTATTAATGCAATATTACAGTTACAGGCAATAATATAAGTAATATAACATCATTGAATGAAATCTAATAAGTATACAATAATATAAAGAAAACATTATTTAAAAAAATTACAACTATTTGGGTAGACATTGTAAATATTGTTACTTTTACAATGGTGATATAAATAATATAATATTACTGTTAATAATTGTTACTGATGATTAATTATTACTGTTAATAATTATTATTGATGATTAATTATTAAATATTATTAAATTATATAATATTATTAATGATTAGTAACATAATATTATAGTTAATAGTTAGTAATAATATTACAGTAGACATTTTGTGAACATTGTAAAATTGACATCTATTACAACGGGCCTGAAATGACTGTTGTAGTAGCACTGGATTACAACGTGCAGTTTTTGCCTGTTGTAAAAAAAGGGTTGTAAATGATATCTATTACAATTGTCCAAAAACGACCGTCGTAATAGCATTCTATTACAACAGGCAGTCTTTGCTCGTTGTAAAAGAGTGTTGTACAGGTATCTACTACAACGGTTCAGGAAGAGACCGTTGTAATAGCATTCTGTTACAACGGGCAGCCAGCGCCCGTTGTAAAATGGACGTTGTTATAGGGTATTTTATTTGTAGTGAATAATCTTCTATCAAGTTACTTGGGATGTGAAGATGATGCATTAGCTCTACCTCAAATGCAAGCTCCACACTATCTTGAGAAGAGTCAAAAACTTCATAGTCCGACTCAGCGTGCTCTCCTGAGAAATCATATCTCTTGACCCAATCATTTAGCGCATCAAAAAAATTATTTTGATGAATAAAAAATCTTGCTGGCATATGATTGGTTATTACATGTTCCATTTAACGTGCCAAAGAAGCAAAGTGAATCAGCAAAGTTTGAGAGAAACATGCCAATGTCTGGCCTGCTTTAGCATCACTGTACATCTTTTCTTTCTTTGTGCACAGCTGCGTTTTAATGAACAAAAAGATTTCATTCACCTTCCAGTCATTCATTGACCTGACATGATGATTTTCAAGGGTCAAGGCACCTTTTTCAATTTTCTTTGTACCAAATAAGTCCTGGAACTGCTGTTCTCTAACTCCACTCCGCACACATTGCAGATCAATTTGGTTTGTGAACATTGCACCATAAAGCACTGTCCAGATTCCAGGTAGCAACAACATTTCACTTTCTACAACTTTATACTTGAGTCTCTCCTTGCGTCCACAGCATACGTATATAGCCGAACATAAATTTTGGCAGCAGTAATCTTCATCATCAACAAGTTCCATACAACGATCCCGAGACCATTGATCATTGCAGCTCATTCAACATCATTTCATCACGCCCTTTAACTTGCATACCCCAGCTCGACCATATCATTCTCCTACACATACACTCAAACCGCAACTTATTATCCTACAACAAAAGCCATCGGTCACCATTTATCTTGAACACCACGCCCTTTGTCATAACTACAACAGACTCAAAAATTCAATTATCGTCCTTTTTCATCAACACAGCACTCATATGCTTCACAAAACAAAGCACCAAAATCAATTACACCTTAACTCACTTGATCTTCCACTCCTCCACACTCAAAAAAAAATAGCACTTCACCATTACGTCAACATTCCAGCGGAATTCCTACAATTTTTTCAACCACCACAACCTCTCAAACACCCTTGCATCACAACTGTCTTCCCTAAACTGCCCCTACTACCGCGAAGCTCCACTACATCCACACTGCAAAACCATGCCCAACTTCATGTCATCACCATCCTCCTCTTCAAACAATCAACAACCTCTTCTACACCTCCAACTCCTCCTCGAACTGTTGCATCATAACCTATAGCACTGTAACGAGAATTATCATCAACACAACACTCATATGCTTCACAAAAAAAGCATCAAAACCAATTACACCTTAACTCACTTGATCTTCCACTCCTCCACACTCAAAAAAAAAAATAGCACTTCACCATTACGTCAACATTCCAGCGGAATTCCTACAAGTTTTTCAACCACCGCAACCAATTTCCATAACCTCTCAAACACCATTGCATCACAACTATCTTCCCTAAACTGCCCCGAATACCGCCAAGCTCCACTACATCCACGTTGCAAAACCATGCCCAACTCCATATCATCACCATCCTCCTCTTCAAACAACCAGCAACCTCTTCTACACCTATAACACCCCTCTTAAAAAGCTAACACAAATATCTTTTAGCACAGTTGTTAGTGCGTGGTGTTGCTTTACGGGAGGTCGGGGTTCCAGATCCACGGATGTCACATTTGGTATCAAAGCCTATACCCAGCCGGAATTATGTGTGTAGTGTTGTGGATGTCAGTCGGTGTGGTACTGATGCGGGTTACATGCACAATGCCTGAGTGGTGAGTGATATGAGCCAACGAGGACGTTTGGCTCTTTAAGGGGGTAGTCTGTGACACCCTTCTCAAAAAGCTAACACAAAGATCTTTTAGCATAGTGGTTAGTGCGTGGTGTTGCTTTACGGGAGGTCGGGGGTTCAAGTCCCACGGATGTCACAACACCTCCAACTCCTTCTCGAACTGTTGCATTATAACCTACAGCACTGTAACCAGAACTGTATCATCACCAACTTCTACCCAACCTCCTACAACAGTCAGAACCAACCAACCATCAAACAAGAACTTTCCCACACACATCACCTTCACCAGCCTTCAATTCTGAAAAACAATCTAACCTCTCCCAATTACACTTCAGTCCAACATACTCCCAAATCGCCGACCCAAATCCACAGTGACATCCCTCCGTCAGTCACTTGAATCCTGTAAACCCGGCAACGCCTCAATAATTAATTGCTCGAACAACCACAACTCCGGTCTCCTCCCCAATCCATGCCTTCCTCCAACCAAAAATCGCTGTGAACCTACAATCACAACAAACCGCCGACAACCAAATAGCGAAGTTGAGAGCAGAGTATCCTGGCATCTATCCCCGACTGAAGTTTGCTTATGAATTCCGCCTGCGATTCCAGGTTTCGTGACTTTAGTTTTAGCTTGATTCTTCATTTTCAAGAAACTGCTGGAAGGGAATCAAATTGGGTGATAGAAGAACTATCTTAGACTTATTCCTAAATTTATAATACATGTGTTAACTCTAACATAACAAGGTCATCTAATGCATATACGCCACGACTTTGATACTGAATATAGGCATGGGTTATGTTTCAAAAATATAATCGAGTTTGCTTGGAACTGACGATATTTATAGGTTGCTTATCCAGAAGTGGTATGTTTCATTTAATTTATCATTATGTATGATTCAAATAAATTCAAAACAAAAATTTAAAATTGTTGAACCTTTTCAGTGTAAAAAAAACATTATGGATATTGTTCAATTGTACCAGTTTCGAAATGTTATTTCGCTCCATGCATGGTTTCTTTTGCATATTTGAACTGATACCAAACATACGTTGAATTCATTAAGGATATGTATTGTACCCTAAAACCAAATATAACTCTACCCACAAACACTTTCAGTTCCTAACAATACAAAAATGGCGGACCTCTTCCTTCTAGCCTTCCAGATGCCCTTTTCTTGCGCCACCACTCTTTAAACTCCTCTTTTCTCTCTGCTCTTCTCCCTTCCGTCTAATGGCCAAGAACAAAAAACCTAAACCTCATCTACCCTCAACCATGATTACACGATCTGGAATCCGAGCAAACTCTATCCTTACGAGCTCTGAATCTGAAGACGAGCAAGCGGCTAACGCTCCTCCTCCGAGATCTGTCTTTTCTCTACCAGATAGCCACCCTTTGAACAAGCTAATATTGGATATTAATGCTACTTGATCTACCGTGACAACTACCCGTGGTAAGTCGCCAATTTCCATTTTTGCTGGAACGTGCTTCAACTTCGTGGCCTTCGCCAGGCTTGAACTTGTCTGTGGTTCTTGAAAAACCTGTGATTGTGAACTTGGGTAAAGATTTCAGTACCGATTTGGGACGGTCTTTGGACATTGAAACTGCTGCTTTGGGTACCACTGTAGATCGTGATAAACAAGAGAGGGCAACTAGTGAAGGTTTGAATTGCAAACACTCCTCCAGCAATGTTTCTTCTCAAGTCATTCAAAGACCGCAACCTGTTCGACAGAATTCCTCAACCACCCTGAATAACAATTTAGCAGATCCTGCAGCAAATAACTCGGCGAATGCAAGCTCTGATGCTACTCAGAAACCTACCTCAAACAATCCTAAAAAATGGTCGACCTTATTTGATGCTCTACCTCGCATTGCGGGTGAATATGTGCCAGTGGAATTTGATATACTTCAAGCTGAATTAGGATCTGTCCCTCCTCCGGAACTTCACGATGAAGCGGCTAATTTCTGGTATGAACATCTTGTTGGATTTTTCTTGGATTATAAATCTCTGCTGTCGATATGAATGCGGAATGCCGTTATGCTTGGCAAATTCGTGCCTCTTTGAAAATTACGTATGTCAATGGACTTTACTACTTTAAGTTCTCCTCTTCTACAGAGAGGTTACGAGTACTGGAAGCCTCTCCTTCTATCATTAATGGAAGACCGTTTATAGTGACTTCTTGGAGTGCGTCGATTGATAGAGTTCGCGAACAGGTTCTTTCGATCCCTGTTTGGGCGTAGTTCACCAACATTCCCTCCCTGCTCTAACCGCTTCTTGGCCTTAACTGGCTTGCGTGTCACATTGGTAAACTCAAATGCTTTTATGCTAATACTGTTGCTAGAAAAAACTTAGTATATGCTAGAGCCCTGATTGAGATAACTACTGATAAACCTTTGCCAACACAAATCAAAGTTAGAATAGAAAAACGAGTTCATTATGTGGATGTGACGTACAAATGGCAACCTGAAATCTGCACAACCTGTAAATCCTTTGGTCATCATTCCGATACTTGTCAGCATGAAACAAACCTGCCTCTCCCAA
Organism: Allium sativum; assembly: GCA_030737875.1. Taxonomy (NCBI): domain Eukaryota; kingdom Viridiplantae; phylum Streptophyta; class Magnoliopsida; order Asparagales; family Amaryllidaceae; genus Allium; species Allium sativum. The sequence goes on from CM060920.1 coordinate 590,594,713, forward strand.
TTAAATCTCCCTTACCTAAGCCTCTTGTACGTGCATGGGTCCCTACGGGAAGGAAGATAGCACATGCGGTAGCAAATGAAGTACTTGTGGAAAAGCCGCCAACTCCAATTTTACCTAATGTTCCCCCTGATCCTGATATCACCTGGAGTGAGAAGGAAGTAGCCTGGGTGCATACCCCTACTGGAATGCATAGTGACACTAATGAAGTCTTCTTCATTTTTATTGACGATAAGGAGGAAGATCGTTTATGATTCACACCCGATGATGGCAAACTGATTATGATAAATGGTGGTGAAGTTGGAGAGAACAATGAGATTATTATGAATGGGATCGAAATCGTCTTTTGGCTCTTTCTAATGTTAATGATCTGGCTCTTCGTTTTTGGATCTTTGAGCGCAACATGACTCCTTACATCGGCTTTTACTACAATGAAGGTGATGATCCATAGGATCCATCTTTTGGCTCCTTTATAGTTGATGTCATGGCTCTACGTTAATGGATCGTTTAGCGGTTTATGTCTCTCCTCTCAGGTTCTTAGGAATTATGTTACATACCTAGTGATATTCCTTTGTATGCATTAATGTTGTCATTTTTGCTATTTTGATGTTTTGATAGTGACTGGACACTTCAACCCAGACATGTTACTCTGTGCATGTGCAGAGTAGCAGTTCTATTATTTTAATATAGGTGTTTGGGGTCACCTTAAAAACCGGTCGGCCTTTCCAAAATAATAATAATAAGCATGCTCAGTTATGTAACGCCAAACAAGGAATAATTGACATGTGATGGTCGTTATTTTAATATATACAATAGTTTAAGAACCTAACATAGCTAGATTAAGTGATAATTGAGCATGCTATGACGTTGTTAGGATTTCATAGAGGCCTTTATGGCCCCAGCCTGTAAATGGACCTTTATGTGCCTCTAAAATGTCTTTAAGGCCACGACCAATACATCCATTATCCTCTAAGAAAATTGTTATGTTATTTAAGCAGATTAATCGATGAACACTTTGCATTTTTGTTCCACAAGTAAATCAATCAAAATAAATTCAATCTACTAATATACACATTCATTTTTTATGGCTAAAATATAAAAGCATATTACTAAACATGATTTAGAGACTTTAAAATTAGATTTCACAATGCATAACACAATGACCTACACAAAAGTCTGCATGAGAAACTTACGACTGCAATCAACACATTTCGTAACAAAAGTTTTATTTGAAGTCCCAAATCATGATGATGCAAAAGGCAATAATTATTTTCTGGCAGATTTTTATTTGACAATGATAAATAACATCCAAACTATTCATTGTCCAAATATAATTATTAATTAAGGTAAATATCCCAATATAGTACTTACCAACGTTTACTTGGATAAGCTAGGAAACTTATCATATAAAAAAAGTTCCAATTAAGGTAAATATCCCAATATATTGCCTAACAATATTTACTTAGATAAGCTAAGGACTTATACATAAATAAACTCCTCAAATGGGTACATGTGTACATAAGTTTGCCTTATCATTTTCTATTGCTTCTGATATTTACTTTAACTTGATGTGTTACTAATTTATTTAACACAGTGTATATGTCCATTCCTGTTACACTATTATTCATTGTTTACTCTATTTTTTTTAACTGAAGTTCATTTCAGTTATTTAGGATGCAGTGATAAATAGTTGGAGAGAGATTTTTTTTCCCCTTAGTTCTGAAGCTAGAAATTTCATGCAAATTGTAGCCATTTTTAATTTGGAACATTCAGCTTTTTCATTTTTGGTCTACATGAGACAATGATGACCAAGTAAGATGCAAGGTAATGTGGCATTTAATATTGCACTGTACCATTTTTAGATTATAAATACATTATTTACTGCTAAAATTTTCACATTTTTCATCTGTTTTAAAACATCTTTATCTTCGTTGACAGTTGACACAAGGATATTTTGATTAAATGTAAATGTGTTATATTTCCAAGATTCTTAATTTGTTTCATTTTAGGCATTGTTGTGAATTTGAAAAGCCTGTGCTTACACTCATTTGTTCATTATCTAGGTTGCTCTTACTATTTTGGCTAAAGCTTGAAAAGTATATGGTCTGGAAAGTTTGTTGACAAGCTATGGTACATTGCTTTCAAAGGAGAAATAAGTCAACAATTCAATTGGTTTGGCTGAGAGTACAAGGAGATTGAACTGAAAAAGCACGAGTCATCGTGGTTCACACTTTGGAAACCAACTCCTGTGCGAAACTAAATTTTTTTTGTGTTGTATTTCTTAAGTCCCTCTGTTGTGTGTTATGATAGCTTTTTATTTTTTAAATGTGAGACCGAGTTTTCTTATGTATAATATTGTTGTCCACTTGGTGTATTCTTTCTCTTGCATGCATATATACCAAAAGCTTACATAATTAGTTATGAAATTAGTACCATACGCCATTTTCTTCTGCCCATGTTTTGAAAGGAATTAAATAATAAAGTTTTCCACTGTTCTAAACGTATACAACTTATTTGTACTTCAATAAAACATAATTCAATTGAATGAAGCACTATTACAATCGGTTTTATTACTACTTCAAAGTAGAGCATGTTCTTTTTACTGCTCGGTTCCCTGTTACAGAAAAGTACACTTTGTCATTCCAAACATTTCACCTATTCATATCAATCATTAAAACAATGAATCAATTAAAATTGGGTTGTACTCATGTTTAACATTACACTGTGGGTGCGTCTGATTTTCGGAAGGAGCAAAAAAAGCTCACTTCCGCGTCCGTCTGCGTCCGTCCGCGTCCGACGTGTCGACGCGGGACCCTCTAGTTTGCCCCTTCTGAACTAAACGCTGGAAATTGTTGCTTTCGGCATGCCCCGTTCAGCACATACGTACCCTTTTGCATCCTTTTACACCCCTTTGCTCCATTCATGTGCCTTTTTCTGTTCAAAATAAAAACACATACCCCTTTTATCGATTTTTCGCCTTCTCATCCCCTTCAACATACCCCTTCCAAATACCCTTTCTGTTGAAAATCAAACGCTATCTATAAGTAGTATATTCTTATTATTTTAAAAATATTTTGTTCTTATGACTGCATACAAACTATTTTTCTATTTTTAACAGTGTTTATGATAGAATAATACTAATGGGAATAACACATCCTATTATTATTATCCTGTTTTTTAACTTACCCCTTTTAAAGAAAACTACTTTGAAATGTTTGGCTCTCTTCATCGTTGTTCTTGGATTCAATGTTAGGAACACTTTGAGGTAGTATATTGGTAGTCAATTCATTTCTCCTCTCATTTAATCTCATATACAATGTTGTCTTCATGAGTTTAGAAATGTTCATTTTTTTAAAGCTTTCGAACGAGATATTCCCATATTCATTTTTCACTTCGTTTACTTTTATGGTTCGACTGGCCTGACAACTCAAAGATATGAATCAACCGGTCAGATCATTATATCACACATTTGTTTGGTCAGTTTGCTTGGACCATTATTATTTTAATTTATTTTCCTTTTAATCCAAAATATAATATTTTGGCACCTTCAAAAAAGCGAATTTATATATTGAAATTTCTTTCATGAAAAGAAATAAATTCACTTTCACAACAACTAAATGAAATTAATTTCAATACAAATACAGATACCATATATGAAATACAAACACGAATAGTAAATCTCAAGCATTAATAACACCCTAACAGTAAATCTCAAACATTGATAATACACAAATAATTCGCTAATAGTAAATGTACAAATTGGTATGTGAAGAAGGCACAATCTCGTGTATATGTTGGAAAGTAAACCCAATTAATGTCGGTTCGTAATTTGTAGTGTCTTTTGTTTTAAGTGTCATGACTGTTCGTTTAGTGTAGTATCTATTAATGAAACGGTGTCTATTGGTATGTGTAAGGGTGTCTAGTCTACTATATATAAGGGTAGTCATATTTGTTGTAACAAGAAGTAAGAAAGAAATTAAGAAAAATTAAGTATCCTCCTCCTCTTTAATTCCAACAAAATGGTATCAGAGCGCTAGGTTGAAACTATGGCAATGCTATTTTTCTCGTCGTTCGTTCTCATAAAAGAAAACTTCGAAGAGTGGAGTAATAAAAAGAAAGAAGAGTTGATCTCCAAAGGGCTTTGGGAGATCGTTGAGAATGGCTATGAGTGGCCAAAAGATGTCAAAAATATGACGGAGAAAGAGAGTGAGGCATTTATAAGCTTGAGACGGAAAGATCATCAAGCTCATGTTGCTATGTGTGAGAACGTTGATGAAGAAGCATTCGACCATATTATTGGAGAAAAATACGCAAAGGATTCATGGAATTTGTTGAAAGAGGTATACGCAAAAAATGATACAAAAATAAAAGAAGAAGAAGAAGAAGAAGAAGAAGCGGAGGAGGTTAATGAAATAATTATTCATGTTGATGAGGTGACTTCAGCAGAGAACGAAAAAGAAGAGGAAGCTATCAACGAGGAAACAAAACTGGAAGAGTCAACTGAACAAATGATAATTCTAGATGATGTTGGCGCGACCCTAGCTGAGAATGAGGGAGAAAAGGCAGAAGCAGAATCTACGAACAGCGCCGTCAAATCAGAGTGCGAGAAAGCCATGATTGCTCTAAGGCGTGGAAACCATACCAAAGCTCTTAGGTTGATGAAAGAAGCTTGCGGAAAATGTAAGGACTCTTCTCCTTTGGTTCATAAAGTTAACGGAACTATTGCTGTCAAGATCACTTCTATTTTAGACGATCATAATGCTAAGTTAGAGCACGAGGTTGTTCCCAGTGTTGTTGAGAGCTTAAAGGTTATAACAAAATTCTGTTCAGAGCATATAGCAAAGTACACATTTGAGTATGCGTATCTGAATGATCGGAAGAAAGTAACGGCTATACATAAAGCCAATATCATGAAGCTAGCTGATGGTTTATTTCTGAAGTCATGCAAAGATGTAGCAAAAGAATACCCTGGAGTCGAGTACAATGAAATCATAGTCGACAATTGTTGTATGCAACTTATGTCAAAGTCGGAACAGTTTGATGTGATGGTTACCCCAAACCTGTATGGTAATCTGATAGCCAACACAGCTGCAGGAATTGCTGGTGGCACTGGTGTTATGCCAAGAGAAAATGTTGGACAGGAGTATGCAATATTCGAACAAGGAGCTTCAGCAGGCAACGTAGGCAATGGGAAAATAGTAGAAAAGCAAGAGCCTAAAGCAAAACAAACAGCTAAAGCAAAACCTAAAGTCCCTACTAGTGAAGAAGCAAAAGAAGAGGAACTGATGAGAAAGAAAGCATGGAAATTTTATATCCTTCTGCCAAAACATGTGAGATATAAATCAATGTTGGAAAGTAAACCCAATTAATGTCGGTTTGTAATTTGTAGTGTCTTTTGTTTTAAGTGTCATGACTGTTCGTTTAGTGTAGTGTCTATTAATGAAACGGTGTCTATTGGTATGAGTAAGGATGTCTAGTCTACTATATATAAGGGTGGTCATATTTGTTGTAACAAGAAGTAAGAAAGAAATTAAGAAAATTAAGTATCCTCCTCCTCTTTAATTCCAACAGTATATTCACATGTTTTTTCCTTTGCATGTAGCTTGCAAATGCTTGACTTTGTCTACTAATTGTTGGGACGTCTCTGTCTTCTTCGACACGGAAATTTTCTCCATTGCTCGAGGTATGTACACCATTGTGATTGTCGCGGCCTCAGGTACAACTCAATGTATTTTTATTAGAAGAATTGGTGGGGTTATGAAGAGGAAGAGGAGAAATGTGTAGGTTTACAGAAGATAGTCGGTTTTTTTAGCAGATTATCATGTGCACACTTAGCCGACTTCAAAAAATCAGTTATGCTATATGGATTGCAATCCACGACTCGCGTTTTAGATAGTTTTAATAAAGCCGACTAAAATCACAAATAAAACCTTGATTAGTTTGTTATTTTTTTTCCAATTCGGGTTGGGTGGAAGTTTAGCATGCTCCGAATGCTGGTTGAGTGGTCTCTACTTGGGGAATGCTCCTAGAAGATGATACCTACTTGCAACTACATTTTATTGTATCTTAAGGGGAGTTGGCATCCTTTTCAACTGTGAACAAAAAGACGGAACACCACTTAGAGCACAACCAACCATGGCTTGTTCAGTTACTAAACAAGCCACGGAGCAATCAGGTGTGGCTTGTTCACTCACCCGTGGCTGGTTTGTGGCTAGTTTTGAGCTCCTTCGTGGCTGGTTCACTGAACAGAGGCTAGAGCTTATGACGACAAAGAGAATACCGTTATAATCTTATAACGGCAAACTCTTTGCCGTATAAGCTTATAACGGCTTTCTCTTTGCCGTTATAATACATAGCCGTTACACTCCAACGGCTACCCCATTTTCCCTTCTAATACACCAACCTTCCTCCTTCTTCTTCCATACAACCACTCCACCTTCTCAACTTCAACTTCTTCAACAACAAAAATGTCTTCTTCCGCACCCAAGCGAAGCATCAAAAAATGCGGAAACAAGAATCCCATGTCCAAAACGCCCTCTTCATCATATGCCATGCAACGGTCAGTCCAACAACATCAATCGTTGCAGCCATCTCACAAATATGGCTACTCGCCGTATTCAAATTATCCATATCGACCATCGTACATACCGCTCGCTCCTCCTAACTTTCCTCCCGTCCATTCGTCCGCCCCGCCACATTTTTACCAACGACCGCCCGTGCCAGGCGTGTACGATGATCATTCGTCATATATGTCAATGATGATGCAGACCGATCAAAGTCAACAACCTCACCTACCTCCGCAACAGACCGAGGTTCGTGACCGCGAAGGTACACAAAATCTGCAAAGACAGTTTTCGTACGGGTTTGTCTCTCCTAGTAACGAAGAAACGTTGAAACTTCAACGGAGGAACCGGAGGACGAAGATGCAAATGAGGATGCGAATGTTACAAATTCTGAAGAATTTAGTCAAGAATACACTGCACCTGTCAGTCCTGAATATAACCAAAAGAAGACGAAGTGGAAGTCTTTAATCGGCATTTTCAGTAAACGACACCAAACCGAAGTTGAATCGGAGCCGGATCCCGGAATAGAAGATGTTGAGGATGATCATGCTGAAGAGGAAGAAATAGCAGCGGATGGAAGAAGAAAACAATGTAAGTTTACTTCCGAGTTGTACGTTTCACTTGCTAAATCGTGGATACGCATTTCACAAGTCAACATTGTTGGGAATAATATGAAAGGTCATAAATTTTGGGAAAGAGTTGCAGATTTCTACAATTCGTTGGAAACGAGGAGTAGAACATGGGGATCACTTAGAGGCGGTTATAGAGTTATGAATGCTGCATGTCAGAACTATCTGCCAATACTAACAGGCTTGCAGAACAGGCAGCAAAGCGGTGCTGCACCTTATGACGTTGTAAGTATCGTAGATTACTTTTAAAAATAAGTTAGTATACTATGCTTGATTAGTTAGAAATGTCATACACTCATACAATTTCTACTTTATGTTACAGATTGAAGAGTCACGAACGGCCTACCAACGAAAGTATGGACTTACATTTAAATTTAATGACTGTTTCGAGCTTCTATCTAGGTTGCCTAAGTGGAAGAACCCAAGCAACTTCATGGTTGAACAGCAGAACAAAGCTAGAAGGATGAACTACTCTCAATCTAGTCCAGGAAGTGACCCGAGCTCGCAAGAAAGAAACCCTTTATTTGGAACTAGTGACGGACGGCCTATTAGCAGAGCCAAGTCAATTCAGCTGGAGCAACGCGGTGCAGAGTTCTCTAGATTTATTGAAACAGTAGAGAATTCAGCTACGGAGCCAAAAGAGTATAGACTTCGATTTTCGAAGCAAAGAAACCGCAGCGACGAAGAGTTCCACAAAGCAGTTAGTGTTGATAGAGAGCTTTGCAGACAACAACATACGGAGAAACAAGCCCTGTTACGAGCAAGGCTGGAGAAGAAGGAAGCACTGGTGCGGGGGAGCAATTATGTTAAAATGATTACATGTGATTTTAGTAAGCTTTCCCCTTTACAGCAAGAATTAGTAAAAGAGCAGATTGCAGAGTACAGAAGAAGCAAAGGAAGCGGAGGCGGAAGCTGTAGTGGCTCATTTGAGGACTAGCTATGTATGTTGGGTTAAGTTGTAATATGACTGTGAACTGTTTGTAGTAGTTACATACTAGTGGGTATTTATGTACTAGCTAGGGTTTAGTTGTAATATGATTGTATCCTATTTGTAGTATGTATGCAGTAGTTGTTTATGTAGTAGCTGTATATGTTGGGTTGAGTTGTAATATGATTATGATATGTTTTTAGTATTTAAGCACTGGTTGTTGAAACAATGATACAATCGACAATATGATTGGAAACTAGATTTATTGACCCAACATACACACTGATACATAGTGCATGAGTGCAAACCGATACATAGTTCTAGTACCAACTACTGATTCCGACTATTTCTTCCTTTATGCGCCCACAAATGATCCACTAACTGGTCACGCAATTGGAAGTGTGCAGCTTGATCTTCAATATGTTGAACCATATCAACATACTCGTCCATTGAGTTTACATCTTTATGGGGTTTTTCATTTAACCCCGTAAACATGTCAGGATAATTAGACTTTTGATTCTTATACCCACCTCTTTCAGACTCCACAATCATGTTATGTATTATTATACAAGCATACATGATTTCCGAAAGCACTCTTGCATCATGAAAACGAGCAGGATTGCGTAAAATATGAAATCGGGCTTGTAGAACACCAAACGTACGTTCGATGTCCTTTCTGTAGCTCGCTACTTTCTCAGTGAAATAACGTTCTTTGTCATTTGATGGTACTATGTATCCTTGAATCAAAGTTCTCCACTTTGGGTATATTCCGTCCACTAGATAGTATCCAGTTTTGTGTTCGATATTACCAACGTTATATGAAACATCTGTTGACAGTCCGTTAGCAAGCTCTGTGAAAAGATATGATTGTTTTAAAACATTTATATCATTCAATGAACCTGGGACTCCAAAAAAAGCATGCCAAACCCATAAATCGTCTGTTGCTACTGCTTCAAGTATCATTGATGGCACTTTCTTATGTCCGGTGAACATTCCTTTCCATCCCGTTGGGCAGTTTTTCCAAGGTCAGTGCATGCAATCTAAACTTCCAAGCATACCTGGAAATCCTCTAGCTTCTCCCATACGTAGTATCCTGCTTATATCGTTTGGTCTACGTGTCCGTAGATACTCGTTCCCGAACTCTTGAACAACTGTTTTACAGAATTCTTTCAGACACTCTATTGTTGTTGATGCTGCAATTCTGAAATATTCATCCATTTGGTCGCCAGTTGTTCCATAGCTTAACATCCTCAATGCCGTTGAAATTTTGATGTGGGGCGAATGGCCAATTTCTTGTGCTCCGTTCAGTCTATAAGTGAAATATGGATTTGACTGATTAAGTTTAAGATAAATTTTAGAGACGATTGTCGGACTCATACGATAACGACGGCGGAACAAAGTTATATCGTAGGTTGGATTGTCGATGAAGTAATCTCTCATTAGTCTTTCATGTCCAATCCTGTAGTCTCTCTTATACCGCCGGTCACGCCGGCCAGGCATACTACCTCGATGGTTGCTAATTGAGCTTTCAGCGAAATTATTGGAATACCCAACCATTGTGTGTTGCTCCAGCTGCTCCTCCGTCTCATCCTCATCTTCTAGGTCGTAATCTTCAGTTTGATTCATGTGGTAGTAATGGTGACGTAGATTTGGATCCATTGCTTGCTTTTTTTATAAATTGAGTTTCGTTGTTCTGCCTAAGTATAGACGTACGACAGATATATATAAGCAATGATGGTTAACATATTTTAAATATATTTTTTGGCAATAATGGTTCCGACATAAAGGTTCGGATAGTAATGATTCTGTCATTGAGTAGTCAATTCAGAAAGTTGTTGTATTGTGAACGATTGGCACTAATGGTTGGCAATAATGGTTCCGACATAAAGGTTGGGATAGTAATGATTCTGTCATTAAGTAGTCAATTCAGAAAGTTGTTGTGTTGTGAACGGTTGGCACTAATGGTTGGCAATAATGGTTCCGACATAAAGGTTGGGATAGTAATGATTCTGTCATTGAGTAGTTAATTCAGAAAGTTGTTCTGTTGTGAACGGTTGGCACTAATGGTTGGTAGATTGAGTAGGCAATAATGGTTTGGATAATATCTTTGCATTGAGTAGTCAAATTCCTTTATAATGGTTTGGATAATATCTCTGCGTTGAGTTGTCAATTCGGACAGATGATGTGATATAAAGTGATATCCAAATATGTTTAAAATCTCCACTAAATCCAACCAGTGGAGTAGGATACGGGGATACAACAATTTATAAAGATACAACAATAAGCATAAAGATACAATAGTTTATAAAGGTACAACAACTGCCGACATAACATGTGAACTAGCTTCGGCAAAGCATGAAGTGAAAATTAGCAACTTCAGTAAACCCCATTTTACGTTTTAGTCTTATGGGAATCGCATGATGTTCAATCGCAACTGGGCATTTTCACTTCGAACACGTCTATTCTCGCATTCGAGTTTTTTACAATATGCTATTCCCCGAGGACACAAAGGTTGGTCTATCCAGTCCGTGTAATTGCAACCATTTGGATAGGCTGGACATCGTTGCACGCGCCAACCTATATTGTTGCCCTCTGCTTGAACGACAACTTCAACCGCATACCCGCAATAGCAACGAACTGGTAAGAATCCACTACATGTTCATGCAGTGGTACACGAAAGAACTCTTCTTCTTGCGTTGATTGAGTGACCTCTTGTTGAGATGGAACTTGAACAGGGGGTACTGGGGTTTCATGTGGAGTTTGAACGTTCACTTGTTCGTACGGCGGTATAGTTTGCGGTTTCATTTGGTTTAGGAACTGAAGTTCGTCTTCAAGCTCTTGTAGCCTCATGTTTTCGTAAGCTTGTTCCTCGGAATCTGTAGATGTTGCCCACGAAGACATTTTCAATGAGTGCGAATCAAAGGATGTGCTCTAAGAATGGGGAAGAAGTTGTTTGAGTTTTGCATGTTGTGAGTAAATTAACATATGTATATATAGCTGGAAGATGGGCAATGGTGTGAACGGTCAAAAGCTACACTGTAGGGAACACTAAATGGAATCTGGCAGATTGCATGACTGCACTATGCGAAGTATGCAAGACTTGACCAGTCATTGCGCTACAGTTGGTTGACCCATTACGTTCTTACGTAGAATATGGAGTTATCTGCAAACCTTGTTATGTTGGCGCGTTATGTAAGAATTTTGCATTTGTAAACGAGAAGACGATAATCTTGTTCACGATCAAATTGAAACAGTAATACATTCCAAATCACACTTACAGGAACCAGAACAACAGAACATAGCAGCATCAAATTCAAAGTAGAGTAATAAATCTTCGATTCAAGAAAAACTAAACCCTAACGATTTCTGAGAAAGCCAGATCTAGTTGCATCCGCAACAATCTTGTTCAACCGCCTTATTTCATCTTGCGCTTCCAGTGCATATTAAAGTCCACGTTGGCACATTGGCGGGTCTATCCACTGCATAAAATTACAACAGTGAATATCATTGGGGTAATACCTATGGTCTTCGAAGGCAGGACAACCGAAGAATCGGCGTCCAGCATTTTTTTCAGTTTTGGCAACAACAACAACCAATTCATCTCCGCAACAGCAAATAGGGCAAGCTCCACTAGGTAGCGTTGGACCGATCGGATGTAGGGGCTCGATTTCTTGTCCTTCGTATACGATCTGCTTACCAGGTCTTTGATTTGCTACAACTTCGCGCAATCGAGCGTTGAAAGATTTTGTTCTCGGCTTCACTGATTTAAAATGAACTTGTGCTCCTTCACCGAATTCCACCGGAGGCTTGTTGTGTTGTACACTATTCCTTGACCGTTCAAACTCTTCATAACACTTATTCATTGTTTCATAGTCAATCTCCAAGTTTTCCATAGCTTCAATACAAAACAAATCGTTAATCAATTGAATTGGATGGGAAGTGTATGGAATTTTTGTTCTGTTAGAGATATTAACCTGGTGCATATTTATTGCTGCGTTTACACAAAAAGCAGGGCTAGATTTGTAAAAAGAAATGTTGAACTTCCCAACAGAAACACAAAGTAGGTGATACCCGTGATAAATTTATGGTTTTGATATTTAGTGCATCAACTTTTTCAGTAACATAATTACTGGTACTGTATCAATGTATAGTGTATCACTATTTGCACTGTGTACTGTTTGACCGTTTCCGTAAAATGTTTGACGTAAAGTATGCTGACCCTTTTTTTAAACTCCTACACGTATTGAAAAGGTTAATGCACCCGCGGACGACCCCTATTTTTAACTCGTAATCTCGAAAATGTGATAATAAGTTACAAATAATGATAAATTACACGAACGGTAGATTAGACAAACACTAGGTTCCATATATAAATTCAGCCTACATAACCTAAACGTTAAACAGCTCTTGGGATACATACTTCGTTCGAACCACAGTGATGGTTTTGAACTAAAATAAAGCAAAAAGATAAAAGTGATACGACACGTAACGATACAGTACATAGTACGCATAACATAAAATATTTAAATCCTAATTTAACCCACATTGCAGGCGATAATTTGCATTGCTTAGGTCGTTTACTTGATTTCGCAGCTTTCTTATTTCTTCCTCTAGTTCCAAAGCATACGTAATTGCTCGACGGGGAAAACGGTCATCTATCCACTGTCCAAACTCGCATCCGTTGCCACGTGCTGGACAACTATAATATCGACGTCCAACGTCGTTTCCATGACGGACCACTAATTGCGGTGCTTCGAATCCACAAAAGCATACGATATTTGCGGATTGAACCTCACCTTCTTCTACCGTGGCTCTAACGCGAGGAATTACAAGGTTAGACCTGCGCTCACGTTGTCGATTACGATTGTCATGCTGATGTCGTATTTCCAGTTCATGCATTCCTGCTTCAAGTTCTAATTGTCGCACCTCGTCATTGTGTCGCTCTTCCATTTCGATATACCACTCTGTTGGTTCTCTGGGTGTGGACGGATTAGGGTTTGATGGTCCTGAGAGAAGGTCCGTGTAATTGTAAGAAGATGGATACGATATTGGCATTTTTCTTATTTGAGATACAGTTTCCAGTCCGTATGGATCGGGTATTGCTTAAGCAATGTTAGCTATATATAGGAGGAGATTTAGTTACCACTGCATAAGGAAATTACTTCCCGTTTTCAAAAGACACGGAATGTGAAAACAAATTGACAACGGGTAATTGCAACCGTTGGACTGTGCTCTGTATACTGTGCACTATTTACTGCACACTGTCTGTTGTATACTGTACACTGTGCACTGTTTCCTATAGCTACGTTGGAAAATGCGTTCATAACTTTAGAAAAAGAGTGACATGACCACACTCTGGTCTGAAAACTGTAGAAAAAGAGTGACCGGCCTACACACTAGGAAAATATATATCCTGTATTAAAATATAACAGCAAACTGTTTCCTGTTATATTTTTTGTCGTGGCACCACAGTGGCTACTTAATCGGTCGCATTCCCTCCCTTTATATACCAACCTACCTCCTCCTTGTTCCACACAACCAGACCACCTTCTCAAATTCTTTTTTGACAACCAGAAAAATGTCTTCGTCTGAACCGAAGCGTACCGGCAAAAAATCTACAAGCAAGAAACCCATGGCCCAATCGCACTGGTCATCATATGGCATGCAACGTCCGGTCCAAGACCAGCAATCGTTTCTCCCAACTCACGAATACGGATACTCACCGTATTCAAACGAAGATGCCTCTTCCGTTCATCAAAGATCTGGAAAAGAGATTGTACTCGAAGGGAAGGTATCCGAGCCACTAGGAACGATTGGATACAACCCCATTTTCCATTGTGGACAAGTGTCGGTCGTTGTTGTTGACGAGACCGAAACAAATGCCGGTCGTCGGTTTTTCGGTTGTCAAGCCTTCAACGACCACATGAATTATCCTGGTGACATTGATTGTTATTGCTTTAAGGAGTGGATTGACTCTCCCATTTGCGAACGTGGACGTCAGTATGCACTCGAAGCGCAAGCAGAAATAAGACGCTTGAGCAAGACTAAGGAGGGTACGACAAGAGATGGTCCTTTCCCTAGACCATGGTAGGTGTACGTGTTTGAATTTGATGCTTGTGTGCTCAGTTGTTGTAGTTTGTATGATTATGGTTTGGCATTTCCTTCTGTTGTACTAGTTGTCGTTGTTTCAGTTGTTATAATTGCTCAATAGTTGTTATAATTGCTCAATAGTTGTACTAGTTGTTGAAGTTCGTATGAATATGGTTTGGCATTTCCTTCTGTTGTACTAGTTGTCGTTGTTTCAGTGATTATGGTTTGGCATTTCATTCTATCGCAAGCAGAAATAAGGCACCTGGGAACGGTCCATTTTTCGTAACTCTTTCGTGAATTGAAATAGTTAAAGCACTGGTGGACGACCCCTATTTTTAAACTCCTACATATACACAAAATTACCACCATGACAAAACAATTACGAATAATGCTTCCAAAGGCTGCTACAGTCAATGAAATGACTAGACACTGAGTCATACAACAATATTACATACTGCAATACCACTGTGAATTTAATACGAGTCACATGTATGTAGAGTGTACCCTTTCACATGCACGTACGACATGATTGGACCAGTCACTGAGAAGAAAAAATTAAAGACGCGTCTCCATCATTCGTAGCTGTGATTCCATTAAAAGTCTCCATCTTTCGCTCACTGCATTGAGTAGTCTCTTCCGAATTAAATGACAATAGTATACGAAATTAATAGTAACTGCCCGCATTTGTTGTGATGTGAAAAGTCACTGTAGGGAATCTAACGTAATATCACGAGATTAATAGTACATGCCAACATTTCATGTGATGGCACCATTTTTCGTGCTGCAATGATGTGACCGGTCATCGTACAGAATCACCCATAATATCACGAGAACCCTATAACGGGTATTCTAGTATGTTGAATTGTAACTGTTGGTCGTACATTGCCCTTATAAGTACTCCATATCTGATAATCCATCTCATACCTTCTACAGCTTCAAGCAGCACCGTTGTAGACTAAAGTGAGAAAATTTATTTTCTTGTTGTCTTATAGGTAACGTTTATTATCAAAAAAATTCATACTTCTCGTAACTCTACTTATTCTACTGATGCACAGGTTACATGGACGATTCAGAAATAAGTGATGAAGAAATGGGAAGGATTTTTGATGAGTACGAACGAAACTTAGTGAACGATAACGAAATTGGATTAGTTCATGATACACAAGTTGAAGAGGTGCCTGCCGCTATTCAGCATCGAGCGGTTACAGCTCCGCGTCCTTCTCCAGCAAATCAACGACCTAGTAATAGAGCTCAAACATTGAATTCTCCAACTTCAGAATTTTCTTCTAAGGATTTGCTGGCCCTCGTTAAATCCTATATTGAGGTTGAAAAGAGGGATGAGTTGCTAATGCAAAGTGGAGGGGGTTTAACATATGAAGAAAGATGGGCAATGATTAAGAGGCTATACAACAACCATCGTTTCCGGCCCACTACACGAACATCGGTTGAAATCCAAATGGCTAATTGTCATTTTGCAGACGCTTGTGATCGGTACACAAAGATTATCGAAACTGTTGAAGACGAGAACATATTTAAAACAAATCAAGCAACATATGATTCTCGTTACATTTTCGAGTATGGTGAGGAGTTCGTTGGTTACAAAGCGTATAAACTCCGCTACAGTTGGTTGACCCGCTATGGAACTGAGTAGACTTATGGTATTGTGATTTTATTGTTGTTTTACTGTCTATTTAATTTGATGTTTGTGCGTAGACTATGGAGTTATCTGCAAACCTTATTATGTTGGCGTGCTATTTAAGAATTTTGTATTTACACACGAGAAGAGGGAAACCTTGTTCAACATCAAATTCAAACGTTATTACATTCCAAACAACACTTACAGGAACTAGAACAACATAACATACCGGCTATACACAAAAACATTCTCTACACAGAAATACAGTCTCTCCACATAACCAAATGCAGTCTCTACACAGAAACATAATCAAAACGTACAAAAAATACATCGAAAGTACATAATAGTGGTAGTCAACAAATACAGAACGCATACTCAAACAACAGGAACATACAACTATCAACTAGGAAAACGTAATACAACAAAAGTACATAACAGTGGTAATACAACAAAAGTACATAATAGTGGTAGTCAACAAATGCAGAACGTCTACTCCAACAGTAGGACCATACAACTGACAACTGCGAAAGTACATAAAAGTGGTAGTATCTCAGTCGTCCGAGTCATCTGAATGTGTACGTGGACGTGTGTGGCGCCGATGACGTCTCTCATCATCACCAACATCTGGAGGCTGACTGGACCCCGCACTAGACCTATGGTGGTAATACATCTGCAAGTCCTGAAGTCTCTTGCGCTCTGCCTCAAGCTGGGCTTCTAAATGTGCCTGCTGCTGTCGTGCCTCCTCTGCAACACGACGTAGCTCACCATCATAGTAATCTAGGCTACGCCTATGCTCTATATAGCCCGTATGCCTAATCCCCATCTGCATATCATACAGATCATGATATGATATCTGTGTAGGATCTGGGTAATCGTGATGGGCCGGAGGATGAAACACGTCAACGTAACGATCCGGTCCAATGGTGGGCACTGCCATGGTCCATCCAAAATGACTGGCGGCTGCCACATGATCAGCTGCACGAAAACTCTCGCTGGGCTGGGTAATATCCTCAACAACAGGTGGACGTATGTCGTGTCGTATAGCAGATGGCCCTACTAAATCAATCGTTGCTGCATGCGTAATCGTGTCAGAGGACCCGGTGAAAAATCTACGCCAGAAGGTAAGGTAACACTCCCCGATAATAACAAAGCTCTCAGCCGTCCACCAGCCTGCTGCCCTGGCTATATCTAGCTGCTCCGTCGGGTAAATCATACACCGATAAGTATGTGGGTGTGGATCATCCGGAATAGCATCGAAGTCATACAACTGTCTCCAGCACCTCTCACCAAGATACCAATAAGCACCTAGCGCCACGGGAGAAGATATAAGTGGAAATCTCCGTCCGGCAAGCATCCTAGCAATCTGTATGATCTCAAGATCGATGGATGTACTCTGCTCAAATGGATGCCATAGAATCTGATCCTTATACATCCTCAGCTCGATCTGGTTATGGGCAACGGGATACACATGGCATGACTCATTATCTCTGGACCCCCGGTTGTCCGCAGTCCAAAAGCATATACGGGGGAAAAAGGTCGATGGGTCTGCAGTACGGGTGATAAAATGAAAGTTCCTAGAGTACTCAAAGTACCAATATTGTAACAACTCCCAAAATCCAAATAAAGAAACCTGAGAATCAGTGATGGTGCACTGCATGTCGAGACATCTGTATAGGTATGCAAGGATAGGGTTGCCCCAATCATATAAAATCGCCCCATCGGCATTTATCTCAGCCGCGACCGCAAAAAACCCTACAGGAACGCTACTGCTCGAAGAACTAAAGAAAAGGTTACCCATAAGGTATAACATAAATAATCGAGCAAGCTCCAAGTCGTCATCAACAGAGTAGTGATCGAGTATCCTGTCCATAGCCGTACGGATCGCGCTCACTCTAATAGCGCCTTCTGCCTGATACGACGTAGCAGAAACATCCAAATGAGACAGTAGATCATGAACAAGTGCACGATCACGCCATCGACCATCGTCATAAGGCAGTGGGGGATAAGCACCTACTCCAATGCTAATACCAGTAAGCATAGAGAAATCAAGCGGTGTAAGTCCTAACTCACCACAAGGAAACTGAAATGTGTGGGTGGTTTTGTACCACCGTAGAGTAATGGCCGCACACAATTGGACATCGGCATTTATAACATGATTTATTCCTAAAATAGCAAAGAGCACAATAAGATAAAATATGACTACTAAATTATCCACTTATTTCATTAAAAGGTCTATAATATTACCTAGAAAAAATTGAAATCCAAGAGCATGTAACAGTCCTGCGACCCCCTTCCTACTCGCCAAGTGTGCATGATAATATCTAAGTGTGGTCGCTAACGAACCACGTGGACGTATATTCCGCAACTGTTAACGGTTCAACAAAATGTTATACTATCTACCCAATATCTAACACTCAAAGAATACTATTTAAATATTACTAAAAATACTTACAGCCAAACTCGACTGCGTGCTAACGTGTACTTCGTCATCTGGAAGAATGCGAAAGTTGGATAGCATAGGAAGCTTTGCCGCGCTGAGGTTCATATCCACATAGCCATCGAGATCGACCTGTCTAGTGGAAACCAATCCAACACCCTTACGCGCCCTGCCTGTTCGTCCGTCTCTACGCCCGCCACGTCCCCGATGGGCGCCTTCCTCGTGCGCCCCTATTTCTTCGTTATCCATGTTCTCGGCGGCTACAAGCAAGTTTTCTATTCCGAGCACTGGTTGTTCGCCACTACCCCCTGCACCACTCCCGCCTGCGCCACTTCCCCCGGTGCCACGATCGTCGCCGTGCAAGAATTTTTTGGCGAAATTTTTTAGTAATCTAGCCATATTTTCGAACAAATATTTCAAATACGGTATTTAATTTGGTTAGAAGCTGACGGATTGGTGAATTGAAGGTAAAATTTAGGTGAAAAATGGGGTTTGGAAGATGGTTTTCGGGTTAGGAAAATTGAGGAAGGGGATAATGAAGCAGGAGGCGGCTGGAAGAGGTTTTTGATGGTTTGCTTATAACGGCAAACTCTTTGCCGTTATAAGTTATAACGGCAAAGAGTTTGCCGTTATAACGTTACAACGGCAAAGAGTTTGCCGTTGTAACCCCCTTCCCAAAACCAGTCCGTGGCTGGTTCGCCCTTTCTGGGTACTCGGCTCGTTGGACCAGTCGCAGAACATGAGAGAGAATAACTGAACTGAACGGATGGTTGGTTTTGGTCTTAGAGATTAACACACGCACCTGTCTTGGAGTTTAGCGACAATTCTTTGATTTTTCTAAGTGGTCGTTAACACAACCCAATAATACCATATGACAATAAAGAGATATATTATTTGAGGATTAAGGATGAAGGGTTTATATTCATTTACCAATCCAGATCCTAGACATCAGTTTCGTACCACCTAGGATGAAAACGATTAACTAAAAAAATTAATCGATTAATTATTGACCTTTAAATGTAGCCTCCTGAATGATTTTAACAAGTCAACATCGTGCATGATATATTAAATTTGGCAGCAAATGAAGGTTCAAATTATTGCAACAACGTATACGTATTGACATGTATTTATTTAATCACATATTACATCCATATATACTGATACACATCTGATAGGCATGCAGGCATAATCCACAAAAGTCAAGGATACAAAGATGTTACTGAATATACTTTTCTTTGTATTCATTTTTCTTGTGATTGCATTGGCAAATATTAAGAGAAGAAATCAAGCAAAGTACAATCTCCCACCAGGACCAATAAACCTGCCAATAACTGGAATCCTCCATAAACTTAGCGGGCTTCCACATCGTTCGTTCTACAAATTCTCTCAAAAATATGGACCACTTGTTTACTTCAAAGTGGGAAGCATCCCTACAGTAGTTGCTTCTTCTGTTGAAACCGCGAGGGAGTTCTTGAAAACTAATGATCTTAACTGTTGCAGCAGGCCACTTCTCACCTCTTCGGACAAATTTACCTATGGCTTCCACGATGTTGCCTTGACACCATATGGTCAAGAATGGAGAGTCCTTCGTAAAATTTGTATGATCGAGCTCTTTAATACAAGAAAGGTAGCATCGTTCCGATTTATCAGAGAAGAAGAGGTTGAAAATATGATGAAAAATATATCGTTTTCTCGAAATACAGAAATCAATCTAGGGGAGGAGCTTATGTTGCTTGCAAATAATATTACATGCAGGACTGCACTAGGGAAAAAGTATTTGAAAGAAGGTGGTGGAGCAAACATACTTAAAATTTTGAAGGAAACACAAGCATTGTTCATGGCTTTCTTTTATGCTGATTGCATACCCATGCTTGGATGGCTCGATGTTCTTAATGGTACACACGCTAGGTTACAGAAGAACTTTCTTCAACTGGATGAAGTATATCAGCAGGTCATTGACGCACATATCAACAAAGAAGAGTGTTTTTCAAGTGATACCGACAATTCGGAAGACATTGTTGATACACTATTACATATCCAGAGAACTTCAAATGAGTTGACCACCGAACAGATTAAGGGGATTCTTATGGTAATATGTACCCTTTCACTTTGATGCCTTGTTTTTAATGATGCCCGGTAATTTACAGTCTATGCAAGTTTATAATGATTGGTACGTACAAAGTAAACTAAATTATTCATATCTCCACTTAATAAATCTCACCTTAATCTGATGGCTTTTAGGAAAGTAAACAGATTAGATTAGATAGTGTTCAAACAAATACATACTTCCATAATGCAGAGTTTACAAGCAAAGGTTTGTTTGATTCCTATGTAATTTTCTTTTTCTTAACAAGGGAAAAAAAATATATATTTAAACAGTGATATGACTCTCTGCCGAACTCAAGATTCCACATTTACCAAGTTGCATTGTATATATGAAGTTATTTTAAAATAATCCTTTCTCTTTGTAGAATATATTTGTAGGTGGGTCAGACACGTCATCTGCGGCAGTCGAATGGGCAATGTCGGAACTAATGAGGAATCCGAGAGCAATGAAAAAAGCACAAGAAGAAGTGAGGGGAATGTTCATGAAAAAGAATGGAAAGATAGAAGAAAGTGAGATAGATAAGCTTACATATATGAACTGTGTAGTAAAGGAGACGATGAGAATGCACCCACCAGCGCCGCTACTAGTTCAAAGAGAAACAATGCAACATTTCAAGGTCAATGGCTACGATATTCTTCCAAAAACAAGATTGATTATCAATGCATGGGCAATGGGAAGAGATCCAAATGTTTGGGAGAAGCCCAATGAATTCAGTCCAGAGAGATTCATGGATAGCCCAATAAACTTTTGGGGACATGATTTTGAGCTGATACCATTTGGAGCTGGAAGAAGGATATGTCCAGGAATGCATATGGGCCTTGCTGTGGTTGAGATTGCTTTGGCCAATTTACTTTACCATTTTGATTGGAAATTGCCTGAAGGAACGACGATAGAGGATATCGACATGGATGAATCTCCTGGAATTACTGTTCACAGAAACTCTGCACTTAAACTCGTGGCTGTGCCTGTAAAACATGGAGAAGACTGAGTGTGTTGGTTGGTGATAAAGTTATAAGTTGCACTACCATGATATATTGTTGTTGAATAATGTTTACCACCCGCTTTCAAGTGTTGTTTCGTTTTGAGTTTGATGGTAGAATATAGTAAGTGTAACCACGATAAGATCAAATATTTTTGCAAGCCGACTTCTCACTGTCCCTCAATTAATTACATATTACTTCCAGATGAAAATAATATATATAAATGTATGTATGTGTTTATTGCCTGATTAATTTAGCACCATTTGTTCCAATATGTATCATAGACAAACTGACAAACTTATATTTAAATATAGCCAAGGGCCGGCTTTCTTCACCTTCCTCCGATGAAGCAGTCGAGAAGTCAATGGAAAATGTACCATACTCGCGGGTTCAATCGAAGTCTCCAAACGTTCCTAAGACACACACATATAAGACGCTAAATAAGATAAATAAGACGCTAAATAAATGGTTAAAACACACACACATATACGTGCAATGATCCGGAATTTGACGTTTTATATTTAAATATATGAATTATTTAAATATTGGATTTGATGTGATTAAATTGATTTGATGACCTTATCAATCCTTCTTAAATGATAACTAATGAAGGTAGAATCATTTATGAAATTTATTCAAAAAGAAACAGCTTGAAGAAATACCGATATTATAACCAGAAAATGTTTTATTTATAAACGATTATTTATTTAACAAAAGTTGTTCAAACTTTTTGGAACTTTGTATAATATTATATAAGCATATATATGTGTACATATAAAACCAGTTGATTCATTTTTGTTCTTAATCAATAAGTCATTAAAAGTAAGAATGATTAACTGTTGAAATATCAAACTTGATTTATGTAAACAATTTTGGTTAATTTACAAGAGTTTTTATAACCTTCGTACACTTAGAGCATCCCCAACGTGTGGGGTTGCTCGTTGTCAACTCAAGGGGGTTGACACGAGCAACCCCCCTCCCCCCTCCCCTAAACAAACGGCTTTAGCCGGTTTTCGTGAAACCGGTTATACCCATAGTCGATTTCACGAAAAATCGGTTAAGGGTTTTAACCCTTAGCCAAAGCAATCGGGTATACACACCCGATTGCTCTCTCCTCCCCTTCTCTCCATTTTACTTTGCCGCCGCCACCCTTCCACTTTCTCTTTCCTCTTCCGCCGCACCCAATTCTTCATAATAATAAAAAAAAAATGAGAAGATTAGGTAAAGCTATTTTTGGACCTGGGAGTAGCAATGCCGCCAACAGCAATGCAGAAGAGGAGAATGAAGCGGTTGAAGACACCTATCCAAGCGACGCTCGTCGTTCAAGGCATGTTCAGAGAAGACGGGTTGCTTGACCCGGTGTTTATGCTGCGCTGGATCCGCACATCGATGTTAATTTGACTAAAAAAAAAGCGTTGGCTGATTTTCCCGAACTGCCCAAAGGAGAAAGACATCTTACCGATTCCTTGAAATCGTCGTTAGAGGTATAACTTCTTAAACTAGTTTGTGCACTAGTCGGTAGTTGGAAAATAAGTGTGTCATACAAAAAATAGTAATTCTTTTGTATGTTAATAGGCTCGTACTGATCGTACACGAGGATCGTGGGTTAGTATCGTCCGTTTGTATAAGACGATTCGTGTGTACGACACAGACGACATTATTGTCGGATACCTTAGAAGTATTGGACTTGGAGATTTCTTGAGTACGTAATTTTGATAATCCCACTTACATAATATGTATTTTATAAAACGTAATATATTTACTTGATTTAATTATTTTTAATTTGCATATTAGGTATTGAAAACATGTACAATAATGATGTTCAGTTATGTGGTTCATTAGCCGTGTGTTGGTGGAAGACTACACATACATTTCAGTTTAGTTTTGGAGAGATGGGTTTTACGCCACTAGATTTTACCATGCTTACTGGCATACCAGTTGATCAGGGCGCAAGTTTACCTTGTAATGAGCTATATCAGCAGTGTGACCTATTGGCTAGTATATTCCCACATTTGGACTTACGAGAGCGAGGCTTAACAAACAGTCATCATATCAGATCCTCGTTCATGAAGCAAGCCATCATGAAATTAGTGGTACCTCGGCCTGCAGTTTACCACTTAGAGATTCTTAGATTGTTTATATTATATATGATGGGTAATTTATTCTTTACGAATTCATCAAACGCATATCCATGTGGATATGTAGCTGTTGTTGCGGGCATGTCGTTCGACAGTACTCCAATTACATATGACTAGGGTACGCCGATTGTAGCTCATTTGTACAGGGATTTGGACCAGGAGTGCACTATTAAGGCTCGTGGGTCATCAATTACAGGTATTTGGAAGGTTCTGCGGTATTGGTATTTTGAGTACTTTCATAACATGGCCTTTCCGACATTGTATCCTGCACTATCACATTTCTACCCTCGAGTGAAAGGTTGGGCACCCGAAAACCGGCGGGTTGTAACAGGAGGCGATTGCCGTCATATATTTGCAGTGGCTCGTACTCAGATAGAGATGAGGACCACACGAGAGTCAGTTTCGTGGAGTCCGTTTGCCGATTCCCCTTTCTTGTTAGGCCCAGCACAGCAGCACGCTCAATTTCTGTTAGGTGGACGATTTCCATTGGTATCGTCACCACTCGCTTTAGGATGTTATTAGTACTTGGGGGAGCGCTATTGGCGACAATTATTCGATGTTGACGTTGTTCCCGATTATCCCCACCCTGATACAGGTCATTTACGGGTTTATTCCAGTGTTGATTTACAGTAGTATGCCGGTGAGTGGTGGCCAGCTGACAGATTTATCATTACCGGTAGGGATTACATTTCTTTTTGGGGATCGTTTTATATGCCTTCTAATACGGCAACGTTTGTTCATGCCACCGCAGTTGATATAGTTTCTCCTTCGGCCTACACTTCGGTTGGTGCTCCACGTGTATTACGCGACGTGTCTCAGAGTATGCTTACTTTGCATGTGCCTCCTCGTCATCAGCCTCCTCGACAGCCTTCTCAGTCTGTTCATTCGCACCAACCTCGCCATTCTCCTCATTCGGACCTGCCTCGTCTGGCTCCTCAGTCGCATCAACATGCCCAGCCACCTCATTCGACTATGCCGACGAGTTACGGTTGGACTGTGGGCATTCCTGACACATCCGGTCAGGATACATACGTTGATATTTCACGGCCTACTATTACATAGTTTCCGGATCCCGCTGCTCTTCCCTACGAGAAACTATATCTTATGCATCTTGGACTTTCGAGATACGATGTATAAAGAGCATAAGCGCACAGTTGATCAGTTGACGGCTTGTATTAACGAGCTAACTGCTGAGGATGACGAGCGATATCATCCTATACGACGAGTAGATGACGATGATGATGACCATGTCGATAGTGGACCAGCAGCACCTCTTGGGGATGATTCGTGGTTCTTTGATGACATACCTTAGATTCATTTTATGTGGTATGTTAGTGTAGCTGGATGTATTCGTACGTTATCCTATTAGTGTGTTGTACTAGTAATTTTATGTAGTATGTGCGATCTTGTTGTTATCTTATTTGTTAGACTGTAATCTGATATGTAAGTTGTATGTGTGTAAGAAGCATCTATTTTGGGTATCATCTTGTAATGGTTGTATTGTAGTTGTTATCTTTCTGTATCTTTTTTGGTGCCTTGTAACTTATCTTGTTATTTTTAGTACTCATACAGTTGATTTTTAACCAGTACAGATTATTTTTAATGGACGTGTGTATCAACATATGATCTTGTTAAAGATATAACAGTTTACAAGCATAAGGATACAACAATAGCACCAAATCCAACAATAAGCATAAAGATACAACAGTTTACAAAGATACAACAACTTACGATAGTACATGCGAACTAACACATTAAAGCATGAAGTAGGAAATCGTAACGTAAGTAAACTACATTTTACGTTTAGTCTTAAAGGAGTCTCATGATGTTCAATCGCAACTAGTCATTATCACTTTGGACACGTCTAATCTCTCGTTCGAGTTCGTTAGCATACGCTATTCCCCGAGGACACAAAGGTTGGTCTATCCATTCCATGTAATTGCACCCATTTGGATAGGATGGACATTTCTGCATGCGCCGACCTATATTGTTGCCCTCTGCACAAACTAGATAGGAATCAACTACATGTTCATGCAGTGGTACTCGATAGAACTCTACTTCCTGCGTTGATTGAGCAACCGACTGTTCAGATGATACTTGAACAGGTGGTACTTGCGTTTCATATGGAAGTTGAACGTTCACTTGTTTGTGCGGCGGTTCAGTTCGAGGACTCATTTGGTTTAGAAACTGGAATTCATCTTCAAGCTGTTGTAGCCTCATCTGTTCGTACGCATATTCCTCAGAATCTGTAGATGATGACCACGATGGCATTTTCAATGAGTGCTAATAGAAGGAACAGGTTTTCTAAGCTTAGATTTTTCTTTTGTCTAGGGTGGCCGATCTCTTAGTATATGGCAGTTTCAGTCTAGTGGTTACAGTGGTAGGAGGCGGAGTGATTAGCGGTGGAGGAAGGAGTTGCGGGTCCGACGGTGACTGAAGGTGGCGGTGGAGGGTAGTGGCGGACTGATGGGCTGAGGTGGTCAGTGCAATGGAAGTGGAGGCGGTGGACGTGGGTGCAATGAGGAAGAGCGATAATGGCGTTGTGGGTTCTAAACGAGGCAACCGATGTTGGACTGGCGGAGCAACGGGTCGGAAGTGGTGAAAAACTGATGGGTTGATGGAGGAAAAAAAAGGGAAGGCTGAGGGTTTTTGCGGAGTGGAGAGAGGAAGCAATGTTTGCTGAAAAGAAAAATACACACGAATGAAAGGCAACACATAGCTTTTGTTTGTAATCATTACTTCTTTGGAAATATAAGAAACTGTACACAAGAAAATCTCTCCAACGCACCAAAAGCTTCCCGTTGCCTTTCATTCGTGTGTATTTTTCTTTTCAGCAAACATTGCTTCCTCTCTCCACTCTGCAAAAACCCTCAGCCTTCCCTTTTTTTACCTCCATCAACCCGTCGGTTTTTCACCACTTCCGACCCGTTGCTCTGCCAGTCCAACATCGGTTGCCTCGTTTAGAACCTACAACGCCATTATCGCTCTTCCCCATTGCACCCACGTCCACCACCTCCACTTCCATTGCACTGACCACCTCATCCCATCAGTTCGCCACAACCCTCCACCGCCACCTTCAGTCACCGTCGGACCCGCAACTCCTTCCTCCACCGCTAAACACTCCGCCTCTATTTTCAAAACATAACGCTTTTAATCGTTGTCATTCTTTTGTCCTGTATTTCATACGAGTACTAATGTTTCTTTACTTAAAAACCATTATTCCAAACTTTCCAATTTATTCTGAATTACATTGAAACTTAAATAATAGATTTTCTTCAAAACTAAAAATTTCAATGATCGTTCATTAAAGGAGTTTTAATTTGATTTTTTTTTTTTAAGTTTCCAAAATTACAACATTTAAATTGGTTTAGCTTCCATTAAAAATGGTTCATCCAACAAAATATTATGTCATGGAATTGAAATATAAACCCGAATGGCCTTGATAAAGAATATTTGTAAATATAAGATTTGGAATTTGAACTAAACTAATATTTAAATTCTTGAGAAACGGATTTAAAAATCAATACTCAAATATTTATCGATTTGCAATATTGGAAGTATGATTTCAAATTTAATGACCACGGTGTGAAAAATGTAAACGTTTTGTTGTTAAAGAGACCGGAGTCGGTGTTGTCATACTCTCTGCCAATACCGATACCACTTTAACAACTGTGTCCGTGGTGGAGAATCCAGAACGAAGTATAATGGTTTGGAGGCTATTTTCAAAAAATAGTTTTTTTTTTTTTTTTTTTTTGCACTTGTGGTGCATGTTATGTGTTGTTGCTGAACTTTATTATTCATGCATTGTGATTGAGAACTGCTGATAATAATATACTTAAATTTATTACATGTTCTAAGTTTAACATGAGATGTTTGTGATGTATTACTTTGTTCAAAAAGTTGTTCATTCATGTATTAAAGGTCATTCATTCATGTATTTGGGCTAAGACCACAAAAATGCAAATATAGTACTTTAAAATCATACTGACATGAACCGTTGTGTTTTCACTAAGCATTTGACTTACCATTCTTAATATCCTGCTGGTGACCTTTACCATTTTTGTACAAAACTCAACCACCCTTTCATCTGTTCCAATCATCGCCTTACCAAGACTGCATCTGTGTCTAATTATATTATTTGATTCTTTTTAAACCCCATAGCAATAACAATCTGCTGTTTCAAACGATTTGAGTTGATTCTATTATCGACTTAAAGGTTGGAAATAGCAGGTCGTTACAGAGGTGCTCTAAGAATGGGAACAAAGTTGTTTGAGTGAGGTAAGTTGTGAGTAAGTTAACATATGTATATATAGCTGCAAGATTGGTAATGATGTGAACGGTCACTAGCTGCACTATGATTTACGTTTTGTTATTTTCAAAGCTTTTGTCGACAGTAAAATAATTACTGATGTAACCGAACGCTGATACGACTGTAGGGAATACTCTAGGGAATTTGCTTTTGATTGATAACGTATATCGAGGACAACCCAAACAGGACAAAGGACAAAGGACTGCACTATAATCTGAAACTCTCGAAAAAGAGTGACATGACTCTACTCTGCCATAAAACATGACTGCACTATGGGAACAGCGCAAGACTTGACCAGTCAACGAGCATCACTCACTACATGCTACTAATACACTGACGGTCACACTCAGAGAGTGTCCCCTTTGGAACACTATAGCACCAATATATAATTGACTTCAATGATGTATTTATACGGCCCAGTTTTATGCTCTGTAAGCTCATAATTCAATTACTACACATTCACAATTTGAGCTATGGACAATTGGAAAAATAACGATGAGGCTTCCATTAATCAATGGCCTAGAAAATAAATTGTACATGAAGGGTGGGTTTCCGAGCCGCTACGTATGATTGGATCCAACCCTATCTGCCGTTGTGGACAAGAATTGGTCGTGGTTGTTGCCAATACTGAAAAAATGTCGGTCATCGATTTTTCACTTGTGAAGCCTATAAAGACCACAAGGTTTTTCCTTATGAAATTGATTGTTGTAACTTTAAGCAGTGGATTGACCCTCCCATGTGCGAACGTGGACGTCAGTATGCACTGGCAGCGCAAGCCGAAATAAGACGCTTGAACAAGATTGTTGCCGATAAACCTAGAGCTTGACCTTTCCCAAGGCCATGGTAGATGTATGTGTTTACTAGATTTTTAAATTTTATTGTACATTGAATTTGATGTTTGTGTGTTTAGTTGTTGTAGTTTGTATGATTGTGGTTTGGTTGTAAGATTCTAAGTTGTTGTTTTTGTAGTTCGTATGATTGTTGTTGTAGTTTGTATAATTGTCATTGTTGTAAGCTTCTAAGCTTCATTGTTGTTGTACTTTGAATTTGATGTTTGTGTGTTTAGTTGTTGTAGAAATGCGGCCGTTGTTGTTAAAAATTGTAAGCGTTGATGTGAAATGAGTAAATAAATATCATAACATAATAGCATGAGATTAATAGTAAATGCCAACATTTCTTGTGATGCCAACATTTTTCGTACTGCATTGACATGAATGGTCACTGCAGGGAATCTAACATAATATCACGAGAACACGGTAATGAGTAGTCTACTCTGTTGAATTGTAGCTGTTGGTAGTACATTATCCTTATAAGTAATGCATCTTTGATAATCCTTCCTATACCTTTTATATCTTCAAGCAGCACCGCTCCAGACTTAAGTGATAAATTTATTTCCTTGTTTTCTTAAAGGTAATGTTTATTATGAACATACTTCGTACTTCTAGTAACTCTAGTTATTCTACTGATGCATAGTTTACATGGACGATTCCGAAACAAGTGATGAACAAATGGGAAGGATTTTTGATGAGTACGAACAGAACCTAGTCAACGATAATGAAGTTGGATTAGTTCATGATACACTAATTGAAGAGGTGCCTGGAGCAATTTAGCATCGAGCGATTACAGCTCCGCATCGATCTCCAGTAAATCAACGACCTAGTAATAGTGTTCAAACATTGAATTCTGCAACTCGAGAATTTTCTTCCAAGGATTTGCTGGCCCTCGTAAAAGCCTATATTGAGGTTGAAAAAAGAGATGAGTTACTAATGCAAAGTGGAAGGGGTTTAACATATGAAGAAAGATGGCCAATGATCACGAGGCTCTATAACAACCATCGTTCCCGACCGACTAGACGAACATCAGTTGAAATCCAAATGGCTAATCGTCGTTTTGCAGATCCTTGTGATCGGTACACAAAGATTATCGAAACTGTTGAAGACGAAAACATATTTAAAACAAATCAAGCAACATATGATTCTCGTTTCCTTTTCGAGTATGGTGAGGAATTTCTTGGCTACAAATCATATAAACTCCGTTACAGTTGGTTGACCCGCTATGGAACAGAGTAGGCTTACAGTATTATGATTTTATTGTTGTTTGAATGTCTATTTAATTTGATGTGTGTACGTAGAATATGGAGTTATCTGTAAACCTTGTTATGTCAGCGTGCTATTTTAGAATTTTGCATTTCTAAACGAGAAGAGGGCAATCTTGTTCAACATCAAATTCAAACGTCAACACATTTCAAACAACACCTATAGGAACTAGAACAACAGAAAATTCCAACATCTAATTCAAAGTACAATAATAAAACTTATATCCAAGAAAAACCAAATACTACTGATTTCAGAGATAGCCAGCTCTAGTTGCCTCAACAACAATCTTGTTCAACCGCCTTATTTCGGCTTGCACTTCCAGTGCATATTGAAGTCCACGTTGGAACATCGGGGGGTCTATCCACTGCATAAAATTACAACATTGAACATTATTAGGGTAATACCTATGGTCTTCGAAGGGAGGACATCCGAAAAATCGACGTCCAGTTTTTTTTTTCAGTTTTGGCATCCACAACAACCGATTCATTTCTACAACAACAAATAGGGTAAGCTCCACTAGGTAGTGTTGGACCGATAGAATGTAGGGGCTCGATTACTTGTCCTTCGTATACGATCTTCTTACCAGGTCTTTGATTTGCTACAACTTCGCGCAATCAAGCATTCAAAGATTTTGTTCTTGGCTTCACTAATTTAGACTGAACTTGTGCTCCTTCACCGAATTCCACCGTAGCCTTGTTGTGTTGTACACTATTCCTTGACCGTTCAAACGCTTCGTAACAATTATTCATTGTTTCATCGTCAATCTCCAAGTTGTCCATAGCTGGAACTGAAAACAAAAAATTTTAAAAAATGAAATGAATACAAATTGTATGGAATTTTTTTTATGTTAGAGAAATAAAACTGGTGCATATATATTGTTGCGTTTGAACACAAAGCAGGGCTAGATTTGTAAAATGAAATGTTGCAATTCCCAACGTGGACACAAAGTAGGTGATACAATGACAAATTAATAAAGTGATACAATCAGAAAGTGATCTCATATTTACATGAAAGGAATCTACACTATACACTAACAACGGACAACAATTTGCACTGTCTACTGTGACACTGTCCATATACTGCACCAACTTTATCATTAACATAATTAAGAAAATGATACAACAGCATTGACATAAAGTGATACATTGATACAGTGATGCCATAAAGTAATAAAGTGAATCACTGTGGAAAATGATAGGTCAACTTTTTCAATGAGATGGGATTCCAACGTTTAAAGCTGCAACTGGCAGTTCATACACAACTTGCAAGCTTAATGGTGAACAGACAGAACCAAGACAAACTACTATAACATTTATTTATTTAAGTTGGTCCATCTTCCAAGGCAAACAAATTAATGTTTCGCCGTTAACCAACATTAATGTGTAGGCCCCCCTTTACTTTTATGCTTTTTCTCTACACGTGAACGTCTCCATCATTCACAGACTGCATTGAGTAGTGATTTCCAAAATAAATATCAACAGTATATGAAAATAATAGGTCATGCATTAAGTAGTCATTGAGTAGTCAATGTCGAGTAGTGGGATAATCATCAATAAATGCCAACATGTCTTATGACGGACCAACATAATTCTAGTGGTCTTAAGTGATGCACGCACATTGGATGCTTGCATTAATAATGCACCTATAAATTTGGTATGGCCTACACAATTAATAGAAGTAATAGTTTCATTCCTAAGAAAACACATCTACTCATAAAAGATATATAAGTACAATATGTCGTGTGAACTAAACTCATTCGCTTTTGTTCCACAGAAAATAATTATATACACCATGAATGCTTTGAAGAGATTATGGTGCCTCTCAAGTTCTTCATCGTCTTTGTCTTCTTCTGACGAAGCTCAAAACTATCACAACAAGCAACATATGTACCAACGAGAAACTTTGAATGCGATGCAACGTGATTCCGCGGAGAGCTCACGATCAACCCAAGGAGGTAGTCAGATGGGAAGAAGAGATATATGCTACAGACGTGACTATGCGGGGGGCCACAATCAGTTGATGAAGGATTACTTTGTGCCAAACCCAGTATATGCCGATCTATACTTTCGTCGTAGATTTCGTATGTCAAGGACAATGTTCGATCGAGTTCTAAACAAGGTTTCTGAATCCAATATATTTTTTACCTATAGAAAAAATGGAATCAGCGAACTTGGAGTTTCACCACTACAAAAAGTGACTGCGGCACTTCGTATGATTTCGTATGGAAGTTCAGCTAATTCATTAGACGACAAATTACGGATTGGTGAATCAATGAAAGTTTTGTGTTTGAAAGAATTCTGCAAAACAATTGTTCGCGTTTTTGGTGAAGAGTACCTACGATCACCCACCGAACGCGACACTGAACGATTGTTAGCAATGGGAGATCAACGTGGTTTCTCAGGTATGTTGAGAAGCTTAGATTATATGCATTGGACGTGGAAAAACTGTCCAGTAGCACTACAAGGCCAATACAGAGGACACGCTAAAAAAGATACGTTGGTGTTAGAAGAAGTAGCTTCATTCGATTTGTACATATGGCATGCCTTTTTTGGCATTCCTGGACCACTCAACGATATTGATGTCCTACGACAATCATACTTGTTTAATGATTTGTACAACGATCTGTCGCAGCCGTGCAACTACAAAATTGGTGATAACGACCACTCTATTGGTTACTATTTAGTATACGGAATTTATCCTAAATGGAAAATACTTGTGAAGGCATTCAAAAAGCCGAACAATGCCAAAGAAGCCAAGTTTACACAACAATATGAAAGTTTGAGAAAAGACATAGAAAGAGCATTTAGAGTTCTACAGGGACGGTTTCAAATTTTACGACAAGGAGTGCGCTATCATGAACAAGCAGTTATATCAGATAATATGTATTGTTGTATTATACTACATAATATGATAGTTGAAGAAGAAAGGGACGGATTTGAACTGCAACTTCAAAACTATCCGGATATAGTAGTGGTATTTACAAAAAAGTCGTACAAGGATCCGAATACTTTTGCATAATACTTGCAACGTATCCAGGACGTTAGATATCCCCAAGCACATCTAGAATTAAGGGACGAATTAGTGGAACATTACTAGGAGCATATGGGAAACCATTAGGAAGTGGACTACCGTATCTATAGATTCAAGTTAATAACTTAAGTTTACTTCGTAATATGTATGTTTTTATGCTTTTATGCATCGCTGAATGCTAGTTTTATGAAATATTATGTTGTTGTTCTCTTGTAACAAGTTCATATTGGCAACAATGATAGCAACAACATAAAAGCCAAATTTAATTGGGGAACTGGTACAACACTAACAACTACTACAAAAATAAGGACATTTACATTACATCCATGACTACTACATCACCAATACTTAATAATTAGAAAATACATAACAACCTAAAAACAAACAACTATAATTAAACGATGACAAAATAAATACGTCCTATCCCATGCGTCTTCTGGGGCACGCTACTAGTTCCTGTTCCAGTAATAAACATTGCATTGGGTTTAATGTATCAAGGTTGACAGTCATAAGTGCCCTGTCATCAGCACGTTCGAATCGAGTTAATTCACGCTCCCTAACAGCCGACTCACACTCTCTTGATATTTGAAGTTCTTCATGTCTTCCCTGTTTTTCCTGGGCTCTCTCAGATCTCTTAGCTTCCTTGGCTTCCACCAAAAGACGATTAGATTCTTCAGAAGCAACCATTTGACTATTTAGTTGTTCGTAGTACGAACTATAATCTGTGGCTACTTTTTTTTTACATTTGAATTTACCACGAGGCCTACCACCAGAACTTGTAGAAAAATAGGTGTTTTCTTGAGGCTCTGGACTTCCCGAGATAGATTCCTCCACTGGCCTCCTCGGTATAAATCGCGAGGCTGAGTGTTCTTGGCGTATGTTGCTCCATTTTTCTTCCCTAGACAGAATGGCGTAACAGTTGTGCAAGTTGAATGGCTGGTTTTTGTGCTCTGCCATATACACTTTGTTCGCTTTGTTTAGCTGTGTGGATTGAACTATTGTAAGCTGCTATAATTATGCAGTAAAATAATATAATAATTAACTACGTAAATGATAAGTACTAAGTCAATATCGTTGGCACTGCTTTGCCGTCTACTTTCTAGTCCTGCCATAATCTCCTTCCAACACTGACAGTTAGTGTTGATTCTCTTCCACGACTGTTTCAAAGAGTCTACTATTCTCAGTCGGTTTTATGGACTACGGCCGTTGAATAATCTCAGAACAGAACTCTAAAATGAGTATTCCGTCTGACTAGTTCCTTTAACATTATTTCTAGAGCATTCGACCCAAAAAAAAGCTAGTTCTGCTTGTTCTTCTGGAGACCATTTCACTATTTTGTTTGGTCTTCTCACTAGTGTGTTCGCATACATATCAGGAATTTCAGAAACATCAACTTCTGTTTCCTCATTCATGTCTCTATTGTCTCCAAACACACAGTTTAAATTTCTTGATATATTTGGAGAAGTTTCATGCGAGTCTAACCTTTGTTGGCTACTTGGAGAAGCGTAGTGATGATCAGTGTAATTTTGCTGAAAAGACGTGTTCTGTCTAGAACCAGAACTTTGAGTATTCTGATAATGATTGGAGTTTTGCTGCGATAGATAGAAATTTGGGTTTTGTTGAGGAGCATAACAGTTTGGACCATTCAGGAAGTTACCATAATGGAGATTTTGATTCTGCTGGTACGTCGATTGCATAGGAGACTAATTGTGTTCGGACTGATAACTGTGTTGACTTCGAGCAGATTTGGAGGCACCTTTCTTGGCTTTGACATTTTGTGACATTGCAAATAAATTGAAAAGGAAATGAAGAAGGAAGAGATGAGTGTGTTATGTTGTAAAAAGGAAATGAATGTGTATATATAAGCATTAACCAAACGGTCAGAAAATGAGCAACAACGGTCAAAAAATAATAGTCTGAATACATACACAACACAACGGCTATATAGCCAAAACGGTTGTGCTAAAGCCGGCTAGGGGGGAGAATTTTAATAACCCCCCCTTATCTGGTTTTACCCAAATCGGCCAAGGTGGGGACATACAGTCCCCACTTAACCAGTTTGGTTAAATCGGCTATGCCTTAGTCGGTTTTAAACAAACTGGTTAAGGCTGGGTTGTTGGAGCAACCAAACGATTGCTTCAACACCCTTCAGTGTTGCCATGACAACACTGAAGAGACCCCTGACCCAACCGTTGGGGGTCGGTTGCCAAGCAACCGACCCACAGTTGAGAATGCTCTAAGCTTTTCCAGAACATTCATATGCTTACTAATTTTATTTAAGTACTTTTGAATTTTCTAGGACATCCATATTCCATAATATTGTATCAAGCTAAAAACAAGTTGTTCAATAATACAAGGTATCTTCCATTACAAATATTATATTCCATATTCACCTATCAACGCAACATTCTTGAAGAAAAAAAGGGGGCAAATGGAGGAATGGTTTCGTTGAAGTTCCAATGCTCACTAAAAGCATCTATGGAAATTGGAGCACTAAGATGAAGGCTTTACAAGGAGCTCAAAATATGTGGGTGATCGTTGAGAAAGGCTACCAAGAGCAAGGCGATATTGCTTTTTCTCAAACTCAATGGGAAGCCTTGAGGGATTCAAGAAAGATAAACAAGAAAGCTATTTACCTCATTGGTCAAGAGGTCGATGCAGATACATTTGAGAAAATCTCAAATGCAATTACAGCAAAAACATCGTAGGAGAAGCTTCAAACATGCAACAAAGGACTGGAGCGAGTTATGAGTTTGAACTTCTATATGTGAAAGAATCTAGATCTATCTTTTGATTATTTTTGTTATTTATTGTCAATTGTCAATCGATTAAAAAGTAATGGGTATGTAGTGAAGTAAAGGTAATAGCAAAAAGTATTCATTCTGTGAGTTCAACTTTTGAAAACATTGCTACCGATAATGATGAAAACAAACAAAAACAATCCGTGATTATTGAACAACTCACATAAGTTTATTAGGAGTAACAAAAGAGGGAAAAGTAGAAAAAGAAACTACGGAGCAATTAGTATAACTCAACTCAAAGGAAGAAAATTTCCGGAGTAATCTGGATCAAAGTGGAAAAGAACATGATCGAGGAAGAGGATGTAGACGTTGAAGTGGACGACTAAGAAAAAAAAGCTAGGAGTTTTCAACAACAATAATTTGGACTACTTCAATGACAGTGGAAATCCACAAACAATAAGAGGACGCATAAGAGGAAACTCAAGATCAAGGAATGGCAACTATCACATCAAGTGTTAAAATTTAAATAAGTTCGATCACTATGCTCCATGGGTAGATCAACAAAGATTTTTAAAAAAATGCAAATTTTGTTAAAGACGAAGGAGGAGAGATAGAAACTGGAATAATTTGATTGTATGATATTTGATGTTTGTAATGAGGAGAGAATTGTCTGTATTATAGATGAACTGAAAACAAAGATTTACAGAATGATTTTCTATGTTGTAATCCACAGCGATAGGCTATATTTATAGTTACATATATATAACTGTAGGCTTTAAGCCCAGTAGTCAATACAGCAAATAAAAGTAAAATAATAAGAGTGCGACCCATTTGTGTTTGTCTTGAATATATAAGTCATCCCATTCTCCGTGTTATAATATGATTTGAGTAAGCCGACACTTCATAACTTCTATCGTTTATCTGCCCCTCTCAATTTAGGGTTAGAGGTTCTCTCTTAACCCTAAATTGGACATTGAAAGAAAATTTGTGATTTTGGTCCACTGAAGCTCAAAATTATATGTCAGAGTTCCTGCTAGAGAGCAAATGAAAACGTATCAACTTTATCTCTTTGAATCGAAGATGTATTGCTTGAACTTGATGGTAATACTTGCGGATCTGACCTTTGTTTGTATGAAAGGAGCTTTTGTGTGTTAGAAAGGGAGGATCTGAGAGGACCGCAACTTCGAATTCTCATATCTTCATGAAGACAGCAAAAGTTTCTCGCAGACAGTGCCTTAGTGAGGATATCCCCCTTACCGACTTGTTCACGAACAAAATGTATGTCTATTTCATTGTGCTTAGTCCTGACATGCTAAATAGGGTTTGATGACATGTAAATAGAGCTTTGATTATCAAACCATATTGTGGCTTTATCACATGAATCTAACTGTAACTCCTTAATTAGAGACTATAACCATATTATTTCAGCTGTTGCACTAGCAATGCTTCTGTACTCAGCCTCAGTACTTGACTTTGATATGGTTGATTGCTTCTTTGAACTCCATGAAATTAGAATGCCGCCAACATAGATACAGTAGCCAGTGGCATATTTTCTATCATCTGGATCTTCAACCCAGTCTGAATCTGAATATCCTATAATCTTTAGCTCCTTGCTGCCCTTAAGTGTGAGACCATAGCTTATTTTCCCTTTAGGTAGCATAGAATCCACTTGACATCCATCAAGCATTCACTCTTTGGTTCCTGTAAAAATTGAGAGACTTTGTTAACACTGAGCATTATATCAGGTTGGGTTATGGTGGCATATTGAAATGCTCCCACAATGACCCTGTACTGCTTAATACTATTTATGCTTTCTCCCCTGTATTTAGAAAAATGTTAGCTTGAAATTATAGGTGCAGGTTGTGGTTTTGCTTCATACATCTCATTTTTAATCAGTAGTTCAAAATTTTATTTCTTTTGACATAGAAAAATTTCTGAATTTGATGTTCTTGTAACCTCTATGCCAAAAAAAAATGATGTATCACCCAAGTCCTTGATGGAAAATTCTTCATTTAGATAATTTGTGATTTGCTTTATTTCTGCCTCATTGCTACCTATCACTATCAAGTCATCAACGTATATTAGAATATAAATAGTTGAACTATTGCAAGTTTTAATAAATAAGGAATTATCATATTTTGTAGGATTATATCCCATTTTTGATATAATTGCATTGAGTCTGTCAAACCAGACTCTTGGGGCCTATTTTAGTCCATAGATTGACTTGTTTAACTTGCATACAAGCTTGAATATTGTACTTAATCCTCTGGTTACTACATATAAATTTTCTTCTGTAAGATTCCATTGAGAAATGCATTATATACGTCTAAGTACTTTATATTCCATTGATTTCTCAATGTTATAGTGAGGATTATCCTTATAGTTGATGGTTTTACTACACGAGAGAATATTTCATTATAGTCAAACCCATACTCTTGAGTATAACTATTGGCAACTAATCTTGATTTGTACCTATTTATACTCCCATCAAGATTTTTCTTGAGTTTAAATGTCCATTTGCAGCCAATTAGATTCTTATTATTTGGTTTGTGCACAAGTTCCCAAGTCTTGTTTGTAGTCAGAGCCTTGAATTCATCATCCATTGCTTTCTTCCAATTTTTGTCCCTAAATGCTTGACTATATGTTACTAGCTCTTCATTATTCATGATGGCATTGTATGCTTTTAGCTTAAATACGCCACTTTTGGCTCTGGTTGTCATGTGATGACTAGTATGAGTGGGTGGCTGATTAGCAGGTTGATCTGATTGAGTAGTAGCAGCAGTTGGTAAGCTTGTATTTGAACTGTTTCTTTCACTTTCAATTTGTTGACTCTCTGTATTGACATTGTTGCTTCTTTCTGTGCTTGTAGATGAAGGTTTTGCAAGGATGGACGGCTCACTGGCTTCTCTACTTGACTCACTTGTACCAGTAGCTGACGACTCTTGAGCAACCGCAGTCACTCCTTCATTAGCGCTCTGCTGAGTACCAGAATATTTTGGTATTACAGGTATACTTTTGGAAGTATTATACACATTATTTGTTTTCCTTATTTCAGTTGAGCTATAAGGAAATATACTTTCATTAAAGATAACATGTCTACTTATAAATATTCTACCATTTTCGTCAGTGCATCTATATCCCTTCTATTTAACAGCATACCCCATAAAAGTATAGGGTTTTGACCTAAAATTTAATTTATTTGTATTGTATGGCCTTAGGTATGGGAAACATAGACAACCAAACGTTTGGAGGCTATGATAGTCAGGCTTGACATTATATAAATTTTCTAAGGGACCGATATCCTTTGATACTTTTGATGGCATCCTATTTATTAAGTAAACTACAGTATTAAAGGATTCAGACTAGAATTTAAGTGGCATAAAGCCTGAGCTAATAGTGTCACGCCTGATTCTACAATGTGTATATTTTTCTTTCAACAATACCATTCTATTCAGATGTGTAAGGACATGAGATTCCATGTATAATTCCTGTATCTTTGAAATAACTACTGAGACCTTTGTATTCAGATCCACCATCTGATTGGATGACTTTTATTTTGGCACCAAACTGATTTTCAACCATTTTAGAAAAACTAATTACAACATCATGGGTTTTAGATTTATACTGTAAGAAATATATCCAAGTGTATCTGGAATATGCATCTACAAATGATATATATTACTAGTATCCATAATCAGTAAATACATGTGAGGATCCCCATAAATCAGTAGTGACAAGGTCAAATGGTTTACTATAAGTAGTTAGGGAATCGTTAAATGGCACTTTTGGCTCTGGTTGTCATGTGATGACCTGTATGAGTGGGTGGCTGATTAGCTGGTTTATCTGATTGAGTAGTAGCAGCAGTTGATAAGCCTGTATTTGAACTATTTCTTTCACTTTCAATTTGTTGACTCTCTATATTGACATTGTTGCTTCTTTCTGTGTTTGTAGGTGAAGGTGTTGCAAGGCTAGATGGCTTATTGGCATTTGTACTTAGCTCACTTGTGTCAATAGCTGATGGCTATTGAGCAACCACAGTCACTCCTTCATTAGCACTCTACCGAGTACCAGAATATTCTGGTATTACATGTGTACTTTTGGAAGTATTATACACTTTATTTGTTGTCTTTATATCAGTTGAGCTAGAGGGAAATATACTCTCATTAAAGACAACATGTCTACTTATAAATATTCTGCCATTTTCATCAATGCATTTATATCCCTTCTGTTTAACAGCATACCCTATAAAAGTACAGGGTTTTGATCTAAAATTTAGTTTGTTTACCTTGTATGGCCTTAAGTATGGGAAACATATATAGTAAAATGTTTTTAGGCTATGATAGTCTGGCTTGACATTATATAATTTTTCTACGGGACTGGTATCTGTTAATACTTTTGATTGCATCCTATTAATTAAATAAATTTAATTAACTGCAGTATTAAAGGATTCTGACCAGAAATTAAGTGGCATAGAAGCCTGAGCTAATAGTGTCAATCCCGATTCTACAGTGTGTCTATGTTTTCATTCAAGAATACTATTAACCCCGTTATTAATGCGGTTCAAAAATTAATACATCAATTATCCAATGAAGCGGTTGAGTCGGACTCATACTTTTCAGATGGGTCGGTCAGTTTATATAGTTGCTGACTGGACTGGATAGATCTTAAACAATGGGTTGGTCGTCACTCACTCTTATTTGGGTCAGTCACTCATTGATATTTGGGTCGGTCGCTCACTGATATTTGGATTGGTCCATCACTTATTAGAAATAATGGAGTGCCATATTCACTTTATGGGATGGCCGACTCTATTCAAAGTCATGGCTCGACACTATTTATGGATTGGCAAAGTTAATACATTATAAAAGGACAGCTCTTTGCCACGTGAATCGTATTGGTGTAATTATATAAAAATGTATTCATAATCATTTCCTGCGTATGACATGAAGCCGACCATGACAGCATGGATTAATAAATACAATTGATCAATAGTTTAACATTCTCAAATATATGAAAGACACATAGCAAAATACAAAACGTAGAAAAATATTATGTATGAATTGAGTAAACAAAGCATGAAGTTTACACATTGCCTACTTAGCGGTTGATAGTCTATAACAGTACATGTGTTAGACATAAGAAGCATTACGTGCAAACATAAGGAACATCGTGGCTCATTCCTATACTAGAAAACGGATTGGAAATAGTTGCCACATGGACATAATTCAATTTGCTTGGCAAAGCATTAGGCTATTGACGAAAGTTCAAACATATGGTTCAAAATATGTTGCCTCCACGGGTCGGTCAGTAATTGACGGGTCGAGCAGAGAATGTCAAGTCGAGCATCTCTTAATGCATGGGTCGTTCGTCACTTGAAGGCACGAGTCGAGCATAATGAGAATCAAAGATAGTAGCAATTGTGCACTGGAGACTTAGCAATATTATTTCATTTGGTCACTAAGAAATGGAAAAATTGTAAATATTGTTCCTGTTTATACATGACATAGAGCCATGTAGATGTTCGGCAAAATAGGAGTACGTGTGGCAGTGCAACGTGAGAAAAGCATTATGGTCGGTCACGTGTCCTTATATGCCTCGCGTATACTCATTAGTCGCACATATAGGGGGGTCATTCACTTCTTTAATATGATGGGTCGTGCACAAGAACCTAGTCGTGCATAAAGGCTGGTCGCACATACATTTCTGGTCATGCATCATATTTAGGGTCGGTCGAGCAGAGCACTATATCCTAGTCGATCGTACAATTGGCTCCAACTGTCCAGTGGCATTTTCTTAAATACTTCTATGACCGACCTAAACCCTGTACACCATAATTACAACTCTGCCACTACCTCTAGACTTCACCTATAAATACCCCACTTCTCAACCATTGAAGGGAACGATTTTTGGACCCCGAAGGGCTATCTAAATCATTTATCCACCACTCTTAAGCACTCCACGCTCCATTAATGGCTTCACATGCTCAATCCATCTTCCTCCACCACTGCAAATCATTCTAAACCTCTTTAACCTCCATTAATTCTCTTCAAAGCTTAGATCTAACACCAAATCTTCCATGGAATCTTCCAAAAACATTCAAGTGTACGAGAGATTGAAGATCTACACCAATACACCTCGCACTTAGAGAAATTAAGTTAATTCCTTGGCGGATTCAAGTCAAACCATGATCAAAAGAGAGAGAATATAGGAGATCATTATAAAAGGGATAAATGAGTGATATGAGTGAATTCATGTACTTTGTAAACCCAAAAGTGATAATGAATGCTCTTTCTATAGTCGACATAGGTCTAAATTGACCAAACCACTCTAAAAATTCCTTGTTTTCTACTATTTTTTATTTTATGTTTGTGGCTCCGTAATCTCAAATCATACCTTTTGGTGAAGTGCTATATAAACACCTTTGGTGTTGTGGTCATTTTTTGATTTCAACATTTGGAAGTGCGAAACGCGTTTCCACTATAGATCCTTCAAATCTAAGATCCGGGCCAATTGCTGAATTCTCTCCGAAATCCAAATCTCTGTCCGACATAATGTCTAAATCTAAGAAAACTACAAGTAAAACCATTGGAGAAACCGACAACATTGCTAACTACGAGACTACGCCACTTACTAACCGCTTTGAAGTTGGCGAAAACTTGGTAGGTGGAGCCGGTGTGACTAGGAATGAGTTGGACGCCGCTAGTGCCAACTTAAACCAGAGAATGGCTAGTTCTACCAAGGCTTTGATGGACAATTTAAACTCTCGACCAAATCTAGCCCCTTAAAAGGTCCATATTGATCTTGATGAAAATGCCAATTCGTCCGCTTCTGATCATAACCACAACAACAACATGGAAGATGATAATAAATGGTTGAGCGACAAAGATGGAGCTAATGTCGAAGACTTGAAGCCAAAAGCTATGAATCATTCTGAAAACATACAAAATTTGCTAAAGACGATTTTCTCATTGCAGGCTATTCCACAGGCATTTGCTTCCTTAAATTTCGACCAAGCGAGGCTACCATGATAACGCCAAGTCAAGAGTAGATTAAAAAAGTCCCAAAGAGTCAAACGGCGAAGAGATTAGCAAGCGGTAATGGATCCAGAACCCTAAAGGTTGCGTGAATTCATTGTGCGAAATGAAGCATGAGAGTTCACTAGGTGAAATGATGCACGTGAGTTCGTTACGCGAAGCAATGCAACCTAACCCAAAACTCGCGGGAATTCGTTGTGCGAAACGAAGCGCGGAAGTTCACTATGTGAAATGATGCGCGTGAGTTCATTACATGAAGAAATGCCACCTCACCCAAAGGTTGAGGGAATTCGTCATGCGAAATGATGCAAGGGATCTAGCTACGCGAGACGATGTGTGACTGCCCGCCCCGCACCAGCTGACATTTCCAATGAAACGCGTTGTGCCGACGTCCAACCAGCACATGACGGACATCAAAAGAAAGGAAAGGGAAGGAATTTGAAACTATGTATCATCAAAGAACCTGTAGTATATCTCACAGCGCATGGAACAAAATATAATAATAACATAACTTGGTATAAAACAGGAGAGACAATGAATAAGCTGAAAACTAAACCATCATTGCAGCAGAAAGGTTCAAAATACAGCTCGTGATCTAAACCATCATTGTTACAACTTCTTTAACTGTCTCTAAAGCAAAATAGGAAGGTACACTACTAATGCCCAAAGTAGTGACCAACACCAACACAGGGAGAATAATTGGGAATAATACGTATAAGCCTCATGCTCGTCTCTGGACATCTACTCGTGCATAACCAGCTAACCTGTCTCTAGTCTGCTCGTTTAAGAGAATCCAGAGTAATAAAAAGAGACATAAAACTCTAGGTCAGACAAAAGTCTGGTATGAGCGATAAGCAGCAAAAACAGAACAATAACATGTATACATAACCATACCTGAACCTGGACCTGCAACCAAAGAGTTAGCACAACAGGATGTACAATACTCTAAGGTGACACTAACACATGGTGTGAAAATAATTGGGAGGGGGTATGCATGTCATGGTGGTAGCAAACATCAAACATAACAATCATCCTCACATCTCTCACTCAGTGCGTAAAGCATACGATATCTACCACTTTGATCACCCAATCCTTTGCTACGATCACTCTGCCCCACGGAGTCACGATGACCCAACTGCACTGATCCATAGCCACTGATCCTTTGCTATGTCCACTCTGCCCCATGGAGTCATAACAACTCCACTGCACTGGCTCATAGCCTTGCTACGATCACTTTGCCCCATGGAGTTATAACAACTCCACTGCACCGATCCAAAGCTAATATCCGTCTCTCAGTGGTGAGTCAAAGCTATAGACACCGATAACCCCTTTGCACACATCCCGCAACAAAATCCAACTCGTCAATTTAACTCGTTGACCCCCATTTGGATCTTAGGTAATAACCTCCCATTTGGACTTCCTTTGCATCTCGGGTTTTGGTCGAATTGGAGTTCCTCTTCAGAAGAGTAGTCGCGTAGAAGTAAGAATATATATCTAGTTCGGTTTGGTACTCCA
Source organism: Allium sativum (assembly GCA_030737875.1). Classification (NCBI taxonomy): domain Eukaryota; kingdom Viridiplantae; phylum Streptophyta; class Magnoliopsida; order Asparagales; family Amaryllidaceae; genus Allium; species Allium sativum. The sequence goes on from CM060920.1 coordinate 590,638,943, forward strand.
TACCCGGTACAGTTCAGTGCTCATAGCCCTCGCCTTAGTTCGGTTTGATTATGCATAGTACTCCAGTCCTCAGCGGTTCGGTTTGGGTCTCTCATTTGGTTTGGTTCGGGTTCCCTTTGTGCTTCCTTCTCACATCTAGATTCCGACCCAGTTCTCCCTTCATCTCCGATCCGATCCCCTGCCTCAATTCGACCCGGTGGCCTACCTTGTTGCCCTGCTTTTCCCCTTGTGCTAGCTTCCGATCTGGTTCGGTTTCTCTGCTCAGTTCTCTGATTCGACCTGAGCCCCATAACCCAATCTGATCCGAAACCCTGCAAATTTTCTAACGAGCATATATCGTCCAAATTCGCCATACGACGGCGTTTTCAACCATTCTAACTTTTCTAATCAATCATAAAACATCACAAACAACAGTAACAACATATGGGTTCAATTAAAAAGATCAAAACATCAAGCATATAGGTCATTTTAAATCAAACTTACCCAAAAAGCATGATTTTCCCCTTAATCATGTTTAACTATAACTATTAACAAAACATGTCCAAATTATCCCAAATTTTTATCAGAGCCCTAAGATAATATTTAAGAATTTTTACATATTTTCCCAGAATTTTATCATGCATAATTTTGCTAATTATCACTAATCACCCTAATTAGCCGTAATTAGTGAAAAACAATGCAAATCACTCACCTTAGCCACAATAAAACTTTAGATCTGAAACTCTACAGATTTGGGGCGTTTTCCAATACAACACGACTGCTCTTCCTCTGATTTGGCGCTAATTCTCCTTGATTTGGTGTTGATTTGCCTAATTAGCGATTAGAAATGACAAAAAGGTGTTTTGGGAGCGATTTAGAAGATGGAGGCCATTGTTAGAGCTCAAAGGAGGTTTGTGGCGGTTGAGAAATGAAAAAAACTGATTTTTTTTTCCAAACCCTCTTAGCCTTCCCATAACTCTAATCCCGAAATAGTTTGTGGGCCTTGCTGCTAATTGCCCTAATTAGGCCCGGTTAAGCTGTTTTTCACCTTCCAAACATTATTTCAGCCATATCTCACAAATGGCAAGTCCATTTGACACATGTGACCACTCGGCAAACCATCATCTGAATCCAAAGGAAGTAGGTTCAGGTCAAAACTCCTTACCAATCAAAAGTTTTAGGCGGAACAAGATTTGCCTGGGGCAAAATGGTCATTTAAAAATTGGCAAAAATCGTGAACATGTAAAATGACCCCAATAGTCGATCCCCAAAGTTACACGACTGTACGACTTCATATGAAAAAGAAATAAATATTCTAAGATCCTTCGATATGTAGAATGCGGGTCGTTACACTCTCTCCCCCTTAAGAAATTTCGCCCCCGAAATTCCTTAACCAAAAACATACAAAGGTGTTCCGCATGCCTATCTGTCATTCACAAACAATCAAACATGCATAACAACTTAACAAGCATATCCTAGCATGCGGTTTACTAACAAAGGGATAACTGTTACTATATGCGATCGCAACCAAAATGCAAGTGGTCATCCTATGACCCTCCAAAATCCAATTTACAAGCTCTCAAATATCCTATAACGCACAATTTACCCAAATACCATCATAACCCGATCCAATCCTTGGTAAACCATTAATGAAATCCATTGATATTTCTTTCCATTTCCATTCGAGAATCTCCAATGTTGTAACAAACTACTTGGCTTCTTCGGCTCGGCTCTAACTAACTGGCAGTTCATGCACTTGGTTATAAACTTCCCAGCGTCTCTCTTCATCACTCAATCCTTTTATGTTGGGTACAAACAGCCTCTCACTCTTTCGAAGCCATTCTTCTCGATCAAGTCCTTGCTTACTCATTCTCTCGCCACAGATACCCATCTCAACCATAGAGATGATTTCCACTAGGTTAGGATCGTCCCTCTAACTGGAACCAATCCACTCAGTCAAAATCAGTCTGATCGTCAAACTTGTTAACATCCCTGGATCTAATCCATACTTAGGTTTGAAATCATATCCCGCGATATACTCTAGTTGCTTCCATCCCAGGAACATAGCCCCATAGACTGGCATGTCTCCTACTCAATGCACCTGTTACCGCACCTAGTCCGGTAATATAGGCACTCGTATATACCATCATATCTTTGTTCCCCATCGTTAGAACCGTACAGGTGATAGTCTACTCCAGAGAAGAAAAATAGGAACGAACATAGCAACCATAGCATCCATCAAACAAGTTCTATCTATCACCTGCTAAAGCCATGAATAGTCGATACCCATATGACCGGTCCAACCAATCTCAAGAGCTAATAGAAGCCCCGACTCGAAATGGACTACCGCACGTCCAACGTACGTTTATCCTCCAAGGATAACTAGATCACGTCCAACAGATCCAAGGTAAATGGGTGTACCCAGATACCCCTGCTTCGAGTCCGCCTAGAATACTCTAAACTATCGACGATTCCTTGCCTTCCATCAGAAGAGCTATCCTCAACTCCATCTTCAACTCGAGTCCCACCCAAGTCAATCCATTTTCTTGCAGCCCTCCTGAGTCCAACTTGAGTCAATCCATTACCTTACCGCCTTCGCAAGTCCAACTCGAGTCATCTCATAGCCCTATAGAGTCTAACTCGGGGCAGTCCACATCATCGAACAGTCTTATCATGTTCCAAGCTGCACTATATTCCTCGAGTAAACCAAGACATCATCCAATGGAAATCACAACAACTACCTATATCTCACGCAAACCATCCTAGTCGAACTCGACATTCCCCAAGCACAAGCCCCAAAGGCCTAAACCAATATCGTACAAGCACTCAAGGAACATCTCCTCCGAATTCAAACTATCTACATGAGATGATATGAACAAAACAACCAAATACTCGAGCACTCATAACTAACTCTGGTTATCCTCGCCAATCCAGCTTCGAAACTATCGTTGATCTCATGACAGCCCATGCCATATGTCAAGCGTAAATGGCAACCTTAGTTCTAACCAGACTACTGCACGTCCACCGTACATTTGCCTCCCAGAGACAACTAGAACTTACAACAATGATATTCTCTCTATAACACTAGTCGGCATCGCCGGCGACTATCCACAAACTCAGACTCGGTCTCAAGTATCCCTTAGTTCCAGTTATTATTGCCATTACTAGGTAGGTACCCAATACCACCCTATAACCTTGGAGACAATCGACTCCCAAAATAATGCTAAACCCGGTAAAGGCTAAAACAAAATAATCATAAGCAAATATGCATCTGTGACTCTATAAGACCAATTTACAACAAATCTCGAGTTCCAATTCCAAACTATCTACCAGGTCACTAGACACGAAGGAATGGGAAGCCCCGTCAAACAAAACTTGAATAGGAACATCATAAATAGAAAGCATACCTCGAATAACAACACCTTTTCCCTTTTTCACCGCAGTTGGGACATTTGACGAAGAAGGAACAACGATGATAGCATATGCTTTCACGATATGCTTCTCCATAGGAGGTTGCGGACATTTATCCTTATGATGTCCCGCTTGACCGCAATTGAAGCACTTCCTTTACCCCGTCCTTTCCTGACAATCTCTGGCACAGTGGCCCTTCTTGCCACAGCTAAATCACTTGTCATCTTCTTTTTCTTCTTATTCTGACCATCCTTGGTTTGGTTCTGTTTCCTCTTACTCGGGGGATTATCCTTGCCTCCACCGCTTTCCAGCAGCTTTGGCTCCTTTGCAGATGTAATAGCAACCATGGTCTTCGACTTAGGGTAAAGGCTCTCAGATCTCAATGCCTTTCCCACAATAGATTCTAAAGTCTCATCGATATGGTTTATGAGTTTCTCTCCCATGTTCTTATCTAGGCCAGTTATGAACTTCTCGTTCTTCTTCTCGACCGTATCGATAAGGGACAATCCATACTTCGATAAGGTATCAAATTCAGCAATATACTCTGAGACTACCCTACCATTCTGCTTAAGCTCTAAGAACTTCCCAAAAAAATCTGATTTCTGGGAAGCTGGGATAAACTTATCACTAAAGCGGGTTTTAAACTGTTCCTAAGTAACTTGATCCTCCGGGGTAGCGGCCTTAATAGCATTCCACCCATTCATAGCCCGTCACTGCAATTGATGGGATGCTAGCTTCCTCTTCATCGCGTCTTCGATTCCCAGATCCTCGAAGATACGCTCACAACTATCAAGCCAATCCCGAACTTCTGTAGTCGATTCCGTTACGTGGAAAGGCTTCCCACCAAGACTAGTGCAGTCCTTACAGAGCTTGGTGAAGTCAGCCCTAGGCGCCTGCACCGCTCCACCACCACCATTTGCAACATTAGGAGCTGCCCTCTGAACATCCCTAAGCATCTCTCTCATGAAGTCAGTAAACATCGTTCTCATATCAGGAGCATTCCTATTATTGGCCCCTGAACCAATATTCCTCGTATATCGGCTCATCGTTCAATCTGTAAGGAGAAAACGATTAACCATCTCTTCAGTGGTGCCGGTGCAGTGCGATTCCATCCTTAGATATACTAATAGTATATATATATAACTTTTGAAAACCAAAATATCACAAATATGTGCTCTCATATACAAACTATCTCTCCCTGGTGTCTTTCCCTAGGTTAACTACGCAACCTAGAGCTCTGATACCAAGTGTGACGGTCCGCCTCGCACCAGCCGACATTTCCAATGAAACGCGTTGTGCCGACGTCCAACCAGCACGGGACGGTCATCAAAAGAAAGGAAAGGGAAGGAATTTGAAACTATGTATCATCGAAAAACCTGTAGTATATCTCACAGTGCATGGAACAAAATATAATAATAACATAACTTGATATAAAACAGGCGAGACAGTGTATAAGCTGAAAACTAAACCATCATAGTAGGGAAAGGTTCAAAATACAGCTCATGATCTAAACCATCATTATTACAACTTCTTTAACTGTCTCTAAAGCAAAATAGGAAGATACACTACTAATGCCCAAAGTAGTAACCAACAACAACACAGGGAGAATATATGGGAATAATACATATAAGCCTCCTGCTCGTCCCCGGACATCTACTCGTGTATAACCAGCTAACCTGTCTCTAGTCTGCTCGTTTAAGAGCACCCAGAGTAATAAGAAGAGACATAAAATTCTGGGTCAGACAAAAGTCTGGTATGAGCGATAAGCAGCAAAAACAGAACAATAACAGGTATACATAACCATACCTGAACCTGAACCTGCAACCAAAGAGTTAGCACAACAGGATGTACAATAATCTAAGGTGACACTAATACATGGTATGAAAATAATGGGGAGGGGATGTGCATGTCATGGTGATAACAAACATCAAACATAACAATCTTCCTTACATCTCTCACTCAGTGCGTAAAGCATATGATATCTACCACTTTGATCACTCAATCCTTTGCTACGATCACTCTACCCCATGGATTCACGATGACACCACTGCACTGATCCATCGCCACTAATCCTTTGCTATGTCCACTGTTCCCCATGGAGTCATAACAACTCCACTGCACTGGCTCATAGCCTTGCTACGATCACTTTGCCCCATGGAGTTATGACAACTCCACTGCACCGATCCATAGCCAGTATCCATCTCTCAGTGGTGAGTCAAAGTTGTAGACATTGATAACCCCTTTGCACGCGTCCCGCAGCAAAGTCAAACTCGTGAAGTTAACTTCTTGACCCCCATTTGGATCCTGAGTAATAACCTCTCATTTGGACTTCCTTTGCATCTCGGGTTTTGGTCGAATTGGAGCTGGTCTTCAGAAGAGTAGTCACGTAAAACTAAGAGTATACATCTGGTTCGGTTCGGTACTCCATACCCAGTTCAGTTCGGTTCGGTTCTCATAGCCCTTGCCTTGGTTCGGTTTGAATATGCATAATACTTTAGTCCTCAGCGGTTCGGGTCCCTTCTGTGCTTCCTTCTCACCTCCAGATTCTGACCCGGATCTCCCTTCATCTCTGATCCGATCCCCTGCCCCAATTCGATATGGTGGCCTTCCTTGTTGCCCTGCTTTTCCGCTTGTGCTAGGTTCTGATCCGGTTCGGTTTCTCTGCTCAGTTCTCCGATCCGACCCGAGCCCCATAAACCCATCCGATTCGAAACCCAGCACATTTTCCAACGAATATATATCGTCCATATTCGCCAAACGATGGCGTTTCCAGCCATTATAACTTTTGTAATCAATCATAAAACATCACAAACAACAGTAACAATATATGGGTTCAATTAAAAAGATCAAAACATCAAGCATATAGGTCATTTTAAATCAAACATACCCAAAAAGCATGATTTTCCCCTTAATCATATTTAACCATAACTAATGATGGGATTAACAAAACATGTCCAAATTATCCCAAATTTTTATCAGAGCACTAAGATAATATTTAAGAATTTTTACATATTTTTCCAGAATTTTATCATGCATAATTTCGCTAATTATCACTAATCACCCTAATTAGCCGTAATTAGTGAAAAAACAATGCAAATTACTCACCTTAGCCACAATAAAACTTTAGATCTGAAAATCTACCGATTTGGGGTGTTTTCCAATGCAACACGGTTGCTCTTCCTCTGATTTGGCGTTAATCCTCCTTGATTTGGGGTTGATTTGCCTAATTAGCGATTAGAAATGACAAAAAGGTGTTTTGGGAGCGATTTAGAAGATGAAGGCCATTGCTAGAGCTCAAATGAGGTTTGTGGCGGCTGAGAAATGACAACAATTGATTTTCCCAAACCCTACCAGCCTTCCCATAACCCTAATCCCGAAATGGGTTATAGGCCTAGCTGCTTATTACCCTAATTAGGCCCGGTTAAGCTATGTTTCAGCTTCCAAACCTTATTTCAGCTATATCTCCCAAACGGTAAGTCCGTTTGACACATGTGACCACTCTACGGAAAGGTAAATCATCATCTGAATCCAATGGAAGTGGTTTCAGGTCTAAAATCCTCACCAATCAAAAGTTATAGGCGAAACAAGATTTGCTAGGGGCAAAATGGTCATTTAAAAATCGACAAAAAATCATGAACATGGGAAATGACCCCAATAGTCGATCCCTAAAGTTACACGATTGTACCACTTCATATGAAAAAGAAATAAATATTCTACGATCCTTCGATACGTAGAATGTGGGTCGTTACACGATGCGCGGGGGTTTGTTAAGCGAAGCGATGCAACCTCACCCAAAGGTCGCGAGAATTTGTTATGCGAAACGAAGCGCATGAGCTTGCTATGTGAAACGCTGCGCGGGAGTTCGTTACGCGAAGCGATGCCGCCTCACCTAAAGGTTGTGGGAATTCGTCATGCGAAATGATGCACGGGAGCTCGCTATGCGAGACGATGCACGGGAGTTCGTTACACGAAACGATGCAATCTCACCTAAAAGTCGTGGGAATTCATTGTATGAGACAAAGCGCAAGAGCTCGCTATGCGAGACGATGTGCGGGAGTTCGTTATGCGAAGCGATGCAACCTTACCCAAAGGTCGCAGGAATTCATTGTGCAAAATAAAGCGCAGGAGCTCGCTATGCAAGACGATGCAGGGGAGTTCGTTACACGAAGCGATGCAGCCTCACCCAAAGGTCGTGGGAATTCGTTGTGTGAAACGAAGCACGGGAGCTCGCTATGTGAGATGATGCACGGGAGTTCGTTATGCGAAGCGATGCAACCTCACCCAAAGGTCGTGGGAATTCGTTGTGCGAAAACGAAGCGTGAGAGCTCGCTATGCGAAACAATTGCGTGGGAGTTCATTACGCGAAGCGATGCAATCTCACCCAAAGGTCGTGGGAATTCGTTGTGCGAAACAAAGCGCGGGAGCTCGCTATGGGAGACGATGCGTGGGAGTCCGTTACGCGAAATGATGCAACCTCACCCAAGCCTCGCGGGAGTTCGCTCTGTGAAATAATGCAACAACCAGAAATCCTTCCCATACAGAAAGTAACCTCTCCACAACAGAGATCAATGATGCTCAATGAAGTCTACAATGTTGATTCACTCGGCGGAAGAAGATGAACGTTGGGCTATGAATGACCTCTACATAATAGGGGCATCCAATGGAGTCTCCGATGTTAGAACCAATCAACAAAGTAGATGAACATTGAGCAGAAAAAGTTTGTACCGTAGTGGCTACTAATGATGACCTTCTAGGCAGGGGCACGATTATTTAAAGCTTCTCCAAGAAGAAGAAGAAAATAAATCACAGATACATATTTCCCAAATGTGAAATGTCATACAGCATCAAATAAGTCGTTAAAACAATGACGCTTGAAATTCACAGTCGGCTTTTGTCGATTACTCGGTCTTAAGCATTAATGCGAATTCGAACTAGAATATCATGTTCGTACAGATAATATTTGACAGATTATAAATCATTGAATAAAAAAATTCTGTAAAAACACTTCATTCAATTCAGAACAAAAATTCGCTATAGCTTAATTTTTTAACCGACTAATCTATTATTGATATTGGCAGTTAATACAAGATATTTGCCCAAAAATGTGTTTGTTGTTACAAAATAGTTGTAGCAGTGCAAAAAAGCACGACCGTCGTTCGCTTTAGAAAATGTGCTTTTCTTCAGTAAAATCCAATGGCTAAGCGAGTTCGTAAAACAAGTAAACTAGCGTGAATTGGCACGACCATTTCAATGAAAATCGGGCACGACCAATCCATTGCGAATTTCATTTGTTTCATGCACTCGAGCCCGAATTAAAACCGGGGCATTGACACACTAATGCAAAGTTATCAACGATAAACACTCAAATTCAAAATTGGAGCGTCTACTAGCATAGCAAGAATCGTGCAATGGAGCATTTCAGGAATGAATTTGAGTTTGAGTTACCATCAACAAAGCTCTTAAGTGCTCGACATTTCAAAACTTGACAAAATAGAGGTCGAAGAATCCAACGAGCCGAGATAAAAAGCATGCAAAATTCTCCCAAAAAGTTTCAATACAAAGATGCAATAAGTTGAAGCGTCCAATATTGCATGCAAATTAACGGGCATAACTAGCTACATTCAAAAGAATAGAGCTCCACAAAATTTGACACCAAATGTTAATTCAGTCAGACCCGACATTTGAGATTTAACGACCTATTAAAAGTAGAGTGCCATGGCCCATAAGTCTTGTCTTATATTGATCCAGTGGTCAGAATTCATTCCGATCCGACAATAATGAATGGTAACTGTCAATTTATAACAGTCACGTTCATTTCGAAGCTTGCATTTTTCATGAATAAAAATACAAGCTCCGAGGGGTAAATGTTAACCCCATTATTAACACGGTTCAGAAGTTGATACATAAACTGTCCAATGAAGCGTTTGAGTCGGACTCATACTTTTCGGATGGGTCGGTCAGTTTATAAAGTTGCTGAATGGACTGGACAGTTCTTAAACTATGGATCGGTCGCTCACTGATATTTGGATCGGTCAGTTACTTATTGGAGCTAATGGAGTGCCATGTTCACTTTATGTGTAACGACCCGGGTTTTCGCGATCCTGGATATCGGCATACAATACTATGTCGACTATTCAAGCATCGGTAATACCGGATAGTCCATGAAAGAAATTAGAGGGTGAGAATAGATAAGATAGAAACTTAGAATAGAAGAAGAACATACAACATTAGAGTAACACAAATCTCACAGCGGAACGAACAACATATAATAGATAACATATATTTGAAATAAAATTAGTATATGTATACAGTAACATTACCAGAGTACAACGCTTACAAAACAACGGAAATAACTATAGCTATATAATTCTAAAGCCTCCTGCTCCAAGCTCTCCAAGTATATCTGTAAAATCCTGACTACTTGACTGCCCGCACAAAATTGGGCACCCAAGAGTTTAGGGAAAACAAAACAAAATTAACTCTGGGTCAGTCATGGGACTGGTGTGAGTAAAACAATTTAAAAACAGTTGAGTAATTAAACGATATCTCATAAGACCACGCCGTATAACGGAACGGGTTTTTCCCTTATGAGAATCCAAATCAATTTGATTTAACTTCCAAATCATTTTGAAAGAAACAATGATCTTTTATATCAAAACTCTTTTGGTATTATAATAGTGTCTATCAACCACAATATAATAATCATCTTGCAGAATGCTTTAATCTCACGTTCCACATACATAGTATACAATCAAAACCGCGACCACTTATTGGATTATGGATTTCCAATTATGACAAGGTATGGAACCACCTTCTGATAGTGTACCTCTACGGAGGAATACACTGGGTTCAACAAGAACATCTTGCAACCCGGTCACACATGACCGACCACTCATTTCGCTTGAGTGTATCGAATGTATGTCACCAACGGTTGGGATCAGCAACCGTTTCCCAAATGGGACAGCATCGACAATAGATTATAAAATGAAATGAATATCTCTAGATAGGTGATAATACACCCTAATTGGCAGGCAAGCACTTAGCCATGTTGCCTGGCCGATTTTTGTCATTTCCCGGTTGTGAGGCTAGAGGCCACGCTTATCTCTGACAGATCACACATTTATTCACTTTGAATGTCACATCGTCATACCCACCAAATCACAAATTGATTTCCCCAAAAATACAACGGGTATACAGCTAAGAGAAACGAATTCCTCCGCCACCAAACGTACATTCGTTTGAAGAGATCAACTTACGCGATCCATTAAATATACTCTGTCAGACATTCTTCCATACAGGTCGTCCTAGGACTGGACAGACCGAAGGCACTATTCTGTAAACAGGACAGCCCTTGCATAACTCCATCTTCAATTATCCTCATCATATTTGATCGCAACGCTAACATCTATACCGAGTGGTTTTCAGATAATGAGTTTGATCCCGGTCTCTTCGTATTGACGACGGAAAAATGGTCAAAAACTTCAATAGTCGGTGAGTTAACTATCAAAGAAAAACACGTGTGCAAACAACGGTCGTGTTTACAAATGGAAATCTTACCATTAATCATCAATCAACATTTATCTCTTTAATTCATCACTTTATTTATTTCCTGTTTCCATATATTCAACATTCCTTATTTTCTAAATTTAGAAAATATACGTTATAAATCATTGGAAAACATTTCCATCTCTTTTTCACATATCACTGTCATTCCAGTATTCTTTATCATCAAACATTTCATTTTCTATGATTAGAAAATACCTCTGATTATATTTGGAAAATGTTTACAAAACTCATTCATTGGTTTCAAACAGATGTTTTAATAAAACATCACTATGCTAACTCAAACCTTACACTAATTAACTAATTTCACTTAACCAATCTTCATTGTCGAACCTTAACCATTCCTTAGTTAAAAATGGAGTCAATCAAGTTGGGGTATAACTCCCTCTCAGACCTTAACTGAACAACATTTCTAATTTCAAAATAGACAAAGTTCACCTTTAAATATTTAACAAACTTCCTTACGTAACTCTCGGATTCTATTTACGAATCCACTTCTTTAACAGAAATCATTGATTATAACTATAGCGTTATAATCCCTACTTCTGAAATATAATAACATAATTATAACTCGATTAACTCAAATCAATTTACCTTAACTCCATTAACTTTAACTCGATAACTTTACTCCATTAACTCTTATCACTTAACTCCTTTCGAATAAACTATATTCGATTAAATCCTTTCGAATAAACTATATTCGATAACTCCTTTTACTCTATTCGAATAAACTATATTCGATTAATTACTTTAACTCTATTCGAATAAACTATATTCGATTAACTCCTTTAACTCTATTCGAATAAACTATATTCGATTAACTCCTTTAACTCTATTCAATTAACTCTATCCACTAACTCTAATCGATAACTCTAATCTCTAATCGATTAACTCCTTCGAATAACTAATATTCGATTAACTCCCTTCGGATAACTAATATTCGATTAACTCCTTTCGAATAAACTATATTCGATAACTCCTTTCGAATAAATTATATTCGATTAATTCCTTTCGAATAATCTATATTCGATTAATTCCTTTCGAATAAACTATGTTCGATTAATTCCTTTCAAATAACTATGTTCGATTATCTTCTTATCAATTAACTCTAACTCAAATCAATTAACTCTAACTCTAATCGATTAACTCTAACTCTAATCGATTAACTCTAATTCGATTAACTCTAACTCTAATCGATTCACTCTAACTCTAATCGATTAACTCTAACTCTAATCGATTAACTCTAATTCGATTTACTCTTCTAACTCATTTAGATTAATACATTTTGATTAACACATTTCGATTAACACATTTTGATTAACTCTACATCCATATTCAGTTTCAAATATCGATGTTGAAATTGATTCTTACTTCTCTATATAAGTCCTGATTTATATATTCTATTTATCCAATGATAAATATTTTTTTAATTTATAAAACCTTATTTATAAATTAATCTTCTTACCTTATCTGTTAAAAACAGATTTCTCTTAAATGTTCACTTTGAATTCATATTCTGTTATACCCGTGTGCGAAGCACGGGTCTAAACCTTCCTAGTGTAAAATTCTCTTTTTATACAATCCTATTCATTTTTCAAGTGTTTCCTTTTATAATCTATTTATTTTCGAAATACATATTTCCTTTATAATTCTATTTATTTTATAAATAAATATTACTTTTATAATTCTATTTATTTTCATAAATAAATATTTCCATATATAATCTATTTGTAAATGTTTTACAAATATTACCTTTTCAATTCTATTTGTAAATGTTTTACAAACACTTCCCTTTTCTATTTGTTTCACAAATATTTCCTTTTATAACTTTATTTATTTTCTAAATAAATATTTCTTTTATATCTACTTATTTTCTAAATAAATATTTCTTTCCCTATTTGTTCACAAATATTTTCCGTTTATATTTGTTTCACAAATATTTTCCTTTTATAATTATCCTTTGATTTTATAATTATTTTCTTTTATAAAACCCTTTTCCTTTTATATATAAAATCCATTGATTTTATATAAATAATTCATTTTCAAAATACACTTTGAAAATCCAATTTTCTACATCCCAGTATTTCTTACGGTATTTAAAATACCCAAATAACAATGATCGATATCATTCAACACACATAATCAACACAGATTATATATCACATCATATATTTCAATATATGAACACAACAGTATTATAAATATTGAGGAATCCAGTTGGATCCCTCCAACCTGTTTCCATGCATCCAAAGATGTTAAACAATATAATTAACATCAACTTCATTTCAATATGAAGTATTCTGATCAACAGAATCAATATTTGATTAACGATTTATATATATATATATCGTTATCTATAATTTCAACCAATACATAAGCAGTTCAACCAAACAATCAGCACACAGCAATCAATCATTATTTATCAGTTCTAAAAATACATTATAAAAATATGAACTGATAGAGTTGGTGAGTTTTACTCACATTGTCCTAAATCGTTTAAACAACGATTTACGGTCGTTGATTCTGATCATACAATTTATTTTGTCATAAATTGAGACAAGCACCAATAGATTCCAAACCAGTTTGTAGGTGTAGTATTTCCCGTTACGATTTCAACTTGACTGGTCTTGTCGAATTCTATTAACAAAGTTGAGAGTTATATTGACCATAAGCATATATGATTTTTAATTAAATTAAATAACTTTTCTTAATTAACATTAGTTAATAGATATATACATATTTATTTAAAAAGATTAGACATGCCAACCCCTTTTGCTTATTGCTAAATGGAATTCCAGGCCCGATCTTTTTGCTTCGTAGTAAGAACAAGCCCAACACTATTCTCCTTCCATCAGCTCATCCTATCAGCCCACCTGCTCTTGTAACACCTTGCTGGCATCACGTCCTTTATCTCACCCCTTCCATCACAGCATGTTTCCGACTTCACAGCAAAACTGAAAAACAAAACTTCACCAAATACTTCTCTCCCTCCCCTTTGATTCACATGCTCCATCTTCCTTGATTCAAACTGCAGGCTAACCTGTCATCAACAAACAACCCATTCCTCTCATCCCCATCCACGAAATAAAATTTCTACTTCCACTTCCATGAGTAAATCAAATATCTCCTCCTCATGAAAAAGGACGAGACCACCTCCTTGTTTTGCTGAAATGAACCTCACGTCCAACGGTGAAAGCCCAAACTCCAAACTCTCCTTCTTCTCTTACATAATCAGCGACCCATTTCCATGCGTATGAAATTCCATCTCGTTCTACCCAAACCCGAGCTCATCATTTTGACCTCCACTATTCTCAGCTCAAAACAAATACACTCCTGTACACACATTGCGGATCTAACCCACGATCTCGGAAACAACACTCAATCAACAAACGAGGCTTCACAAATCGAAGACCACAAACCCGAGACAAACGCTGAAAAACAGCGTACCCATAGGTAGTCGAATGCTCCAAATCTAAGATCGAGAGGAAGAGGAAGTCCAGGTGAATCCAAAGGAGTCGACTTTATAATTCGTTGGATTTTATTTGGTTTTATTTTGAGATTTCTTTGATTGAAGAAATGAACGGGATTCGATTTTCCGGAAAACGAAATGGCGGCTGAGAGAATGAGATACGTGGCCTTTGTTTGATCAGAAAAAGTGGAGATTGCTATTAGGTTAAAGGTTATTAAGGGGTATTTATAATGAACGCAAATGTCTAGATATTTTATTATATTAAAATCAAGCGCTATATGTACTTATCATTTAACAATCTGTACGACCCCCTAAAATATCCAAATTCATTGAAACTGGACATGCAGCTACAGTTTGACATTACGGACCCAACGAAACCGGTTTCGTCGAATTTCGACTCCATTTGCTCACACAATGTATTTTTAACCATCCAAATATCGACTGTTTTTCACATTAAAAATCCTTACGTCCACACAGTGACCCCAAAAATCATGAACTTGGAATCTAGCAATAATTTAATATTATGGATCCAACAAAATTAGTTTCGTCAAAAACGGAGGTCGTTTGCAAAACTAGCTATTTTTAAAGCTCTAAATAACCCATTTAAATATATAAATATATTTAAAAATAATTAAATTAAATATTTAAAAATAAATATTATCATATATATTCACAATAGAATATCATACAGCTCCAATTGGAGTTATAACTCGATATTCCAACTCCCGGTTGAATCGGTATTCAATTTATATTGAAAAATCCATTTATAATATAAATAAATCGTTATATATTATAAAGGAATTCCACAGCGACTTTTCTAAAATTTGATTTGGACATAAATCAAAATCTACATAATGAAATCCCGATTTTTCTCTTCCATTAGAAAAATATACTTCACCAGCTCCGTACGTTTCTTGGTTCACAGAAATCCGATTTAAAACGGACCCTGTATATTCAGTTGAAGTTCAAATCGCCAAATAGCGAACTACCGCGTCATTTCAAGCTCAATTATAATTATATTATAATTCATACGTTCAAACTGTCATTTAAATAATATATTCGTTAACATAATTCAACTCTAAACTGAATTATATATTTTGAATTGTCCAATTCACACGATATTGTCAATTCACTATTTCCGACTATTTCAGAATTAAATATATTATTCTATTCTTTATTTTGATTAAATATTCAATATAATTTAATTAAACAACTATTTAAATCTATATATCGCTATTTAAATAATTAAATATATTAATTATTATATCGATAAAATACGGGAGGTTACATTCTTCCCCCCTTAAAATAATTTCATCCTCGAAATTGCTAAGGTAGAAAACAAACCCTGCTCATTGATTAAAAATTATTTGTTTAATTCTTTTTTAGTTTCACTGGGCCAATTTAATTTCAATTAAATATTAATTAATTCTTATCAACGAAAATTTTCAAAAATCCTTAAAATTTTCTAACACCCGAATTTTTTGAAAAATTTCGCCAGCACCTCCTTTGTACTGGTCAATCGGTACAACTACAACTCACCTCTCTGGGCCTTCTCCATCCCAAAAAAAATACAACCAAGCGGCTTGCCAATTCGGCTCATAAATCTCATATCCAATACAAAAATAAACTTGTACCTTTTTGCTGATCATATCATTATACCCTTTCCATCTTTCATATCTGCTACTGATTCAACATATACAAATGTTATCCCAATCAAACTCAAATCGCTTTTATCTCCAACACAACCATTCGCTCATCCAAGCCAAATCAAATTTCAAATCGAAGTTCCATTCTCGATTTTCAAATTCTTAACTCATCAATCCCATACCATTTCGGATTCCTATGTCACAAATCCATTTTTCTCGATATCATTTTAATCCAATTCAATTTCCACTTAATTGGTTTTCGATTCAACTTGGTTTTAAGTCAAACAATCTCTCCTTGGGAATTGTAAATAACTTTGCTTTTCCAAAATCAAATATCCCTTTTCAAAATTCAAAACAATTCAAAAATCATCTCTTTGGTAGTAATCCGTCACTTACACACTCGAAAATGAACACCGATGATGTCATGATCATCATCGGAATCTATTTCCAACTATCGAAGTGAGTTCAATGCTATATCACTTTCAAAACCATATCTAAACACTTCCATTTTGAAATTCATTTCAAAATACCACTTACAATGCTTGTAACAAAATTAAAATCTCCCAGTATTTTAAAATTCACATATATTTAATCCAATTCTATTTACAAACACTTCTCCAATTTCTAGAAATTTTAAATTCCAAATTCTGATTTAATTTCAGATTTAATCCATCTGATTCCATGTACTACAATTATATGAATTCTGATTGGTTATTTATATAACTATATAATCTTACTCGATTATAATAACAACCAATATATCCAATATATTATAATCATTTCAATATCCTTTATATCAAAATATAATTTGGGTAAAATTATTTCAATTACCCTCTTTTCAAAACATACAGTGTCGGTTCATCGTATTCAAGTGTTTATAAACCCCTACCGGTACAGTGGATCAAACTGATCGACCAGAACCATTAACAACTCAACCAATAAATATACACAATATAAAACCATTTTATATCAAATAACAAATACGCGCTCATATATATACACTCAACTCAATCTAGGGTATTGCTAACCCTATCTCTACTGAGTCACGCCACGGAGCCAAGGTAATTACTTAACCTTAAGCTCTGATACCACTGTAACGACCCGGGTTTTCGCGATCCTGGATACCGGCATACAACACTATGTCGACTATTAAAGCATCGGAAATACCGGATAGTCCATGAAAGAATTTAAAGGGTGAGAATAGATAAGATAGAAACTTAGAATAGAAGAAGAAGACGAACATACAACATCAGAGTAACACGAATCTCACAGCAGAACGAACAACATATAATAGATAACATATCTTTGAAATAAAATCAGTATATGTATACAGTAACATTACCAGAGTACAACACTTACAACATAGTGGAAATAACTATAGCTATATGATCCTGAAGCCTCCTGCTCCAAGCTCTCCAAGTATATCTGTAAAATCCTTACTACTTGACTATTCGTACAAAATTGGGCACCCAAGAGTTTAGGGAAAACAAAACAAAATAAACTCTGGGTCAGTCATGGGACTGGTGTGAGTAAAACAATTTAAAAACAGTTGAGTAACTAAACGATATCTCATAAGACCACGCCGTATAACGGAACGGGTTTTTCACTTATGAGAATCCAAATCAGTTTGATTTAACTTTCAAATCATTTTGAAAGAAACAATGATCTTTTATAACAAAACTCTTTTGGTATTATAATAGTGTCTATCAACCACAATATAATAATCATCTTGCAGAAAGCTTTCATCTCACGTTCCACATACATAGTATACAATCAAAACCGCGAGCACTTATTGAATAATGGATTTCCAACTATGACAAGGTATGGAACCACCTTCCAATAGTGTACCTCTAGAGAGGAATACACTGGGTTAAACAAGAACATCTTGCAACCCGGCCACACATGACCGACCACTCATTTCTCTTGAGTGTATCGAATGTATATCACCAACGGTTGGGATCAGCAACCATTTCCCGAATGGGACAGCATCGACAATAGATTATAGAATGAAATGAATATCTCTAGATAGGTGATAATACACCCTAATTGGCAGCCAACCACTTAGCCATGCTGCCTGCCCGATTTTTTTCATTTCCCGGTTGTGAGGCTAGAGGCCACGCTTATCTCTGACAGATCACACATTTATTCACTTTGAATGTCACATCGTCATACCCACCAAATCACGAATTGATTTCCCAAAAAATACAATGGGTATACAACTAAGAGAAACGAATTCCTCTACCACCAAACATACATACGTTTGAAGAGATCAACTTACACGATCCATTAAATATACTCTGTCAGACATTCTTCCATACAGGTCATCCTGGGACCGGACAGACCGCAGGCACTATTCTATAAATAGGACCGCCCTTGCATAACTCCATCTTAAATTATCTTCATCATATTTGATTGCAATGCTAACATCTATACAAAGTGGTTTTCAGATAATGAGTCTGATCCCGGTCTCTCCGTATTGGCGACAGAAAAATGGTCAAAAACTTCGATAGTCGGTGAGTTAACTTTCAAAGAAAAACACGTGTGAAAATAACGATCGTATTTCCAAATGGAAATCTTACCGATCAATCATCAATCAACATTTATCTCTTTAATTCATTACTTTAATTTTCTAAATTTAGAAAATATACGTTATAAATCATTGGAAAACATTTCCATCTCTTTTTCACGAATCACTGTCATTCCAGTATTCTTTATCATCAAACATTTCATTTTCTATGATTAGAAAATATCTCTGATTATATTTGGAAAATGTTTCCAAAACTCATTCATTGGTTTTAAACAGATGTTTAAATAAAACATCGCTATGCTAACTCAAACCTTACACTGATTAACTAATTTCACTTAACCAATCTTCGTTGTCGAACCTTAAATATTCCTTAGTTAAAAATGGAGTCAATCAAGTTGGGGTATAACTACCTCTCAGACCTTAACTGAACAGCATTTCTAACTTTAAAATAGACAAAGTTCACCTTTAAATCTTTAACAAACTTCCTTACGTAACTCTCGAATTCTATTTACGAATCCACATATTTTACAGAAATCATTGATTATAACTATAGCGTTATAATCCCTAATTCCGAAATAAAATAACTTAAGTATAACTCAATTAACTCAAATCAATTTACCCTAACTCCAGTAACTTTAACTCGATTTACTTTACTCCATTAACTCTTATCACTTAACTCCTTTCGAATAAACTATATTCGATTAACTCCTTTCGAATAAACTATATTCGATAACTCCTTTAACTCTATTCGAATAAACTATATTCGATTAATTCCTTTAACTCTATTCGAATAAACTACATTCGATTAACTCCTTTAACTCTATTCTAATAAACTATATTCGATTAACTCCTTTAACACTATTCAATTAACTCTATCCACTAACTCTAATCGATAACTCTAATCTCTATTTGATTAACTCCTTCGAATAACTAATATTCGACTAACTCCCTTCGAATTACTAATATTCGATTAACTCCTTTCGAATAAACTATATTCGATAACTCCTTTCGAATAAACTATATTCGATTAATTCCTTTCGAATAAACTATATTCGATTAATTCCTCTCGAATAAGCTATATTCGATTAATTCCTTTCGAATAACTATATTCGATTAACTTCTACTCAATTAACTCAAACTTAGATCAATTAACTCTAACTCTAATCGATTAACTCTAACTCTAATCGATAAACTCTGATTCGATTAACTCTGATTCGATTAACTCTAACTCTAATCGATTCACTCTAACTCTAATCGATTAACTCTAATTCGATTTACTCCTCTAACACATTTTGATTAACTCCTTTGATTAACTCTACGTCCATATTCAGTTTCAAATATCGATGTTGAAATCGATTCTTACTTCTCTATATAAGTCCTGACTTATATATTTTATTTATCCAATGATAAATATTATTTTTAATTTATAAAACCTTATTTATAAATTAATCTTCTTACCTTATCTGTTAAAAAAGATTTCTCTTAAATGTTCACTTTGAATTCATATTCTGTTATACCCGTGTGCGAAGCCCGGGTCTAAACCTTCCTAGTGTAAAATTCTCTTTTTATACAATCCTATTCATTTTTCAAGTGTTTCCTTTTATAATCTATTTATTTTCGAAATACATATTTCCTTTATAATTCTATTTATTTTATAAATAAATATTTCTTTTATAATTCTATTTATTTTCATAAATAAATATTTCCATATATAATCTATTTGTAAATGTTTTACAAATATTTCCTTTTCAATTCTATTTGTAAATGTTTTACAAATACTTCCCTTTTCTATTTGTTTCACAAATATTTCCTTTTATAACTTTATTTATTTTCTAAATAAATATTTATTTTATCTCTACTTATTTTCTAAATATATATTTTTTTCCCTATTTGTTTCACAAATATTTTCCTTTTATATTTGTTTCACAAATATTTTCCTTTTATAATTATCCTTAGATTTTATAATTTTTTTATTTTATAAAATCCTTTTCCTTTTATACATTAAATCCATTAATTTTATATAAATAATTCATTTTCAAAATACACTTTGAAAATCCCCTTTTCTACATCCCAGTATTTCTTAAGGTATTTAAAATACCAAAACAACAATGATTGATATCATTCAACACACATAATCAACACATATTATATTTCACATCATATATTTCAATATATGAACACAACAGTATTATAAATATTGAGGAATCCAGTTGGATCCCTCCAACCTGTTTCCCTGCATCCACAGATGTTAAACAATATAATTAACATCAATTTCATTTCAATATGAAGTATTCTAATCAACAGAATCAATATTTGATTAACGATTTATATATATATCTTTATCTATAATTTCAACCAATACATAAGCAGTTCAACCAAACAATCAGCACACAACAATCAATCATCATTTATCAGTTCTAAAAATACGTTATAAAAATATGAACTGATAGAGTTGGTGAGTTTTACTCACGTTGTCCGTAATCGTTTAAACAATGATTTACGATCATTGATTCTGATCATACAATTTATTTTGTCATAAATTGAGACGAGCTCCAATAGATTCCAAACCAGTTTATAGGTGTAGTATTTCTCGTTACGATTTCAACTTGACTGGTCTCGTCGAATTCTGTTAACATAGTTGAGAGTTATATTGACCATAAGCATATATGATTTTTAATTAAATTAAATAACTTTTC
Source organism: Allium sativum (assembly GCA_030737875.1). NCBI lineage: Eukaryota > Viridiplantae > Streptophyta > Magnoliopsida > Asparagales > Amaryllidaceae > Allium > Allium sativum. The sequence goes on from CM060920.1 coordinate 590,660,234, forward strand.
TTAATTAACATTAGTTAATAGATATATACATATTTCTTTAAAAAGGTTAGACATGCCAACCCCTTTCGCTTATTTCTGAATGGAATTCCAGGCCCGATCTTTTTGCATTCTTCCATCAGCTCATCCTATCAGCCCACCTGCTCTTGTAACACCTTGCTGGCATCACGTCCTTTATCTCACCCCTTCCATCACAGCATGTTTCCGACTTCACAGCAAAACTGAAAAACCAAACTTCACCAAATACTTCTCTCCCTCCCCTTCGATTCACCTGCTCCTTCTTCCTTGATTTGAAATGTAGGCTAACCCGTCATCAACAAACAACCCATTCCTCTCATCCCCATCCACGAAATAAACTTTCTACTCCCACTTCCATGAGTAAATCAAATATCTCCTCCTCATGAAAAAGGACGAGACCACCTCCTTGTTTTGTTGAAATGAACCTCGCGTCCAATGGTGAAAGCCCAAACTCTCCTTCTTCTCTTACATAATCAGCGTCCCATTTCCATTCGTCTGAAACTCCATCTCGTTCTACCCAAACCCGAGCTCATCATTTTGACCTCCACTATTCTCAGCTCAAAATAAATACACTCCTGTACACACAGTGCAGATCTTACCCACGATCCCGGAAACAACACTCAATCAACAAACGAGGCTGCACAAATCAAAGACCACAAACCCTAGACAAACGCTGAAAAACAGTGAACCCATAGGTAGTCGATTGCTCCAAATCTGAGATCGAGAGGAAGAGGAAGTCCAGATGAATCCAAAGGAGTCGACTTTATAATTTGTTGGATTTTATTTGATTTTATTTTGAGATTTCTTTGATTGAAGAAATGAACGGGATTCAGTTTTCTAGAAAACGAAATGGCGGCTGAGAGAATGAGATACGTGGCCTTTGTTTGAGAATGCTATTATGTTAAAGGTTATTAAGGGGTATTTATAATGAACACAAATACCTAGATATTTTATTCTATTAAAATCAAGCGCTATATGTACTTATAATTTAACAATCCGTACGACCCCCTAAAATATCCAAATTCAATGAAACTGGACATGCAACTACAGTTTGACATTACAGACCCAACAAAACTAGTTTCGTCGAATTCTGACTCCATTTGCTCATAATTTTTAACCATCCAAATATCGACTGTTTTTCGCATTAAAAATCCGTACTACCACACAGCGACCCCAAAAATCACGAACTAGGAATCTAACAATAATTTAGTATTATGGATCCAACAAAATTAGTTTCGTCGAAAACGGAGGTCATTTGTAAAACTGGCTATTTTTAAAGCTATAAATAACCCATTTAAATATATAAATATATTTAAAAATAATTAAATTAAATATTTAAAAATAAATATTATCGTATATATTCACAATAGTACATCATATAGCTCCAATTGGATTATAACTCGATATTCCAAATCCCGGTTGAATCGATATTCAATTTATATTTAAAACTCCATTTATAATATAAATAAATCATTATAAATTATAAAGGAATTCCATAGCGACCTTTTTAAAATTTGGTTTGGACATAAATCAAAATCCACACAATGAAATCCCGATATTTCTCTTCCATTAGAAAAATATACTTCATCAGCTCCATACGTTTCTTGTTTCACAGAAATCTGATTTAAAATGGACCCTGTATATTCAGTTGAAGTTCAAATCGCCAAATAGCGAACTGCCGCGTCATTTCGAGCTCGATTATAATTATATTATAATTCATACGTTCAAACTGTCATTCGAATAATATATTCGTTAATATAATTCAACTCTAAACTGAACTATATATTTTGAATTTTCCAGTTCATACGATATTGTCAATCCACTATTTTCGACTATTTCAGAATTAAATATATTATTATATTCTTTATTTTAATTAAATATTCATTATAATTTAATTATATAACTATTTAAATCTATATATCACTATTTAAATAATTAAATTAATTAATTATTATATCGATAAAATACGGGACATTACATTATGGGTCGGCCGATTCTATTCAAAGCCATGGCTCGACACTATTTATGTATTGGCAAAGTTAATACGTTATAAAAGGACAGCTCTTTACCGCGTGAATCGTATTAGTGTAATTATATAAAAATGTATTCATGATCATTTCCTGCGTACGGAATGAAGCCGACCATAATAGCATGGATTAATAAATACAATTGATCAACAGTTTAAAATGCTCAAATATATGAAAGACACATAGCAGAACACAAAACGTGGAAAAATATTATGTATGAACTAAGTAAACAAAGCATGGAGTTTACACGTTGCCTACTTAGCAGTCGATTGTATGTAACAGTATATGCGTTAAACGTAAGAAGCATTACATGCAAACATAAGGAACAATGGCTCATTCCTGTACTAGAATATGGATTGGAAGGAGTTGCTACGTGGACATAATTCGGCTTGCCAGGCAAAGCATTAAGCTATTGACGAAAGTTAAAACATATGGTTCAAAATATGTTGCCTCCACGGGTCGGTCAGTACTTGACTGGTCGAGCAGAGAACGTCAGCTCGAGCACCTCTTAATGCATGGGTCGTTCATCACTTGAAGGCATGAGTCGAGCATGACGAGAATCCAAGATATTAGCAGCTGTGCACTGGAGATTTAGCAATATTATTTCATTTGGTCACTAAGCAATAGCAAAACTGTAAATATTGTTCCCATTTATACATGAAATAGAGCCAATGAGATGTATGGAAAAATAGGAGTACGCGTGGTAGTGCAACATGAGAAAAGCATTCTGGTCGGTCACGTGCCCTTATATGGCTTGCGCATACTCTTTAAGTCTAGTCGCACATACAGGGGGTCATTCACTTCTTTAATATGATGGGTCGTGCACAAGAACCTAGTCGTGCATAAAGGCAGGTCGCACATACATGTCTGGTTGTACATCATATTTAGGGTCGGTCAAGCAGAGCACAATATCCTACTCGGTCGTACAGTTGGCTACAGCTGGCTCCAACTGTCTAGTGGCATTTTCGTAAATACTTCTATGACCAACCCAAACCCTACACACCATAACTACAAATCTGCCACTACCTCCAAACTTCACCTATAAATACACCACTTCTCAACTAATGAAGGAACCGGTTTTTGGACCCCGAAGGGCTGTCCAAGTCATTTCTCCACCACTCTTAAGCACTTCAAGGTCCATTAATGGCTTCTCAAGCTCAATCTATCTTCCTCCACCACTCCAAATCATTCTAAAACCTCTTCAACCTCCATTAATTCTCTTCAAGGCTTAGATCTAACACCAAATCTTCCATGGAATCTTCCAAAAACATTCAAGTGTCACTACACCAAAACAGCCAATTTGGCGCACCAGGATGCGGATATTTGATACGGTTTTAAGCCGTATCAAAGTTGATTGGGCTTATGCCGTATCAAATTTGATAAGCCGTATCAAACTTTCTTTTGCAATCCGCATCCTCTCCAATGCTATAGATCTCACCCTAGATCTTGAAGGGTTCGGATCGGTTCATTTTGAATGTGCTTGAACCCGTATCAAAATTCCAATGGGAATTTCCTCCTTTCCGTGTCATTCATTTTTGGTTTCTCCCTCTCCTCTTTTCTATTTCGGCCGAACCAAAAAGAATTCCCAAACGAAAAAAAATTGGTGAATCCCTAAATTTACAAAGACAGCGCTGAGTTTATCTCCATTAACTACCTGCAGGCTTCGATCATCTCATCTATCTCAAGAGATATTCAAATCGCACTAAAGCTTTCCAATTGCAAACCCTAATTGTAGTTTCAGAATTTATCCCCAAATCAAGGTTTGGATCTAGTCTCAGCAAAATCAAAATGGGTCTTTCAAGCGGAACCAAAGTGGTTCAGGTTTCAAGCGGAACCAAGGTATGTATTTTTTTAATACAAGTTATAAGAAGACACTTGAGAAAACTTGAATGTTAGTTTCACTTTGGTTTGAAGTAGGAACGGAGGGCATTTATAAGTAAGGAATGCATATGATTTAAAAGACAAGTTGCTTTGATATATATATTTGTTGAATTCTTAAAGAATATGGAACTCAAATGATGGAACAACTAAGATAAACAGTCAATGTTGGCTTTCCTAAAATGATTACAGGTATCAGATATAGAAATGCTTGTTGAAGCTTAGTAAATTTAATAAGATGGTTTGAGTATAGGTGAGTATTATTAAGCTTATATTCAGAATTTAGTCTTCAGGTATAATAAAGTCTCCAACCGTTTTGATGAATTTCTCCCTCCCTGAATTTCCACATTTACTTTTTTGCTTGTCCTCGATTTAACTATCCCAATTGTACAGGATTGACCAAGGCTACTAGAGCAAGTGGAGGAAGCAGCACATAGAGCAAGATTAACCAAGACTACTATAAGAGTCTGCTTCCCTGATGATTACATTCTCGAGGCTTGTTTTCATCCATCAGAAATAATACATAGCCTCTACGATCTTCTCAGTAAAGTTATTGCATGTCCGTTGTGTTTGTAAGTTCCATAATATTTTCTTTGTTTTATTATTGATAAGTAAATTACATGCATTGCAGATGAGAACTTAACCATGAGAACTGAGATTATATTTTCACGCTTTATTGATGAACCAACTTCACAATATATTTCGGATGCATTCATTATCCGTCTTTCATACTTTGTATCGTACTTAATTTCTTCTATTGTACCAAGACGGATAATTGTCGAGCCCATGCAACTTAATTTCTTCTATTCCCCCGGTCCTAATCATTGTTTCCATGAATTTGATCTCTATAAAATGTGTACAAGGATGTGTGAGTTCTCCACACTAACTGTAGGCGTAGTAGAATCCTTAATTCTATTTTCGTAAAAAACCTTCAAATCATCAACTTTGTTTTGATAAATAAGCCACCAATTCTTTTTTCCATTGTGGGGCCGCTTCACTACTTAAAATGGAAGAAGAAATTGTAGCTGCCTTAGAAGAGGATGCCTTAGGAGGAGCAATACTGTAAGAAGGATTACCTTCTCCAACTAATTCATCCTTATAAGATAATCTACACAATCCTTTGGCATCTTTCGACAACTTCTCTAATTTAGCGATGCGATCCTACATGGTCTTTAGGTCATCATCCAGCTCTTGTAATTTCTGCAAATGTTGTGTCAGCCTTTTGTTTACTGATGCAAATATAATTTCGAACGCTGGTCTATTTAAGCTCTTTAAGTTATCGCATTTTAGTGAGTCGCCTGCTTGCTTGCTTGCTGAATTAATCCGGACATGTACGAGATGTGGCATCTTTATGTACTTGGCTGCACTTATTAGTTTACTACTTGGCCTTGCATCTCTTTATATTTATATCTTGCTATTACTTAGCTTTGCGCATTTGTTAATCAAATTTGGTCTGATTGTGATACTTTACCACTGTGTTTGAATTTGCCCCGGTTTTGATCCTTGTTTCCGTGAATTTGATCTCTGTAAAATGTGTACAAGGATGTGTGAGTTCTCCACACTAACTATAGGCGTAGTAGAATCCTTAATTCTACTTTCGTAAAAAACCTTCAAATCATCAACTTTATTTTGATAAATAAGCCACCAATTCTTTTTTCCATTATGGGGCCGCTTCACTACTTAAAATGGAAGAATAAATAATAGCTGTCTCGGAAGAGGATGCCTTAGGAGGAGAAATATTGTAAGAAGGATCAATTAGTAATTGAAAAAATGCAAGAGTCCAAGCAATCACAACATAAATAGTTGAAGAAAAATGGTTATGCAAATAAAGCGCATAAAACAAATTAAAATGGGTAAAAATGGAAAAAGATTAAAATAAAATGTATAGAACAAGATAATGATGATGGCATAGTTTCATTCATTTATCCATCAATGTGCGGCAACCACAAATTCCTTAACCCTTCCATATGAATGCAAATAAGGCAGGTCTCATTAGAGCCATAATTATTTAAAATCAGTTAGTTTTACCAGGCACTTTGTGCGCAGTCTTCTGTCAATCAATGTAGTGTTGACACTTACCAAGCAATTTACGATTTATTTTAGTCTTGATTAAGGAGTTGCTGGAAGTCCTACAAATACCATCCTATGTGACTTTGAATATAAGGTGGCCAATCATATGACTACAAATACCAATGTATTTTACATAAACTATGTATACATTATATTTTGCTGCATCGGCATAAAAATCACAGTTCAAATGGGACACGAGCAGGAAAATAGGATATAGTTTAGTATACTGATAGAGCAATGGTACTTCAAATTTTAACTGACTCATGCATAGTGTATGTAAAATTCAAGAAGCATTTCGATGGCATGAATAAAAAGCAGAAAGATACCTCAATTTAGATATGCATCTATGTCTTCAATTTAAATTTTGCCTGCTACTACTTTTTATACTTATATTTTGATCAACAAAACATTACCTATTAGATAAAAATGAACATGAGTTCAAGTCATTCTGGTTCCAGTCTTTGCCAGGAATCATTAATTCTATCTGTCTTTGTATTTTACCTATTATTTTCATATATCATTGCCAAGCATCCTGTCCTTATATGCATTTTTCCTCCTTATAAACCATCCTACTTTATTTTCTGAAACAAGTTAAAACTGACTTCTTATTAATTCATAATATATCAACTATAGCTTACAGTTAAAATAATTAATTCTGGCGTAGTTCATACTGCATGTGAAAATATGTCCAAATCATTTTTAATTATTCATCATTCCATAGCGCAGATTAGTGCTAACATTTTGTTAATTTTGCGTTATTTGGTATTATTCATCATTCCATAGCGCAAATATGCCTGACTTTATACTGTTACCGTGTAAATTAAGTGTGTACTGACTTTACTTTCTTTCCTATATATCTGCAGGAGCTGCTTGTGCATTGAACTTGATTTTTATGCTTTGTTGTAGTTCTGAAGTGCATCCTCCAACCGAGGTAACTCCTGTCTTTCTATTTCTAACTTATTTCTTGTTTGACGTTATACTATCTTGTGCTGTCTATGATATTATTATGATGCTTTTCAAGAAGGCGAATATTATATAGATCTGCCTGATCTAGCAGTTAATCCACCTTCTTCTAATCGTCAAGTTGGAAATACATACAAATGAAAAAACGAAGATTGCCGAATTTAATTCCTTTTTCTTCTCATTATAATGCATTGCGAAGAGGATTACATGCAAATTTGAAATAGAAAAATAGAAGGTTTACTGTCGCTGACTGTCAATGCATCAGTGTGCATCTGTAGTAACTGCGGCCTTAACTGGTTTGGTATTAGCATTTAGTATTGCTGATATCATGGGGAGAACTGAAGACCTGAACTAATGGTCACTTCAGTGATGTATTTCATTGCAGCTCTTGTGACAGCTTTAGTTCCTAGTTTTCCTCTTATCGTAATTGGGTGGTTATTATTTGCTGTAGGAACTGTGCAGGCTCTGCATGCAACTCCAATGTATATAGAAAAAAATGCCGCATCCTAAATAAGAGGCACACTAATAACCTTAAACTTGTTTTTCCCAGTTAACCGTAAATAATTTTGTAGTTATAGTTAGATTCAAATTCAGATGTTCCTTAATCCTTATAGTGTTGATTCCTGCACATTTCAATTCAGTATAGTTCCTTTAAATTCTGCAAAATTTAGCTTAGTTTTGTTATGGTTTGTTATTTCAAATTCTTGTTATGTTTGTGCATGTGTTCATCTGTCAATTCATGTAAATTCTTGTTATGTTTGTTTAAAGGACTAATAACAAAAACCCCAATTTATTTATTGACGAGCGTTATGTGGTTTGTATTAGTTTGATACGAAAACCACAAAACACATTCACACAAAGTAGAGATCAAAGTTGACTAAATTTTTCACATATATCTGCCATTTGATATCATTAGGATAAATGATAAATATTTTGTAGCCTCAAGATTCATACGAATAACAATTACAACCCAAAATGAATGACATCCTCGGTCTGTCGTTGTGCAGTTCGAATATAGTAATAGTAAAAATGACACCCAATATTTACATTTGTAAATCCAATAATAATCAGAATGTTGAATGGAAAATAAAAAGAGTAATATCCAATAGTAGAAGAAAAATAAAATATCTGAGAACTATTTGATCTGAAAGTGATAAATCTAACTAAATTACAAATCTACTTAAAAAAGGGGAAATCTGAATACAAACATTTCTTAATTCGATTTCTTTTGCACACGTTCGACTACTTACTCTTTGTATTGCATCTCAGATTCTTCTCTATTTTTATGTTGAAGTGGATGGTGTAATTTAGGATTCCACAAAATTTTGAGGATGAGAGGCGCATGACTGGAGCGTAACATGGTGAGTGGGAGTAGCGGGGGATGTTGATTCAGGTACCTTTCTACCCCACATACATATGAATTATATTAGCAATAACATGGAAGTTGTTGAGTTTAATGGTTGAAAACTGTTAGTGTTCCTTTGATGATGTTATGTCTGGAAATGAACAATCTATTTTTTCGAATTTTACACATCAACAATACCTCACCTAGATAATTTTAACCCCTGTCATCAACCCGGAACTTGTACATCGGTCGGTCAGTCAAGTATGCAACACAATTAATCTTGGTGTATAGGGGGAAACCATTAAGAAGTCGTAAAATAGAACGCAAGATTTGACGCAATAAATCTTGTTCGTTGGATTTTTTTTCTTTGCATAAAAGGTGAAAATCAGGATAAGTTCTAACCATCAAGATTATGTTATATCTTTTGTCTAAATATAATTTCCCATATATATTGGTGCATCATGATCCTGTCACCACATAATTTAGTCAAACAACACAGAGTTTTAATAAGCGCTATGGAAACATAAGTAGTCTCAGTATCATGTAAAAAAATTCATTCCTGATAATGAAGTAGCAGTGAATCCAAATGAGATTAAAAAAAGCATTTGATTATAATCTTTGGACCACCCTAATTATATAAAAATCAATGGACTTTTCAAGTTGCATGATTCTTCTTCAATGAGTTTATTGAAATATCCACTTGTATCTTCGTTCTTTGATTAGTATGAAGTTAGTGGACACCTTGGCACATTTCATGTTATGATCATGGAAATGCAGATTCTACTGCATAGATACCCTGGCATAGCTTTAATGCAATTAAATGGATGACACAAGGAATACTAGCTGTATATTTCTTAGCCCTTTTTCTTGATAAAAGCTACCTTTTTATGGGGCTAATTACGGCTCAGTTTTGCTGAGCGTTACGCTCAGCTGAAACTAAGCCTTACACTCAGTTTCGCTGAGCGTAAGGCTCAGCTGAAACTGAGCCTTACAAGGCTCAGTTTCGCTGAGCGTTAAGCTCAGCTGAAACTAGCACAGTTTCGTTGAGCGTTACGCTCAGCTGAAACTGAGCCCTACGCTCAGTTTCGCTGAGCGTAAGGTTCAGCTGAAATTGAGCCTTACAAGGCTCAGTTTCAGCTGAGCCTTACGCTCAGCCGAAACTGACATGGACTAACATCTTATTTATTTGTGGAGACTTATTTAAAGTATGTATTGTTGTTGTGGAGACTTAGTTATTTGATCAATACTTATTTATTTGAAATGTAGAGACTAACATGGACAGTGCTTGCATGAATACTTATTTATTTGATCAATACACAATCGGCTGATGTTTGTTATTTTAATTTCTTTTCAGGCTTTGGAACAAGCATGAGTTGTATAGGCTCGACAACTGCAGTTTTGTTGTCTTTTTTCTTAGAGCAAGAACTGTGAACATTATTCTTTGTACATATTGTGTTATGTGGTTTGTATTAACTGAAGTTATGGTTTATGTATTAATCAAATTATGCTTAGCATATCTTCTTTATATACTGTTATATGGTTGTAGCGTATCTTCTTTATTGTGCGTATATATATATATATATATATATATATATATATCAATGGGTGCAGTGTTTTTGTATATTGCATTTGTGATATACCGGTTTTGATACGGTTAAAAGCCGTATCTAATTTATTGTTATCATTGTAGGAATGAGGCATTAAACACGGTTTTAAACCATATCGGTATACCAGTTTAATACGGTTTTAAGCCGTATCTATATACCAATTTGATACGGCTTGAAACCGTATCTATCTATGAATTTGACGGTGCCAGCAAACCAATTGGGCAGTGCCCTCATGCTACTTTGATACGGTTTTAAGCCGTATCAATTGATGAATATGATACGGCTTAAAACCGTATCATATGCATGAATTGATACGGCTTTAAACCGTATCATATTCATAAATTGGTACGGGTAAAAACCGTATCAAATTATCAATTTGATACGGTTTTTACCCGTACCAATTTATGAATATGATACGGTTTAAAGTCGTATCAAAGCAACAGAGACGCCATTTTTTGATACGGTCCAGAGCACTGCCAAATCGATTTTGATACGGCCATGAGCACTGCCAAATTGGCATTTTTGGTGTAGTGTGTTTGAGTGATCAAAGATCTACACCAATACTCCTCGCACTTAGAGAAATTAAGCTAATTCCTTGGCGGATTCAAGTCAAACCAAGATCAAAAGAGAGAGAGAGAGAGAGAGAGAGAGAAAATATAAGAGATCATTATAGAAGAGAGAAATGAGTGATATGAGTGAATTCATGTACTTTATAAACCCAAAAGTGATAACGAAATCTCATCCTATAGTGGACGTAGGTCTAAATTGATCAAACCACTCTAAAAATTCCTTATTTTCTACTATTTTGCTTTTTATTTTGGGTTGGTGGCTCCGTAATCTCAAATCAAACCTTTTGGTGAAGTGTTATATAAACACTTTTGGTTTTGTGGTCATTTTTTGATTTCAACATATACCATTCTGTTCAAATGTGTAAGGACATGTGATTCTATGCATAATTCCCATATCTCTAAAATAACTATTGAGACTTATATTCAGATCCACCATCTGACTTAATGACTTTTATTTTGGTACCAAACTGATTTTCAACCATTTTACAATAACTAATTACAACATCATGGGTTTCAGATATATATTTTAAGAAATATATCCAAGTGTATCTGGAATATGCATCTACAAATGATATATAATACCTGTATCCATAATCAGTAAATACAGGTGATGGTCCTCGTAAATCAGTAGTGACAAGATCAAATGGTTTACTATAAGTAGTTAGGGAATCATGAAATGAAACTTTTTTCTCTTGTTGTCATGTGATGACCAGTATAAGTGGGGGGTTAATTAGTAGGTTGATCAGATTGAGTACTAGCAATAGTTGGTAAGCTTGTATTTGAACTATTTCTTTCACTTTCAATTTGTTGACTCTCTTTATTGACATTGTTGCTTCTTTCTGTGCTTGTAGGTGAAGGTGTTGCAGGGCTGGATGACTTATTGGCTTCTGTACTTGACTCACTTGTGTCAGTAGCTGATGGCTCTTGATCAACCGCGGTCACTCCTTCATTAGCACTCTGCTGAGTACCAGAATATTCTGGTATTACAAGTATACTTTTGGAAGTATTATACACTTCACTTGTTGTCTTTATCTCAATTGAGCTATAGAGAAATATACTTTCATTAAAGACAACATGTCTACTTATAAACATTCTACCATTTTCATTAATGCATCTACATTCCTTTTGTTTAACAACATACCGTATAAAAGTACAAGGTTTTGACCTAAAATTGAATTTATTTGCATTGTATGGCCTTAAGTATGGGAAACATAGACAGCCAAACGTTTTTAGGCTATGATAGTCAGGATTTACATTTTTTTAAGGGAGCGATGTCCTTTAATACTTTTGATGGCATCCTGTTTATTAAGTAAACTGCAGTATTTAGGATTCAGACCAGAATTTAAGTGGCATAGAAGCCTGAGCTAATAGTGTCAAGCCTGATTCTATAATGTGTCTATGTTTTCTTTCAATAATATCATTCTGTTCAGATGTGTAAGGACATGTGATTCTGTTTATAATTCCCATTTCTTTGAAATAACTACCAAGACTTTTGTACTTAGATCCATCATCTGACTGAATGACTTTTATTTTGGTACTAAAATGATTTTCAACCATTTTACAAAAACTAATTACAACATCATGGGTTTCAGTTTTATATTTTAAGACATATATCCAAATGTATATGGAATATGCATCTACAAATGATATATAATACCTGTATCTGTAATCAGTAAATACAGGTAATAGTCCCCATAAATCAGTAGTGACAAGATCAAATGGTTTACTATAAGTAGTTAGGGAATCATTAAATGGAAATTTTTGGTTCTTGCCCATTTGATAGTATATGCAGATATGTGGTAGGCAAATATCATTACATGAAATATTGTTTCTACTAAAAATGTTCTTTATAGTATTGTCATTGGGATGACCCAGTTTATAGTGCCAAAGATCAAATAAACTCAAGCTATTGCCATTCTATTTTATCACATAGTTGTAACATTTACTCTTTATTGTAGAATTGATGTTGTCATTGAATCTGAATCTATAGAGTCCGTTGACTGAATTACCCTGCAATAAAATGTCTCTAGTGTAAATGTCTTTTACTAGGCAATAATTAGGAAAGAATTCAAAAAATACATTATTATCTTTAGCAAACTGAGAAACACTCGTTAAATTCTTTTCGATCTTTGGAACTCTCAAAGATTATGTAAATAATTGTTTCTTTCCTTTAATCATAGCACTACTAGTATGATAGATTTTGATGCCTTACCATTTCCCATGCTTATAGATTGTTTACCTCTATACTCTTTATTCCCAAGATTGAGATTGTCCAAATTATTTTTCATATGATTAGTTGCTCCCGAATCTGGATACCAATTGTCGTCTTGAATAGTTTCAATTCTTGCACATTCAGTCTGATTATGACCTTTGTTATCAGTAGTACTTGTAGATTCAGCATGTGCTTGGGCTAGATTGGCACTAGGATTGGATAATTTTTGGTTGTTTTCACCCTGATTTTGCACATAGTTATTGTCGAACCTGTAGTAACACTTGAACGCAGCGTGACCTATTCTCTCACATATGTGACACTTAGGTTTATAGTTATTAGGCCAACTGCCTCTTCCTCTGCCTCTACTAGTAAATCCTCCTCTCTAATTTGAATTATTATTTCTTGGGTTATTTTGTCCATGGCCTCTGTTACTTGTAGCGTAATTAATTGAGCACTCATTTTCTGTTGACTTTCAATTGTCAAGGTTGATGTAATGATATCAAAAAATACAAATTAAATATAACATTACATATAATCATAAGCAATCAACATATAACCTTATCCAAATTCACCACAAATCAATTTACCCACCAAGTATATTTTATTCATGAAAATTCCTATTTTATTTTCTTAAAATCCTTCCATTCTTTTAGATAAATCGTTGTAGTTCAAAAACTACCCCACCGCGACTTTTCTAGAAATTTAATTTTGACACAATCCAATATATACTGGATGAAATCTCAACCTTTCTCTTTCATAGAAAACTATAATCCAATATATTCGGAAGATTCTTGTTTTAACGGATTTCGACATGTATTGTATCGTATACACTCGTTTAATGCTCAAATCGTAAAATTACAAACTGTTGTTGCATGACGAGCTCATTTTAATTATATTTAATTTATATGTCCAACCTTCGCGAAATTAAATATAGACATCAGTAGTGATTCAATTTGTAAGTTTTTTTTGTTGTGTAACTGTGGTGGATTTTAATCTGTACAATTAATTAGTACGCTAAATATCATAGATGTGTGCACGTTATTGGATTGTCAATGTATATTTCTTGAATAAAATATATACATAGAACAATTATGGATTTTCCACTACTAGAATTCATGATTAAATAGAAGTTATAACTTAGTTAATGAAACAATTTACTTTATGTTTCCGAAACCGTAGCGTTTATTCTGGGTAGGCGGGTCAATGATGGCGTCCTAGATCCAGTTGCACTCCTCTATCGTCGGCTCACGACCAAATGACTGCGTCCATCGAGTGATCTCTGTCTGGTATCTCTCACGTGATAACAAATAATTAATTCATAAATTAAGTATTCAAATATAAATGAACAATGTGAAATACAAAATTCATTGGAGATGGGTCCATAGCATATGGATTTTCATCTTCAAATGGTCTCATTTTTCTTATGAGTCTTATTTTATGGTTTTTAAGTGTTCACCCCAAATTTAAAGTTAATCCGAGTTCGTATGAGTTTTCTGTGTTCAGCTGAAGCTGCTTTGGCCTTAAAGCTAGTTAACAAATAAAAATTCATTCAAATGAAAATTGACTCTTCAATTTCCTTAGAGCATTGACTAATCACAAAATTGCCTTCTTCCATGAAAAAGTTTTCTCCCTCTATTGTTCAAAAATCAATAAGTAGATTTTTCAACTATAGAGAATATGGTACAAGGTTTTAGGCTGGATGAAGAATAAGGAAGTGGGATATTAGGGTTTTCAGTTTGAATGCTTAGACGGAGAAGAAGGAAAGACGTGAGCTAGGCTTTAGGCTTGGACATGAAGGAGAAGAAGAAAAGGTGCACGAGAGAAAAAATAACCTGAACTAATTCGGTAAGCAATGACTAAGTGAAGAGGTAAGAATGGTATTAGGAAGCGCATGAGATAATTAAGGTCGATTAAAAATAGTGTAGTGCTAAGGGCACCACAGTTTGTGCTAAGGGCACTGCGCAATCGCCGAGTGACCGTTGTTCGGACGACAGTTGATTGCGAACACAGCAAAAAAAAATCTTTTTGGCGGTTAACGTGTTATCGCAAAGCAGAAATCGCGGTGTTCTGAACATCACATTAGAAATACTATGCTGTTAGAATGCATTTTTAAAGTGTTTTTTGTACCATACATTGTTAAATGGTATGCTTCAGTTTATAAACGTATCATAATAGAGCTTACAAAATAAATAGATTATGAAACATGTCTTTCGACCAAAAGAAACTTATGATAAAATTGTAACAACAATTTATTTTGAAATATATGTAGGAGAACCTAGCGGATTGATGAACACTTTGGGTGTTCTAAGCGGCAACTATCCTGATCACAGTTATGTGCAGTATATGATTTAACCACGTGTTATCAGGTGTGAAAATATTTCAACAACTTTAATAACATTTTAAAGGTTAGCTCATGGTGAGATTGTTTTGGAAAAAAAAAGTTTCGAGCCTGCAGCCATGGCTGCCAAGTCCATTCCTAATCCAATTTTCGACGACAATCCAAATCAGAAAGGAGAACCTTCTTCTCTCCCCCATCCTCCTCTCCTGGTCCTCCTCATTATTCCCCTGATTTTCTGGTCGATGAGGATGGGTTCACTAGGGTTTTCAACTGTAAGAAAAACCCCAAATCTTACCCTAACCCTAACGTTCCTGCCCAATTCCGAAGAGGGACGAATAAATCAAGCGCCCACATGAGACAAGGGGCAGGTAAATCTAGCGAGTATCCAAACAATACAAAGCAAAAACCATTTCCAGCTTCTAATGGTGGCAGATTCCAATCAAGAAATAAAGCCCAACCAAGAAATATGGCCAGCAATAATCAAGAAACGCAGCAGCAGGTTAATACAAACCTGAATAAGAATTTGAAGGTTTCTTCTTGGACGGATATGGTCAAAACTGGGGGCAAGACTCAAAATTTGACCTAGAATACATTGAACCGGTGGAGACAGTCAGGGAGAAGATCATTGTTGTATCGGAGGATACCAGTATCAGAACAGAAGGAAAGTGGGGGATGTCAGTTGTTGCCTATGTATTTGGCAAACGCCCTCCATATCATCACTTTAGGGCTTTCGTTGCCCGCACATGGAATCCCATAGGATCTTTCGAGATATTCACTCGAGAAAACGGCTTCTTTATAATAAGGTTTACAAACTTGGAAGACTGTGAAAAACTCCTTCAGGGAGGACACTACTTCATCAACGACAAGCTGATTATTTTAAAAAGATGGTCTAAAAAGTTAATTTTGGATCGAGATTTGCGGAATACAATGCCAATATGGATTCGCCTTCCAGAACTGAATCTCAGATTATGGGACAAGGAAGTATTCAGCGCAATAGCAAGCTTAGTTGGCAATCCATTGAAAATCGATGAACAAACAGCTAAAGAATCTCGTCTAAGTTACGCAAGAATACTTGTTGAGATAAAAGCAGATGCTAATCTACCTAATGAAGCTTCGGTGTACATGCATGATGGTGAAGTCATTTCTCAGCAAATAACGTATGAGTTAATCCCAGATAGGTGCAAATCATGTAAGTGTTTTGGACATTCGTTTGAAAATTGCATCTATAATCAAGATTCAAGGCAGGTTCATAAAGAAACCGCAAATCTTGATCATGAAATGGACGGCAGAGATTCTGGAATTAACTCAAACGTCATCACAAATGACATTAACAATCAAGAATGTACACCGACAGCCATAAACTCGGATGAAATGAATATTGATTCATCTAAGTTTAACATTTCTGTCAAAGGTAAACCAGACCTGCTCTCGACTCATCAACCGATTAAACTCTCAAGAACTTAACACATCTCAGCAAGCCCCATTGACTGCAAGTTTAATGAAAAACTTGCAGAAAGTTGTTGATCCAAATGACTAGGTAGGATCTAAAATCTCCTCCGCAGTTGTAACACCCCGTATTTCTGTTAACACTAAAGTTGCTAATTCAAAAATAATAATAAATGTGTAAAGGGGAGATGTATCTAATGTGCATACAAATTTAATAATAAATGTGTAAAGGGGAGATGTATCAAATGTGCATACAAATTTAATAATAAATGTGTAAAGGGGGGATGTATCTAATGTGCATACAAATTTAATAATAAATGTTGATAATGTACATTAAGAAAGTAAGTATGACATAATTTGAAATAGGAGTAATTTACAGCCCTTAAATTGTGAACATAATTGGCTTCTCTTTAGAACGGACGGCTTGTATTAACCTTGGCTTCATCGACGGCTCAAATTAACTTGCAACTCTATATAAACAACATAGCTCTCACAACCTAATTCACACAAAAAAGAAAAGAAAAAAAGGAGTCGTCATGCTGCTGAAGAGAGACTAGGAGTAGCCGTCAAATTAAGAGACGATTAAGAGTTGATTCAAAGCTTAAAAGTACAACAAATAAATCAAAACAATGTCAACCTCAAAGGAAAGCATCACCAAATTCAGAATTCAGAATGCTGAATACAAGATTCGTTATACATTGTAAGTAGAGTACTATTCTGATATGAATAAAAATTGAGACTTGATTTGTGTAGAATGAAAATGGAATCGTACTTTAATTGTAACGATGCTAGTTCATAATTGTATGTTGTTCTGATTTTATTATAAATGGATTTGGGATGTTGTAGTATAATTAACATGATATTGGATTAATTGTACATTTGCAATGAAAAGTAACACCCCTTGCAAGTATACGATTCATGTTGGAAATTGACATTTATATGTTGTGGTTAATAAGAAGTTGTATATATTTTGTTACAACCAAGTTGAGACTTATGTAAACATAATTCACTGTTATGCCTACATGATTTAGATCTTTGTATATATATGCCTATGATCATTTCAAGTGTAGTTGGATCCATTTGGGTAACATGATTCATATAAGTTTATGTTGGAATAGGCCTCATAATTCAAGTTAAACCATACTTTTGTATTAGTGATAAAAGTAAGCATCTTTGTGAACATATAGTGACTTTATGGAAATGACTAGTTTATGTTTAGTGTTATGCCTGAATAAAAATATGTTTTAGGCTTATGTTGTTATAAAAATCATAAGCTAATACAAGTGACACCTAATTTAGTTAGGTTCATATTTTAAATGCAAGTTTACATGAATAGATTGAAACCCATGACTCATGTTTAGGTATATGATTTATGTCAAAATTATATGCTATTACAATGCAAGTACACAAGCCCCTAATTTATGTTAGTTAAATCGCCATATTGCAAGTTCACGCACCACATAATTTATGTTAATTAAATCGCTATATTGCAAGTTCATGCACCAATAATTTATGTTAATTAAATCGCTATATTGCAAGTTCATGCACCGCATAATTTATGTTAATTAAATCGGTATATTGCAAGTTCATGCACCACTAATTTATGTTAATTAAATCGCTATATTGCAAGTTCATGCACCACTAATTTATGTTAATTAAATCGCTATATTGCAAGTTCATGCACCACATTATTTATGTTAGTTAAATCGCTATGTTGCAAGTTCATGCGTTCACACACCCCTTTTATGTTACTTAGAATATATCATGTTCTGAGCCTCTTTTTTTTATGTTTCTAAGTTGGGCTGAAATGTTGAAGCCCAACATATGTTATAATATTGCGAACGTACAAACGGGGAAAGTAACGCTGGGTTTAATTAAAATATATGTGTTGGCATGTTTGGCACATGCCAACGACTTGTGAAATTTAAGTGGTATAAATTATTATACCCAAGAATAACGAATTTGGATAATGGGCCACAAAACATTTACATATAAAATTGAAAAGAGACAAATATGTAAACTTAGAAAATACGATATGCTTAACCCGAGGTTGGATTGAGTTGTTATGTAAACCTGCCCGGAACCGACCGGCTGTCCAGTAATCACAACAATACCTATCCAATGTGGGTGGTTAAGCATTGAGCCCAATAAAGACCCGAGGTTAGACATGAGTTTTGGTGTAAACCTGCCCGGAACCGACCGGCTGTCCAGTTACCACAACAATATCTGTCTAATGTGAGTGGTTGGTGCTTTAATTAATAAATTAAGGCTAAGTCAGGATTGATAGGGTTAAGTCAATTGAATTAACACTTAACCAAATTCAACATGTTAACTAAATTGGTGGGTAGGGTTAGGTTAATCTGGATACTTAACCAATTTAATATGTTGACTAGGGGATTGGGTAAGGTTAAGCAAATGTTTAACCATTCTAACATGATTAAACTGGACTAGAGAGTGAGATTAAGGTAATTAGAACACTTAATCATAGAAACATGTTAGTGTGACAAGTGATTGAGGTTAAGTTAATTAGAACACTTAACCATAGAAACATGTTAGTGAGACAAGTGATTGAGGTTAAGTTAATTAGAACACTTAACCATAGAAACATGTTAGTGAGATAAGTGATTGAGGTTAAGTTACTTAGAACACTTAACCATAGAAACATGTTAGTGAGACAAGTGATTGAGGTTAAGTTAGTTAGAACACTTAACCATAGAAACATGTTAGTGAGATAAGTGATTGGGGTTAAGTTAATTAGAACACTTAACCATAGAAACATGTTAGTGAGACAAGTGATTGAGGTTAAGTAAAATTAGAACTCTTAACCATGATAACAAGTTGATTTGACAAGTGGGTTAGGATTAAGTAAGTTAGAAATACTTAACCAATATAACATGAATGATTAGAGTTAAGTAACAAGAACACTTAACCAGTGTAATTTGACTTGTAGTAAAGTTAAATGTGAATGGACAACACTTAACCATTATAACCTGTTAATTAAACAAGTAGTAGAGTTAAGTTATATAAGGAGACACTTAACCGTTGTAATAGGTTAGTTAAACAGATGGTGAGGTTAAGTTAACACAAGGAGGCAACACTTAACCAGTATAATATGACAAAAGGGATGGGTTAAGTTAACTTGAATTGACTAATGACACTTAACCAACTTGATGAAGGAAAGAAACTAAGAAGTAAATCTTAGTAGAACACGAGAAGGAGCGTACGTCCGTCTGATTCTAGAAGGCTCCAACGAATTGGGTTACGAAGCCCGAGGCTTCGAGGGGACGTGAGGGTACTCTTGGTATCCCTCTGTGAGGCTGCAGATGATCCTCCAGGGCTCACAGAGGTTAAGGTCTGCGTTAGAAGAACCAAGGGTATGCCTTGGTTGCAAAATATGGCAACCTAAAGACTAGGATGGACCAGCGTGATTCGGCGAGAAGACGGTAGCCCTGTGATAGCAACTCGTCGTCTACCTACCATCTTGAGTCAATCGAGATACGTGAAGCGGAAAGGCGGAGAACTCCAAAAGACCATATACTTGCTATCTAGTTATGGTTGCGGATGGCCATAGGACAGTGGGGCATAGGGGGGCCTGCGCATAGTTCTCATTTTTCAAGGATGGCCTTTCATTAGTTGAGGGAGGGGTCGAGTGGGACCATAGCCACTAGAAAAAAAAACAGACCTTAGCATCTGTATCAGCGGATATCTGAAAGCTCCCGACCGAGTTCCGTATTTCTAGAGTAGCCATGACACGGAACTCGGGCCGCACATTACAGGACATGTGCATCTAGACAAGCGATAAAGATTCGCGACACATACGTGGAAAAAGTCTAGGAACATATACCACTCTAGGTAGTGTGTCCTAGACTAGAGGGCATCGTTCGGAAGATAGCGTAAATCCTAGATTAGATCTAGGTCAGAAACAATAAATGTACGCCTGAAGGCAACAAAAATTACAGGGATTGGGATCACGTTATCATTACTAGTTGGGACACTAGTTAGGTGGTGCAGAGATTAGTATGGGGTACTATAGTATATTCGGTTCGAGATAACTTAACTTAGTTTAGGGTGCTTTCCCATTTCCAGCATATACTTATCATGCTCTTTTTCTTATCCATAGACTGAATAGTCACTAGACTTACTCCGGCTTTATGTCTGACTCTACTTTTCTTTCGTCTTCTTTTCTTCTGTTTCCCCCCCTCCCCAGGTAGTTGAGGAGGGAATAGTTCAGCTCAGGTTAGATTGGACCGCTGCTCTTCCCAAGCTTGAAGATTCTTGGACAAAGTGCTTTTGACTCTCCTTTTCGCTGCTATGGCTGGCTTATGCTACATTGGGGAATATAAATGTATTTTTATGCTTCTTTATTTTGTAAGACAGATGATACTCTGATATTGGAAAACAATTGTTGTACAAACTATCTTATCAATAAAGTAAAGTTTTATTTTCCGCTGTTTAACTTTTGTATGTCTTGTAATTTATCTGCATCTTTTACCCTAAATGCTCCACAGAACTTAGTGCATTCCCTTTGTGAGTGACACTAACAGATGTGGGGTGTTACATGTGGTATCAGAGCTGAAGGTTACCGGATCAGATAAAAGATTTGAAAAAAATTATTATTTTCAAACAGTTTTAAAAGAAGCATTTTCAAAAGAAAATTTTTGTTTTAAAGGCATATTCCCCAAAAGCCATACGCACTATCTTCTGATTCTCTGTTTGAATTCTTGTCCCCTTCTTTCTTGAGTCTCTGGGGCTCCTGGCTTTCTGGGAGGTAACCTCATCGAAGGGCGAAGTAGTGCCCGACTTCCATCTATAACCGTAGTAGTTTCACCTGCGGCTAGTTTTCTTTCAAGCTTAGTAGGGTTTTCTGTACGATGGAGGCAGCTTTCGAGAGATTTGTCAACATGATTACACACGAAAGAGGATGAGGAGTTTGGCTAAGGAGCACAACCCAAGGATGAAGAATTCATGGATGTAGACTTGCTCACGAAGGAGGAAGGGATTATAAAACCTAAGACAAAAGAAAGTATCTTTACTATGGCAGAATATGGCATTTAATTAAGAACAAAGGACAAGATTTTCTGAAGGGCAAGTACATGCTTTCACCACTAAGCGTACCTAGGAGAAAGGTAGTAAAGTTCTGTTGGAAGAGTCTAGCTTTTCTGTTTGTACTCTTTCTTTTGGTTTTAGCACTTCGCATTTGTTCATATTTGCTTCCATAGTTGAGTCTCTGCACCTTAGTACCTGTATAGTAAAAGATCCCAACTAGTGCTCAAGTGTTTGGTTGTTTTTGCTTAGATCATCTCACGTAGATCGTCCAAATTCGGAGGAGACCTTCCTCGGGTGCTTGTCTGATATTGGTTTAGGCCATTGGGGCTTGTACTTGAGGGATGTCGAGTTCGACTAGGATGGTTTGCTTGAGAGATGAATAGTTGTGGCAGGCGCTCTATATAGAGAAAGACTAACCTTAAGAGAGGTAAAAAGTACGTAGTGACCTTTGACCCTCATAGTTATGACATGATGGATAAGCTAAGAGGAGAGACCTCTGATCATCCTAGTATATACACTCAGTATCATGGTTGACATTTGTTTATTTTGGAAATGGAGGTCAAGAAACTTCGTAATCGTGAAGTTGAATCTGTTAAGGTACAGTTGAGTAAAGCTCAAGAAGACATGATACGGGAGATTGAAGATAAGGCATACGCGCCTCATACCCTTTTTCTTAAGGGTACATCCTTGATTCCTTTTTTTTAGGAATTCTATGCATACTAATTTCTAGCTTTTAAGGTATATCCTCTAGGACGTATCATCGACCCTTAGATAGAAACCCTTTTTGATGTAAACATGTATTTGAAACATGTTATGGTTGATGGTTGCGAATGGTTACTAGTGGTTGCTCATGAATGCATATACACACGTATTAGGCACTAGATCAGCTCAGATGCCTTCATATTTCATTTACATATATGTATTTGTTTATGACTTGAACTTAATGTGTTATCATATGGATGTCGCATTTGAGTGAATGATTGTGCATTCATATAGAAATAATATGTATCATTAGGATTTGCATACATATTGGACGCATGACACTGACATGATTTGCATTAAGGAGGTCAACTGAATCAGTAGACCGCCTGATTTTGTATTAGATAAGGACATATACACACACTACGAATATGAACATAAAAGCATTAGAAGCCTTTAAGGACAATGGATGCCTGTGTTTGATGGCTGAGTAGATGGACGATTGGATGGTAGGATATGCATTCTCCTAGACTTGAAGATTTCGGGGACAAAATCCTTTAAGGAGGGGAGAATGTAACACCCTGTATTTTTGTTAACACTAAAGTTTATGATTCAAAAATAATAATAAATGTGTAAAGGGGAGATGTATCTAATGTGCATACAAATTTAATAATAAATGTGTAGAGGGGAGATGTATCTAATGTGCATACAAATTTAATAATAAATGTGTAAAGGGGGGATGTATCTAATGTGCATACAAATTTAATAATAAATGTTGATAATGTACATTAAGAAAGTAATTATGACATAATTTGAAATAGGAGTAATTTACAGCCCTTAAATTGTGAACATAATTGGCTTCTCTTTAGAACGGACAGCTTGTATTAACCTTGGCTTCATCGACGGCTCAAATTAACTTGCAACTCTATATAAACAACATAGCTCTCACAACCTAATTCACACAAAAAAAAAGAGAAAAAAGAAGAAGAAGGAGCCGTCATGCTGCTGAAGAGAGACTAGGAGTAGCCGTCAAATTAAGAGACGATTAAGAGTTGATTCAAAGCTTAAAACTACAACAAATAAATCAAAACAACGCCAACCTCAAAGGAAAGCATCACCAAATTCAGAATTCAGAATCCTGAATACAAGATTCGTCATACGTTGTAAGTAGAGTACTATTCTGATATGAATAAAAATTGAGACTTGATTTGTGTAGAATGAAAATGGAATCGTACTTTAATTGTAACGATGCTAGTTCATAATTGTATGTTGTTCTGATTTTATTATAAATGGATATGGGATGTTGTAGTATAATTAACATGATATTGGATTAATTGTACATTTGCAATGAAAAGTAACACCCCTTGCCAGTATATGATTCATGTTGGAAATTGACATTTATATGTTGTGGTTAATAAGAAGTTGTATATATTTTGTTACAACCAAGTTGAGACTTATGTAAACATAATTCACTGTTATGCCTACATGATTTAGATCTTTGTATATATATGCCTATGATCATTTCAAGTGTAGTTGGATCCATTTGGGTAACATGATTCATATAAGTTTATGTTGGAATAGGCCTCATAATTCAAGTTAAACAATACTTTTGTGTTAGTGACAAAAGTAAGCATCTTTGTGAACATATATTGACTTTATGGAAATGACTAGTTTATGTTTAGTGTTATGCCTAAATAAAAATATGTTTTAGGCTTATGTTGTTATAAAAATCATATGCTAATACAAGTTACACCTAATTTAGTTAGGTTCATATTTTAAATGCAAGTTTACACGAATAGATTGAAACCCATGACTCATGTTTAGGTTTATGATTTATGTCAAAATTATATGCTATTACAGTGCAAGTACACAAGCCCCTAATTTATGTAAGTTAAATCTCCATATTGCAAGTTCACGCACCACATAATGTATGTTAATTAAATTGCTATATTGCAAGTTCAACCACTAATTTATGTTAATTAAATCGCTATATTGCAAGTTCATGCACCACATAATTTATGTTAATTAAATCGCTGTATTGCAAGTTCATGCACCACTAATTTATGTTAATTAAATCGCTATATTGCAAGTTCATGCACCACTAATTTATGTTAATTAAATTGCTATATTGTAAGTTCATGCACCACATAATTTATGTTAGTTTAATCGCTATGTTGCAAGTTCATGCGTTCACACACCCCTTTTATGTTACTTAGAATATATCATGTTCTAAGCCTCTTTTTTGTATGTTTCTAAGTTGGGCTGAAATGTTGAAGCCCAACATATGTTATAATATTGCGAACGTACAAACGGGGAAAGTAACGCTGGGTTTAATTAAAATATATGTGTTGGCATGTTTGGCACATGCCAACGACTTGTGAAATTTAAATGGTATAAATTATTATACCCAAGAATAACGAATTTGGATAATGGGCCACAAAACATTTACATATAAAATTGAAAAGAGACAAATATGTAAACTTAGAAAATACGATATGCTTAACCCGAGGTTGGATTGAGTTGTGATGTAAACCTACCCGGAACCGACCGGCTGTCCAGTAATCCCAACAATACCGATCCAATGTGGGTGGTTAAGCATTGAGCCCAATAAAGACCTGAGGTTAGACATGAGTTGTGGTGTAAACCTGCCCGGAACTGACCGGCTGTCCAGTTACCACAACAATATCTGTCTAATGTGAGTGGTTGGTGCTTTAATTAATAAATTAAGGCTGAGTCAGGATTGATAGGGTTAAGTCAATTGAATTAACACTTAACCAAATTCAACATGTTAACTAAATTGGTGGGTAGGGTTAGGTTAATCTGGACACTTAACCAATTTAATATGTTGACTAGGGGAGTGGGTAAGGTTAAGCCAATGTTTAACCATTCTAACATGATTAAACTGGACTAGAGAGTGAGGTTAAGTTAATTAGAACACTTAATCATAGAAACATGTTAGTGTGACAAGTGATTGAGGTTAAGTTAATTAGAACACTTAACCATAGAAACATGTTAGTGAGACAAGTGATTGAGGTTAAGTTAATTAGAACACTTAACCATAGAAACATGTTAGTGAATTAAGTGATTGAGGTTAAGTTAATTAGAACACATAACCATAGAAACATGTTAATGAGACAAGTGATTGAGGTTAAGTTAATTAGAACACTTAACCATAGAAACATGTTAGTGAGATAAGTGATTGGGGTTAAGTTAATTAGAACACTTAACCATAGAAACATGTTAGTGAGACAAGTGATTGAGGTTAAGTAAAATTAGAACTCTTAACCATGATAACAAGTTGATTTGACAAGTGGGTTAGGATTAAGTAAGATAGAAATACTTAACCAATATAACATGAATGATTATAGTTAAGTAACAAGAACACTTAACCAGTGTAATTTCACTTGTAGTAAAGTTAAATGTGAATGGACAACACTTAACCATTATAACCTGTTAATTAAACAAGTAGTAGGATTAAGTTATATAAGGAGACACTTAAGCATTGTAACAGTTTAGTTAAACAGATGGTGAGGTTAAGTTAACACAAGGAGGCAACACTTAACCAGTATAATATGACAAAAGGGATGGGTTAAGTTAACTTGAATTGACTAATGACACTTAACCAACTTGATGAAGGAAAGAAACTAAGTAGTAAATCTTAGTAGAACACGAGAAGGAGCGTACGTCCGTCTGATTCTAGAAGGCTCCAACGAATTGGGTTACGAAGCCCGAGGCTTCGAGGGGACGTGAGGGTACTCTTGGTATCCCTCTTTGAGGCTGCAGATGATCCTCCTGGGCTCACAGAGGTTAAAGTCTGCGTTAGAAGAACCAAGGGTATGCCTTGGTTGCAAAATATGGCAACCTAAAGACTAGGATGGACCAGCGTGATTCGGCGAGAAGACGGTAGCCCTGTGATAGCAACTCGTCGTCTACCTACCATCTTGAGTCAATCGAGATACGTGAAGCGGAAAGGCGGAGAACTCCAAAAGACCATATACTTGCTATCTAGTTATGGTTGCGGATGGTCATAGGACAGTGGGGCATAGGGGGGCCTGCGCATAGTTCTCATTTTTCAAGGATGGCCTTTCATTAGTTAAGGGAGGGGTCGAGTGGGACCATAGCCACTAGAAAAAAAATAGACCTTAGCATCTACATCGGCGGATATCTGAAAGCTCCCGACCGAGTTCCGTATTTCTAGAGTAGCCCTGACACGGAACTCGGGCCGCACAATACAGGACATGTGCATCTAGACAGGCGATAACGATTCGTGACACATACGTGGAAAAAGTCTAGGAACATATACCACTCTAGGTAGTGTGTCCTAGACTAGAGGGCATCGTTCGGAAGATAGCGTAAATCCTAGATTAGATCTAGGTCAAAAAGAATAAATGTACGCCTGAAGGCAACAAAAATTACTAGGATTGGGATCACGTTATCATTACTAGTTGGGACACTAGTTAGGTGGTGCAGAGATTAGTATGGGGTACGATAGTATATTCGATTCGAGATAACTTAACTTAGTTTAGGGTGCTTTCCCATTTCCAACATATACTTATCATGCTCTTTTTCTTATCCATAGACTGAATAGTCACTAGACTTACTCAGGCTTTATGTCTGACTCTACTTTTCTTTCGTCTTCTTTTCTTCCGTTTCCCCCCTCCCCAGGTAGTTGAGGAGGGAATAGTTCAGCTCAGGTTAGATTGGACCGCTGCTCTTCCCAAGCTTGAAGATTCTTGGACAAAGTGCTTTTGACTCTCCTTTTCGCTGCTATGGCTGGCTTATGCTACACTGGGGAATATAAATGTATTTTTATGCTTCTTTATTTTGTAAGACAGATGATACTCTGATATTGGAAAACAATTGTTGTACAAACTATCTTATCAATAAAGTAAAGTTTTATTTTCTGCTGTTTAATTTCTGTCTGTCTTGTAATTTATCTGCATCTTTTACCCTAAATGCTCCACAGAACTTAGTGCATTCCCTTTGTGAGTGACACTAACGGATGTGGGGTGTTACAACAGTTCAAGTGAATCAACCACCTAATAACTTCAAAAATAAAAGCAGCACAGAAGGGAGTCAGAACACAATAGTCATCGAGCTCCCCCCAGAAGGAGAACCCAATATTAATTACAGAGAATGATATAAATAAATTTAAAGGAAAAGAGATAATTTGCGATGATCTCCTTGCAGCTGATCCTATCTTCACTGACTCTAGTCTGTTAGCACCTAGTCTCGCTCAAGTGAAGCTTTCACCAATCTCAGATGACAACATTCAGAGGGCTGTCAACTCCCTGGTTGCTCTAAAGACATCAAAACCTGCATCACCAATCAAAAAAAAAAAAGTACAGGCCTAAAAACTTATCTGACATTAATTCAATGGAAGAAACAGAGGATTCAACAGACCACGAGTTCAGGAAAAAATATATTAGCAAAAACACTAAATGGGAGAAGCAGCTCAAAACAGCAGATAACACCACCTTTAAAAAGAGTGGTAGGCAAGTTGAGAACAAGGTTGACAACAGGAAGCTCAGTGGTCCACCATAGCTTTTATATCCTTTACTCTATATATTTTTATATATTATTTTTATGGATATCATAGCTTGGAATGTCAGGGGTCTTAATTCACCTGAAAGGCAATTAGATCTTGCCAACTTTTTGAATTTGCATAAGCCTAGCATCATTGGTTTGATTGAGCATAAATTAGATGATCATAAGATTAATGAACTGCAAACTAGAAGTCTTTCTAATTGGAGTATTATCAATAATAATCTGATGGGAGGAAATGGTAGGATTATGGTTCTACATAATCCTATCATATGGAATCTCATCAGTTTTTTTATTGATCAACAATACATTCACTGCACATATATGAACAAAGGTGGTCTGGTTATTAAGATTACCTTTATATATGCCTCCAATTTTGAAAAACAAATACTTTGTTATTGAGTTGTATTGAGCAGTTCAGTCACACTATAGCTAATCCCTGGATGTTAATTGGGGATTTCAATATTGTTTTTCACAACTCAGAGAAAAGGGGGCCAATCCTATTCCTTTCACTAAACTGGAAAGAATTGCCAACTTTATGATAAAAACTGGATTAATAGAACCACAAATTTTTGGTAATAAATTTACCTGGAAGTCAGGAGAGTTTAGAAATATACACTGCAAATTTGATAGGGTTCAATTTAATCTAGTTTTTATTAACCTTTTCCCTTATGTTAAATGCAGTACTTTACCCCAATATTCAAGTGATCACACACCTATCCTTGTCTCTTTTAATAGTGAGAAGGGAATAGTTAGTAGCTTCCCCTTTAGATTTGTTAATGGATGGGTCCATGAGAAGAATTACAAAGAGGTTGTTTCCAACTGTTTTAATAATAGAATTTTTGGAACTGCTCAATACAAATTCAATAAAACTTTGCAGTTGGTTAAATATAATCTTAAAAGTTGGAATAACAACAGAAGCAAAAATGACATTAAAGTTATTAGGGATAATTGTGAAAGATTGCAAAATGAGCTAGACAATAATAGCTCAGACAAGAGGAAGGCTGAGGATTTTTTTAATGCCCAAGCTAACTTGGTTAATGCTTTGCAAATCAGTTCTATTAACCTTAAGCAAAAAGCCAAAGTTGACTGCTGGTGACGAAGCTAGTAAATTTTTCTACACTAGGATGACTAATAGAAAAAACAGGAACAACATTGGGAAGCTTATTGACAATAAAGGCAAAATAATTAATGAAGCTTCTTTCATTGAGAAAGAAGCTATTAATTATTTTAGCTCTTTATATAATTCACCTAGCTACCCCAGCATTTTTCCTGATATTGATTTTAAGTATACTGTAAATAGCAATTGCTCTAAGATTCTTCTTGTCCACATAAATCAAAATGAAATTAGAAATATCATATTTAATGCCAATAATGATAAAATTCCTGGGCCAGATGGATTTGGAGCTAAGTTCTATAAAACCCATTGGGATGAGTTGAAATTAGGTTTTTGTAATTCAGTCACTGAATTTTTTAATTCAGGTAAATTATTGAAGAACACAAATCACACTTTTATCACTTTGATCCCAAAAGTTGAAAACCCCTCTGGCCTAGATGAGTATAGGCCCATTGCTTGCTGCAACTTTGTGTATAAAATTATTTCTTCCATTTTATGAAATAGATTAAAGTGTTTTCTTAAATTTATTATTTCTGAAAACTAGAGCGCCTTCATTCCTGGTAGATTAATTTCTGAAAACTCTTTATTAGCTCATGAGCTTATCAGAAATTTTAACATGAGTAGCAGTAACCTTATGTGTATCAAAATAGACTTGCATAAAGCTTTTGATAAAATCAATAGGAGTTTTATCATTTACTGCACGCAAAATGGGCTTTGATTTTAAATTTTGTGCTTTAATTGAAGAGTGCATTAATAATGTGACCTATTCTATTATGCTTAATGGTTCCCCTAAAGGATTTATCCACAGCAATAGAGGAATAAGGCAGGATGATCCATTGTCACCATACCTATTCTCTATTGTTATGGAATATTTTTCATTGCAAATGGAAAATGATGTTCTAAAGGGAAATGTTAAACCCATTAATAGAGTTAAACCACATATAACTCACTTGCTTTATGCTGATGATATGCTTTTATTCTTAAAAGCTAATATGAAGAGTGCTATTGCTGTTTTTAGTATTTTGAAAAACATGGAAAAATATGCTGGACTAGCAGTCAATCCTAGTAAAAGCAAAATCTATTTTAGCAAGGGTGTTTCTATAAAAGAAAATATCCTTAAGCTTTTGAATTTCAAAGAGGGCAATCTTCCAGTTAAATACCTTGGCTTGCCTCTTAGCATAAATCAGATCAAAGATAGAGATTGTGCTAGGCTCATTGACATGGTTCAGGGTAGGCTTGAGGGTTGGTCTTGCAAACTTCTTTCCCTAGCTGGTAGACTAGAATTAACTCACACTGTTATTACTGCCATGATTATGTATTGGGTTCAATCATACAGTATCCCTGCTAGTGTCATTAATGAAATTGAGAAATCAGGTTCCAATTTCATTTGGAGAGGTAAGAATCATAAAGTTGGTTGGGATAAAATATGTAAACCCAAAAATTTTGGTGGACTTGGGATAAGAAATATCCGAGATATTGCCGAAGTCTGCAAATATAAACTTTTTTGGAAATTTCTAGAGGGTAAATCTTTATGGGCCAGGTGGATGAATGCCAAATACTTGAATAAAAAAAATTTGGCTGGTCAGAAAAGAAAGCTATCACTCCCCTGTTTGGAAAAGCATTTTAGACTGTAGAGATACAGGCAGAAAATTACTACTCAGGAAGATTAAAGATGGTAGTCAAACCAGTTTATGGTTTGACCCATGGATAAGTGGTAATTCACTTATAAATCTTCTTGGGTGGAACAATTTATATGTCTTGGGGGGGTTAATGATAAAGTTAACAATATTATATCTAATAATTGTTGGAGCTTTCTTAATAACCCTGCAGCTCTGATTTTTAAAAATGCTATATTAAATATTCTTATTGATCAGAGCTGCTATAAAGATCATTGGACTTGGACTCTAAGTTCAAAGGATAAATTTTCTATTAAAAAAGTATGGGAGTTTTTACAAGGGGAAGAGGTTGAAGTGGACTGGCATAAAATTATTTGGTGTAAATCAAACTGCCCTAAAATGGCACATTGTGCTTATTTTGCTCTCTTAAATAAACTCCCAACTAGAGAAAATTGTTGCAAATGGAACCCAAATTCTGAAAACATTTGTTTACTCTGTAAAAAAGAGGTTGAAAGCTCCAATCACTTTTTTTTTATTGTATTTACTCCAAGTACATCTGGATTAATGCCAAAAGTACTCTGGGTTTCAATCAAACCTATGCTGCTTTTAATATTAGAGATAGTATTGAGTATATCCTGAAAAATTTTAAACCCAAATCCACCAAATTTAATAGAGCTAGTGTTATTTTAACTGCCTCTATTTACTATATTTTGAGAGAAAGAAATCAGAGGCTTCACACGGGTAAAGAAGCTAACTGTACATATACTTGGAATATAATTATTCATGACAGTGATATAGTTATGAAAAAAGCCAACAGATATAGAAATGATAACATGCATATTAAAGCTTATCATAACAGTAATGCAGATGGAGATAAGCTTGTGGAAGATTTATTACTCAACGGCAAGCAACAATATAGCAAGGGTTTCACTGACTTTCATTCTGGAGAAGGAAGCAGAGATCACTTATCTACCAGCAAGTTAACAGTGAACCCACATGGTGTTTTGAGCAGATCTGACTTCCTAAATAGGGCATCCATCAACTATCATAACAAATCAACTATTTATAAGGGAAGTGGACACTATTCTGACTCAAAAGTGCGTAACAATTTATACAATACAAACTGTAACACTTTGATTTTACCTGAATCAGAGGATGGAAACCCTAGCAGTGATCCAGACCGTAGAAAACACATGGATAAGACAAATTCAGATAAAAAGTTAAGTCTTTTGCACAGAATCGGGGAGAACTTCTACAAGACCAAGCTGAATAACCAGATATATCACTTATCTGTCTAGTCTAACGGCGAGAGTAGTAGAGGGAGCACTTTGAAGCGCAACAGAGATCCAACAACTTTGAAGAGAAGCTACGAGAGCATGAGAAGTTCAGATCTGAAAGATATGAACTCCAATTCCTCTATCGAGATTCAGATAACCCACATAGAAAACCAGAGCTCTTACTTGAAAGATGATGAGATCAATCGCAAGTCAAACACCGATGAGATGAGAGGAGACATCAATGAGGATAAAGTTTGGAAGCCGCCTTGAAGACGGTGGTCTTTTTTTTCTTACAAAAGAAGCTCTCCATTATTGAGTTCTGTTGAGCAACGGGATATTTTGTGTTATGTAACTGGCGGCTAGGGTTTCTTACCCTATGTGTTGTTGAGCCCTCGGGTTTGTACCCGTTAATTTGGGCCTTGGGCCATATTTTTACTGTTTTAAAAAAAAGGTTAGCTCATCGACCGAGCCTTTCGTAACTTCTTTCTATCTAGGAATGAATGATTTTTCCAACCTTTCGCTATACCATGTGTTATATCTTAGAAGACAACACTTGATTGTGACTTCTCTCTCAATGAACTGCAAGGAGGGTTAGCATCCTTGTCTACTCCGAAGTCTGAATAATAGGATGGAACGCCTCTTAAAAGATAACACGTAACTGCCTTGGAGTTACCAATACTTCGTTGATATTTCCAAGCTTATCTTCCTTGTGCACAAAATATATTATTGAGTACACGAACAACTAATTGTTACATGTATGTGGCATAATTTAGACTTTTAAAGCAAGGTAAAAGGATACAATAGCTACAAAAATGAAAATCAGAACATCTGGGTGAATTGTTCTGTCCCCATCTCTCGGTGTGCCCACCCAATCACAACCCTCTAATTTCTACTTTTTGCAGTTAAATCCCTCAATTGTTGTGGCACTTAATTGCAAAAGGTGAAGATCAGAGAAATCTAGACCGTTGGGCACACGAGGACAGAGGTAGGGCTGTCAATGAATACCCGAAAAATCCGATATCCATCCGAATCCGTATTCGAAATATCCTATATTCGGCATTATCCGAAAAGCGGATACGGATATCCGATATTCGAAAAACTTTTTGGATACAGATATGGTTATAGTGATATCCGTATCCGAAAAATATCCGTCCGACTGATTGATGTAATATATATAACTCAAAACAGAAAAATAGAGTTAATAATTATTTTGTAACTGTTGGATGTTACTATGATATAATTCTTTGTCCATTTTTAGTGAAAAATTATAGTTTTAGTGTTTAATTTTGGAATATTTTTTGATATGTTTATTTGAATATTAGTATAAAACAATGTTTCCACATTATACTTCTTTATTTCCTTGTTTTTTATTAACACTAATACAAAAATTATTTTTTGTCGATCCAGATTTTTTTATTTATATACTTAAATTTATTAATTACATGCGGAGCAGATAAATATCGGATATCTGTCCGTATACGAAAATAAAATGGATACGGATATCCGATATCCAAAAATTAAACAGATACGGATACGGATATGACACTATCTGTATCCGAAAGCATCCGTTGCCAGCTCTAAACAGAGAGATGGGGATAGAAGAATTGGTCTCAGAACATCGGGTGAGCACTACAATAATGAATATAGTGTTTTGAATGTTAATTAGTCTATCATTTATGGGTAACATTCCAAATGAAATTAGATCAATATGTAAATGTTGTTAATTTAGGATAATTTGTGGTCGGAATGAAACGTTTGAGGCACTTCACATCAACCTCCAGCAAATGTTTGAAGCATGTAATGTTCAACCAATCACAAAATGAATTGCTACAAGGCACGGTAATGTTGACCTGAAACTGCACAACTGAAATACGGTGTAGGATTAGCACAATTGCCTAACATAATCTAGCTCTGTAGCATGCTTCATCTCAAATTTGCTGTGCTATTAAATTTGTTTTGGTTATTTTAAGGAACATATCACTTTAAGGAATACCAAAAGATTGTTTTGGCCATTTATGACCATGCAAAAAGTTTTCTTCCAAGGATTGCCGATGGCGGTGCAAACATGTTTCACTACAACAAAAATGTTTAATTGAGACAAATCTTTTGAGAACCTAACAAATTTTGAAGTCTAATTAATGACAAAATAAATTAGTGTCTGTCAAATTGTAGAGCGACCATTTCATTGTCTCTTAGAACATCCCAACGCAGTGTTGGTTGCGGATGAACCGACTCCCAATGGGGATCATCACGTTAGTTCAGAGTTGTTTAAGCAATCGCGAGGTTGTTGAAACAACGATGTAGTTGGTTGCTTAGCTGGCGCTTTAAAAGCCGATTTAAGAAGTACCTTACCCGACTAAAAATTAGCCGATTAATACATATTCCAACTTTTATTGTTGGGGGTTGGATCAGTGATTGACCCCGCTGGCTGAACTGAAGTGATCTTTCTCAACCAATTGACGTTGGGATGCTCTTAACGGTATCAATCTACAAGACTAAGTTTGTTGACATAACTTCGACCTCTATTAGTGGAAATCAGGAGGCCCATATGAATTTCCTCGTTTTCACCAATTAAAAGATGATGTCATGTTGACATCACATAAAGTGGTGTCAACAAAATAATATTTGCAATGTACATGCGCAGGTGGGCCCGGATCCTCTGGACCAAGGGGTCCCTGTTCCCTGGTCTGGACCAATTAAATCATCCTATTTGGGGTGATTTACACTTTGCCCTGTGAAATTCGGGCATAATTCAGAGGGGCAAAGTGTAAGTCACCCCAAAATACGGTGATTTGATTGGTTGGGACCACGGGATCATGGTAATTCTGGTCCAGGTGATCGCACCCCTGCGCAGGTACTCCGTAGATACTTTAGTCCCCACGTCAGCCACAATCTGCCTCAGGCACTCAACGTGGGTACTTTCCCCCAAATGAAAAGCGATGCTTTAATTCGCCGAGATGTGCAGGAGAGTTTTGTTTGAAGCAAACAATGGTTAGTTTCCTCCAATCGACAATATATATGTATTTTGATTTATTAGTTCTTTCAGCAACTGTGTACTGTTTATTATGATTTGTCTGAAACTGCCGAGTATTTTATCTATCCTTTTGATCGATCGGGAAGTACAGGATTCTTTCTTACGTTACTTAATAACATTCAATATTAAGTATCTTTCAAAGATCAAACTTTTTAATTGGAACAATATCTAAGTGAATCCGATTAGACATCTGCAGATCATGTAGCGTAGTGTTTGACACCTATGATTTTCTATTAAGTGATCAGATTCCATAATTGCCATCATTTGATATTATACACTTTGATTTTTGGGAAAACCTCATGCGTAATTATAGCGATGTTAAGTAGCTTAACAAGGTTAGCTTTTGATGGTTGAGGCCATTTTCGTATTTACAAACAGAAAATTAGTATTACTTGCGTTGGTTATCGACATATGGGCCCAAAGTGAGAACTCAAGTTTGCTCTGGGATCTTACTACGATGGCAAAATAACTGCTAAGGATTTACAGAAAGTTTCTGTAGATCTTAGAGTTTCTAACTGGAAGCAAATGCCTGATGCTGGAATTAAATACGTTCCTAACAACAAATTTTCATACTATGATCAGTTGCTTGATACCACGAGAATGCTTGGTGAAGTTCCTGAAAGATATGGCTAGAACAGAGGCGAGATTTGATTTGATATTTTTTAATGGCTAGAGGTAATGCTTTGGTTACTTCTATGTAAATGACCAAATAGTTGTTAGGGCTTCCGTAAGATCACTACACAATTAGATATTGAAAGATGGATAACAATAACAAGCAAATTACTCCAAACAAACCTTTATTAAACCACCAAATTATTACAATGAAAGCCTAAAAAATAATCGAGAATTTATCTCAATACCAAAAAATAAGTTTTTTTATTATTTCTTTCCTTCAAGTACAAGTAAATCTCTCCCTAATGAGATGCTTATATAGATAAATAGAAAGACTAGGTTTAAACCTAATTGGACTGTAAAATATCTCAGAAATAAATTCTTCTTGAAATTTGTTCAAAATAAAACTTTCCCTAAAATATCTCAATAAATCCATAAAACTCGGTCAACAGATCCTAAAATCCCGTAACTTCCAATATATCCACTTGTGATGAATATCACAAACCATAACACTCCACCTTTATATGAAATCACTCCAACACTCAACAAATCTAAAACCACCCCAAACTATTCATTTCCCTAATGAGATACACCACATAAAAGATCTCAAAATTGCTTGTAATACCACAATGGTCTCCATGTAAACTTTTTGGCTTTACGTTGATGGCTCCACCTTGATTCAGATGAACTCGCCTCTCTTAATCCAATTTGAGAACTCATAACATTCTCCACCGTTTTCCCAAGCAATTTATATATGTTATCATTTTCCGTTTTGCACGCATAAGCTCCTTGTTACCCCTCCAAACCCTTGTAACTCCACCTCTAGTCGAGAAATTGGAACCTTTTTTGTTCCAACTGTCCAATGGAAGCAAGATTCTTCTTAGGAATGTACCTAACTCCCGTTAATTTCACCACCTTTCCATCATTCATCTTCAATCGAACCGAACCTATGCATTTAACATGCAAATCTCGACCGTCAGCGGATACCACTTTACTACTTTGTTTTTCATAATCAATAAATGTTTTCTTTTGATGGCACACATGGAAACAAGCTCCTGAATCAAGTATCTAATCTTTGTTTCCGCTTTCATTAACACATAAAACATTTCCTTCAATCTCCTCACCAAAATTCATCTCATTACCATTATTATCATGTTCATTTGACTCCTTCAATGCTTTCATCTTCTCCTTATCCCTTTTAAGTTTATGACAAAATCTCAGTTGATGACCAGGTTTGTCACAGTAAAAACAAATGTATTCCTTTTTCATGTCTGGTCTATTCGGTTGCCTTTCCATGTTTCGTTGATTAACCCTTCTTGCAATAAAAGCTTTTTCAGTTGGAGTTCCAATTTTCGTTGCCGCCTCCTTATCCTTTCCTTCCATAAGGCTCGTCCTCCGCATCTCCTCATTCAGCAAGCTACTAAGTATTGACTACTGACCCCATTGAAACAACGCCATCCGAATTTGAGTTATTCAACGCAACCACAAGCTTTTCCCAACTTTCTGGTAACGAATTCATCATCATTAAGGCTTGTGTTTCATCATCCACCTTGAAATTCACGGCAGCCAATTGATTCACAATTTCCTGAAAAGCATTAAGATGCTCTCCAACTGATCAACCTTCTTTAAGCTTTAGATTCACCAATCTTCTCATAAGAAGAGTCTTATTTGTTGCAGAGTTCTTTGCATAAACCCCTTCCAATTTCTTCCATATTGCATAAGCAGATGTTTCATTAGCAACAATATGAAACACTGAATTATCCAGAAAACATCGAATAGACGCATCAGCCTTCCTGTTCAAAGTCTCCCATTTTGCTTCGGATAAATTGCTAGGTTTTTTCCCCATTATTCTCCAGTGGATGATGAAGATCATTAAGATAAAGGAAATCTTCCATCTTTGCCCTCCATAATCCCCAATTTCTTTCGTTAAGCTTTTCAATAATTATTTTATCCATATTCAAACCGTCTCCAAAAAATTTGTGTAGAAGGCTCTGATACCAATTTGTTAGGGCTTCCGCAAGATCACTACACAATTAGATTTTGAAAGAGGGAAGAAGATAACAATAACAAGCAAATTACTCCAGACAAACCTTTATTAATCCACCAAATTATTACAATGAAAGCCTAAAAAATAATTGAGAATTTATCTTAATCCCAAAAAACAAGTTTTTTTTTTTTTTTTTATTTTCTTCAAGTACAAGTAAATCTCTCCCTAATGAGATGCTTATATAGGCAAATAGAAAGACTAGGTCTAAACCTAATTGGACCGTAAAATATCTCATAAATAAATACTCCTTAAATTTTGTTCAAAATAAAACTTTCCCTAAAATATCTCAACAAATCCATAAAATTCGGTCAACAGATTTTAAAATCCCGTATCTTTCAATATATCCACTTTAATATCCATGTGATGAATATCACAAACCATAACAGTAGTTTGATATGAAATAGTAAGCAACCATAAACAGTGATAGTTTTTGTTGATTTTTTTGAATATTACTATGATAATCGTTAAAATGGGTTTTGTTTTGAATTTGATAATTTTAGCCATGGCATGTTCTTGAATTAGGCCCTAACACAGAGTTTACATACTCATCTCGCAAGGTAGTGGTCGAAGCGGTAATAATCTTAACTTGTCTATATGCTTATTCGTGATATAATTCCTCCATTGTGCTTAAAGTAGTACAGTATAAGTTATTGATTGATCTTTGTATAGCTTATCAAATCTCAATTGATAACCATTTGAGCGATGCCATGTGTTAGGCTGGCTTACAAAGGTATAAATATTGAATTTAAAAAAAAAAAATCTGCCTATGTTTGGCTGGGCAAGCAAACACTGATAAGATCTTTGGAAATTTGGTATACCGTCAGATTAGTGCTTAATTGTTGTATTATATGGTATAAAAATAAAAATAAAAACTACGAGGTTAACTGGTTTTGAATGTGTCGCTTCATTCTTGAGAAGAAACGACATCTTTACTGGTGATAAATATATCCAGCTTACACATTTCTCTATTGACTACACCCTTAATTTCCTATTTTTATGCTTTTCTTTACATTGTTCCATTGACTTTCCGAACTCATTCATTCTAATTTGTTACTATATTTTATTTAGCATGGAGTTGACACTGTTCAATGCTTATTAGACCAGTGGCATACTTATTACTATCAATGCCTGCAGAGGAAGTAGATAAAACTTTTTCCCCATTGTCTCTTCTTCAAAATATTCTTCTTCTTTATAGATAAGGATTGCTACAATCTTTCTAGTGCAACAATTTTTTTGATCAAAAATAGTAAATAAACAAAGTTTTTCATTGATAGAGAAGCTATTGCTGAGTGAAGGCGACTGGTGCTTCATGGATTCAGTTTGATGAACTCACTCTCGTTTTGGATCTTGAATCCCATCAATTGGAAGTTGTGACTAAAAATTGTTGAGTTGGAACCATCTTTCTATGGATTCAATGTGCTTGTCAAAGCCTAGTTTGCTGATGTAGCGTACAAGTTAGTTGAGATCGTTCTAATATTCATTCCATACCCATGTGCACACACATGCCCATGTTTGTGTTTTTGTGCATGCAATTCTTTTTTACATTCAATTTGAATTATAATTATTTTATTTTGGTTCTTTCAGGACCATCACATCTTTAGGTGCTATTGCGAGGAACAAAGAATCTAGACTTAGTCAAAAGCAATTTTGATGCTGCGAAATATTTATTAGCTGGAGTAGTTGATGGAAGAAAGGCTAATGACTTGATGCGTCTCTCGCTACTCTTATATCTGTTGAGTCTATCATTGGAAAAGTTTTACATAATAAGTATATACATTTTCTTATCTTGGTCCTTGTGCACTAGGTTTTCAAAATAAGATTCAAGTTATGAAGTTCAAATTTTTAATTGATACAGAATCCAATATTAAAACATTAACTTAGAAGATCCGTATTATAAATTTGCACAAACATTAAAGTGAATTTTAATACTTGAACTTTTACATCTAAGCCCAAAATGCCATATGCTTGTGTTCTCATTCATTTTGTTTAGAAAGCGCTAGCCATGTAAGCGTATGAATACATCGGTTTGGATTGAGCTATTTTTACTAAACAATGGTATTATACAACTTGACATTTGAGCTTGGATCACCATTTGGACATTTTTATGTCATTAATTATCATTATTATAACATCCATGTAACCTATTTGCCTGCACCTTTAGTCACTAAGAATTAATATATGCATCATTTGCAGGCTTTCTTCTCTGCATATGCATTCGCCCAAGCCTCAAGGAGATCATTGCTTAGAGTGACGGATGAAGAGGTACAAGCAGATGTAAGTTAATCACAGTAACCTTTTATAGGTCAAACAGAACTTTTTTGTTTCAACCTGATACACATTACAAAATTAGGCTGCTACTTAGAAAGTATCGGATTACTGCAGAGACAAATGTCAATACAAGATTAGACGCTACACAAAAGAAATTAATTCTTCAAATTCTTCCAACCATCCCACTTTTTCATTTCCTAAGGTGATTGAGCTCAGACGAGTTTGTCGTGAGTATAAAGCATAGAAATAAGAATTTTTTTTAAAAATATATTTCCATTTGACTTGACAGTATCTGTACCAACTTTTATAATGAACCTTTTCTTCTAGTGCAGAATTTTCAAGAAGGCATGTATTATCGTCATTAAAGAAGAAACCGATAAAGTGGTCAAGCCCCAAGAGGAATTTGTTTTTGACGTTCTTGTCCACGAAGAGCACGAGGTAACTAACATCTTTAGGTTATAATTATAGTCAAAATTTAGAGTATAATTGTGACACTAGTAGTTTTCTCATTACCCTGGGAAGTTACATGCAATAGAAACATTCTACGACTTGCCACAGTAAATGTGGTTTTTAACATAAGATTCAAATAGCATACCGTTAAGTTAATGTTTTTTCCTTTTAAAACATGATTTTAGTCATGAACCTTGGATTTAAACGTAGTGTGTTCGTGTTTGCAAATGTAGTGCGCGTGTATTGAAGACCGAAATTACCAAATTTTGGTTGTAAACCTTAATACTTAACATAGGGTTCCTTTGACATATGTATGCATAGAATGCCAAGAATTTTGCAAAAACCATAGGTTGCAGTTTGTAGGGCATTTTTAGTCTTTGATTTTCATCTACATAAAAAGTGTACAATGAAAGTATATCGTTTAAGACGACCAATTAAGAAAATAAGATTAACATATAAATAGAAAACAACCTTTTTTTTCATGTTTCTGAAATTAATGCAAGTACGAGAAAAGTCTGATTTCGTCGTTCCTCCATTTTTTCATCGTTTCCTCCATTTTCCTTTCACCCCCTCGTCGCTATATGATTCTCGTATATTGTAATTACTATTGAAAATACTAAACAAACAATTTGTTTCCTCTTACCATGATAACATTTCATACAGCTGAATTTGATTTTGATTTTGGTTACTAAACCTTAAAGCTTACTTTAATGTTTTACCTTTATTTCGATAAACAAGGGAATTCGTAGATTTAACGCACTCTTTTAGAAAGGAAGAAAAAATGAATAAATTTTGATATGGTTTAGAAAAAGAATAAGTTATTATAACATAATTACATTTAAAATCAATTATACTTCATACAGAAAATGCAAATGGTTTTTCAAATTCAATTCAAACTTTCTAAAAAAGCATGTTAACTTTTGCTTTTGTGTTTTTTTCCCTCCTGTTTTAAATTAAAAAAATAAGTGTCTTGTTCACATAACTAATGTGCTAACTTTATGCTCTCCATTTAAACTCCAGAGAAATGGCATGATTGAGTAGACTATGTATCCACACTTGAAGATAAGGATGGTGATTGGGTTTTAGTTGGAGATGTCCTACAGAAGCATGTTTCAGTATATTATGTTCTAATTTTATTTAGATATAGGGAAGACTGTTCTTGTCCATCTTGATTTGATACCCTGACAAGTTGTAAAGAGAATGTGTAAAATAATGCTTTGCTACTTATGTAAGTTACGCCCTAGATTTTAACCTTTTATTCTAGGTTTATGTTCGAATTATTTTCATGATTAGGGTGTGCTAAATATAATGAATGTAATTTGACATGTTTTTCTTGTTATATTATATGTAGGGTTGTTATGGTAATGGTAAATTTACCATTACCATACCAGCACCAAACCAATGATAACGAACATCGAGCTGCATCGGTATACCAACGCTATCGGTACGGTAAAAGGGTAAGTTTTACCATTATTAGCGGTAAAATAGCGGTAAAGAAACGTCAATACCAGTGGTAACAGTAAATTTACCTGTAACGAACCGAAATCCATACTATCTAAGTTGACTACATACATCACACGTCCAACCCAAATATCACAGAAATACGAATCATTTTTTTTAGAAGAAAAATGTAGAAGAAGAGCAGAAATAACAACGCAGAATCTCACATCGCAGCGGAACAAAATATAATATATCATAACTCTTAAAATACAAATTTTTAACTGTATATCGTACAATTATCAGAGTACAACACTTACAACACAGCGGAAATGAAAATACTATATATCTAACACCTAAGCCTCCTACTCCAAGCTCCTTTAGATAGATTTGTGAAATCCTGAACTACATGACTGCCCGTACAAAATTGGGCACCTAAGAGTTTAGGTAAAACAAAACAAAATAAACTCTGGGTCAGTCATGGGACTGGTATGAGTAAACAATTTAAAACAGTTTGAGAAAGTGAACGATACGTTATAAGACCACGCCGTACAACACAGAACGGGTTTTTCTCTTATGAGAATCCAAAACACTTGATTTAACTTTCAAAATTTCTTCTGAAAGAAACGATAATCTTTATATCAAAACTCTTTGATATTATAATAGAGTCTAAATCAAATAAATAACAATCTAGCGGAATGTTTGCATCTCACGTTCCACAAGCATATAATATACAATCAAAACCGCGGGCACTTATTGGGTAATGGATTTCCAACTGTGACAAGGTATGGAACCACCTTTCGGTAGTGTACCTCTAGAGGAGAATACACTGGGTTCAACAAGAACATTTTGTAACCCGACCACTCATTTCGCTTGAGTGTATCGAATGTATATCACCAACGGTTGGGATCAGCAACCGTTTTCCCGAATGGGACAACATCGTATAGAATAAGAAATTAAATCAATTTCTCTAGATGGGTGATAATACACCCTAATGGGAGCTATCCACATAGCCATGCTGCCTGCCCGGTTTCTGTTCCCGGTTGTTGAGGCCTGAGGCTACGATTACATTCCATTCATTGATAGCATTATCACTTTGAATGTCACATTGTCAGATCCATTAATCACTAATTGATTTCACAAATATATTCTGGATATTATGCTAAAAGAATAAATTCTCAGCCACCA
The DNA here is from genome assembly GCA_030737875.1 of Allium sativum. NCBI lineage: Eukaryota > Viridiplantae > Streptophyta > Magnoliopsida > Asparagales > Amaryllidaceae > Allium > Allium sativum. The sequence continues at coordinate 590,703,039 of CM060920.1, forward strand.
TATATATTTATACAAACCAACATATGCGATCATTGGAAATACTCTGTCAGACATTCGTCCGTACACTTCGTTCTGGGACTGAACGAAACCGAAGGCACAATTTCCATAAATAGAAAAAGTCCTTGCACTTTACTCAGTCTTCGATTATCTTCATATAATCTGATTTGCAACGCTACTGCCAATACGGAGTGGTTCTCGGATAATAATCTAACCGGTCTCTCCATATTGACAACAATATTGGCAAATACTTCGATAGACGGTTATTTAACTATCGAAGAAAAACAAACATCCATTTAAAACATCAAACAATCACTGGGCCCCTTAATTAATATTTCATTAATTAAATCACTCTTCCATTTCCTTATCAATATTCGTTAACACGATATTTTCAATATTCTTCTTGGCCTCTTACGTTATTTGGAAAACATTTCCATATCTTGCCTTCTTTTATTTTCTACACATAGAAAATATTTTCTATTTATAATTGGAGAACATTCCATTTACTTATTTCTTTCCTGACTCATTTAATTCTATACTCGGGAAATATTTACTTTTATATTTCCAAAATTCCACCTATTTGGGTTAATACGAATGTTTTGTAAAACATTGTTACGGCAACCCATATTATTGTATTCAACTAAATCTTGTTCAAATATTGATTATCGAGATTGAATCTTGCTATTTATCAGTTAGTAATGAAAACAATTGAGTTGGGGTAAAAATTACCTCTCAGACCTTGACTGAAAACATCTTTAACTTCAAAACAGACAAAACCATTATTCCCGAATAATCAACACCATACGAATCAATTATTTATTTTTAAACGTATATATGTTTCTCTTTCTATTATCAGATTATCGATTTCCTTATTGTTTATAATATTCTATTTTAATTCGTTTCCTTATCGAATTCAATATATATTGATATATTGATTTTCTAGTTATCCAATTTTCTTAAAAATATTCTAACTCCTTAAATTTCCAGAAAATTTCGCCATAACCTTCTTTGTACCGGTCAATAGTTCAAACCTCAACTTGCCTCTCTAGGTCCTTTCCATTCAAAATGAAAATCAAAAAGCCAAGTGGCTTGCCGATTCGGCGCATAAAAACTCATATGGAATTTAAACGTGTACCTTTTTGTCGGGCACTCGAATTATAATCTTTATGCACTTCATTCCATACCTGTCTAACCCATATACGTCCATTCTCAATTTATTCCAACTCAATCTGGCCATTTTAACTCAATTTGCTAATTTATTCTTTAATTAGCTCTTTTGCCTATTCCACTTTTTAATTGAACATATCACGTTCATATACTATTTTTTTTATTTGGTTATAAACCAGTCGAATTCCATTTTTCTACTCAAGTTTCATATTCAATTTCGAATATAAATTTACAAACTCAATTTACCTATCCAAAGTCCAATTTCAATTCAAACTCCATTAACTAATTATTCTTCAAACTAGTTAATTCTATTCATTAATTAACAACATCTGATTTTTTTGTTTCAAAAATCATTTCATTACTCCACGTGAGTTCAGATATATTTTATAACTCAAATCTGAATTTTTCTAATGAAGATTTAGATTTTATTTGCTTAAAATCCTTTTATATATTTAAATAAACCATTATGGTTTTAAAATGGTTATGGCGCCGTTTTTCTGAAAATTTGATTTTGACACAACTCGAAATCTATAAGACGAAATTCAGATTTTTCTCTTCCATTAGAAAACTATTATTCAAACGGTCCTAACGATTCTTGTTTCAAAGAATTCCGACTTAAATTGAGTCCTGTATACTCAATTGAAGTTCGAAATGCCAATTTACGAACTGCAGCGCTGCGGCGAGTTCGTTTTAATTATATTTATATATAAACTTTAAATTTTGTTTATAAATAAATTTCAACTCCATTTTAATATATATATTAATCCATTTTTTCCCAATCTAACTTAAATACTCTGATTACCCCTAGTCGTCGACTATTGCTGCACTAAATTATAAATTCAATCACAACTCCATCTTTTAATATAAATTTCCAATTCCTTTAGGAATAAATTACTTTAGGAAATTCGATGAAGTCAAATTCCCGATAAAATCTCTTAGAATTATCTCAATTCGCTTTTATATTTCGAATATCGAAATAAATCCCATTGTTCCCTTTCTAAAACAATTTCCAATTCACGGTTAAATTCATATTTGAATTTAAATTTCTAAATTTCAAATGATAATTTATTTTCCTTAATTTATAAACGTTGTTTGTAAATTTAATTTCCTTGTTTTATAATTAAAACAAGTTTCCATTTCGATTCCATTGCAAATTCTATTTTCAAATTCATACTTGAAATTTAATTCTTTAAATTATCTAATGATAATTTATTTTACTAGATTTATAAATATCGTTTATAAATCCAACTTCCTTGTTTAAAATAAAACAAGTTCCATTTCGAAATCTGTTTGAAAACCAAAAGCTTAGTTTGGAATATTCTAATTATTATAACTAATCTATATATAACATAAATCTATTTTAATATTTAATTTAAATATTAGTCTCTAATTAATTCAATTCTAATATTCCTTCTTGATATAATTTATTTTATCAATTTAGTATAATCTAACTTAATTATCCAATTAAATTTCCATTTCGAACATTGGAATAGATTTCATCGTTTTCTATTTAAAACGATTTCCAATTCATATTTTTAAATTCACATTTGAATTTAACTTTCCCAATTATCCAATGATAATTATTCATTTTATTTATAAACACCGTTTATAATTTTACTTCAATTTCCTGTATTATTTAATTTATAAACATCGTTTATAAATTCAATACTTGTTTTATTTATCCAAAACAAGTTAATATTTCTATAGCTCATTAAAATTTCGAATTCTATTTTTTTTAAAAATAGATTTCCCCTTTTTAATCTGCAATATCGTTTTCACCATATTTTTATATATCAACATTTTGGCCCCAGTGATATTTAAACAATCAAACCACTCAATTATCAATCAACACATCATATATGATAATATATGTGAAAACGAACAAATAATAATATTTTTGAGGAATCCGGTTGGATCCCTCCAACTTGTTATTCCTGCATCCACAGACGTTAGTCAACATAAATAATACACATCCCGCTTCGAGGCAGGATATCGCGATATGGAAGGCCATCCACTATCATAGCGTGGGGCGTATAGGGTCATTCGCTAATGGTACTGCGGGCATCGGTTAATGGTACTGCGGGAATCCAACAACCAATATATATAATAACCACAAACATCAATCCTAAATAACTAATATATATTTTATAGTAGCCATAGTAATATTTCAGTGTAGCCAAACAACCAACGAACAATTATTTTAACGAATAAAGTAATTCTAAATAAAAATATAAGTGAGATTTACTCATCGTGATTTTATTTGCAGATCCATTCCAGTTCAATTTTTAAGTTCCTAGTTATGCGATTCTCATCTACGAATTACTCGATTGACTTCATTCAATAATATCTCATATACCCCTAATATGATATATATTTTTAAGTTAATATGACATTATATAAAAGTTTACGAGTTTGGATATAAATGAAATTAATTAAATTAAAAAAAAGACATTAACTAAAGTTAATTTTATTTAAATTACCTTAATCCATGTTCTCACTTCACTTCATCTTTCCATATCCATACAAACATCCAAAATACATTATTTTTTCACCTTCCTGAGCAGTTTTACCACTTTGCTGACGTCCTGCACTGCTTCCTCAACCATTTATTCACCTGTGTAAACTACTTGCACTAAGCACCTCCAAATACTTAAACCAATCGACCAACACAACTTCAAATCCTTGCCACATCGAACCCAATTATTGATGCTTCAGACTCCACGCTTCCTCACTGTCTCCAAATCTCAAGCTTCACACTACCATTCACTTGAATCCCGCAATTACAGCACGTTCCCAGTACCAAACTCGGACCACCATCATTCCACCAAAATCAGTCAACTGACATAGCCTTCTACTTTTCATTAGAACCTGATTTCCATCGTCATAACATCGCATTTGCATCGATCGCTTCCAAAATCGCATATCCTCCAATTTTCCGTCGAGCTGCTCCTCGCGCCTCCCTAAAGAAATCCGCAATTCGAAACTTAAATCGCACCCTTCCTGTGAACTCGCGATGACCTCTGACTGGACGATTATCAAATTGAATAACCCCAACTAGCCGATGCCCTCGTGCGATTGCTACTCTAAGTCCAGTTCTCACCACCGCGATGCCCTCCGTATGTCGCGAACTGCCTTTCCACTCGCGATTTTGATTGCGGTGGATCCGATTTCATTTAGAAATGTAACACCCCGTATTTTCTGAGAATATTAAAAAAAAATATGGTTAATTATGAAGAAGTTATTAAGCCTTGAAGTTTATATGCATATGAGAGAAATATATATAGATATATATAAAATTAAATAAATAAACATGCAAAAAAGGTTCAAAACAGCGAATTGGGAGGGGGAATAACCGAACCGGCCCATTTTTGAGGTCGACCCGAGCTCTGCTGGGTCGACTAGGGGTTAATCCAGGGTGTTTGGCTGTCATCCCATGGGCCGATTCGCTCAAATGCAGATTTTGCATTTGAATGGTTCTCATGATTCAGGGTTAATCTAATGGTCCTAAATAACTTCCTACACCTATATATACATCCCTAACTTAAACCTAAATCTCATATACAATTCTCTAGCCTCCATTGCTCTCTTCCTCTCTAAAAATAAATAAATCAATGGCGTCTCTACTCTGCTGAAACCTAAACTAGGACTTGTGCTTCTTCTTCCTCCAATTCTGATTAGGATTAAAAGAGAACAGCTACAACACCTTTTTCTTTTAGAATCCAACCAAGGCAAGTGCAGTTATTTTCCGATATAAACTTTAATTATAATTGTGACATGATTGTAAATCTGAATTTGAGATTGCGTATGTTCTGTTCTGATTTATTTTATTCTATATCTCTTTCTTCTTTCTGTTCTATAGCCAGGCTACTCCGAGCCTGCGCCAAATCTCATAAGAGATTAACGCACGAACGTTAAACTTTGGGACAAATAATGAATGATGGCATAATTGGACATGGCTAATATGTGACTAAAAGGGCATAGCTTGTAAACTAGATTTAGATCTGTGCATATTCTGTGAATTGGAAGAAGAGGAACCATTGTATATTAACATGTGACTTGAGACATTGGACATAACGCATATTTTTGAATTAAAGATCTGTTATAATTTAAAGTTCTAGATTGTTGGGCATATTGTTTATATAGAGATTCATGATTTGGGATAAAAAGGGAATATGACTTAGGTATGAAGATTTATGTTAAGATTTGATAACTATTAAATGTGAATAACACCTAAGTGGGAGATTTTTGAATATATGACATGCATTGAAATCGAGGGCTATATTTGGTATAATTTATATGTGAATCTTTTGTACTAGGCAAGTTTAACTAAATTTGAGACGTGTGTTATATGGTAAATTATGACCATAATCTGTGCCATGTAAATTCAATGCAAACGTGGGGTATATGATCATAATGTGAATCATGCCAACTATTTAGGCATGCAAACTTAGGCCAAATTTATAATTAGGCAAGATATGTTTATGAAACTTTAAGGAATGATTAAATCTGTTATATGGCCTAATCTGCTAGTTCTGTTATATTGCCTAATTTGCTAGTTCTGTTATATTGCCTAATCTGCTAGTTCTGCTATAATCTGCTATATCTGTTCATATACCAAATCTGTCATCTGCTAAGTCTGCCGAAGATGCCTAAACTGTTATATGCTTGATCTGCTAGTTTGCTTAATCTGCTAAATCCGTTAAGTCGCCTAATCTGAAAAATCTGTTATCTGCAATATCTGTTGAGTTGATATAATTAGTCCGCTATTGACATAATCTGAATTGGCTATAGTTATGAATAATTGACATGTATATTAGGCGTGGGTATAAATGGTGAATCATTAATTAATTGGCCGCAAAGATAAACATGGCTAACTCGAGGTTAGAATGAGTTTGCGGCGTAATTCTGCCCGGAACCACCCGGCATATTCCAGTGGTTGCAAACAATAGGTTCTAATGTGATAAGTTAGTCATAACGTGCTTGAAACCCGAGGTTAGACTCAGTTTGCGACAGAAACCTGCCCGGAACCAACCGGCCTAACCAGTAGCCGCAAATTGTCAGTCTAATGTGAGAGGTTTGGGCATTAATATTTAATTAATGAAAATCTGAGATAATTATGATGTCTATAACGTGTTGGGTAAGGCTAAACCAATTGGACCAATGAATCTGATAAACCCGTTTCGTGAATCTATAGGCCCAATACAAAGTTAGATAATCTGTAACCAGTTAATCTGTAAGTCTGTTAATCTGTAACCAGTTAATCTGTAAGCCTGTTAATCCGAACATCTGATCCGTTAGTCTGAAAACCTGTTAACTTGATTTTCTGATCAGTGAACTAGTTAATCTAAATTTTGTATGTCTGAAACTTGTAGACAAGTTAAGCTGAAATCTGTCAGTCTGGGGACACAAGGTTAGGGGGGAATTACTTGTGTCATCTGTTGTTTGGGACCCATATTAGTCAGTAACCCTTTCTGATATCAAAACTTTGACCCAACAGTAAGTAGGGTCCGGGCACGCTTACTGAACTAATTATAAGCGGTTCATTCTGATAACGGCGAGGGGTGTTGATGGTGCGTTCCAACCGGGTCATGTGCGTGCGTGGATCCCGGTCTGCCTCTGAGGATGTAATACGCCGTGACATCTGTAAATAAGTCTGTGCCAATTGGTTGTCACTTTTGGGAGTGATACACCCTACTGTGGGGCCGACACAGGATATTTATGTATTAAGGAGCCGATCTCTTGGGGTAGGGTTTTAGGGTACACTTAGTTCTGTCTGTTTCTGTTGGTACCGTCTGTTTCTGTTGGGTGGCAACACCTGTCTGTTTCTGCGTGGTACCATCTGTTCGGGTGGTAAAGGCCCAATTACTAGTGTACACCTTATGCTACATTCTGCTTCTGTCTGTTTCTGATCGGGTGGTAAAGGCCCATTACTAGCGTGGAAATTATTCTGTACTTGGTTCTGTTTCAGTTTAGACATTAGGGTGACACCTAATTCTGTTATACTGGTATTAGTGCAGAGAAGTGTAAAGCAATAGCTTATATCATTCTGTTCTTCTGTCATATCTGCTACATCTGTTACAGTTATCTCTCATCCAGTTTTATTTTCATGTCATGTTATTATTATCTGTTCATAACTGAAAATCACTGGACTTGCCAGAATTTTGTCTGACCCTTGTTGTTTCGCCTCCTTTCTTCCGTTTCCCCCCTCGGTTTTGTAGAAGGGAATACTCTAGCTTGATCCAGATTTCTTCCGCTTGCAGTGCTTAAAGTATGGCTTGTCTTCTTCTGTGGGGATTATGATTTTAAACTATGCATTCTGAAGGCTTTTGTACAAGACTGATATTTTGTACTTGAATTCTGATATTGTGATTTGAAAGGATGTAACCAAGCTTCTGTTGAAATAAAGTTATAAATTTTTCAAGTACTGTTTTATCTGTCTTGTAAGTTTCTGTTCTGCTTACTAAAATGCTCCACCAAAGTTAAGGCATTCCCTTGTGAGTGACCTTAACGGAGGTGGGGTGTTACATTTGGTATCAGAGCTAAAGGTTACCAGATTTGATAAAAAGTTTTTGAAAACTATGTTTTAAAAAGGAAGTATTTTCAAAAGTAAAGCTTATTTAAAAAAAAACATAATCCCCAAAAGCCATATATCTTTCTTTCGATTCTTTGTTTCGAGTTCCTTCCTCTTTCCCTTTTGAATCTCTTCCTCTGCGTATATATGCTTTTTCTAAGATATGTAAGAACTTCCGTGCGATGGGCGGAAAACCGCTTTATGGGACTGAGACGTTGTCGAGGCTAGAAGTTGGCTCAATGGAGTAGAGGACTTGTTGGTACCTTTGAGATAGACGATGGGAGGAAGGTTCAACCAACTGCTTGGTTAATGAAAGATGAAGCTTCATTTTGGTGGAAGGTCACGAACGGAGAACGTACATGGGAGATATGGATAGGACACACGATAAGAAAGTGGATCCAAAGAAGGCCGCTTGCTTCAACTGTGGTGAGATGCAACACTTCACTAGGGACTTCCCGAAGAAACGAGGGCAAGGGCAGAAGATAGGACCTACTTCTGGAGGGCAGGCGAACACTCTCGAGGCTAGTGGATATGATAGAATTAGGAAAACTTTCTGTGAGAGGTTTAATTTCTTTATCTGATTGTTGAGCTAAAACTCTTTCTGATTCTGGCATTTTGATTCTGTAATCGATACTCTGCACTTTAATACAAGTATTGTTTCTGATTCCGCTGTAGACTCAAACCCATAAGGGTTATGACTCATCTGCTTGTGATAAATTGGGGTTTGAGAGATATCTGTGTTAGGCGTCAAGTAGGACGCATACATTCTAGGTTTTATCATGCTTAGTTTTCTAAGAATCATTTGGTAATCTGATCTGTACTAGTAGTCTGTAAATATCTGAATATCTCTGATAAGGTTTAGATTTCCAGTTTTGACATTGTCTAAAGAGGGTAATCCTCTGAGTGTCAATCTGATATTGATTTCGGTCTTTGGGGTTGATACTTAGGGGAATTATTCTCTCAACCAATGTCTAATGGGAACCATGTTTTTGTTTTATCCGTACTCGCTTCCATCGTTCGATTGTATCCTATCGATCGAATCTTCGAACTTTAGGTAGAAACTAATGGGTGTAAACATGTGTTTGAGACATGTTATGTCTGATGGTTGCAAGTGGATGAAAGTGGTTGCTGGTGGTTTCTCGTGGATGCATATACACACACTAGGCACTAGATCGGCTCAAAAACACTCTCATACTGCATATGGATGTGTGTGGATTTTTCAATTTTTGTGGATGCCGAATGATTGACTCCTCACATGGATGTTGCATTTGGATGAATGGTTATGCACTCATATAGAAATGATGTGTATCAAATAGGATTTCTTGCATACATATTTGGATTCATGACACTAACATGATTCGCATTAAGGAGGTCAACTGGATCAGTAGACCGCCTGATTTTGCATTAGATAAGAAACATATACACACACTTTGCATATGTTCATACGGCATTAGAAAGCTTTTAAGGACAATGGATGCCTGTGATTGAATGGTTGAGTAGATGGATGTTGGATGTTAGGATACATTCTCCTTAACTTGAAGATTTCGGGGACGAAATCCTTTAAGGAGGGGAGAATGTAACACCCCGTATTTTCTGAGAATATAAAAAAAAAATGGTTAATTATGAAGAGGTTATTAAGCCTTGAAGTTTATATGCATATGAGAGAAATATATATAGATATATATAAAAATTAAATAAATAAACATGCAAAAAAGGTTCAAAACAGCGAATTGGGGGGGGGGGGGGGATAACCGAACCGGCCCATTTTTGAGGTCGACCAGAGCCCTGCTGGGTCGACTAGGGGTTAATCCAGGGTGTTTGGCTGTCATCCCGTGGGCCGATTCGCTCAAATGCAGATTTTGCATTTGAATGGTTCTCATGATTCAGAGTTAATCTAATGGTCCTAAATAACTTCCTACACCTATATATACATCCCTAACCTAAACCTAAATCTCATATACAATTCTCTAGCCTCCATTGCTCTCTTCCTCTCTAAAAATAAATAAATCAATGGCGTCTCTACTCTGCTGAAACCTAAGCTAGGACTTGTGCTTCTTCCTCCAATTCTGATTAGGATTAAAAGAGAACAGCCACAACACCTTTTTCTTTTAGAATCCAACCAAGGCAAGTGCAGTTATTTTCCGATATAAACTTTAATTATAATTGTGACATGATTGTAAATCTGAATTTGAGATTGCGTATGTTCTGTTCTGATCTATTTTATTCTGTATCTCTTTCTTCTTTATGTTCTATAGCCAGGCTACTCCGAGCCTACGCCAAATCTCATAAGAGATTAACGCACGAACGTTAAACTTTGGGACAAATAATGAATGATGGCATAATTGGACATGGCTAATCTATGACTAAAAGGACATAGCTTGTAAACTAGATTTAGATTTGTGCATATTCTGTGAATTGGAAGAAGAGGAACCGTTGTATATTAACATGTGACTTGAAACATTGGACATAACGCATATTTTTGAATTAAAGATCTGTTATAATTTAAAGTTCTAGATTGTTGGGCATATTGTTTATATAGAGATTCATGATTTGGGATAAAAAGGGAATATGACTTAGGTGTGAAGATTTATGTTAAGATTTGATAACTATTAAATGTGAATAACACCTAAGTGGGAGATTTTTGAATATATGACATGCATTGAAATCGATGGCTATATTTGGTATAATTTATATGTAAATCTTTTGTACTAGGCAAGTTTAACTAAATTTGAGACGTGTGTTATATGGTAAATTATGACCATAATCTGTGCCATGTAAATTCAATGCAAACGTGGGGTATATGATCATAATGTGAATCATGACAACTATTTAGGCATGCAAACTTAGGCCAAATTTATAATTAGGCAAGATATGTTTATGAAACTTTAAGGAATGATTAAATCTATTATATGGCCTAATCTGCTAGTTCTGTTATATTGCCTAATTTGCTAGTTCTGTTATATTGCCTAATCTGCTAGTTCTGCTATAATCTGCTATATCTGTTCATATACCAAATCTGTCATCTGCTAAGTCTGCTGAAGATGCCTAAACTGTTATATGCTTGATCTGCTAGTTTGCTTAATCTGCTAAATCCGTTAAGTCGCCTAATCTGAAAAATCCGTTATCTGCAATATCTGTTGAGTTGATATAATTAGTCCGCTATTGACATAATCTGAATTGGCTATAGTTATGAATAATTGACATGTATATTAGGTGTGGGTATAAATCGTGAATCATTAATTAATTGGCCGCAAAGATAAACATGGCTAACTCGAGGTTAGAATGAGTTTGCGGCGTAATTCTGCCCGGAACCACCCGGCATATTCCAGTGGTCGCAAACAATAGGTTCTAATGTGAGAAGTTAGTCATAACGTGCTTGAAACCCGAGGTTAGACTCAGTTTGCGACAGAAACCTGTCCGGAACCAACCGGCCTAACCAGTAGCCGCAAACTGTCAGTCTAATGTGAGGGGTTTGGGCATTAATATTTAATTAATGAAAATCTGAGATAATTATGATGTCTAAAACGTGTTGGGTAAGGCTAAAACAATTGGACCAATGAATCTGATAAACCCGTTTCGTGAATCCGTAGGCCCAATACAAAGTTAGATAATCTGTAACTAGTTAATCTGTAAGTCTGTTAATCTGTAACCAGTTAATCTGTAAGCCTGTTAATCCGAACATCTGATCCGTTAGTCTGAAAACCTGTTAACTTGATTGTCTGATCTGTGAACTAGTTAATCTAAATTTTGTATGTCTGAAACTTGTAGACAAGTTAAGCTGAAATCTGTTAGTCTGGGGACACAAGGTTAGGAGGGGAATTACTTGTGTCATCTGTTGTTTGGGACCCGTATTAGTCAGTAACCCTTTCTGGTATCAAAACTTTGACCCAACAGTAAGTAGGGTCCGGACACGCTTACTGAACTAATTATAAGCGGTTCATTCTGATAATGACGAGGGGTGTTGATGGTGCGTTCCAACCGGGTCATGTGCGTGCATGGATCCCGGTCTGCCTCTGAGGATGTAAGACGCCGTGACTTCTGTAAATAGGTCTGTGCCAATTGGTTGTCACTTTAGGGAGTGATACACCCTACTGTGGGGCCGACACATGATATTTATGTATTAGGGAGCCGATCGCTTGGGGTAGGGTTTTAGGGTACACTTAGTTCTGTTGGTACCGTCTGTTTCTGTTGGGTGGCAACACCTGTCTGTTTCTGCGTGGTACCGTCTGTTCGGGTGGTAAAGGCCCAATTACTAGTGTACACCTTATGCTACATTCTGCTTCTGTCTGTTTTCGATCGGGTGGTAAAGGCCCATTACTAGCGTGGAAATTATTCTGTACCTGGTTCTGTTTCAGTTTAGACATTAGGGTGACACCTAATTCTGTTATACTGGTATTAGTGTAGAGAAGTGTAAAGCAATAGCTTATATCATTCTGTTCTTCTGTCATATCTGCTACATCTGTTACAGTTATCTCTCATCCAGTTTTATTTTCATGTCATGTTATTATTATCTATTCATAACTGAAAATCACTGGACTTGCCAGACTTTTGTCTGACCCTTGTTGTTTCGCCTCCTTTCTTCCGTTTCTCCCCCCAGGTTTTGTAGAAGGGAATACTCTAGCTTGATCCAGATTTCTTCCGCTTGCAGTGCTTAAAGTATGGCTTGTCTTCTTCTGTGGGGATTATGATTTTAAACTATGCATTCTGAAGGCTTTTGTACAAGACTGATATTTTGTACTTGAATTCTGATATTGTGATTTGAAAGGATGTAACCAAGCTTCTGTTGAAATAGAGTTATAAATTTTTCAAGTACTGTTTTATCTGTCTTGTAAGTTTCTGTTTTGCTTACTAAAATGCTCCACCAAAGTTAAGGCATTCCCTTGTGAGTGACCTTAACGGAGGTGGGGTGTTACAAGAAAGGTTTGGAGGAATAGAAATTGACGGCTTCTATTTGGATTAATTGATTTTGACAGCAAGGCTTTGGCCATTTTCATTGTTGAAGCTTCAATTTAAAATGAGATTTGAATGACCGGTTTCCATCTATCGTTTGATTTCGTTATAATTGTTTAGGATCGAGTATAGTTTTTCAGAAGGGAGAAATAAAAAGGGGTATACGCGATTTTATACAGACAATTACTTCAGCAGTAAGGAAATATGGTACAATAACTTTAATGTGATTTGATTAAAGAGATCTTTATTCTTTTAAAACGGATTCTGATTTGATTTCGAACCTATCCACAATCAAATACCGCGGGGACCATTAATTTAAATCACGAACCGCTATTTTGGCGTATAGACCGACATTTAAATGTAACAACGCTATTCTTAATTAAACAGTATATGTTCTGAAATTTAATTTGAACGTATATACCATACTAAATTAATATAATATAATTTAAATTCAGAACTAATCATTTTCTAGATAATAAATTATTATTATTATCGTTTTTAATTCAAATAAAATTCATATAAATCATACGGATTGTTTTGACTTCGTTTAAATCTCGAATTGAATTATTTTTCGTATTACAGTAATTTTATATATTCGACATTAAATCGAAGTCGATTGTTAAATCTATAAATTAATATAAAAATCCATTTATATTACCAACTCAATATTTAAATTCATATTAAATATTTAAAATTAACCGACCAAAAATCCGGGTCGTTACATTCTTCCCCTCTTAAAAGAATTTCGTCCACGAAATTACTAAGGTAGGAAAAATGCTACAAATCCATTATTTTTTCAAAAACTCATTTATGTTGAAACTCAACTCCTCATATTTCAACAAATTTTAGTTCTACTAGAACTTTTGGTTTTTATTCATACTGCTCATCACATAAACTTATATTCATTTAACCTGGATGATTTACACCCAATATATTCATATCCAGTTCATATTCATTCATATGAATTCAAATTGATTTTAATTCAATTTATTTACTTTGATCCATTTAACTTTCTTAAGTTAAATTTAAAATCCTGAATTCAAATTTCTGGGTTTTCATTTCAAATCCTTTTGAAATCACAAAAATATTTATACATATATTTATTTCCATCTAAAATTCAAAACATTTGAATTTTCAAATCAACTTGTTATCTTTCAAGCAACTTTCCATCAAAAACTTTTCTAAGGTAGCAATCCACCACTTAGAAACCCGAAAATGAACACCGACGATGCTGCAGTCATCATCAGAATTTTTTTCCAGCCACTGAAGTGAGTTCAGTGCTTTATCACTTTCAAAATCCATCTCAAGATGATTTTTACTCAGAATCCTTCAAACACAAAGCTATATTGTTCTAATATACTTCAAAAAATATTTTCAAACTTCCCAGGATTTAAATTCCAAATTCTGGTTTGAATTCAATTTTAGTTCATCTCATTTGTATATTTAATTCATATACAAATTCTATTTTGGTTATATATAACCATTCCAATTTTTATAATCTAATTTGATTATAATATTAACATCCAACACATCCATATATTATAATAATTTCAAAAAAATATTCTTTTTTATTAAAAACAGAATTTTTGGGTAAAATTATTTCATTTACCCACTTTAAAATGATATTGTGTCAAATTTTTCTGTTCAAGTGTTTATAAATTCCTATCGACTTCGTGGCGTCCCACGATTCGATCAGAATTCATAAACCACTCAACAGACTATCTAACACAATATAAAACAATTGTTTTAATCAATTAACAAATACGCGCTCTCGTATATATACACTCAACTCATTCTAGGGTACTACTGACCCTATCTTTAATGTGCACATCCCACCAAAACCTAGGTATTCGCTCAACCTAAGCTCTGATACCACTGTAACAAACCGTAAATCCGTACTATCTGAGTTGACTACATACATCACACGTCCAACCCAAATATCACAGAAATACAAATCATTTTTTTTAGAAGAAAAAGGTAGAAGAAGAACAGAAATAACAAAATAGAATCTCACATCGCAGCAGAACAAAATATAATATATCATAACTTTTGAAATACAAAATTTTAACTGTATATCATACAATTATCAGAGTTCAACACTTACAACACATCGGAAATAAAAATACTATAAATCTAACACTGAAGCCTCCTGCTCCAAGCTCCTTTAGATAGATCTGTAAAATCCTGAACTACTTGACTGTCCGTACAAGATTGGGAACCCAAGAGTTTAGGCAAAACAAAACAAAATAAACTCTGGGTCAGTCATAGGACTGGTATGAGTAAATAATTTAAAACAGTTTGAGAAAATAAACGATATCTCATAAGATCACGCCGTATAACATGGAACGAGTTTTTCCCTTATGAGAATCCAAAACACTTGATTTAACTTTCAATTTTTTTTGAAAGAAACGATAATCTTTATATCAAAACTTTTTGATATTATAATAGTATCTAAATCAAATAAATAACAATCTAGCAGAACGTTTGCATTTCACGACCCACATATATGTATAATATACAATCAAAACTGCGGGCACTTATTGGGTAATGCATTTCCACTATGACAAGGTATGGAACCACTTTCCGATAGTGTACCTCTATAGGAGAATACACCAGGTTCAACAAGAACATCTTGTAACCTGGCCACACATGACCGACCACTCATTTCGCTTGAGTGTATCGAATGTATATCACCAACGGTTGGGATCAACAATTATTTTCCCGAATGGGACAACATCGAATAGAATAAAGAATTAAATGAATTTCTCTAGATATGTGATAATACACCCTAATGGGAACTACCCACATAGCCATGTTGCCTACCCGATTTCTGTCATTTCCCGGTTGTTGAGGCCTGAGGCTACGATTACATTCCATTCATTGATAGCACAATCACTTTGAATGTCACATTGTCAGATCCGTTAATCACTAATTGATGTCACAAATATATTCTGGGTATTATGCTAAGACAATAAATTCTCCGTCACCATATATATTTATACAAACCAACATATACGATCATAGGAAATACTCTGTCAGACATTCATCCATACACTTCGTTCTGGGACTGAACGAAACCGAAGGCACAATTTCCATAAATAGAAAAGTCCTTGCACTTTACTCCGTCTTCGATTATCTTCATATAATCTGATTCACAACGCTACTGTCAATACGGAGTGGTTCTCGGATAATAATCCAACCGGTCTCTTCATATTGACAACGATATTGACAAATACTTCGATAGTCGGTTATTTAACTATCGAAGAAAAACAAACATCCATTCAAAACATCAAACAATCACTGGACCCCTTAATTAATATTTCATTAATTAAATCACTTTTCCATTTCCTTATCAATATTCGTTAACACGATATTTTCAATATTCTTCTTGGCCTCTTACGCTATTTGGAAACCATTTCCATATGTCGCCTTCTTTTATTTTCTACCCTTAGAAAATATTTTCTATTTATAATTGGACAACATTTCAATTACTTATTTCTTTCCCGACTCATTTAATTCTATACTCGGGAAATAATTACTTTTATATTTCCAAAATTCCACTTATTTGGGTTAAAACGAATGTTGCGTAAAACATTGTTACGACAACCCAAATTACTGTATTCAACTAAATCTTATTCAAATATTGGTTATCGTGATTGAATCTTGCTATTTATCAGTTAGTAATGAAAACAATCGAGTTGGGGTAAAAATTACCTCTCGGACCTTGACTGAAAACATCTTTAACTTCAAAACAGACAAAACCATTATTCCCGAATAATCAACACCATACGAATCAATTATTCATTTTTAAACGTATAATGTTTTTTTTTTGGGTGTGGATTTTGGAGCTATAATGATTTACAATGAAGAGATCTGTTGATTCCCGTTATTTCCTCCCTTTTTTTTCTAAGGAAGATGACGATTGGAAAAATAACGTATTCTCCTCTACTTTCCAAATATTTCTTAGGTTAGAGACATAATTAAGACCCAAAGTAATAGTTAATAAGGCCCAAACACTAATTAAAGAATTTATTTAGCAAATAGGCTAGTTTGACATATGATTATCATTCACACTAGCGTTTTACATCAATTTTTTTACCAAATTCACACAAGTCTTCACTCCTAACATTAAAATAAAATTGAAACAATGCTCATTACTTATTGCAATGGCAGTTTAAATGTTATTCTTAACTTTTCGACATAATTTTTCACAATTTACACAAATATATTTACATACTTGTTATTGGTGTAATATATATAACTTATGTAACAAAATATTTCCAAAATCTCTTTGTTTACAAAATAAATTGTTAAGACTTTACAAAACATATATATTTTCACATTTATTATCATTCACACTACTTATGACATGTTCTCAATTTTTTTTGGTTATTACTCGTTTTCATTAAAATTACCATATCAGCATCAACATTCAATATTCGGTTTTTAATTTTAAAAATCGCATCTTCATCCTCAAGTTATATTCTGCACGAGTTTAACACTAATGGTTTCTTATAATAAAACATTTCAATCTTTTTATTTCTATACATTACAACATGCATTAACATCCATTAATATTTTTAGTTGTCAAATTATCTAATTTTCGCCCAAATCCATTATTTCACAATTTATCGTGCGTTTCGTACTTAGTTGACCCAAGCAACAAATTTGATCGTTTAAACATGATTAAATTTCAAAATCATTCACAAAGCACCAATTGATTACTAACATGAGTAATTAAACCACTACTCAAAATAGTATTATATACGTTCAACTTAATTATTACTCAAATCTTTGTATTCTAATGGTTAATTATTACAACAGGTAATTACCGAAAACTCGAGTTGTTACACAATATACATACAATAACCACAAAAATCAATCCTAAATAACTAATATATATTTTATAATATCCACAATAATGTTTTAGTGTAACCAAACAACCAACGAACAATTATTTTAACAAATAAAATAATTCTAAATAAAAATATAAGTGAGATTTACTCACTGTGATTTTATTTGCAGACCCATTCCAGTTCAACTTTTAAGTTCCTGGTTATGCGATTCTCATCTACGAATTACTCGATTGACTTCATTCAATAATATATCATATACCCCTAATACGATATATATTTTTAAGTTAATATGACATTATATAAAAGTTTACGAATTTGGACATAAATGAAATTAATTAAATAAAAAAAAGACATTAACTAAAGTTAATTTTATTTAGATTACCTTAATCCATGTTCTCACTTCCCTTCATCTTTCCATATCCATACAAACATCCAAAATACACAATTTCTTCACCTTCTTGTGCAGCTTTACCACTTTGCTGACGTCCTGCACATTATAGAACTGCTTCCTTAACCATTTATTCACTTGTGTAAACTACTTGCACTAACCACCTCCAAGTACTTAAACCAATCGCCTAACACAACATCAAATCTTTGCTACATCGAACCCAGTTGTTGATGCTTTAAACTCCACGCTTCCTCACTGTCTCCAAATCTCGATCTTCACACTACCATTCACTTAGAATCCTGCAGTTACAACACGTTCCCAGTACCAAACCTGGACTACCATCATTCCACCAAAATCAGTCAACTGACATCGCCTTCTACTGTTCATTAGACCCTGATTTCCATCGTCAGAACATCGCATCTGCATCGATCGCTTCCAAAATCGCATATCCTCCAATTTTCCGTCGAGCTGCTCCTCGCGCCCCCCTAAAAAAATCCACACTCCAAAACTTAAATCGCACCCTTCCTGTGAACTCGCGATGACCTCTGACTGGACGATTATCAAATCGAATAACCCTAACTAGCCGATGCCTTCGTGCGATTGCTACTCGAAGTCGAGATCTCACCATCGCGATGCCCTCCGTATGTCGCGAACTGCCTTCCCACTTGCGATTTTGATTGCGATGGATTCGATTTCATTTAGAAAGGTTTGGAGGAATAGAAACTGACGGCTTCTATTTGGATTAATTGATTTTGAGAGTAAGGCTTTGGCCATTTTCATTGTTGAAGCTTCGATTTAAAATGAGATTTGAATGACTGGTTTCCATCTATCATTCGATTTCATTATAATTGTTTAGGATCGATTATGGTTTTTCAGAAGGGAGAAATGAAAGGGGGTATACGCGATTTTATACAGACAATTACTTCAGCAGTAAGGAAATATGGTACAACAACTTTAATGTGATTTGATTAAAGAGATCTTTATTCTTTTAAAACGGATTCTGATTTGATTTCGAACCTATCCACAATCAAATACCTCGGGGACCATTAATTTAAATCACGAACCGCTATTTTGGCGATAGACCGACATTTAAATGCAACAACGCTATTCTGAATTGAACAGTATATGTTCTGAAATTTAATTTGAACGTATATACCATATTAAATTAATATAATATAATTTAAATTCAGAACTAATCATTTTCTAGATAATAAATTATTATTATTATCGTTTTTAATTCAAATAAAATCCAAATAAAATTCAAATAAATCATACGAATTGTTTTGACTCCGTTTAAATCTCGAATTGAATTATTATTCGTATTACGGGAATTTTATATATTTGACATTAAATCGAAATCGATTATTAAATTGATAAATTAATATAAAAATCCATTTATATTATCAACTCAATATTTAAATTCAGATTAAATATTTAAAATTAAGCGGCCAAAAATTCGGGTCGTTACATTCTTCCCCTCTTAAAAGAATTTCGCCCCTGAAATTACTAAGGTAGGAAAAATGCTACAAACCCATTATTTTTTCAAAAACTCATTTATGTTGAAACTCAACTCCTCATATTTCAACAAATTTTAGTTCTACCAGAACTTTTGGTTTTTATTCATACTGCTCATCACATAAACTTATATTCATTTAACCTGGATGATTTACACCCAATATATTCATATCCAATTCATATTCATTCATATGAATTCAAATTGATTTTAATTCAATTTATTTACTTCGATCCATTTAATTTTCTTAAGTTAAATTTAAATTCCTGAATTCAAATTTCTGGGTTTTCATTTCAAAGCCTTTTGAAATCACATAAATATATATACATATATTTATTTCCATCTAAAATTCAAAACATTTGAATTTTCAAATCAACTTGTTTTCTTTCAACCAACATTCCATCAAAAACTTTTCCAATGTAGCAATCCATCACTTAGAAACCCGAAAATGAACACCGACGATGCTGAGTCATCATCAGAATTATTTTCCAACCACTGAAGTGAGTTCAGTGTTTATCACTTTCAAAATCCATCTCAAGATGATTTTTATTTAGAATCCTTCAAACACAGCTATATTCTTCTAACATACTTCAGAAAATATTTTCAAACTTCCCAGGATTTAAATTCCAAATTCTGGTTTGAATTCAATTTTAATTCATCTCGTTTGTATATTTAATTCATATACAAATTCTATTTTGGTTATATATAACCATTCGAATTTTTATAATCTAATTTGATTATAATATTAACATCCAACACATCCATGTATTATAATTATTTTAGAAAATTATTCTTTTTTTATTAAAATAAGAATTTTGGGTAAAATTATTTCATTTACCCACTTTAAAACGGTATTGTGTCAAATTTTTCTGTTCAAGTGTTTATAAATTCCTATCGACTTCGTGGCGTTCCACGATTCGATCAGAATTCATAAACCACTCAACAGACTAGCTAACACAATATAAAACAATTGTTTTAATCAATTAACAAATATGCGCTCACGTATATATACACTCAACTCATCAAACCGACTTTGTCGGTTTTTCTCAATTCGACCGAGCTTTCGATAACTTCCGTCCGTCTGAAGCTTTTTAATAATACCCATTTTGTCCTCCTATGACTTATGCATTAATTTAATGTAGTTTTGAAGCCTTGCCTTGCCTTATTTGAGCTCCCCGATTTAATTTTTAATGTATTCTATTTGATTCATTAATGCTCATTAATTGTGTGGCTTAATTAACTTTATAAGAAGAAAAGCTAATTTTTCCACTTTTGTTGATATGAACATGGTGTTCATTTTAAAACATCACACCTAGCGGTAATAAGATAAATTGACAACAATTTATTGATTACATTTATTTCTTAAATTGAAAATCACTTAATTAATTTAAACATATTGACAAAACCTTATACAATTAAAATTTGATTTAATAAGATGTATATTAATTGTCGTCTTTTTTACCATATATATAAATTATAACAAAATAACATGATTCGTTAAAATAATTATTTTGATTTGTATAATATAAGTAATTTTGTTTCTTTTTTCTTCTAATGTAAAATCATTTGTATGCAATCTGTTATTTCTTTTTTCCTTTAATGTAAAATCATTCCTATGATTTTCTGTTTTATGCTTGGTGAATATAATGTAGTCTTCCAAATATCAATTAATTGATAGCCAATTAATTTGTGTGATCATTCTACAATCACAATCAATTAGTTATGTTACCATTTATTTTTATTTGGATGTATAAGAGGGAGAATAATAAAACTTGAAGTAATAAATTACCAGGTAATGCCTTAAATAAGATTTTATAGCATGCCTTAAATTATTGATTATATTCTTCAGAACATTAAAAAAAGGAATACCTAAAATCACATCTTTCCTAACTGCACCAAGGTGGACTTTCCCTAACTGATCCCATATTGTGAAATTAAATCACACATTTAGTTCTCTGCTCTTTATTTTTTATAGATTAGCATATAGTGAAATTTAATCACATTTAATTCCATACTGTGAAATTTAACCAAACAAACAGATATGGACTTTCCCTAGCTGTATATATTGTATAAAAATATCTCACTACTACTTAAAATGATTTTTTTATTGATATGCATTACATAGATTAAAAATCATCATACCAGTCTTTTTTTGATATTTTTCATGAATATTTGTTTGTGTATTTAATCTTTGTGCTGACATGATTGGTTAGAATAATTATTTTTGGTTTTTAATAATATATGTAACTTTTGTTTCATATATTTTCATTCATATGTAGTTTTAAATAATTAAATAAGTACAACAAAATAATTTTATTTATCAGTTGTATTGTATTACAAAGTCGGTTTTCTCACCGTTATGCGGTTATACTAGTTCTAGGGTACTATTGACCCTACCTCTAATGAGCACATCCCACCAAAACCAAGGTATTCGCTCAACCTAAGCTCTGATACCACTATAACGAACCGCATATCCGTACTATCTGAGTTGACTACATACATCACACGTCCATCTCAAATATCACAGAAATACGAATCATTTTTTCAGAAGAAAAAGGTAGAAGAAGAACAGAAATAACAAAACAATCTCACATCGCAGCGGAACAAAATATAATATATCATAACTTTTGAAATACAAAATTTTAACTGTATATCATACAATTATCAGAGTATAACACTTACAACACAACGGAAATAAAAATACTATATATCTAACACTGAAGCCTCCTGCTCCAAGCTCCTTTAGATAGATTTGTAAAATCCTGAACTACTTGACTGCCCGTACAAAATTGGGCACCCAAGAGTTTAGGTAAAACAAAACAAAATAAACTCTGGGCCAGTCATGCGACTGTTATGAGTAAACAATTTAAAATAGTTTGAGAAAATAAACGATATCTCATAAGACCACGCCGTATAACATGGAACATGTTTTTCCCTTATGAGAATACAAAACACTTAATTTAACATTCAAAATTTCCTTTGAAAGAAACGATAATCTTTATATCAAAACTCTTTGATATTATAATAGTGTCTAAATCAAATAAATAACAATCTAGCGGAATGTTTGCATCACACATTCCACACATATATAATTTACAATCAAAACTGTGGGCACTTATAGGGTAATGCGTTTCCAACTATGACAAGGTATGGAACCACCTTCCGATAGTGTACCTCTAGAGGAGAATACACCGGGTTCAACAAGAACATCTTGTAACCCGGCCACACATGACTGACCACTCATTTCGCTTGAGTGTATCGAATGTATATCACCAACGGTTGGGATCAACAATCATTTTCCCGAATGGGACAACATCGAATAGAATAAAGAATTAAATGAATTTCTCTAGATATGTGATAATACACCCTAATGGGAACTACCCACATAGCCATGCTGCCTGCCCAATTTCTGTCATTTCTCGGTTGTTGAGGCCTGAGGCTACGATTACATTCCATTCATTGATAGCACAATCACTTTGAATGTCACATTGTCAGATCCGTTAATCACTAATTGATGTCATAAATACATTCTGGGTATTATGCTAAGAGAATAAATTCTCCGTCACCATATATATTTATACAAACCAACATATACGATCATAGGAAATACTCTATCAGACATTCATCCATACACTTCCTTCTGGGACTGAACGAAACCGAAGGCACAATTTCCATAAATAGAAAAGTCCTTGCACTTTACTCCGTCTTCGATTATCTTCATATAATCTGATTCGCAACGCTACTATCAATACGGAGTGGTTCTCGGATAATAATCCAACCGGCCTCTCTATATTGACAACGATATTGACAAATACTTCGATAGTCGGTTATTTAACTATCGAAGAAAAACAAACATCCATTCAAAACATCAAACAATCACTGGACCCCTTAATTAATATTTCATTAATTAAATCACTTTTCCATTTTCTTATCAATATTCGTTAACACGATATTTTCAATATTCTTCTTGGCCTCTTACGCTATTTGGAAAACATTTCCATATCTCGCCTTCTTTTATTTTGTACCCTTAGAAAATATTTTCTATTTATAATTGGAGAACATTTCAATTACTTATTTCTTTCCCGACTTATTTAATTCTATACTCGGGAAATATTTACTTTTATATTTCCAAAATTCCACTTATTTGGGTTAAAACGAATGTTGTGTAAAACATTGTTACGACAACCCAAATTACTGTATTCAACTAAATCTTATTCAAATATTGATTATCGTGATTGAATCTTGCTATTTATCAGTTAGTAATGAAAACAATCGAGTTGGGGTAAAAATTACCTCTCGGACCTTGACTGAAAACATCTTTAACTTCAAAACAGACAAAACCATTATTCCCGAATAATCAACACCATACGAATCAATTATTCATTTTTAAACGTATATATGTTTCTCTTTCTATTACCAGATTATCGATTTCCTTATTGTTTATAATATTCTATTTAATTCGTTTCCTTATCGAATTCAATATATATTGATATATTGATTTTCTAGTTATTCAATTTTCTTAAAAATATTCTAACTCCTTAAATTTCCGGAAAATTTCGCCATAACCTCCTTTGTACCGGTCAATAGTTCAAACCTCAACTCGCCTCTTTAGGCCCTTTCCATTCAGAAAGAAAATCAAAAATCCAAGTGGCTTGCCGATTCGGCGCATAAAAATTCATATGGAATTTAAACATGTACCTTTTTGTCAGGCAATCGAATTATAATCTTTATACACTTCATTCCATACCTGTCTAACCCATATACGTCCATTCTCAATTTATTCCAACTCAATCTGGCCATTTTAACTCAATTCGCTAATTTATTCTTTAATTAGCTCTTTTGCCTATTCCACTTTTTAATTGAACATATCACGTTCATATACTATTTTTTTTATTTGGTTATAAACCAGTCGAATTCCATATTTCAGCTCGAGTTTCATATTCGATTTCGAATATAAATTTACAAATCCAATTTACTTATCCAAAGCCCAATTTCAATTCAAACTCCATTAACTAATTATTCTTCAAACTAGTTAATTCTATTTAATAATTAACAACATCTGATTTTTTTTGTTTCAAAAATCATTTCATTACTCCACTTGAGTTCAGATATATTTAATAACTCAAATCTGAATTTTTCTAATGAAGATTCGTATTTTATTTGCTTAAAATCCTTTTATATATTTAAATCAACCATTATGGTTTTAAAGTGGTTATGACGCTGTTTTTCTGAAAATTTGATTTTGACATAACTCAAAATCTATAAGACGAAATCCAGATTTTTCTCTTCCATTAGAAAACTATTATTCAAACGGTCCTAACGATTCTTGTTTCAAAGAATTCCGACCTGAATTGAGTCCTGGATACTCAATTGATGTTCGAAACGCCAATTTATGAACTGCAACGCTACGACGAGTTTGTTTTAGTTATATTTAAATATAAACGTTTAAATTTCGTTTATAAATAATTTCAACTCAATTCTAATATATTTTAATATATATTAATCCAATTTTTCTGAATCTAACTTAAATACTCCGATTACCCCTAGTCGTCGATTATTGCAGCACTTAATTATAAATTCAATCACAACTCCATTCTTAATATAACTTTCCAATTCCTTTAGGAATAAATTACTTTACGAAATTCGATGAAATCAGATTCCCGATAAAATCTCTTAGACTTATCTCAATTCGTTTTTATATTCCGAATATCGAAATAAAACCCATTGTTCCCTTTCTGGAACAATTTCCAATTCACGATTAAATTCATATTTGAATTTAAATTTTAAATTTTCAAATGATAATTTATTTTCCTTAATTTATAAACGTTGTTTGTAAATTTAATTTCCTTGTTTTATAATTAAAACAAGTTTCCATTTCGATTCCATTGCAAATTCTATTTTCAAATTCATACTTGAAATTTAAATCTTAAATTATCTAATGATAATTTATTTTACTAGATTTATAAATATCATTTATACATCCAACTTCCTTGTTTTAAAATAAAACAAGTTCCATTTCAAAATCTTTTTGAAAACCAAAAGCTTTGGAATATTCTAATTATTATAACTAATCTATATATAACATATAATCTATTTTAATATTTAATTTAAATATTAGTCTCTAATTAATTCAGTTCTAATATTCCTTCTTGATATAATTTATTTTATCAATTCAGTATAATCTAACTTAATTATCCAATCAAATTTCCATTTCAAACATTGAAATAGATTTCATCGTTTTCTATTTAAAACGATTTCCAATTCACATTTTTAAATTCACATTTGAATTTAACATTCACAATTATCCAATGATAATTATCCATTTTATTTATAAATACCATTTATAATTTTACTTCAATTTCCTGTATTATTTAATTTATAAACATCGTTTATAAATTCAATACTTGTTTTATTTATCCAAAACAAGTTAATATTTCTATAGCTCATTAAAATTTCGAATTCTATTTAAAAAAAAAATAGATTTCCCCTTTTTAATCTCCAATATCTTTTTCACGATATTTTTATATATTAGCATTTTGGTCCCAATGATATTTAACCAATCAAACCACTCAATTATAAATCAACACATCATATATGATAATATATGTGAAAACGAACAAATAATAATATTTTTGAGGAATCCAGTTGGATCCCTCCAACCTGTTATTCCTGCATCCACAGACGTTAGCCAACATAAATAATACCCATTCTGCTTCGAGGCAGGATATCGCGATATTGAAGGTCATCAACTATCATAGCGTGGGACGTCTAGGGTCATCCGCTAATGGTATTGCGGGAATCCAACCACCAATATATATAAATGATAACCACAAACACTAATCCTAATTAACTAATATATATTTTATAATAGCCACAGTAATATTTCAGTGTAACCAAACAACCAACGAACAATTATTTTAACGTATAAAATAATTCTAAATAAAAATAGAAGTGAGATTTACTCACCGTGATTTTATTTGCAGATCCATTCTAGTTCAATTTTTAAGTTCCTGGTTATGCGATTCTGATCGACGAACTACTCGATTGACTTCATTCAATAATATCTCATATACCCCTAATATGATATATATTTTTAAGTTAATATGACATTATATTAAAGTTTACGAGTTTGGATATAAATGAAATTAATTAAATTAAAAAAAAGACATTAACTAATGTTAATTTTATTTAGATTACCTTAATCCGTGTTCTCACTTCCCTTTATCTTTCCATATCCATACAAATATCCAAAATATACAATTTTTTCACCTTCCTAAGCAGCTTTACCACTTTGCTGACGTCCTGCACATTATGGAACTGCTTCCTCAACCATTTATTGACTTGTGTAAACTACTTTCACTAAGCACCTCCAAATACTTAAAACCAATCGACCAACACAGCTTCAAATCCTTGCTACATCGAACCTAGTTGTTGATGCTTCAAACTCCACGCTTGCTCACTGTCTCCAGATCTCGAGCTTCACACTACCATTCACTTGAATCCCGCAGTTACAAAACGTTCCCTGTACCAAACCCGAACCACCATCATTCCACCAAAATCAGTCAACTGACATCGCCTTCTACTGTTCATTAGACCCTGATTTCCATCGTCAGAACATCGCATCTACATAGATCGCTTCCAAAATCGCATATCCTCCAATTTTCCGTTGAGCTACTCCTCGCGCCTCCCTAAACAAATCCGCACCCCAAAACTTAAATTGCACCCTTCCTGTGAACTCGTGATGACCTCTGACTGGACGATTATCAAACCGAATAACCCCAACTAGCCGATGCCCTCATGCGACTGCTAGTCGAAGTCGAGATCTCACCATCGCGATGCCCTCCATATGTCGCGAACTGCCTTCCCACTCGCGATTTTGATTGCGGTGGATTCAATTTCATTTAGAAAGGTTTAGAGGAATAGAAACTGACGGCTTCTATTTGGATTAATTGATTTTGAGAGCAAGGCTTTTGCCATTTTCATTGTTGAAGCTTTGATTTAAAATGAGATTTGAATGATAGGTTTCCATCTATCGTTTGATTTCATTATAATTGTTTAGGATCGAGTATGGTTTTTCAGAAGGGAGAAATGAAAGGGGGTATACGCGATTTTATACGGACAATTACTTCAGCAGTAAGGAAATATGGTACAATAACTTTAATGTGATTTGATTAAAGAGATCTTTATTCTTTTAAAACGGATTCTAATTTGATTTCGAATCTATCCACAATCAAATACCTCAGGGACCATTAATTTAAATCACGAACCGCTATTTTGGCGTACAGACCGACATTTAAATGTAACAACGCTATTCTGAATTGAAGAGTATATGTTTTGAAATTTAATTTAAACGTATATACCATATTAAATTAATATAATATAATTTAAAATCAGAACTAATCATTTTCTAGATAATAAATTATTATTATTATTGTTTTTAATTCAAATAAAATTCGTATAAATCATACGAATTGTTTTGACTCCGTTTAAATCTCGAATTGAATTATTTTTCGTATTACAATAATTTTAACTCCGCCTGTGTAGTTTTCTATGCAGCCTGTCCCAAGCCAGGGTAAAGGAGGAGGGTTGTGATAGGCTTGGCGAGCCAACGTAAAAACTTAGCCACTCTTATGGATATGGAACCTTATGATATATCGTTGGGACGTAACCCTCTTAGTGACGCGCTATATCGAGGCTCGGATATGGTGTTAAATATGCAAGGGTTAGGCCGCCATTCTCTTAGTGGCGCGCTACACCGACGCCCCGGTGTGGTGATAAGTGAGCAAGGGTCCTCACATTTTTCTCGGCGGATGCGAGGGGCAAGGAAGCTAGTCGACGATAGTAGGGTTCGGTTAGGTAGTTGGAATGTAGGGTCCTTAACAGGAAAATTAAGAGAGATAATGGATACTATGATTAGGAGACGGGCTAACATCTTGTGCGTTCAAAAGACTAAATGGGTGGGTCAGAAGGCGAAGGAGGTGGAGAACACTGGCTTCAAATTGTGGTACACGGGAGAAGTACGTAACAAGAATGGGGTAGGCATATTGATTGACAAAAACCTTCAGAACAATGTGGTTGGCTTCAAAAGACGAGGGGATAGGATCATCCTAGTTAAGCTAGTAGTTGGCGAGGCAGTTTTGAATGTCATTAGCGCATATGCTCCACATGTAGGTCTAAGTGAAGAAGCCAAAAGGAAGTTCTGGGAAGACTTGGATGTCATGGTTAGGAATGTGCATAGTAGCGAGAAACTTTTTATATGAGGAGACTTCAATGGCCATATTGGCTCATCTAGTGGGGGTTTTGAGCGAGTGCATGGTGGTTTTGGATTTGGCAGTAGGAACCAAGAGGGTGAAGATATTTTGAATTTCGCTCTCTCTTTTGATCTCATGATTGCTAATACCTTCTTTAGAAAGAGGCAATCACATCTGATCACCTTCAGTAGTGGCCAACAGGCTAGCCAGATTGATTTTGTCCTAACTAGAAGAGATAGTAAACGAGATTGTGTTGATTGCAAGGTCATACCTGGAGAATGTGTCGTCTCACAACACCAGCTGTTGGTATGCGTGTTTCGTCTTCAGGTGGTGAAGGATAAGAGAGCGAAGATTAGCAGGACGAAATGGTGGAAACTCAAAGGAGATGCTTCACGGGTGTTTAAAGATAGAGTGATGGGAGAAGGAGCCTGGAGTGTGGAAGGAGAAGCAAATGTCATGTGGAATGCGATGGCAACTTGCATTCGGAGAGTCGCCACTGAGGTATTTGGGATAACAAGCGGAAGCACGTGAGAACCCAAGGATTCGTGGTGGTGGAATGACGAGGTGCAAAAGGCTATCAAAGTGAAGGAATGCTACAAACGCATGTACCATCATAGAAGCAAAGAGAACATGCATAGGTACAAAGTGGCAAAGAAGACTTCAAAGAGAGCAGTGAGTGAAGCAAGGGGACGAGCGTACGAAGATTTGTATCAAAGGCTAAGTACAAAGGAGGGCAAAAAAGACGTTTACAGAATAGCCAGGCTATGCGAGAGGAGGACAAGGGACTTCAATCAGGTTAAATGCATTAAGGATGAGAATGATAGACTTTTGGTAAAGGAAGATGAGATAAAGAATAGGTGGAGAGAATACTTTGATAAGCTTTTCAACGAAGAAAGTGATAGCTCTTCGATCGAGTTGGAAGACTTAGCCGATAACACCAATAGACATTTTGTGAGGAGATTTCAAGAAGCTGAGGTAAAGGGGGCGTTGAAACGTATGAAATCAGGCATGTCGGTAGGGCCTGATGATATTCCTATTGAGGTGTGGAGATTCTTTGGAGATGCAGGGATAAGATGGCTAACTAAGTTGTTCAACAATATTTTCAAATCAAACAAAATGCCAGATGAGTGGAGGAGAAGCATTTTAGTTCCAATCTTCAAGAATAAAGGAGATATTCAAAGTTGCACAAACTATAGAGGAATTAAGCTTATGAGTCATACAATGAAGCTTTGGGAGAGAGTTTGCGAGCAGCGTTTGAGGCGGTTGACAAGTGTCTCTAGGAATCAATTTGGTTTTATGCCGGGAAGGTCAACCACTGAGACGATTTTATTGGTTAGGCAACTTATGGAGAGATACAGGGAGAAAAAGAAAGATCTCCACATGGTTTTTATTGACCTGGAGAAAGCTTATGACAGAGTACCGAGGAGAGTTATGTGGTGGGCGCTAGAAAGGAAGAGAGTGCCATCAAAGTATATTACCCTTATTAAGGATATATACGAGGGGGTTGTGACTAGTGTTAGGGCATGCGATGGTGAGACCAGAGACTTTCCAATTAACATAGGGTTACATCAAGGTTCGGCTTTGAGCCCCTATATTTTTGCATTAGTGATGGATGAAATCACAAAAGATATACAAAGGGAGATTCCCTGGTGTATGCTCTTTGCCGATGATGTTGTGCTGATTGATGAAAGTAGAATAGGGGTTAATCGACAACTGGAGTTGGGGAGGGAGACCTCGGAATCAAAGGGTTTCAGGCTTAGCAGAACTAAAACAGAGTATATGAAGTGTGAGTTTAGCAGTGTCAGGTCAGATGACGTAGATGTTACCATGGCCGGTAGAGTAGTACCCAAGAAGGAATCGTTTCGATACTTAGGATCTATGTTGCAGTTTGATGGAGAGATTGATAAGGATGTTAGTTTTAGAATTCAAGCAAGATGGGTGAAATGGCGACTAGCATCTGACATTCTCTGTGATCGGAAGATTCCTCAGAAGCTTAAAGGAAAGTTCTATAGGACAACAATCAGACCTGCAATGTTATATGGTGCAGAATGTTGGCCTACTAAGAGGCAACACGTCCAGAAGATAAGTATAGCAGAGATGCAAATGCTGCGTTGGAGCTGTGGGCATACCAGACGATATCGGATTAGAAATGAGGATATTCGGGAAAAACTTGGAGTTGCACCTATTGAAGAGAAGTTAGTCCAATACCGCTTGAGATGGTTTGGACATACCCAACGTAGACCATACGATGCACCTGTACACGCTAGAATTCTAGGTCGCGCCGAAGGCCCAAAGAGAGGTAGAGGTCGACCTAAAATGACATGGGAGGAGATAATAAAGAGAGATTTAAGTAACTGGAGTTTATCGGAAGAGCTAGTAGTTGATAGGAGTGCATGGAAATTGGCAATCCATGTACCAGAACCATAGTGGTTTTTTTTTGCACGTTTACTGAACCTTTTTACTTTTTATTTACTATTTTAGATTTTATTTCACTTTTATTGAACATTTTTACTTCTTATTATTATTATTATTATTTAAAAAAAACATTTATCAGACGACTTTTTATTTGATTGGTTATTTTAAACCCTTTATATATATATATATTTTTATTATCATCATTATTAATTTTATTTTAATTTTAGGTTCCATATCTAGCCAACCCCAACTTGTTTGGGATATATGGCTTTGTTGTTGGTGGTGGTGGTAATTTTATATATTCGACATTAAATCGATAAATTAATATAAAAATCCATTTATATTATCAACTCAATATTTAAATTCATATTAAATATTTAAAAATAACCGACCAAAAATCTGGGTCGTTACATTACCAGTCATATTAATTTTGTTTTTTTCACTATTTTAACGAATTCCAACCTTTATTTTTTTAAAAGTTTATCATATTTTATGTAGATTCTTATAGATTTATTTACGATGGTAATTCTTTTTGGCTTTAGTAACTTCAAAGTTTACGATTAACAAAATTATTATTTCATATATTGTTGTAAATATCTTGTGATAAACTAAGTAAATTTTCCATGTCAATTTAGAATAAGTTTAATATATATATATATGTATATATATAAACAATAATGGAGTTAAAATTAGTAAAGAAAATATTTACTTTTTATCATTATCAAAAATTTAATGTGTTAATGTTCAATATCCTTATGTATCGGTAAATTTACCATTACCAGTCAATGGTTTACCAGTTTATCGATATCACAATGAATATTTTACCAACGGTAATGGTAAATTATCGGTATTCATTTTTGGCTTACCAATAGTATCGGTATGGTAATGGTTTTCTCGTATCGGTAACGGTTACTATTACCATAACAACCCTAATTATATGTAATGGATACTTTGTATTTTGTTCACCTAGCAATGAGAGTGGGATATGCCTTTTTTTATATGAAAATTTGTCTATTACACAACTACCTGTTTAGTTTTACACCTGATACTGTGCTTTTACATTGATCTACGATGATCCCAAAACATTGTATAATAGCAATTGTATGTTGCTGCCACTACACCAAAACAGCGGATTCCCAACAAGTATAGGTGTTACAAATAATTTTTGTAACACTTTTAAGTGTCACCAACAGCCTGTGAGGAATTTCCTGTAACACTTATAAGTGTTACAAACAGAGTAACTGCTAACACTTATAAGTGTTACAAACATATTCCTTGCTAACACTTATAAGTGTTACGAACATATTCATTGCTAACACTTATAAATGTGGGAACCATAAGATATGGCAACACTTATAAAAGTGACAAACATATTCATTGCTAACACTTATAAATGTTGGAACTATAAGATATGGTAACACTTATAAATGTCAGTATCATAATCCCACTAACTCTTATAAATATTGGCATAAATAAATTGCTAGCACTTATAAATGAGCATAACATGTTTTTATGATTTCCATTCACATATATAATTCAACATATCAATTCAATATAAGATTTGATACTTCCATATTTCAAATTCAACAATGTCACATTTGCATAATGCTCAAAATATTTGTTACATGCTTCCAATTTCAAAATACCAAAATATCAAGTTCGAATAATAAAAACTAATACAAAGTTTTACTAAAGATACCCAGAATTTTAGATACTGCGAAGGCGAAACGTGGATCATATCACAAAGCCTCCATCCGAAAATTCACAAAGCTTGTAATGTCCGTTTTGAGGATGAAGCAAATGATTTATCATTGATTCGGATTGATACCTGATTCGCCACTTGACTTGCAACTTGATTTTGTAATTCCGTAGACCATTGACGAAAATCGTCCTTTTCATTCTTGTCGGCAATTGCTTTTGAAGCTTGTATCATCTTTACTTTGCTTTACGGAAGAAGTGGAGCTAATTGCACGACAATAATTTTTCCTTTTATTAGAACCAAAAACTTTGGAGATATGATCATTGTCAAAATCACACATATTTGCTTTCTCGTTGCCATTACATTCCAAATTCTTTTTTTCGTCCTCCACAAGTGCCTACAAAATATAAATGCACTCATTTTTTTAGAATAACAAATTGCAAAACTGATAAATAACAATTGTAATTGCAAAATTGCAAAATTGACAAATAACAAGTGTAATCGCAAAAATGACAAATTCAATACAAGATTTGTTTATACTCAATACAAATACATGTGTAGATGGTCTACATATATTGCTATGATAAAAAATGTTATAATTTTAATAAGTGTATACTACAAGTAGCTAGTATCTTTGCTTATTCTTTTGTGTAATAGATAGCTGCAAGTAGCTAGTATCTGAATGATGAATTACTTCCAAATATCCTTCATATTCAAATATCCTTCATATTCAAATGAACATGTAAATTTGCAAATGAACATACAAACGAACTGAGCTCAGTTCAGTTTTCGCGCTAAAACACTCATTATTAGCAGACACGTAATATATCATTGGATCAAAAGGCGCCTAAGCTTTTAGTGTCTCAGTAATTTAGCTACTAGATTACTCTCAGTTAAAACTGATATGAATTCATCTTTCCTAACTTTATGTCCCATTGAAATCTCAACTTCCAGTATTTATTTAGAAAACAAACTAGTGGGTCATTTATATGGAGTAGATTTGATGCGCACATAGCACAATATATACATTTTAGTGCCACTTACCTGGTTGGAAGCTTGGTTAACTAGCTGTTAATTTTAATTTTGCATTATGTTTTTAATCAGACACGTAATATTAACATGTTATTCTTGTTTTCTCTTCCAATTGTTTTAATCGGAAAGGGGAAAACTCAGCAGACGTTGGAAGCTTCTTAATTTTTAGACTTTAACAGCCTATGTTGCTGACATTCCGACGTACTTGACTGATTTTACCTATCCACCAAATGTTGAAAATTATTTGCTTAACGTACTGACTGAGTTGCCAGCGAGTCGGTTTTGAAAACTGAGTCGCAGCGACTCAGTTTTGAAAACTGAGTTGCAAGCAAGTGTTGATCAGTTGAAAGAAAATACGAACCATTAGCAAATGAAAACATATCCGAATCTCTTCCGAAGGTAGCAAAGCAAGAGGCTGGATATAAATCACAAGAAGTTGCAACAAATGGTGAAAACAAAAAAAATAAAGTTAGTCAGATGAAGAAGACACACAAAAAAATTTAAACAAATCACAGGAATAAGAAAAATTAAAGAAAATTCGAGAGAAATGAAGACAATTGTGAAAAAGGTCAATAAGCTAGGTGTTTAGCCAAGAGTATACATAAATAAAAGTATGTATGCAGGTCTTTGCTCCAAGAGATGTAAAGAACTAGAATGGAAACATAACAGGAATAAAAAGTAGAGACACTCCGCGATACCGCAAAGAATAAACTTCTTTTAAGTTACACACAGTAATAACCATAATGGTAAGATATAACAGTTACCTGCCAAGGCATGTCTCAATCAAGCGGCATTGGCCAATCACGGAACCAAGCACCAATCAAAGTTCCATAGGCTAGTAAGAAAACCATATATTCATTAATTTCCATAGGCCTGCAAGAATTAATGGAGAGGGCAATTGAGGCAAGTGCAAAAAAATGGAGGATAATATGTACAACATAAATATAGATGGACTATGTATCAAAATACCAGGAAAATGCTAAATATTTTTGCCAACCAATCCTTGATGAGCCAAAAACACAAGTAGCAGACACAGCCTATAATCATTGAAAAAGATAAATCACTAGTTTATTCAAATAAATAGCCATGAAGACTACTGTATTTATGTTTTATATAACCATTAATGGTTTCAATGCAATATATATATATATATATATATATATATATGGTATTTAATTATAATTTATTTGCTTGAAATCATGTTTAAAGAAAGAATCCTTCTTTCCATTAATGTTTAAAGAAAGAATTAATGATCATATACTTATACTGTTAACAACCAACCCAAAAATATATGAGAATATACAGGTCAATACTTATACTGTTAACAACCAACCCAAAAATATATGAGGTAGGATGTCCATCACGTACGAAAGAGGTGAGGACACATTAAAGATGCTGTAACTGAAAATCTACTGGTTGTATACTTCTGTAACTCCAAGGTTACAAAGTTCTCTGAGTTAATTTAATACTTATGTGAAGTGACTAAGCATTGAATTAATTATTCATTTACTTAATGCTAGTCTGCCTCAACTTATATAAGCCTGAGAGTCCAAGAACTTAGTGCAAGCAATAAATTTGTCCAGACGTTGAAATTATAAACTGCTATATACTGCCTTAATTTATATTAGCCTTAAATTAAAATGTAAACATCAAAGCCTACGATTCATTCAAGTTTTCATGCAAGAAGATTTTTAAACATCAAAAATAATTCATTAACATCTCAGTCAAAAATCATTTGAGTTTCATAAACGTATCAAGTATATAATATTTAGTCATCAAAATTTTACGCATTGTTTAAGCAACCATTTATTCAAACATATAATTCACTTAAAAACATATTCATCCAGGTACTAAATTCAGATGCAAACATCTATATTAAGAACAGTTTATTTAGTTTCATTCATCATATGTAAACAATGATTCATTCTAGCCGACCGGTAAGACAAAAGCAAATAATATCATAACACGAAGAGTTCTCACACTCATGCTTAACTCAGCTTGGATCTGAAAGGCATAACATCATAGCGCAACAGCTGCATTTCTAACAACTTTTGTATGCTACCGCTTCAGTTGTTCATACTTGCTCTGAACAAAGAGAACCTGACTCGAGATTGCCTAAAATGATGAGTAGCAATAAAAAAAATAAGGATTCAAATTCAGACAAACAGAACTAAGGAAAAAAGCAAATTTAGATTTAAAGTTTGATTCTTAA